>BTPG01000007.1:56655333-56907833 GCA_036245525.1 Semisulcospira habei
CTGCTCTGGCTTTACCGATTCGTGCTCTGACATCTGCATCAGTGCCGCCTTTTTTGTCTATGATGCTCCCGAGATAGGTGAAGGACTCCACCTCCTCCAACGGGGTGCCAGCAAGTGTGATGAAGCTCTATGCTTGTGCATAGTGCTCACACAGTAGGATTAGTACGGTACGGTTTTTGTTAACGAGTAGGATTAGTACGGTACGGTTTCTGTTAACGGTGTGGCACTAGACGCACGTGGAAATCTGTAAGACATGGTTAGCACGGGATTTTTAGTGAGTTCTGTTTAGTGAGTTCTAGGCGGAAGCTGTGACTGTCAGAGGTCTAGATCTGGAGTGCGGGCTGTTTTGTCGTATGGAACGGTTATGTTTGAGTTACCTAGCCCGCATTCCAAGACTCTGAAACCTAGATTTCAGGTATGTTTCTATAAACGTAGTATTGATAGTTGTTTAGTCAAAGACAGTATGCGTGGTAAGATTAATGTGGTTGTATAGCGGTGTTCCGGTTTGGTTTAGTATAGTATGTTTATGAAGTGAAGTAACCGGTGTTTTTGTATACAGTTGTTTACCGAGTTAGATGACTAAAGGAATATGAAGGTGTATGTCTAAGCCGCTATGAAGACTACGTAACTTTTATCAGTGAAACAGGAGTGGCGGCCGTCCGACTGAACTTCGGTGTGTGTACACTGACCGGCCAGTCCCTATAAGTGACGTCACTTAGACATGCTCGTGGCGCCGCTATTTTCTGATCTAATATTAAGTTTAACCTATATAACCCCACGGCCTCATTCCGGCCCCCACATTTTGGAGGAGACACCTAACGACCATGTGCCAGTTGAAGGAGATGTATTGACCATGATAATTCAAGGGTAGTGCCAACCGGATTAGCTTGGAGCTTTCTCAGTTTCGCATCAGTTGTGTGGGTCCTGTGGGCTGCTCACAGTCAGAACCCTGTACTGCACACTATTGCCATTTTTCGCTCTCCTTGGACGTTCATCATCACGTTTAACCCTTTTCATCCCGATACTCTTTTGTTTGAAATAAATTTGACTATGATAGTTCAAGGGTGGTGCCAGAATGTCGCCAGCCGGTCCAATACGTTAAATAAACCTAACATATGGGGCCTAAATAAAGCTAAGACCATTTAGCAACACACATCCAATATCAAGAGCTACAGGCAGTGCAGACAGTAGGGAGAGTTTTAAAAAGGCAAATACAGGTGAATGTGAAATACAGGGGTGTAGGGGGCTCTGGATAGAGGTAGCACCTTTGCTGTTCGGCAGCTGCGTCCTACATAGGACGGACGGGCATCACTGGTCCTCATCCATCTCCTTAATCTCTCACGTGCTGGCTCCAAGCGCCACACCCTGGCAAACCACCTCAGCTGGTGGGCTAAACCACGTGAGGGGGTGGTGTTCACATTGCACCACTAGGCGGATGAGCTGTTTCTGACAGCCAACGGCTAGAGGACGGAGGAGATCAGGTTGGATCCAACGGCCAAACTATGTGGGGGAGTAAACCTTTCAAATCAGGAGTGGAGCCCCGAAGGCAGACAGCTGCCTGTATTCACGCACTGTTCTGGCAGCTCCTGCAGCCAAACTGGTGCCAAACGTACTGCTTTGCATTCCTTTGGATACATCAGCGAGGCCGAGAGGGGGATCTTGACGACTGGGCACCCCAGGATCTCCATACACTTCGCCCAGGCTTGCGCCCTGGAGAGGTCACTCCAGTGACTGACCCAGCAAGCGCATATACTCCATTGTCTTCCGAGACAGGATGCCAAAAAAACCCGCTGTGTTGGCTTTGGTCGTTGAAGGCCAAGGTTTCAGAAACAACAATGCACATACAGCGGTACGTACGCAAAGTGGCAGTGAAGGGGTTAGTATAATTAAGTTAACACATTTGAGACGTGCTGCATACAGATACGCTGCTATCAGAAGCATACATGGAATGGGTTAAAAAAAAGTTCATCCACTCACTGAGTGAAAAATACATTGATCCATACTGACTTTAACTCATTCGAGACCAACGGCATCCGGGGATTTGCGGCTAAAGACGCGTATCCAGATGCCGTTCGTCTCGAATGAGTTAAATGCTCCCTCGAGTTAGCCAGAGCCTCGGGAACTGAAGTGATGCTTTCAGCTTCAGAATCATTACTTTGGGGTCGTTTCCCAAAAGGGCGACTGCCAGACGAGTATAATGCAAGGAAATACGCAACCAAAAAAGAAACGCGCTTTGAAAGGACAACTACAACACAATGTCATTGTCAAAAATATAAATAAATCGTGCTGTACTGGTCTTTTCTTCATATCATTATTTGCTGACCGCTGATCATTGATTCAGACCAATTTATTAATATTTTGGGTAAATACCCTTCTTTAAGATAGACAAACAAACAAGTAAAGAGATCAGTCGCTACTTATCGCAGAAAGATTTGCCTCATTCGGGCCTTCTTCGATAAGATAAGTGGCGACTGATCTCGTACTTGTTTGTAGGTCTGTTTTGAAGAACGGTGTTTGCCAGAAACTTATTAACTCATTCGAGGCGTGCCGCCTACGGATAAATTGTGTTGTAACTGTCTATTCTAGGCGTGTTTCTCATCTCCGTTTGGTTTTTCTCTGATTATTGATTGCAATGCATTGATCAAACAGAAACGTTCAACTTGAGAATCGTGTCTTGGCAGGGCCGCGCGTCCCCACAAACATAACATAAATCAGTCTATTATGCACGGTCTTTGGTGTTCCATACTACGGCCTGTAGGTGACACGTGCAAGTTCTGAGGTCCCAGATTGATGTAAACCCTGGTTCCATGTGTGTTTCCGTGCGGAAGATGAAGTTTTTTTTGTTGTTGTTGTTTGTTTTTTTATAGAGAGAAATAGTTTGATTTGTTTTTTAATAAATGAAAACACATGTATTGTTGAAGAAAAATGTCGTAAGATTTTGATGTTTATGTTTGTGATATACGTTTCAAGTTTTACGAGGCTGGACTGTCACTTGCTTTAGTACTGCCCCCCCCCCCCCCCTTTCCCTCCTCGTTGTTTGGTTTTGGGGAAGTTGGAAGTAACATCTCCCCCTCCCCCCCCCCCCCCTCCCCTCCACCCCAAACATATCTTCCTACGACACGGGCAAGTTCTACGATGTGGTAACTAACACGTTCGACCTGTTGTCTGGCAGAGTTGGCAGCAGTTGGCGGCTTGACAAACACCATGCAGAGTGTAGAACACGGGAATGTTCCATTGGCCTAGACCTTCCACAGACTGACGTGCCGGCGGTGTATATGAGGTCAGGATGATATTGACACTGGCACTGGATGCCCTACAACACAGCGTTCAGTTATTCCCCTCCGCCGAACTGTAATCACTTGGAACGTTTATGAGTCTGCCTCGATCCGCCTGTAGGTCATAGAAAATAACGCCGCGACTGTTGCAATGCAAGAGGCAGTCGCGGGGGCTCATGAAGATATGCGGCTATGCCTCTTGCAGATTAGTAGCCGGTTAACCGCAGGAGTGCTGACTGAGCCTCAGGGAGAGCAAATAACAGTGTACATGTCAGCACTAGAATAACTTCTGTCAGTTTGCCGGTCTTCGAGGCTGACTACTATAGATCTATGGTTCTCAAGTGGACACATGTCATTTACAGTGTCGTTTTCATTATCCAAGACTTTTCATGTTACAGAAAATTAATAATAATGATAACAACAACAATAATAATATAGATATAGCTATAATAATAATAATAATAATAATAATAATATAGATATTTCTAGAATACATTGATATTATATATATATATATATATATATATATATATATATATATATATTGCTAGTATAACTAGCAATAGCTATAATAATATTATTATTATAACTATTGCTGCTGTTGGTATTATTATTATTATTATTAACGTAAACTCCGGATATAACAAATCGCCAGGAGACCCAATTTTTCTTGTTGCTATAGCCGAAGTTTGTTATAAGCAAGTAATTTACACAGAGTGCTGTTGGGACCTCCGAAAAAAAAGTGGTGTTATAAATATCCGACTGTTGTTACGTCCGACCTCGTTTTATGCGAAGAAGACCGTATTATTATTATTATTATTATTATTATTATTATTATTATTATTATTATTATACTGGCGAGGAAAAGAAATGCGACATTTTTGGAATCATCGGAAACACTTACAAAATGTCGCATTTTTTTGTCCTCGTCAGTTTATTGTGTTGTTGTTGTTATTATTATTATTATTATTACATTGTTGTTGTTCAACACGGCCAAACATTACTTTATCTGATCAAAGCTGGAATCAATGTGACTGACTGCCAGTACCGTCAATTCAATCAGTACAAACGTCACTTAGGCGACTCTCAATCCAAAGACACAGATCGATATGGCAGCCGCGTATTGCCAGCAAGAGGCATGGATCCTCATGAACCCCTGCAGCTGCACAGGCTTATGAGGATCTATGCCTATTGCAGACGGAAGCCAGGGTCAGGGCTGGCTGCAACTAAGGAACTAATGATAAATAAATTGACGGGGGGAGAAAAATAGAAACAGTTTCCCAATGCGCGAAAGGCCAACGGGCCCGCGACGTCGGTCCGACATCGGCCCGATGGTCTTTTGCGCATTGCGTTAGCGGCACGCAGTTCCGTCACCTTGGCCGGGTTACTGGAACAGGAGGTAGCACAGCCGTTTCAGATTTTTGAAAAGTACACAACTACTTTGGCCTTCCGCGTTGGTCACGTTTAATTTATATGGCGGAAATTAACCCCTTGACAGCCGGAACACGAAGCTCAGAACCCAAATGCAAGAGGCATAGATTCGCATGAGTCCCCGCAGTTGCGGGGGCTCATGCGGATCTATCCCTCTTGCTGATACCACTTTGTATTCATGTTCCGTCGATGAATGAAGTTCTTTGCAGTTGAGAGAAAGTGCTGGTGGCTAACACAATCTGTGTCAGTCCTGTGGCTGGGCAAAGGGTTAACGGGAAAGGAAACATCAATAACACATTCATAGTTAAGGTTTGATTTCAAGCAACACTAAGTCCAATGTAATAGGAAATTATATGCTAACCATATTGCTGTCAAATAAACACCTCCGCAGCCAGAACGATCTCCGTCTTGTACTTGTTCGGCAGCTCAGTGCAAAGTTCTAGACGCTTATTACCGGCAGTCGCTTGGGAACTTACGTGAGCGGAACGATGCCTCATGATACAAATATCGACATACACCAAGCAGTACAGGGTTAACTCATTCGAGACGTGCTGCCTCCGGATACGCGGCATAAGCCGCGTATCCGGAGGCGGCATGTCTCGAATGAGTGAACAGATTGCAATTATCTCCTTTATAAACGTTCTCAGTACTATGTCTTACGTGAATAATGTTGGACTAGTGGGTCAACGTAAATAATTTTTTGAAGTTTGAATGTAGTGTAATGCAAGACTTTTAGGCTACTCTGCTTCTCCTTTGTGCGCAAGAGAGTTCGAGTCCTTCCGTTACGCTCAAAAGGCCGCAGTGGAAAAGCTCCGATACCGTACGTGTGCCTACTTACATGGATTGTGAGAAGAAGGGTATAACAGTTTTAGTTGGGGAAACATATGAGACAACATTGATAACCCGTTGTATCGGCGAACTTCAGCAATCGAAGCCTGCAAAAGACCATATCGCGTTAAAAGGCCCACTTCCGCCGTAGGTGACTATTCAAAGATTGTTTCTGTAACAGATGGTTACAACAACGCTACACACGGGTCTACTTGATATGGTTCAGTCATTTAGACACAGGACAATCCAGTTCAGCACACGTCGTTTCGATATCAAGTAATTTATTTGACAATGACTCCACTCCGTTCTAGAAATACAACGCTTTCAGAATAAATAAGTGCGATTACGTGTGTGCTTTTCTGCGTGTCCCAACTGCTGTTAAAGTTCCCTTTAGGTGTGTCGACAAGGCATAACAAACACACAAATGGTGCTGAAATGTCTTCAAATTAATTTTACGCGTAATGGTTCTTTAAATGTAAATTCGGGTGATAATAACAAATCTCAAGTAGATGATGATGATAATAATAATAATAATAATAATAATAATAATAATAATAATTGCGGTTCCTCCTTCCATTTTAAATTCATTGTATGATGGTATGTGACAGGCACACGAAAAAGACATTTCTTTTTCAATACTTCGTATAGCTAGTCCATGCTAACGTGTAAGTCTGAGACTACTTAACGCATCAAGTTTTGCCCGCGACACATCACAGCAAGATATGGCTCGACCATGATAGTTCGAGGGGGGTGACAGAATAGTTTGGCGCTTATAGGCGCCAAGCTATTCTGCCACCACCCTCGAACTATCATGGTCGATCTGTCTCCTGAATTGCAACACAGTCCTCAGAGGAGAACTCCAAAATGTGGGTATTTCGTACCACGGGCACAATTAGTTAATATGCATAGGTGGCATTGTGTCGGTGTGTACGGTGTTTCCACATAGTCTATGGAACTATTTTTTTTAACCTCTTCACTGTTGCTTACGCCGAAAAAAAAAACGCGCGCGATTACGCGTCCGTCTTTTCCACCAGATGGTCAGTATGCCGTGCGGACCGCATCAGTCAGTGGGGTTAAACCCGACCTTAGTAATCCGGTAAAAAAAAAAAAAAAAAATCAAACAAACCGCATAAACCATACTTGTTTGGTCGGGTCACGGCATTTGGGTCACTGCCAAAATGCAGATGCACACCTTAACTCATTCTACCCGAACACCGAAATCCCCAAATTTTGCCGTTGTTCTCTGAAGACTGCATTGCAGCGGGACACAGATCGACCATGATAGTTCAAGGGTGATGCCAGAATAGCTTGGCGCCCATAGGCGCCAAACTATTCTGGCATCACCCTTGAACTATTATGGTCGATCCTTATCTTGCTGTGGTGTGTCTGGGGTAGAACGAGTTAAATAACTACAGTACTAAATAGCTGCACCGTGTAAAGGCTGCAACTGGAGTACTCAGAGGCCGAGCCAAACAGTTTGCTCCACATAACTTTAAAACAACAACAACAAACAAACAAACTCCAGTGGTGTTACCGAAATTGTTGTCAAATTTTCCTGTAAAATCCAGTTAGTCACGCCCGAATGACTGGAAGGTGAGGTTAGTCTACGTTTTTAACCAGTTTAACCCCAAGGCTGCATAGTTTCGGCTCAACTTAATTTTAGAGGGTGTCACTTAACAATTATGCCGTTCCAGTTGCAGGAGATCAGGATCGACGGCATGATAATTATAAGGGTAGTGCGGAGGTTAAAGCGACCTGGTCCAAGGCAAAAAAGGGTTAAAAGTTTGTAATATCTCCTTAAAAACGCCCTTAGTATGTCTTTAAATAATGCTGGACAAAAGAGCGTACCTAACGTACGAAGTGTCACTACGCAGTGAGTGTCGTAAAATGAAAGACTTTTCTGCTCTCCTCCTTTACTGACGTAGAAGAGTTCCACCAACCGGAGCCAGTGGCCGCGGGAAAGACTGAAAAAACTGAACCAAAAATCCTCTTTTGTGTGACCTACTAAAATGGATTTAACAAGAAGGGTAGATATGGCTTAGTTACAACAATAAAACATCGATCCCCCGTTGCATCATCAAATTTGTAGCAAAGCCCGCTCTGAATCAGGTCGCTGTAAGTTTCGCAATTAAGCCTCGGGCTGTTTCTACACGATTCGCTCGGCGTGAAAAACGGAATGTATGGCGTGAAAAAAGTAAGTGTATTTGGCACGACACTCGAGTGTGCTGGCAAGTTCGTAGTGCCGAGCTACGTGTGCTAGTCTGTGATTTTGGACCTTACGGCCTGCGGCCGCAAGGTCCAAAATCGCAGACCAGCACATATATAATAATATGGTGTCAGCCGGATTGCCATTTGTTATTGCGTAACGTAACCTTGATCCGCCATTCCACTGAGCGCTCAGTCGGTGACTATTATAGACGCGTACTTCCACGCATGTCGCTTTTGCATAGTCCAACCTTGAATATCCTTCTCTGATTAATTGATTGATTGATTTACAATGCCGCATTATATTACTGCATAGAACCAAACCCTTGTAACATTGAATTTCTGGCAAATGTTGACAATGCTTAGACTTGAAGATGCTGATACTGTTGGGGAGGGCAGCGAAGAGGTTTGTGGGGGAGGGAGGGGGTGGGGGAGGGAGAGGAGCAGAAGGAATACAGTCTTTATGACGTAGCTTAAGAAGCTACGTAATATAAAATTTAATGATTTCTGGACTACAGGCGTATTAATGCTACTTTTTTTTTTCTGGCCGTGTGAGGTACGAACAAGATTTTTGTTGCATCTCACACACAACTATGACGTACGCAAGCAACCTCATAACTAGCAATTTTCTGTTTGACTCGTAAAAAGGAAACAAAATTACATCAAGTTTTGCTCAGAATGTGTTTTTGGACAGCTTTCTTCACATGACAGTTACAAGCATTTCCTGTTTAGTTACACTGAGGTTCAGTTCGAGTGAAGTTTCGTCAGAGGGCGAGTGAAAAGTCAAACTGGAGGCAACTGCATCAAGCGGCATGATTTCAAAGCCAAACTGAATATCTCTTATGAGGCTGCATGGTACGACTGTGGTAGCTCACAGACTGTGCCAGAATATCCGATGTAGTGTTTCATGTGAATAGCTTCACTAATAAGCTTCACCGTGTCTGTTACTAATAACGGTGAATAAACTTATGGCTTCACTGATGGGCTGTATCAGAACAGCTACACAGAATATTGGAATTGTCCTCATGACTGGCCACAATACAGTTGAGGAGACTGCTCCAGCATGAAAGTTGTTGGCGTTTTAACGTCGAGCAGTCGGCGCCAGGGGCGCATCTGGCGTTGGGTGGGGGTGGGGGTGGGGATGGGTTACAGGGGGCCGGAATCCCCCCAAAAACAACAACAACAACAACAAATATGTAAAATGCAATAACAAAGTCCCTTTCTGGGGTGTTTGGAACCCTCTCCCCTATGTTTGATATTTTGGCGAACGGTGAACACGCACGCGCCGTTTCTCTCTTCAGCCCTCCCCCTCCCCCCAACCCCCTTTGTTTCATATTTTGGCAAATGGTGAAAGTCTTAACACGCACGCTCCTTATCTCCAACCCCCTCCCCCCCCCCCCCCCCCCTCGCTTTTCGGTTCCTGGAAGCAAGGTCTAGCGTCGGGGAGGCATTTTGTATCAGGTTGAAGGTCCCAAACAAAAAGTTGGAACCTCCCCCTCCCCTTTGAGGTAACTCAGTGATCCGCCCCTGGTCTGCTATGGCCATCTTACGGCGGGGAATATGATAGTTCAAGGGTGGTGTGAACATTAATTGTTCTGGCACCGCTCTTGAACCGTATTATGGTGTTTGTACTGGCTGAAAGCTAGAACTCATGTCTATAGAGCTGAGATACAGCAGCAGACTAGTGTGTACATGTTTTCGCTAACAGAGTTTTCCATTAAAAAAAAAATCATGCATGCGCAGTCAAAGAGTTCCCACTCTATTTGACACAGACAATGTAACACAGCTCCAACTGTAGCAAGCGTCCCATGCTTTAAAGTATCAGAGGTGAAAGGATATTTACGAAGAGGACTGGGATGCTAAAGAGTCATCTCGCCAGACGGTAACCTCTACTCCGGTCTACTATACTCAGGAGCAAAAGAAATGCGACATTGTTGGATTCATCGGAAACACTATCTGAGTTCGTAATTCTATATGACACAAAGCGAATCAGTTTGAAATTAGTCTTATGTCTACCTTTGCCTGTGACATCAAGTATGCACTTGCATAGTTCAGTCTGGAATTTCTGAAAGTGCAGAAAAATAGTCTGTAGGTGCGGCCGTTTACCTGGGTCAGCAGCCAAAACTCGATGCGCAGAAACATATGAGCGATACTTTGGCTTACAAAAAGTAAATAGGTTACAAGAAAACACCACCAGCAAAGCAGTTGCAATCCAGACGGCGCTGTCAACCAAAGGAGCTGCAGACATTCAGACGATCTTGATGATTAGTGAACCATACGGAGGAGGACCGAGCAGTCCTAGGCATTCTGCATTAACTCATTTGAGACGTGCCGCCTCCGGATACGCGGCTTAAGCCACGTATCCGGAGGCGGCCGGCCTTGATTGAGTTAACCCGGGCCATTTAACCCAGACGCAGTATAGCAAGAGATGGATCGACCATGATAATTCAAGGGTAGTGCCAAATCAGCTTGGCGCCTGATGACGCCAAGCTAATCTAGCACTACCCTTGAATTATCATAGTCCAAACCCTTGAAAATCATTTCTAAGCTGAATGCACACAAAGCAACTGGACCAGATGGGTTAGGTGGAAAAGTATTGAAAACCTGTGCTGGTCTGATTGGAAAAGATCTTCACTACTATCTTTCAGTTCCTGCTTGATCTTCATACTGTCCCCACTGCTTGGAAATCATCAATCATTGTTTCGATTCCTAAAAAAACAACAACAATGCTCGTGAATTCAATGATTTCCGTCCTGTTGCGTTGACTTCTATTGTCAACATGCATGGAAAAGGTGGTGCGGAGGCATCTGTTAAATGATGTTGCCGAACTACTGGATCCACTCCCATTTGCTTACAAAAATCATAGGGGTGTGGAATATGCATGCCTTACTCTGTACAACATTGTTTTTAATAATAAATAATAATAATCAAGGAGATTTGTTACTTGAAGCGCTTATTCTAAAAGTAGCTCTAAGCGCTGATACAATGAAAAGGCTAACAGCTAACACGCACACACACAGCATACGCACACACTGACACACACACACACACACACACACACACACGCACGCACGCACGCACGCACGCACGCACGCACGCACACACACACACACACACACACACACACACACACACACACACACACACGTGAGTGACAGTGGTGATGAATTGTGCATGGCTGGGGAAATGATGTAGTAAAAGCGGACAGCGTTGTAGACTAGGTGGCCGGTTTTGAGAAGTGATTTGAATGAGGAGAGCGTTTGACAGTTACGGACAGGGGCGGGGTGGCTGTTCCAAGTGGCGGGGCCAAGATGGGAGAAGGCACGACCGCCGCCACTCCACGCCCACGGTTTTACTGCATTTCAAGTGAAATTGGCGGCCCGGGAAGGCGGCGAAATTTACGCCGGCGGGTGTGTCAGAGGAGGAGCGGAGGGTCACAGTGCGAGATGGCGGGAGTATACAGGATGGACTCAGTAAGTCAGAGATATAGGCAGGAGAAGCTAGTCCGAAGTAAGCACATGCAGGACAATTCAGTTAATGCGCCGCTCAAGTTCTTGTACGGGCAGCCCGCAGTGGAATTTCTTAAGGGCGAGGCGGATATGGTCACGCTTACGCACGCGCAGAACTAAACGGGTAGCACTGTTTTGCACCTCTGCAGTTCATCATCTAGCTGGGTAGTTTTAGGCAGACCGGACTAAAGGAGGTAGTTAGAGTAGTCTAACCGTGATAAAACAAATGAGGACTGGAAACAAGGGTGGCAGTTCAAGTGCTTCGGGCGTCAGATATTGCTCTAACAATGCTAATGCGCCGAAGTTCAATATTAAAAGCTGACTGCAAAGTAACTTAAGACTAACATACTTATCCATTTTGAGGTCTCTGTCAATGAAAACACCAAGGTTTTTGACACTGTCAGAGAAAGTGATTCAGTTGATTAGTGACAGACAGAGATGTGACTGGGAAGACAGGACAACTGCGAAGGGCGCACACCAGATGTGACTCATAAGCATGAACTCGGCTCTGACGGTTTTACCATCATTTAGCTGGAGTTTATTGCTAATCATCCAGCCTTTAACGTCTGTCAGACAGTTTTCCATGTCAGTTGGAAATTAAACGATCAGCTTCAGGAACGGGTCCAGAATCGTGCAACTGTGTGTCATCAGCGAACATATCATGGATGTCTAACAGAGTGCTTTAAAAAAAATAGTAGCTAACGGCTGCTTATATAGAGTGAAGAAAATCGGCCCGAGCACAGAACCTTGGGGCATGCCGAAAAGTAGTGGGCCTGGGGCAGAGTGACAACCGTTGACAGAGACAACCGAGACGCAGGTTTGTGAGATATGACTCCATGCAGAGTAAAGCACGGCCAGAGAAGCCATGGTCAAAGTGAAGACGAGACAAAAGGCTGCGGACAGATCGAGAAGAGTCAGGACAGACAGCTCATTATTATCAGCAGCTCAAAGGAGAGCATTAAGATTCTAATCAGGGCAGTTTCAGTGGAGCGGCCAGGTAAATATTCGGACTGGAAGGGATGTAGGAGAGAATTTTCTTGGAGGTACTTCAACATCTGAGACAATACAACCTTCTCGAGGATCTTGAACATCTTGAAAATTCCAAAGCACATGTGAGAATTCTTTTTATTGACTTTTCTAATGCTTTTAATACTGTTGAACCACTGAAGCTTTTGCAGCGTATGATGGACTTTAACTATGTGAACACAAGCATTATTCTGTGGGTACGAGACTTTTTGAAGGACAGGCCGCAACGCGTAAAGTGTACATTGCAGTCTTTCTGACCAAATGGTGATACTATATAAATTCGGGCTGCCCTCAAGGTTATGTCAGTTCTCTCTCCGACATTGCCACGGTTTTCGATATACACAGACCATAATTATGCGTTGTCATACTGCCACTTCTCGTCTCTTAAAGTTCTCAGACGACATGGCTCTTGTACGCCTACTCCAAAAAGAAGACAGTCTGGCTGAGTACTTTGCACAGATAGCAGTATTAGATTCATGGAGCAAAGACAGTTTTCTGGAAATGAATGTACAGAAAACCAAGGAACTCGTCAATGATGACAGGAAGGTTGATGATATTTTTGCACCTGACCTGTCTCAATTAATAATCAACTTGTAGAAGTGGTAACTGAATTTAAATACCTTGGCACAGTTGGCTGTCTTTTACTGGAAAAACCGATCTGATTGTGCAAAAGCAAACGAAAGTCTACCTTCTTAGGAAACTGAGAAGTTTTGATGTCAGTTCCAAGATTTTAGAATCCGTTATAGAAACCTGATTGAAAGCATACTGACTTTTAACATCACTGCTTGGTATGGCAACATCAGTATGAAAAACAGGGGCAGACTGTCACGTAACGTCAGAACAGCTGGGAAGATCATTGGCCTAGGACAGTACCCATTAGATGATCTGTACCATAGGGTTGTCCGAAGGAAAGCTCAGTGCTAGCATTGTCAGTGATCCTCGTCACCCACTATTTGATCATGTCAGTTTCAAATGCTACCACTGATCACGGGCACACGTTTCAACATGCCACTTGCCAAAAAGAATGTCACGTTTTCTCTTGGCTTGACTTCGCGAACGAAGATTTTATAGGAGTTGCCCACGACGTCTGCAGGCCCGGCTTGTTCGTGGCTGCGGAGGCCAATCCGAGACAGGCAGGTTCGACCGCAGTGGCTGCAGGGGAAGGTATGGCCAGGGTTCTGAGCTGCGGCATCTCTGTTTTTTCTCCTGAGCCGCTTGTCCTTAAGGCTAGCTCTGTGAGAGTCCTCAAAGGAGACAGCTGCCTTGTAAATGGTGGAGCGCCAGGTGTCACGGTCCGCAGCAAGCGAAGACCACTGGTGGTGGTCGATTTGGCAGGCACTAAGTGACTTCTTGAGACAGTCTTTGTATCTCTTCTTTGGTGCCCCTCTGTCACGGTGTCCAGTAGCAAGCTCGCCGAACAGGGTGATCTTTGGTAGGCGTTGATCCTCCATCCTGGAGACATGCCCCGCCCAGCGGAGCTGTGTCCGCAGCAGCAAAGCCTCGATGCTCACAGTTTCAGCCTGTTCAAGGACCTCGACGTTGGTGACATAGTCACTCCAGTGAATGCCCAGGATGGTACGCAGGCAGCGCTGGTGGAAGCGTTCGAGGAGTCGTAGTTGGCTGCGGTAGAGGGCCCAGGACTCGGAACCATACAGCAGGGTGGTGAGGACCACAGCTCTGTACACGCTGATCTTGGTGCCTGTTTTCAGCTGTTGATTGTGCCACACCCGCTTGAAAAGTCGCCCGAAAGCGCTGTTCGCTTTTGCCAGCCTGCTGTCAAGCTCCTTGTCCAGCTTGGCGTCCGACGTGATAATGCAGCCAAGGTAAGTAAACTGGTGCACTGACTTTAGTTCAGACTCGCCAATGGTGATGTGAGGAGGGCGATACACTGTCTTGGGTGCCGGCTGATGGAGGACCTCTGTCTTTTTCAGACTGACCTCGAGTCCAAAGAGCTGGGCAGCATCTGCGAAGCAAGACGTGATGCGCTGCACGTTTTAAGAAGTCTTTTATTCCAACTGCTGTCTCGACTTTTGAACTCTTGTTTATTACGCCGTGATATATAATATTTATGGGATCTACTTAACATTACCTCCCATCTTGTGATAGATTGCTTGTGATAGATTGCTGAAATGATAATATTAATGGAATGTTCTTAGTTATAGTGTTTATTAGTGTCTTGTCTAGTTGTTTTATCAGTGACGAGCCAAAAGGTAAATTTCTGTCGTGCTTTGACTCGAACAGACAATAAAGTTGTATTGTGTTGTGTTGTATATTGAATTATCATTGACTGGTACATGGTCGTTAGGTGACACCTACACAATTTTGGAGTGCGGCCTTTGTGTTAAACGGGTTAATAGAACACATGAGACGAAAACACAGTAATACTGAACTTTAGGGCACTTCGTACAGCAAGCTTGAACAGCGTTAGGCGGACAAGCTTCAACATTGTACAGCGTCTAATGACTTTTCCGACCGTACTGGAACGCACAGAATACCCATCATACCCATTCAGCCTCCTACCTCCGTGCACAGCCCGCTTGAATCTCTCTCTCTCCCCCCCCCCCCCTCCCCCACCCTCTCACCTCCCCGCCCTGCTGAGAAGGCGCAGGGAAGTGTAGGGGGGGGGGGGGCGGAGGGAGGGGGGAGATGGGTTGGTCGTGGGTGGGGTATGGGACATGACTGACAATAACACCCACATAAGAGGTGGGGTGGGGGTGGGGAGGTGTGTGTGTGTGTGTGTGTGTGTGTGGGGGCGGGGGGAGTGGGCTTGTGAGTAGAGGTGAAACTAACTGTTTATGATGCGGCACAAGTCCTTGAAATGCAGGGGCACAATGTAAATCGGTGCATGCCTCTTTAGCTTGTTAACCCTCTTAACCCCGGATCCCTACAGCAGGAGATGGCTTTATGATAAATCAAGGGTCGTGCCAGATAAGCGTGGCGCCTTCAGGTACACAGTCGTTAGGCAACACCTCCAAAATGTGAAAAAATGGGACAGTGGGGCTAAAAGGGTTAATTTGAATACGAAAAAGGAGATCAGTTGACTAGGTACGACACTCATTACAGGACTTCACTGCTGGCAACATGCTACATTCAGCATGGGGGAGGGAATCACTGAGTGGGAGGGTGGGGGGGGGGGAGGGGGAGGTGGGTTGGTGGTGGGAGAGGGATGGAACATTCTCAACTGAAATCCGCAGACAATATAGGTGAGATGGGCTGTGCGGGATTAATCACCTTGACTGACGAGAAAAAAGTGTACATGATTCAACCTCAAGAGACATAGATCCTCATGAGCCCCCGCGAATTCGGGGGCTCATGAGGATCTATGCCGCCTCTTGCTGACACCACTTTGTATCCATGTTCCTCAGACAACTAGGACTCTGGTGTTAAATTAGCAAAGATTTCACTGAAATATAACCTGCATCCACTGGTAGCGGTGGGGTCTAACTAGTTTAACGAGGATAATTTCGCACAATATGCCGAGTGGAGCAGTAAAAAAACATAAATTATCATGAGCCCTTGCAATTTGCATAATAATATGATGATTTGCATGATAACATACATCAGTATATGATTCTTGCAGATGGACCGGCCTTTGTGGACGAGTCAGTGACTGAGAACTAAAATCCCTGACGCCGCATGACAGGATGTGAACCGAAACTGATAGTTCAAGAGTGGTTTTAGAATAGCTTGGCGCCTGCAGGCGCCAAGCTATTTGGTCACCACGCTTGAGCTATCATGGTCGACATATCTCCAGAACTGTAACGTAGACTTCAGAGGATACCTAAAAAATGTATAATTTTGTCATGCCGTCAGGACTTAACTCATTTTTGATATCGGCAATAATCTGTTGATGGTGACAATCGCACCACGGCACAGGCATGGGGTGATACTCGCTGCGTAGTTGGTCACTTCTTAGCACGGGTAATCGTAGTAACTTCAATAAAACCTATTTACCGAGACTGCTGTTAACCCATTTTATAGTGAGGATGATTTTTTTTAAAAATAATAAATTGTCATATGAAGTCTACACAGTAGGAGACAGATCAAGCATTTTAGTTTAAGGGTGGCGGCCAGAATAATGGCGCCTGATGCGCCAAACTCATATTCTGGCACCACCCTTGCACTATCATAGTCTCAGTATTTATTTCAAGTAGTGGGAGTATCAGGATGTAACGGGATAAAGAGGTGACAGTCAAGTTTTCAATGACTGACTTCATCCGGGCAATGCCTGTGAGTGCACCGATATACTCGGAGGATCCTACATATAAGTATTGTCAGTCTATCAATAGTATTAGATATCACATGTGTCAGAAATGCGGTGCCGGCCGGCTTTGACTGAGCGGAGGCACACGTAGGCACAGGCACGCAGTGGCGGCGTCAGTAATCGCATCTAGCCCACATCCCACTGGGTTACTACTGCACGCTGTCGAGCACGCGTCACTCACGTGCACACCGCAACCCACAATAGAAGGTGGATTACTGGGAACACCTTTCGGCACTCACGGAGAAAAACTATGGAAGGACAGTGATGTGTGTGTGTGTGTGGAGGGGGGAAGGGGGGGGGGGGGGGGTTTAGGGGACCCAGAATCTCAGATGGGCGAAGAAATTGAAGTCATTTGGGGCCTGTTGCATGAGTGAGCTGGTCCTGCGCCAGCCACAAAGCAAGGTGCTCCGCATAGAGTGAGCTTAGCATGGTCCTGCCCCAGTCACAAAGCAAGGCGCTCCGCTATAGCATGAGCTTAGTCCTGCGCCAGCCACCTTGCTTAGTGACTGGCGCAGAACTAAGCTCACTCATGCAACAGCGGAGCACCTTGCTTAATGGCTGGCGCAGGACTAAGCTCACTCATGCAACAAACAACTGAGGGTGGAGCACCTTGCTAAGTGGCTGGCGCAGGACTAATCTCACTCATGCAACCGGCCCCTAACTCAAAGTGAAGGGGAGGGGGGGGGGTCTAGACACTCGGCAAAGGGCGGGGAGGGGAGGGAGGGGGGAGCGGGGGGGGGGAGTGCGAACCTTCAGGCAATGCAAACAGGAAACGTTTACCTTAGTCGTTCTTTTCTTTGTTTAGACCAAGGAAGAATGTGATGTGCGAAGCCCCTACTCCCTAGACACCCCTCATTCACTCCTCCCCGCCCCCTCCCAAAAAACAAACAAACAACGACAAGAACAAAAACAACAACGAGGCGGCCGATCGTGCACTGCTGGTACTATACTTACAAGCAAAACAAAAAAAAAAAAAAGCGACATTTTCGGAATCATCGTAAACACGAAAATGTTTCCGATGATTAAAAACATGTCGGCGGCATGTCTTTTGCTCGTCATTATATTTCGTTTTCGGTATCAGTCCTTGTTTCTTTATCGGTTATTTCTTTCAGCAGTCATTGCACATCAGTCTCACACGCCTGGCAGTCACTCCTTGAGTCTGTATGTTGTAAACTTCCGACATACTCCTGACGCACTTGGGCCTATATTTTGAAAAAAACAAAACAATGGTTACATCCTGAGGTTGATTCCCCAACCACCCCCCCCCCCCCCCTCAGATTAGTGAGTTGTCCTATGAAGGCTACACTACAGCTCTGGCGATAGATAGGCTGACCATGATAGTTCAAGGGTGGTGCCAGAACAGCTTGGCGCCCACGGCTGTTCTGACACCACCCTTGAACTATCATGGTCAAATTTATCTCATGTTAGTGCATATCAGCACTTGAAAGTGAATAATTTAGAACCGAAGGGTTGCTATGTGACTCACAAAATCAATCAGTATTCGAAACAGCCGGGTGTAGGCTTAATGGCCCATGTTGAAAAAAAAAAAAAATAAAAGCAGCAACTGACATCCACAACAACAAATTGCGATGACTCAGGCATGCGTGATTCTCCGTTGCCGTGCACCAAAAAGAACTTAACGGTTGACAGCTTGCAAAATAGGCGCGTACGTACTGACTGATGTCAGTCGCAGATATCGTGTGTCACTGTAGGTATCGAGTGTCAAAATATTGCGACGAGCGTGTCTGAAGGTTATGTTAGTGCCCCGCGTGGACCGATGCGCACTGGCGGAGTAGGCTTACCACTGTTAGGTATCTTATGTCATAATATTGCGACGCACTGGCGGAGTAGGCTTACCGCCCACTGTTACGTATCTTATGTCATAATATTGCGACTAGTATAAAACGTCTGAATGTAATGTGAGTGTCCCGCGCGTGGAGCGACAGTTGTGCACTGTGCATGTCAGAGTTTCAATAGGCGTGCGTGTCTGTTGGCGTGCGTGCGTGTATGCGTAAACGTGCGTGCGCGCGTGCATGTGTATAGCAGTGTGTGTGCATGTGGCGTGCGAGTGCTGTGCGCGCGTCAGTCTGTGTCACAGTGCCAGCGTGTGTGTGTGTGTGTGTGTGTGTGTGTGTGTGTCTATTGGAGATCGAGCGAGCGAGTTGAGAGAGAGACGATGCCCATGTGCGGTGTATTGATCACTCGGCCGCGTTTCACTTCAGTCATATGCGCCGTTTTCAGCCTGTGGAACCGGTTTCACTGCGTGCAAGGAAAGTACAGTGTTTTGATTGATCGGTATCCGATAAACAGTCTAGTACACAAACAAACAAACAAACAAACAAACAAACAAGTCAATACGTACAAAGCAGCCCGTTAAAGACTTTTGAACTCAGTGAGTGCACTCTGACCATCGTCAGTAACCTGAGGTCAGTTCTGAGGAACAGCTGGCCTGCCTTGGCCTGCACAAATGAAAACCCCGACGGATCTTCATTGAAACAAACTCACGGCCAAAACTGCAAAACTGTACACATTTTTGTCTTTCTAGACTTCGGCTGCTCTTCCCCAGAGAACGCCTGTCTTTGAACTTATTACATCCTGAGGGTGAAATTATCTTCTGCCCGTTTTTTTAAAAAGTTCTACATCACAGTTCGGGAAACAGACCGACCATGATAGTGAAGTTCAAGGGTGTGGTGTCGGAATAGCTTGGCGCCTACAGGCGCCAAGCTATTCCGACACCACCCTTGAACTATGATGGTCAACTGATACACATTGTCGTAGCATGCATGTCAGTGCTTTAAGAGTTAGGACCACTGGCGGACTTCATTTTATGCAAAATGGCGGTTACGAAACGCGGCAACTGCATCGCCGAATAGTCAGTGCAACTCAGTGTAATAGCCCTCAACCATAAATTAATCTTTGGAAAGGGTAGCCATTCATTTCTGGAAGTCAAAGCGGGGACAACAGATATCAACACTTCGTCAACACCTCGTCGCGCTTCTTGACCGAGCGGCCTGGTGGACCGAGTGCCAAGAAATCAAAGGACCGAATTTAACGGGTGCCAGCGATTGATTGAATAGCAGCTGCGTTTGTCCACCACATGATTTAGTGTAGGCCAATTGCCGTAATAAAATTTGGTGGTTGTTGTTGGTCGATTTCCTTTTTGGGTGCCCGTTTAACTGAAACGGAGCAAGGCCTTGTTTCGTGAAGAACACTAGGAAGAAAAACTACCCCAGTGATTTTTTTGCCAGCCTGTTATCATGTCATGATGGTGGAACCGACTTGTTTTCATTTAGTCACCACTGATGCAGATGGGGGGGGGGGGGGGGGGGAGGGTTTAAAAGGAAGGGGGGGGGGGGGGGGGAGAGGGAGGAGTTCAGTCAAAGGCAAAAAAACGCCTATCATTTTCAGATTTTTTAGTTTCTGACTCAAGTTGTCACTGTGTATGTAGCCCAAACGTGTTTTCTTCACAGTCACACAAGGCATAAAGCCCCACTGATGGTGGAACCGACTTATTTTTTAGTTTTGAAAATAATAGTTATGTGCTGGGAGAAGCCGTGAGGGCCGGGGAAAGTTGGGGGGGGGGAGGGGGGGGGGCGAGGCATCCTGAACCCTTTAAATCCCCCCAAGATCCGCCCTTGAAACGCTAACCACCTGTTACTAACACCAATCATCTGTTACCAGTCTGCGCCTGCGGTCGGCTGTCAAATAAAAAACAACTGAAATGACAAAACAAAACAACAAAAACAAACAAACAAACAAACAACAAGTGCCATGAAGGCACAACAAAAATCACTGAAACGGACAATGCGTATGACTACGAGGAAACAAGTGTGCCAGACCAGACTGACACTGGGAAATTGTCAACAGCGAATTGGAGACTAAAGGCTCAGTTTTAGATGACACGGAGTGAGTGCACGTGTCCCTAATCTTAGAAATGCCGGCAGCCATTTGGCCCTCACTGATGACTAACGTGTCGATCATCCCGGTAGTTAATGTGTTTATAAGCAAGAGCTATATATTCTTATGAGCCTCTGCATGCTGCAGGGGCACATGAGAATCTATGCCTCTCAGCAGAAAAATGTTAGTTATTTGGCTCTGACTTAGTAGTAACTGTGACATTGGCGCTCAGACCCGTCAGCTACAACTACAGACATCTGGAGGCTAAAGAGACTAATCTCTTGCCGGTTGAAATTAGCGTCAGTTGCATTCTCGGATTGAGGATGATTACATCCGGGTTTTAGCCCTTCGGCCCTGCGACTATACGCATATTTTCTTAATGTAAAGCAACGCCACAAGGAACAACCGTCCACTATAGATACGGATACACATTTTTTTGTTGTCTCAGCAAAGGCATAGAGGCGGGGGCTCATGAGGATCTATGTCTCTTGCATTTGGATCGAGTACACTTTTTGGATGGGGTTAATCAGTCCCTTATACGTCCGACCATAACATGCTCAGGTCGATTCAATCTTCGTACAGGCCCGAGTGTGTGCATGACGTGTGCTACACGTTTGCTTTCACATTAACACTGGAATTTTTCGAGTTGAGATAGTAAACAAGTATTGCGTCATATGTGATTTGTGCTTCCAGCTTGCATAACAGAAGGGGGGGGGGGGGAGGGGAAGTTTGCACCTAAAACAAGCTCTGCGCCCACTTCAGCTTCTAAAGCTTCAAACGCCGTGGTGTTTCAAATGTTTGGAAAAAAAAAAAAATCCTGGCTCGCGGGATTATCACATAATCAATCCTCACTCACTAAATCAACCGACCACTCGCTCCCCTGCAATTTATTTGCCATCTGAGAGCACGCCAAATATACAATAAATTTTAGCTGAACTCTAAGTGAACCCAACCCTCTCATCATCAGAGGGAACAAAACACATCACTGCAAATGTCTACATTACTTAACTCATTCTGTCCCAGACACACCACAGCAAGATATGGATCGACCATGATGGTTCAAAGGTGATGCCAGAATAGCTTGGCGCCTATGGGCGCCAAGCTATTCTGGTATCACCCTTGAACTATCACGGTCGACCTGTGTCCTGCACTGCACTCTTCAGAGGACAACGGCAAAATTTGGGGATTTTGGTCTTGAAGTAGAAGAGTTAACCCATTTCATCCTGATACACTATTGCACGAAATAAATTTGACTACGATAATTCAAGGGTGGTGCCAGAATAGCTCGGCGCCAAGCTTTTCTAGCACTACCCTTTAACTATTTTAGTCAAACTTATTTCACGCACTGGTGTATTTCAAATGATAATAGTTCACTTCCGAGAGAAGTTCCACGTCTCTCTCTCTCGCGCACTTTCTTTTGGAACACACGCAGAGTGGGGTGTCCTCTTTTTTCTGGGGCATATGATTCTGCTCTACCCTTGGTCCACTCACCTGTATTTTGCCTTTTTTAAACTCTCCCCGTCTGTGCTGCCTGTCGTCCTTGATATTGGATGCGTGTTGCTAAATGGTCTGCTGCATCTAAGAGATTAGCTACATGATTGTGGTTAACAGAGTTTTTATATATTATATATCATTTGTCTGTAATATTTTGTAATTGTAATGATTTTCTACTTTTTGTGTGAACTAGGGTACAATAAATTAGCATAAAGGTGCAGAGTCCCTAGCATGTTTTAGGTTTATTTAGCATATTAGACCAGCTGGCGACATAATTCAATATTAATATACTGTTTAGTTTTTTCACAAGCAGTGCACGCATGTCCTGACAAAGTCTTGTTGCTGTCTGGATGATAAGCAATGTACAACCAACCAACCAACACACACACAAACAAAGTTTCTTCTACAACATTTATTTTTGAACACTGATGACAAACAATTCTGCTTATTGACCGGATACTACTCGGAGGACTTTTGAAATCATAAACGTGGAGCTCATTTTAACACATCTGACTGAAGTGCCTACATTACACACACAACTGACTGAATATTGGTGAATAATACCTGTAACCCCCTCAATCAGAACAAGAATAGCAAATGATTGCAAGAGGCACATAGCCTCATGAGCCCCCGCAAATGAGGATTTATGCCAATTGCTGGCTCTTTTCACATGCATTTTCCTCACTGAGCAGTGATTAAGCATAACCCTTTATGTATGCAGCCTCCGGTACTTAAAAACAGTACTGCTGGCTGCATGTATAAGGGGGTTACAGTCTGCCATGCATTCTGAGAGCAAAGGGGTTAAATTTGCACAATTTCACTTAACAATGGCGTGATAGATGAACAACAGGCATGGTATTATTTTCACATATCAAACAGTATTAAACACAAGCCTTTATCACAATTTCCACAGTCACAACAAACACCTCAAATTAGACTGCAAACAAGCAGATTTCTACACAACTTTGCCCTGGAAGATGGCGTACGCCTTCGTGTTGCCTGGTTTGGTGTACACACTGTCCTCAACGCTGCATACTGGTTGATTATTTAGACCTCATGACTTACAGACAGGCACACATTACAGGACCCCACTAACACCTGAGTCACGGACTGTTTTTTTTTTTAATCTTAAAAATTGACACGGCCACACCTTTGCCTGTTGGTAGTGCATTTGGTCACGATGATAACGGCAGGAATCATTGCCGACACTAGAGGTTAGTTAGTTTTGGGGTTTTAACTCATTCAGCCCAGACACACCACAGCAAGACATGGACCTAGCGTGATAGTTCAAGGGTGGTGCCAGAACAGCTTGGCGCCCATAGGCGCCAAGCTATTCTGTCACCACCCTTAAACTATCAAGCTAGATCTGTCTCCAGAGGTGTAATAGTCTTCAGAGTGCAACTTTAAAATTTGGGGATTTCAGGCCTGGGGCAGAATGTGTTAACATTGTGCAGGGGACTAAGTCCAAAGGGTAAACTCGCACCAAACTCAACACTTTTGGCTCCCGCTCCTTCTCCGTCTACGGTCCATCGACCTGGAACACTCTCCCACTCTCTCTTCGTCAGAAACACTCTCTCTCCTCCTTCCAGTCCGCCCTCAAAACTCACCTCTTTCAACAGTATTAGCACTATATCACCACACTCCCCACCGCAAGCTGACCGTCGTAATGTATTTCACTATTTGTGGTACGTGAGTCATTGTCTAAAGCATGCGCATGCGTGCGTGAGTTGTGAGTGCGCGCTTAGAGTTATAATTATTATAAGATAAGCGCATTACAAATACCCTAATTATTATTATTATTATTAAAGAATCAAAGTTTCCCATAGTACCATGTACATTCTCTTTTGAAATGTTTTATTGTAAAAGTGTTACAAGCACTAAACAGTAAAAACCCTCCAACAGCTTTACCCCTGTGTGACAGAAGATACCAACTACTGGATTTCTAAACAAAATGTGCTGGTCAGTGATTTTGGACCTTAGAGCTCAAGGCAGTGAGGTACAAAATCACAGACCATCACACAAATTTAGTTTAATGTATTTTGCCTGCATGAATCAAATCTAAGATGAGGTCACAGAAAAGGCATCAGTGCGAGTTTTGATCCTGACTGGACTCAAACTGGTGACTTTCAGAACTGTGTCAACTTACTGATTCCACAAACACAGATTTCAAGATTTAACCCCCTTGTGCCTGAAGACACCACTACTCTTGCATGCACAAAGGGGTTAATTTAAAAATTACAAGTAATATCAACTCCATATAAACAGTAGGAAACAACATTTCCAAATCATTATAAGTTATAAATATGCACATAAGGACACCAAATCTGCCATCAGAAACAACACCACAAACTGCAGTCTATTCTTATCTGATGGCAAAAATGCTCAAGCACTCATCCCCCTTCTGCATGAAGCCATTAGTATTGTCTGAAAAGGGAGTTAACCCTTTGGCTGTCGGTAGAGCTTTTTGTCACAATGATTCCTGCAGGAATCATCGTGACAGAAAGCACTACTAACAGGTAACGATTAACTCATTTGAGATGTGCCGCCTCCAGATACGCAGCTTAAACTGTAAAAAACTAGACCGAAAGGGTTGACTGCCAGTGCTTGTAATTTATCATGCACACTTCTCTCCCTTGACAGTGCTTTTTCCTACTCACTTGGTAGTTTCAGCTTAAACTGTGTATTCGGAGGAGGCATGTCTCAAATGAGTTAACCATAATGCACAGAAACATTAACAAAATGAGCAAACACAAATGAGCTCCACAGAGTTACAGTTTAACACTCACACAAACTTACCATAAATGTACATCAGTGACTGTGTAAATGTACAAACAAAAAGGAGAGAGAGAAAAACCCACAGCACCTAAGACTGCTTAAGTAGACACATCCTGCATCATCCGAAAACCAAATCATGTGCATCCAAAGTCTTTAAATTCATTCCACAAACTTTTCTTTTGTTCACCTACCACATTTTCAAAGATAACATACATGTGCTCTTGCAATTCTGTTTACAGTGGGATTCATTTATAATGTCAAATACAACGATCAATGGATAAAACAATCTTCTTTGAGGTTCCCACAATGTTTCCTGTACATAAACGAACCCCCCCCCCCCCCCCCTCCCTACCATTCTGGCTATAACTGACTTCAAAACAAAAATGGGCCCTCTTGCAATGTGCTATGTTCACAGAAACTATTGTACGCTGTAATGCAGAGTCAAAGGTCAATGCAAGAAAAGAACAGAGTGGAATGCGAGTCTGACAAAGACATAGGCAGCGCAGATAACAGTAGTTTAGCCCCATTCACTGTCAGGACACAACATACAATACCCAAATGAAGAGGCATTGAACTTCATGAGCCCGCGCATTTGCAGGGGGTCCTGAAGATCTGTGCCCCTTGCGAGCCTCATTCATATCTGTGATGGCTTCAGAGACATCACTTGTACGGCTAGCTGAGACGGGGTTAAGCAAAGTACTTGCCACAAGGAGTTTATTTTGTGTTATTTTCTTATAAAATCAACTTCCAGTAGACAAATTTCAAACGTTTCACGAGAACCTTGACAACGCCGCTTTGATAGTAAATGGCCCAGTCTCAATAAAATTGAGTTTCTTATAGTGAAGTATTCCAATGCAATGGGAAAGCTTTGATCTACATTGAAATCCCAACAAAGAAAAAACATACTAAAGACAACACAATTTATGATTTCTTTTTTAAATGGACATACCTGAACAAAGTACAATGCACTACTTATCTTTCATAACCCATTTAACCCCAGGATCCTGCAGCAGGAGATGGATTGATCATGATAATTCAAGGGTAGTGCCAGATGCACTACCCTTGGAATTATCATGATCAATCCATCTCCTGCAACTGGTACATAGTTGTCAGGTGACAACTGCAAAATTTGGGAAATAGGGCCTTGGGGTTGAGCGGCTTGTGAAAGAACACTTTGACCTACAGAATACTGTATTAGCACCTTCAGTCTGAGATCTTATCATATACGACGGGCTCATGATCACTGAACGCTCTCTGTCAGTGCACAGGTTTTCTGGGCATTTATGTGCTTAACCCATTCAGTGCTGCTTGAGGCAGATTGTCTTTCTGCACTCTTTGCCAATTCAACACCAAAACGTCTTGGCTTTTCCAGGAGCATGGATTTAAAGTGGTGTCTGCAAGAGGCATAGATCCTCATGAGCCCCCGCGACTGCGGGGGCTCATGAGGATCTATACCTCTTGCCAATGGTGCTGTTCAGATTTTCTTGGCACTGAACGGGTTCATAAAATCCCAACAAAAGGGCAACTGCCCCTCGCAAATGACAGCTAGTCCATTTTTCTGTGTGAAAAGCATAACTGTCAATGTATTACAGTTAAAATCTCACTTCTCACAAAAATAGACTTCATGTCTTTTCCGTGTATAGAGCAGACTTCTGCCTCACAAAAAAGTGCAATGATGTGACAACAAGATTCTGAATGTGCTATACTAGGACGCCGATCGACCATGAAAGTACAAGGCGCCAAGCTATTCTGACACCACCCTTGACCTATCATGGTCGAGATGTCTCCAGAAATGTGATGTAGACCACAAAGGATATCTACAAAAATAATTGCAGCCTCAGGATGTAATGATTAAAGAAATCACTGGATTTCAGAAAAGAACCTGCACCAAACAAAAGGCAACACATCATTAGGAAACCCAATCAACATACATCACGAAAGTGTGAAAAAGTCACGAAGACCGGTGTGGGGTGTCTCACAGAGTACAACTGAACTGTTGTACAAACAATTTGTCCGCAATGTGAAGAACAGAACCTGCATGTGATCATTATCACTGATTAAAATTAATAAAGATAAGACAAACATTGTTTTTATATGAGACTTTTAACTCATTCTACCCCAACACCGAAATCCCCAAATGTTGCCGTTGTCCTCTGAAGATTGCATTGCAGCGCAGGACACATTGCGACCATGATAGTTTAAGGGTGATGCCAGATTAGCTTGGCGCCCATAGGCGCCAAGCTATTCTGGCATCACCCTTGAACTATCATGGTCGATCCTTATCTTGCTGTGGTGTGTCTGGGGTAGAATGAGTTAAATGAAGGGGGTAAAATACAAAAAAATGCTGAAAATATGTATGAAGCCCGAAAAACAAAAACAAAATCAAACACAATGCATGCTAACACTGCTTCCATATGTTTTGAGAGACTTTTATTTCAATACATATGTCTTCTGACAAATTGTTTCCTAGTTATTTTTTTTCTGTACTTTTGTTGTTGGCAGAGAGATATTCACAAAGAAGCATATTACACTTGACAGAAATGCCCATGTTCCCAAACCCTGTTATTGTTGGTAGCGCTTTTTATCAAGGCGATTCCTGCAAGGATCACTTCAACTAAAGGCGCTATCCACAGCCAAAGGGTATCTCACAACACAAACACTCATTTCTCCAAGGCAAATCAAGAAGATACATTGTCTGATGCTAAATTTTCCGCATCATATGTCTTTGACGGAAAGGAATGAAGCTGATATATGTTAGAGCGTAATGCATCATTTGTGTGCAGGTCTCTGATTTTGGACCTACAGCCCAGAGCCATAAGTTCCAAAATCACAAACAGCACACATGATTTTATCATTTTCCAGAATTTCCAGAAGAGAAGAGAGACTGCACACAAAGAAGAGGAAGAACCCCCCCACCCCCACCCCCCACCCAAAAAAATCAAACAAAAGAGAGAATGGCAAGACAGAAAGAAAGATCTCAAAAAGGGAGAGATAAAGGGGGTGTGGGTTGACGATGGGGGTGAGGGTGGGTGGCTTAGGGGGATGCGGAAAGGGTGAGGTGGGGTGGGGGTGGGGGAAGGGGATGAGAAAGACGCAAAAAAACAATACAGTTAATGAGTGGGATCTCCTGACACTTAGAGGTAAGCACCAGCCATGTGAGTCTGCAGTCCACCCCATCCCAGGACACAACCATTACATGGCCAACATCAGGCAGCTGCTGGCAGAGAACTGCTTTACGCAGCAACCGTCATATGTGTCCACCATGGAGAGAGCTGTAGACCAGGTAGCTTAGTGTTCCTCTGAATGCTGAAACAGAGAAAAAGACTGTGTTCACAATTCAAATTTACTGGATACTGACCTAAAAGGCAATTATCCTGAAAATGTCAATCCCTTCCCCACCATGAAAGCATGCATGTGTTTTGTTTTTAAAATCTTTGCTTGATTCAACCTTAAAGAACATGAATACAAACTGGTCTCTGCAAGAGGCATAGATCCTCATGTGGCCTGCAGTCGCCGAAGGATCTATGTCTCTTGCATTTGGACCACGTTCTGCAATGAAGGGTTTAACGCATTTGAGATGTGCCGCCTCCGGATACGTGGCGTAAGCTGCATATCCGGAGGCAGCACATCTCGAATGAGTTAACCCTTTGGCTGTTGGTAGCAGTTTTTAATCGTGATTTTCCCACATGAATCATTGCAACAAAAACTGCTACAGACAGCCAATGGGTGAATAGGAACATACACATGTGCATGGAGCAGGATGAAGAGATATAATGCCAAAGTAAAAAGAGAGAAACAGATGTTTTGTCTTCAATTCAAATTTCTGAATATTGACCTATACAAATAATTATTCAGAAAATTGGGACTGAGAACACACAGGTACACAAACGGTTGCATAGCAAATCGACAATACAAGTTATTGGTAGCAGGGGTTTGCTACACGGACCCTTGTAGGCCTGAGGGAGGACAAAGGAACCATTGTACCCCGAAGGCCTGAGGGGTACAATGGTTCCTTTGACCTCCCACAGACCTACAAGGGTCCGTTCAGCAAGCCCCTGCTACCAACAACGTATGTTTTCATTCCTCCACTACTTTCGTTAAAAGAAAAAATCAAGAAGAAATCTTCCGACCTGGATCACACCAGACAGGACTGATGCCAAATGAATATACATTTATACATAATAGACTTATGACGGAATTTAAAATATTTCATGACATTGCCATCTCCAGTGGTGTGCTTGTTGTTTCAAAAAACACCAAGTAGATTTTTACTTCAGAACGTTTTGGTGATCTTTTTCTTTTATAGAACAAAACTCCCATCCAAGATGCATCACAAAGAGCGCTACAAGAAGTCCGCCATTTGTCGCTACAAGGGTTTTTGTAGCTCGGTCATGTGGCACAGTTTGTGCTAAAGGGATTGGTCGAGTTACATAGGGATGAAAACAATAAATTTTATCATAACAAAAGGGAGACAACTGATTCATTCATAATAATATGAGTTGTTCATTTTAAACTATTTTAAACTGCAACTGGATAAGTGCGACATAATTAGTGGATTTAATCCCATAGGATAGTATTGTCTGTACAATTTCCATTGTGATGGGGGATCAGGTTTCCCTTAATTTTGTGTCTATGGCAGAAGACAAGAAACACAGACTGCCCCTAAATAACGAGTTAACTCCATCAAGCATCAGAGCCAAGGTAAAAGCTATTTATAGCTCCAGGTGCTTGAGCAAAACAGAAAATAGCTGGCGATCTGATAACAATGGCCACTGTGGGAGTATAGCTCAGTCAAGTGTCTTAGTTAATCTGTCTTTGAGTGAAACATGGAGTTGTGCCCGGAAATATAAATGCAACAGGTTTGTGTGGTCACTGTGGATGCATCGTTAGTTTAACAAAGACCCGTGGAAATATGCTCTTTCCAGAGAATCATCCACTCGTGTCTAAAGAAGATTACAGGGCTTGTAATGGTCTGGAGTTAAAAAAGAGGAAATTGAGGGGCGGGGTGGGGGGGCTGTTAGACCTTGCTTCCTGGGGCCGAAAAATCAAACGACAGGGTGGGGGGGGGGGGGGAGGGCTAGACAGTGAGAAAGAGAGTTATTACTAATATTGTCCTAGTCGTTCACCACCCACACATTTTTCCATCCATTCCCACCTCCACGCGTTTTTCATGCCTTTATCATCAACTGCATCGCCACGCTCCTCGCGCTGGGACCATATGGCGTTGAGGCGCGTCCCCTGGGTGGTGGATAGGGGGTCCCTCGTGAGAGGGGTGCACCGAATGAAATAAGGTGCCATGAACCAACATGGTCTAAGGGAAGGTGAATCCGACAGAAAACCCCTGGTCCTCCTAGTAAGGGGGTTGGGCGTGGGGGTAGCTTCCCCACCCTGCAAAAAAGGAAATAGCTACAAAAACGCCGACGAAAAGACTAACAGTAATTCCTTTCCTGGAGGAGGAAGGTTCTTCTACCAGAAGACTTATGACGTCCTGTGGTGAAAGCCGGAAGTCTTCGGAAGCCACAGGACCGAGCCGCCTCTCTCTATCCAGGGATACAACCATGGGGACATGGAACGTCAAGACCATGTACCAGAGCGGCAAGGCCGCCCAGATAGCAGCAGAAATGCAAAAGTACAACCTTTCCCTGCTAGGTATCAGTGAAGCCAGATGGACGCAGTCTGGCCAGAAAAGGCTGTTAAGTGGGGAGATGATTCTGTATTCAGGTCATGAAGAGGAGAATGCCCCCCATACAGAAGGTGTAGCATTCATGCTGTCACCAGTGGCACAGAGAGCGCTGATGGGCTGGGAACCTCTTGGGCCAAGAATTATCACAGCAGCCTTTAGAACCAAGAAAAAGCTCAATCTGAACGTCATCCAGTGTTATGCGCCCACTAATGACAGTGACGAGGAAGAGAAACAAGAGTTCTACGACCGACTCCAGAGTGCCTTGGACAAATGTGCGGAGCGAGACATCACCATCGTCAAGGGCGATTTTAATGCCAAAATAGGGGAGGACAACACAGGATACGAAGAGGTGATGGGGAGACAGGGACTAGGGGAGATGAGTGAGAACGGGGAGAGGTTTGTAGACTTTTGTGCTCTAAACCGACTTGTCATTGGAGGCAGCATCTTCCCACACAGAAGAATACACAAAGCAACTTGGGTCTCACCTGACCATACAACAGAGAACCAAATAGACCATATCTGCATTAGCAAGAAATTTAGAAGATCCCTTCAAGATGTTCAAGTGAGAAGGGGAGCAGATGTCGCCTCCGACCACCATCTGCTTACCTTAAGAATGAAGCTCAAGCTAAAGAAAAGCCGCACAGAGACAACAAGAAGACAGCGCTATAATGTAGGCCTCCTGAGAGAAACTGGAGTTAGAGAAGAGTTCAAACTGGTGCTGTCCAACCGGTTTCAAGCGCTACAGGAGCTAGTAAATGAAGAGGAGGCGGTCACCACAGAGCAGCAGTGGAAGGCAGTTAGAGAGGCGCTGAACTCAACCTGCAAAGACACTGTAGGGTTCAGGAAACACCATCACAAGGACTGGCTGTCGGCACAGACCTTGAAGAAGATAGAAGTGAGGAAGCAGAAGAAAGCAGTTGTCAACAACAGTCGCACGAGAGCAGCCAAAGTAAGGGCACAGGGGGAATACTGGGAAGCCAACCGCGAGGTGAAGAGGAGTATCAGGGCAGACAAGAGGGCCTACACAGACAGCCTGGCAGCAGAGGCAGCAGGCAGCGGCAACATGAAACAGCTCTACGACATAACCAGAAGATTGTCAGGCAAGTATGGCCATACAGAAAGACCAGTAAAAGACAAAGAAGGCAAGCCTATTGCAGACAGAGCAGACCAACTCGACAGATGGGCCGAGTATTTTGAAGAGTTACTGAACAGACCTAGCCCACCCGACCCCCCAGACATCCAGCCAGCAGAGACCGACCTACCCATCAGCTGTCACAGACCCAGCCGGGAAGAGATCAGAAGAGCAGTGGCATTTTTGAAAAACGGCAAAGCAGCAGGCCCAGGTGGCATCTCAGCGGAGTCTCTGAAAGCAGACATAGAGACAACAGTGGAGATGCTGTACCCACTGTTTGGAAAGATCTGGGAAGAGGAGGTGATGCCGGCTGACTGGAAGGAGGGGTACCTAATCAAGCTTCCCAAGAAAGGCGACCTCAGCAAGTGTTCCAACTACAGAGGAATCACCTTGCTGTCAGTACCAGGAAAGGTCTTCAACAGGATCATCCTGGAGAGAATGAAGAGCTCTGTTGACCCCCAGCTGAGAGACCAGCAAGCAGGATTCAGGAAGAACCGATCATGTACAGACCAGATCGCCACTCTCCGCATCATTGTGGAACAGTCTCTGGAGTGGAGCTCCCCGCTGTACGTTAACTTTGTGGATTACGAGAAAGCATTTGACAGTGTGGACCGAGAGACTCTGTGAAAACTCCTACGACACTACGGTGTACCCACAAAGCTCGTCCGCCTGATCAAGAGCAGCTACGATGGCATGACATGTCGCGTGATCCACGAAGGGCAGTTCACCAGGGAGCTCCAGGTCAGAACTGGTGTCAGGCAGGGGTGTCTGCTGTCTCCGTTCCTCTTCCTACAGGCCATAGACTGGGTCATGAAGATGACCACAGAGCACAGACGAAGTGGAATACAGTGGACACAGCTTGACGACCTCGATTTTGCAGACGACTTGGCATTACTGTCCCACACTCATCAACAAATGCAGGACAAGACCACGAGGCTTGCTGACATCTCGTCCCAAGTGGGCCTCACCATTCACAAACAGAAAACAAAGACAATGAGGCTGAACTCAACCAGGGAAGAACCAGTCTTGCTTGCTGGCACCCCGTTGGAGGAGGTGGAGTCCTTCACCTATCTCGGGAGCATCATAGACAAAAAAGGCGGCACTGATGCAGATGTCAGAGCACGAATCGGTAAAGCCAGAGCAGCCTTTCTCCAGTTGAAAAAAGTGTGGAGTTCCAGAGAGCTGTCACAACACACCAAAGTCCGGATTTTCAACTCCAATGTAAAAGCAGTTCTCCTATATGGAGCAGAGACTTGGAGATTGACAAAAACCACAGTCAACAGAGTACAGACCTTCATGAACAGTTGCCTTAGAAAAATTTTGAAAATCCACTGGCCAGAGAAGATCAGCAACGTCAGACTCTGGGAGAGAACAGAGCAGATAACAGCAGAGAGTGAAATTGGGCGAAGAAGATGGGGATGGATCGGTCACAGTCTGAGAAAGCCAGCTTCCAGTATCACTAGGCAGGCATTGTCATGGAATCCCCAGGGAAAGAGGAAAAGAGGTAGGCCGAGAAACTCCTGGCGTCGAGACCTCCAAGCAGACATCAAGAGACTGGGAACCACCTGGAGTAGAATCGAAGGAGAAGCACAGGACAGGAGTTGCTGGAGGTCTCTTGTCGACGGCCTATACTCGGGTAGGGGTGACAGGCATAAGTAAGTAAGCATCGCCACGCTGAACAACAATGCGCCTTGCATTCATTTTACCGCCTGCGATTCAGACATGCGCATGCGCAGTTCCTTGTTTCCGTTTGACTTGAGGACATGCACAACAAACTTTTTCATTAGAGGAAAATCGTTGTCAAACTTTTTTGTTCCGCGGAAAACCATACTGTTCTCGGCGGAATTTTTTTTAAATAGCGGAAATTTGCGTAACCACGGAAAATTACAAGCCCTGAGATTAAGACCAAACAACAGAAGTCAGTACTCACTGAAGAGACAACTGTCAAGTAACTGTACAAGAGGACAGTGACTATGAGGGTTTGTGAGCACCAAGCTGCATGTTTTCCACCATCTGGAACATTTCGTGGGGAGAAGGGATGCGGCCCGATTCCAACTTGGACCAGATTGGCACATCTGCAACAGACAATTTTTAATCCATTACATACTCAAAATGATTCTTTAAAATTTGCTCATTGTCCTGTGAAGGATACACTACATATTAGGAGAGGGATCAACCATTTTAGTTCAAGGGTGGTGCCAGAAACTATTCTGGCACCACCCTTGAACTATTATAGTCAAATTAATTTCAAGCAAGAAGTGTATCAGGATGTGCAGGGTTAATGGAATATTTCCTTTGAAACATGCAATTTTGACCTATTTCTGATTTTCGAATATCTATTGTGCAATATCAAATTTAAATCACCAAAACAAAATGAAGGTTTGAGTATAAAATTAAGAAAAACAGTATGAAAATGTAACCTATTAAACCCAGATAAAGTACACAAAATACTAATCAACCGTGATAGTACAAGGACAGTGCCAGAATATCTTGGCGCTCCCAAGGGGGGATGTTATTCTGATAATACCCATGTAGTTGTACTAGTACTATCATGCTTGATCTTCAAACTCTTCTGTACTGCTAGAGGATGACTAACAAACTTGGGAACAGGCTTTCCACTAAGATTTGAAGTTGTCCATCATCGGGACGGACAGCATGACAAAAATCAATTCCAGGCGCCCTACAGTCTGTCTCATACTTTAACCCATATCATACAGAGGCTAAAAGCTTCAAATTTGTACACTGCCATATGCAAGCTACATTATAGTACTTACAGATAAGGATATAGACCAATTTGCTTTAGTTCAAGGGTAGTGCCAGAATAGCTTGGCACCTAAAGGCACCAAGCTATTCTGGCACTACCCTTGAACTATTTTAGTCAAACTTATTTCACACACTGGTGTATTCCGAATGATAAGGGTTAAACTACGTATCCAACTGACAATCGTTAAACACAGCAAGGATAAGTTGATCAGTACTGATTGTAAAGTTGTACGTTTACATGAATAGTACAAGGGGGGTGTAGCTGGATGTGGGTGCGTATCATCAGGCGACCTTAAAAAAATTTCAACAGTGGAAACATTTATGGCTGGAAGCTTCTTTTTCCTGAAGATATATCTGTTCCGGTGATGGATAGATTTCCATTTTTTCTGTCCCTGTCAAAATTAGTCTGTCAAATACTAAGAATATTCCATTAATGAAAAGCCTGGGGATGTTCCACTGTATATATCAAGTGTGTTAAAAAGGAACACAATACTCAATTATTAACATAAATGTGTGCACCAGGGCTGAAAGCAAGCCATGGTGAAACTAATATAAATAATAAAAAAATATGTCTAGCAGTTTAGTACTGGTACATTGAACATTACTAAACATCAACAACAAGAAAAACAACAATATAACTGATAAGAATTAAGATAATTCATTAGACTAACATTACAGCAATGCATGTCCTCTTAAACCCATATCATTCGGAATACACAAGTGTGTGAAATAAGTTTGACTAAAATAGTTCAAGGGTAGTGCCAGAATAGCTTGGCGCCTCTAGGCGCCAAGCTATTCTGGCACCAGCCTTAAACTTACTAAAGCCATTGGTCTAGATCCTCATCTGTAAGTACTATAATGTAGCTTGCATGGCAGTATACAAATTTGAAGCTTTTAGCCTCAGTATCATATGGGTTAATTGAAAGTGATTCGTTTGTAACATTCACATAATTTTCTTCCAATGCTGGTGCATATTCTACACCAGGATCGAAATCCCCGAATTTTGAAGTTGCCCTCTGAAGGACTGTATTACAATTCTAGACAGATCAAGATGACAGTTCAAGGGGGTGGTGCCAGAATAGCTTGGTGCCTATTGGCGCCAAGCTATTTTGACACCACCCTTGAACTTTCATGCTCGATCCATGTCTTGCTGTGGTGTGTAGGGCTGAATGAGTTAAACACAATAGTCAGGGCTTCCATTTTAGTGCGTCTGAGCATCTATGACGCATTAAAACTCAAAAAATTTTACGTACTGAAAATGTAACCAAAGGGTAGTCCGACGCACTAAAAATGTAAAATTCAGTGCATCTGCGTCTGAGACGCATCATCCATGCGCCACCGTGCGTAACCTAACAGAGGTAGGCAACAGTCATTCTATTTTTAGTGACAAGTTGGTTCATTTATCCACTCGCTTGGTCGCGGCTGCTTTCAGTTTCAGAATCACGACTCCGGGGTCCGTGCGAATGTAACTAGACGGGCAAACTGTTAGTTTGCGTGTGGTGTCAGCATGTTTTTACAAAGTGCGCGCTACTTGTTGAACGCGTTAGTTGCTGTGACATCACCATTCATACTATTATGGGATACCGCAGCGTGTGTTTCACTTTCGATCTTGAACGAAGTTGTAAATGACGGAGAAAAAGCAAAGGAAGCTGGAATGCTTCAGATTCTTCAATCTGGCACTACAGACCCTTTAACCTGTTGTGAAAACAGAAGCCCTGAATAGTCTTGGTTATATTTTCTCACCATTATATGAAATTTCAAAGGCTCCTGTGGAAATCATTTGTCCCTCTATGGCATTGCTGATAAAAAAAACCATGAGGCAGGCATACATCTGGAAAATAAAGTCAAGCAAAAGCCAGTATATCATTTCTTTTCGAGAAAAGGTAGATTTACATTGTTAAACAATGAAAATCTTGCTTTTGTCAAAAAGGGACATGCCCGCTTCTGTCAATAAATGAATAATGGCAGACTTCAGCTATCGCAAAACAAAGTTTTTTGGTACACTTGAAATTACAAAGTGGCCAGACTTTCTCCTGAGGCATGACATACGAGTTTCAGCAGTGGAGGTGGGAAAATCACCTGTCAGAATATTTAAGTACGTTTGGTGCAGAAAAAAAACACACCACCATTTGTCAAAAATCAGCAAAGCAGGTTGCTTAAACAAACCAACACAATTAATGCATAATACAAGGAAAGCCATCATTACACTGAGTGGTTGATCTTTTAAGGCAGACTGGTCGCCCAAACCAGGTACTAAAAATCATAACAAAATGACATGTTATACAAATTTGCCGATGCAAATCAACACATACATTTTATATTATATAAATGTGTTGATTTGCTTCCTCAGTACAGTTTTTCAAATAATTCTTTCTTCATAATTCCAATAAATGTGTCAGTTTCCTCACCTTATTTTCAGATGCCCAAGTGTAGACACTGGGTGTAGGCATGTTTATGTAAGTAAAAGGGTTGATCCCACCAACTATCAGGCCAATGAGAACAAGTTTCAAAATGTTTAGTGCTTGAGCAATAAAGGCTTTAGGGGTGGGAGGTGGATAGTTATCCCCCTCTATAACCAGCCCCGGGAAGCGCTCGCTCAGTGCATGAGCGTACTGCTCAAACACCTTTCGGTACCCTCAGGAGTAGCTGCAACAGAAAAAAACCTTAGCATAAGCAGCAAATTAATTTAAAAAAAAAAAATAATACATAGTTTTTATATAGCGCCCTTCCCCACAGACAGCAAGCTTGGAGCGCATTAGTGCACATAAAAATAATTTAAAAAGGAGAAAAAATTAGAACAAAATAAACATGCACTCACTCTTTTAAATAAACACCAATAAATTAGCAACGGGTCTCATCACTACCCCTATTGTGCTTGCAGCCATCAGCACTGTAACGCGGCGCAGGTAAGGGGATTAAACAGGGGCAGATCCTGGGCGGGTGGAGGAGTGGGGTACATGTATAATGTATACATGTGTGAAAGAGTTCCAGCAAAAAAACAATGAAAAAGGCTGCAATGTCATTTATTTTGAGAATATAGAAGTGAAAATTCCATCCAGTGATCCACCACTCTCCTTATTTAGTCTCTTCTATAAATAGAGACTTCTTAGGATTGGATGCAGTAAACTGCTTTCAATTGCATGCCCCTGATGTCAGGTGGGCAGGCTTCAACTCCGACAGTGAAGTCATGTCTAGCTATACTAGTACACTTTTCAAAGAAAGTGTCATGATGTGTATGCAAACATGAATATCTCTGGTGTTTGTGGATGTACAAACTTGAATTGAAACTTGAGGCAGTGCTTCTTTGAGATATTTATTTGGTGCTTGTTGCAGAAAGGTTTTACTAATAATACATTACTACACGTGAATGAGTGGCTTTTCCAAATTTAGTAAATCTTGTCATGTCGATGTTCATTTTAGATTCCTCAGTGGGATTTTATAGAAAATGCACAGCGTTGGACATTATTGTATGCCGACGGGCTCTTTTTGGTTTGGAAGTCAAGTGGATGCATTCTTACATCTAAAATGAGTAAACATAACTGCTGTCCCTGGATCAAACATGTAAAATTACGGAAAACATAAATAATGGTATGTCAGGAAGGTCTTATGCCTTCACGGGAGACAGTGACCGAGTCTGACCAACGACACAATATGACGGTGACGGTGGTCATCACTGTGTTGACACACCACTATGCAGTATACCACAATTACGCGATCTATCTATTTGAGACAAATATTTCATTTTCATCGCAGTCGCACCCCACTTGACACACATTTAAGCAGCACAGCCTGAATGTATTCGATTAATTATACAGTGTCTGCGGCCGTTATGTCGCGTGACGAGGTGGATTTCATGTAATCACTGGAACATTCGTTCACCTACCAGTACAGAAATCGAAGAGTTGGAGCTGCCAACTGTGAAAGTTTCGGGGCCTTGATGTTTTTTATTTTGACAGTCTCTCCATGCTCTTGTGAGAAACTAAGATCTTTCCAGGTGAACAAAACAAGACCAATAGCCAACACCACAAACGAAATATGGCCTACGTCGGCCATTTTGCGTGTTGTCTACAAAATATGGAATATTGCACAAAAACTGGAATTACGGAACCAAAACGAATCAACACCTTAGAAAACACACAGCGCGAGTCTTTTATTACAATTTTATTATAACGCTTTTCAGCTTTTCTTTCTGAACCAGGTTTAAATACTCATTGTTTTAAGGTTTAACCCTCAAATCCCCTTTTCTTCATTTCTAGCCCTCCACCTTCTCACCAACTCTACCACTCCACGCCCACCCCCCCCCCCCCACCCAAAAAAAAAAAAAAAAAAAAAAAAAAAGAAAGAAAAAAAAAAAGAAGAAGAAAAGAAGCAAACGCATAAGCCAACTAAAACCTATAATATTATAGGTTTGTGGCATCTCATATTAAAGAGATTTAACGACTATCACAAGTCCTGACATCACCGTCAAATTATTATTAAAAGGAAATTAAATTGATTAAAGCAAAAATAAAAAAAAATAAAAAACATTGGATGAAATGTTGATTATTGTCACATGTATGTTTGTTTTATAAGTGTAAAATGCTAAAACCAAACCACTTTTTACACCTAACATTCGGACAAAGGAAAAGAAGCTACGCGGCGTGGTTAAGTCCCAAGCACTGCACAAATGAATCTGTATAGGGCATGTACAAAATCCAGACCCCCGAAAGCGACCGTCACGGCTATGAACAAAAGAAACATGCGCTTTGAAAGGTCGAAAACAAATTTCTGGTTGATATACCCTATTACAATACAGAAAAACGGAAACGTAGGTACATGTTTATATGTATTCATTTTTGAGGCAAGTGATCTGTAATTGAGTACAGGACTGACGTACGTTGGCGTAGGAAGATAGGCGTATTAAAAAAATCAAATAACAAAGCAAAAGGGGGGGGGGGGAGTGGGGGGAGGCTGCTGGCAGGAGAATGTCCAACCTCCGAGACAGGCCAAACGGGGATGAGGAGGGACTTACAAGCCTAACGAAAATATTTCAACATAAAATCAAAATCTACATTATTGAGGGTGGGAGTACGGGGGGGGGGGGCGGGGGGGGGGGGGGGGCGGGGCGGAGTAGGAGGGGGGGGGAGGAGGGAGGGGAGGGGGGGGGGGGGGGGGGGCGGGAAGGGTCTGAGGGTAGGGTGCATTTTTTACTTGTGGCGAAATTTTACTCAGACACCTTAATCAGGGGAAATCACTCCCCAACTCTTTCCAAACAACATGGCCGATACCGGTGTTTCGACGGGTCCCTTCCCAGCGTTTTTGGCAACGTGGATCCAGTTTGTAGTCCCTCAGCCATGTTTTGACAAGTTTTTTGTTGACTTTGACTTCCTTAACGGTAAATATACACAGTAAATACTTGTTAGTTGACATTAAAGAAGATCAGCGCGGTTGCAGAAGTTGTCATTACCTCATGAAATTGACACTGTTGTGTGACGTCAGTATGTTTGGTCATGCACAGCTGATAAAAGACTTTCAGTTTCACCATCGATTGGAGAGTGATGAATAAAGTGCGGGCTAATAGTATTTCGCACTTTGCATGTATTTAGGCTGTTTATCTCAACACACGGCGTTTCACGTACAGAAAGTAAACTTACTCAGATCAAAGTCCAATGTACACTTGCTTCTAGCATCACAGCAGCATACCGCTTATTAACTCCCTTGTGCCACCGTTACCTTTTGCAGTACTAGTGGCTGCATTCGCAAGGGGGTTACTAGGACATAAAAAGACAGCCATTATTTTTAAGCATCCAAGCTACCATCACTTATTTTACAACAAACAATTCATTATCTTCATCATGCTCTGTGATTTTAGACCTAACACAAGGTTCAGCATCACAGACCTGCACAGATTTGGAATGGTACTAGTTTGTATGCATTCACTTGAAATTAAGTTTTAACCCATTTAGCCTCAATGCCCTACAGCAGGAAATGAATTGATCATGGTAATTCAAGGGTAGTGCGAGATTAGCTTGGCGCCTTCAGGCGCCAAGGTAATCATCTTGCACTACTCTTGAATTATCATGGTCAGTCTGTCCCCTGCAAATGGTACATACATAAATTTAGGAATGCAGCCGTGGGTTTAAGTGGGTTAACTATGCAGGGAGGACCAAATCCACTTGCCTGTCGCCACATACGAGTAGAGTTTTTGTTGGGCAAGGCAAAGTCATGTTTCTTGGAGCAAATTTCACATGGCATGTACAGACAAAATTGTTAGGGTTACTGGATTTAAAAAGAATTGAGCTTCCAGATTTAGGCAACCCATTGAGCTAATCTGGCACTACCTTTGAATTATCATGGCTGATTCATCTCCTGCAACAGTACATCATCATGAGGTGCCAGCGCAAAAAGTTGGGAAATGCAGCCATGGGGTTAAATGGGTTAACATGGGTGGTAATCTGAAGGGATACTGGGGTCTGAGAACATTTGGTCTTTCCTTCTCTGTCCACTGGCATTATTTTCTATAATTGTATGGGAACGGACAGTGTCGTTATTTAGCACATATTTCTTTTATTTCTTTTCTTTTATTTGATAATTTTATCATTTGAAGTTTAACCCCCATGCGCACTCAACCACCAGTACTTTGAACAATACCAGTGGCTGCATGCACAAGAGGGTTAACAATTATTCTGTCATATTTTTCTGCAGTGCCATGTCTGAAGGTGGCAATCAGCAAGGCCCTTGGCTTCAGCATCATCATGGGATCACTCATTGGTATGGATACAGTGTAGATTTGTAATTGTATGGCTGAAGTTACACATGTCTAGTGATGGCTTACTTTAAACCCACTTGTGCATGCAGCTACCAATACTGTATTCAGTATTGGTGACTACAAGCACAAGAGGGTTAACTTATTAAGCCCTCAAGATGAAATGATTAAATTATCAAAATATATCCTCTGACATCTATGTCACATATCTGGAGACAGATCGACTATGATTGTTCAAGGGTGATGTCAGAATACTTCGGCACCTATAGGTGCCAAGCTATTCTGACATCACCCTTTAACTATCATAGTAGATCTGCTTTCTCATTCTGTCATATCGTGTCAAGGCCTTATGGGTTCAAGCAGCTACATGTGTTTTGTGGTGACTAATTAGGGTTCAGGGTTCATTTTTGGAACGCGCCCGCGCAAATTGATTCATTGAGTCTCATGTTGGCCCATTGCTTTTCTGGTGTGCACAACATTGAGCGCATTGTTTTACGTGCACGCGTGCCAGCCATGTGTATTTTTCTTGTGCAACTCTATAATCGATGCTTGAAACAAAACAGCTAACCACAACTGGCTTAGACTGTCGACACTCAAAGAGTTAAGAAGTGATGTTTGGCACCCCCTTCAGTTCTCCTTCAGGACTTGGCACTACTTCTTTCCTTATCCTGCATTGTCCCCTTCCCTGTCAGGAAAACTTGAACCCCAACCAGCGGCAAGAGGCATAGACAGATCCTCATGAGCCCCCGCAGTTGCGGGGGCTCATGAGGATCTATACCTCTTGTTGAAACCACTTTCTACTCATGTTCCTTTGATGGCTGGGGATCTACGATGTTAAAGTTACAAGGATTTTAGAAGCACAGTCCATGCCTGCGGGCGGTGAAAGGGTTACATTTTCTAGCAGTCACCCATTTTATTTCTTATTTTATTTAACCCATTACATCCTGAGGCTGATTTTGTAAAATTTGCCTAATTGTCCTATCTATGTTGCATTATAGATTTGGAGATAGATCAACTGTTTTAGTTCAAGGGTGGTGTCAGAATAGCTTGTGAGGCGCCAAGCTATTCTGGCACCACCCTAGAACTATCAGTCACATTTATTTCAAGCAATGGGTGTATCACTATCAGAGTGATAAGAGTTAACATACATTTCTTTCATTTTTACCTCTTTTTCCAGTGAAGGTTCCCCAGATCATCAAAGTTCTGCGTGCTAAGAGTGGGGAGGGCATCAGTATGATTAGTGTGTCATGTGAGCTGCTTGCCATCTCTGCTACTTGGTCCTACGGTTTTGCGCAGAAATTTCCCTTCAGGTTTGACAGTTTTGCGCTTTGTTCTGTGCTTTCTAAATCCAGACCTTTTGGTCTGGATTGCCATGCATGTAAAATGCAAAAAATACATCAAGATAGAAACATGCATAGAAAGGACAAGTAATGTTTTTCTTTTCTTTTTGGGGTATTTTTATGTTGTTATTTGTTATGCAGTGCACATAGTGCCTGAGTGGAACAATTTTGGAAAAGAATGAATGTTTCATTTTCAGATTATAAGGATATCATCAGGCAGAAATCTTTCCACTTAATTGAGCAGTGTGGTTGAAAGTGGTTAAGTTTTTGGTCAATGCTAGCTTTTTTTTGGAAGTGATGAGGATGAAGATGATGATTTGTATATTTGTATAGGGCTCTAAGTATTCACGTCATTTACATATGTATGTCCCCATCACACTTATTTGGAGCAAAAAAAAAGAGAACTAGTTGTCGCGCAAACCTGTGCACATCAAAAGAAGAACGTGCGCTACGACCCATGCCCTGATATGCTGCATAAGTCTGGATATGCTGCAGCCCATGCTCTCTTGTTAGGGAGGATTCAACATAGGAAAGAGAGACAGATGATGAGCTGTGGGCTGAAGCAAGCACTTGTTTCATAATTACCCCAGTAGCTAAAACATCTTTGGGCCCATGATGGTTGTCGTGGGCATGAAGGTCTTTGCGTACTGGGTGTAGAAAAGGCAGATAGATAGAGGAGGAAAAATGTGTTGTCCCCTTACATACATGTACATTTCTTTTTTTCAGTTCGTATGGAGAAGCTGTATTCCTGGCATTCCAGACCATTATCATTGCCTTCCTTGTGTTGTACTACGGAGGACAGCGAACCACTGCGCTGGCCTACATCACCATTTACGTGGCAGCCATGTCATTCCTCCTGTCACCCGCAGTGCCTAAGCAGCTGTTGTCACTGCTACAGACCTCCAATGCCTTTGTCATCATGGTTAGCAAGGTATGGATATTTTTGCTTTGTTAAGCATGTGGCAATAATGTATCATTGAAAAATAGTACAGTTCATTTTACTTGGCTATTATATAATAATGCTACTAGTCTGAAAATATGAATTTTTCTCTAAAATGTATTTTTTCGAAAAATACTTACCGATGCCATTACTACAATGGAACAACCTATAGCTAGCGTAATTTTAGCTCAAAAACTTACGATGTGTACCTTTAGGCCCAGGGGAGGCCACCAGGGGTGCCGTGACCTGGTACCTGGGTAGCCTCCCTTCCCACCCCCTGCGGGTAACTGCCCCAGCAGCCAAGCCGAACCAGTTCTTTCGTTTAGCTGGCTAGCGGCGAGCGGGGCAGGTGGGAGGGCCGTCCGAGTAATGGCATCAGTAAGTATTTTTCGAAAAAATACATTTCAGAGAAAAATTCATTTGTTTCCTCAAAAACATTACCGATGCCATTACTACAATGGAGAATAGCGAAGAGGAGGAAGGTGCCGCATAACCCAGTGACTGACTGAGCTAGCAAGACCCGTCCTCCCCGGCGCAAGCTCCCGGTAATTTTAGCTAAAGGATTACCAACGGCACCGAAGGTGCCAGGAGGGAGTGTTGCACCGCCGCGATGTCCCCCACCATGGCCAGGTTGTCTCGCTGGCCAACCAGGTTTCGGAGGTAGCCCCGGGTGAAGGTCGACTCGGTCCGCCAGCCTATGGCAGCACACTGTCTCCGACAGCGCAGTTGCGGTCGAATGCGACGCTAGCAGCCATGGCTCTGACCTCGTGGGCCTGGAAGTGTAGTGTAGTCGCTTGGCAGCGTCGGGGCAGAGGTCCTGGTAGGCGGAGCGTATCACCCATCTTAGCCAGGAAGAGATCGTCTGGGCTGAGATGTCTTGTCTACCTGGGGACAGAGAGAGAAAGAGGCGGGTGCGTCCCCGGCGGAGCGGCTTCGATCGGCATAGGTACACGTGTAAGGCCCTCACCGGGTCCTGTTGTCTGACTTCCTTGTAGGGGTCAATCGGCTTCAGCGATCGAACAGTGATCATCTGGGGGCTGCCAACGGGGACTGGTTCTTGGCCAAGAAGGCCGGGTCTGTTAGTAGCTGCACGGAACCATCCGACCTGCACTGCAGGCAAGCGGGGGTGCGGGGAGCGCATGCAGCTCACTCACTCTGGAGGCTGTGGCTGCAGTGAGCAGAAGTGAGCCTTTCACGGAGCGTCGGCCAGGCTTGCTAGGGGAAGCGGCTCGAAACGCTAGAGTTCAGCCAGGTGAGTACACAGGGTAAGTCCCAGCGTGGGATCAGGGAGCGGAGGGCAGGTCGCTGTATGCCGAGGTGGGCCATAATATCAGCGAGGTCCTTGCACTTGCCGGGGTCCGCTTGCCCCAGGTGCCGGTAGGGGTCGGCGATCATAGCGAGGTAGTCGCTGATGGTGATCGTTGCCAAGTGCTGTTCGGCGAAGAGCCAGAGGAAGAACTCGGCCAGTTGTGGGGAAGTCAGATCGGTAGGGGAGAGGCGACGGAGATCGCACCAGGCTCCAAGTACTCTCCACTTTCCCTCGTAGACACGCAGGGTCGAGGGTCTGCGGCCTGAAGCGATAGCTGCCACTGCCTCACTCGAGAACCTCTAGCGGTGATGGCTTGCCGCACAATCTCCAAGCGTGAAACAGGAGTCGCTCGGGGCACGGAAGGTAGCGCGCCTGGCGCGGTTGCTTGTGCATCGTGCGAGGAGTGGGAAGCCGCAGTGGAGGGCCCGTGGCGAGGTTCAGTAGGTCGGTGGTGCAGGATCTGGTCCAGCAGAACGGCGCCACCAGCAACAGGATGCGTTGCATCCCTCGAGCATGAGAAGCACCTTGGGAACAAGGGCTGAGGGAGGGGTAAGCGTAAGCGCAGAGGCCATCCCAGGGAATGGAGAGCGCATCGACCGCCCAGGATAGGGGGTCCGGGACCGGCGAGACAAGAGGGGGGGCTGGCAGTTCCACCTGTCACGAAGAGATCGCTAAGGGGGGGTCTCCCACATGGCGCAGATCATCCGGAAGAAGTCCGGGCAAAGCGCCCACTCGGTGTGGAGACGCTGACCGCGCCGGGAGAGGGAGTCCGCGAGGACAACAGGTGGCCCGGGGAAGTATCTCGCTCGGAGAGAGACACGGCAATCCTCACACCCACGGAGGCGCTGGTAAGAAGAAAGCAGAGGAAGGGGAGCGGGTCCCGTCCTGCTTCTGTATGTAGGACACGACAGCGGAGTCGTCGAAAGGACGATCAGGTCCTGATGTCCGAGAGTCGGTTCCCAAGCGAGGAGAGCTTGCCATAAATTATCGCCTGTAACTCCAACCAGTTGAAAAGCTTGACTGCAAGGACCAGTGGCCAGCTGCCGGAAGCCGTGGCACGTCGGCAGCAGGTGTGCACTCCAGCCGGAGCGGCTGGCGTCGACGCAAGGGACAACTGGGGGGGGGGGGGGGGGGGGGGAGGCGAAGGAGAGGGACTCCAGACGCGAGCCAGGCAGGGTCTGTCCAGCGGAGGAGGAGTGAAACGAGCAAGGGAGGAACCGGAACAGGAGCCTCGATGTCTCCGGGCGAGGGCGCCAGGAAGGAGTAGATGAAGTTGAAGCGGGCGCGAGTAGAGCCGACCAAGGGGAAGGAGATCCGCAGCCGCGCTCATCAGGCCTAAGAGCTGCAACCAGATTCTGGCGGAGACCGTCTCCTCCTGTGCACCAAGACGAGCCAGGTTCGCCAACCTCTGGATCCTCGGTTCCGGGAGTCACACCAGATGAGGTCCATAAGGAACTCCATACCACGGTGTGCGAAGCGGAGGGACAGGGCGAGATCGAAATTGACTATGAAGCCGCGGCTGTCGAGGAGGCCAGCAAGGCGTCTCGATGCTGCTCGCGGGAGTGTGCCGACCGGTGGCGCCAGAGCAGATCGTCGACATAGTTCGAGGAGGGGCTCGACGAAGCACGCCTGACCGTGGCGAAGACGCCGTCCAAGAGACAGGAGAACACACAGGGCTGGGGTTGCAGGCGAGGGGGAAGGCGCGGAATTGGTAACGACGCCGTCGAAAGCGAAGCACAGAAAGCATCTGGATGCCGGATGCACGGGGACGTGAGTGTAGGTGTCCGCTAGATCCAGGCTGACAGCGAAGCCCATGGGAAGAACTGCGGCGCGAAGGGCTCTGGCGGTCCCCAAGGGAAGGAAGGCGCTGTGAAGAACTCGTGCTGCGCTGAAAGGTCGATGATCGGACGCCACCTGTGGCCGGACAAGGCCAGGCGGGGGCGGAGGTGGGGTCGGGGGGCGGGCGGGCGCGGCGGGTGGCGGGGACGCGCGGTGGAAGGCGGCTACGCCGGGAGGGCGGGTACTGGGCGGGTCCGGCGGTCCGCAGTGCGCGACCCAGGGCCTCGCGGGTGGCTTGAAGCGGGAGAAGGTGACGCGGGCAGGGCAAAGTTCCTCATCGCGTCCTTCACCGACTGCCAGGTCTTGGACCGAAGAGGGGGAGATCGCCGAGCGGAGCCTGTCGCAGCTGTCTCCGTAGGTCCTGCGGGAGGTAGGGGCAGACGGCGAGCACAGCATCCCGGCAGGCAGGCCGCAGAGCGCAGCAGCGGCGAAAGCGAGGACATAAGCGTTGGCACGCCGCTGAGTAGGCGGTACTTCTTCCCCACAGCCATTGCGAGGAGGTGCCCTAACAGCGGCGAGAAGGAGAAGAGCCAGCTCCAGAAGGTAGACGAGCGCTTGCTTGGCTAAATCGAGGAATCCAGCACAGGTGAGGGCGTTGCGGATGAAGATCGCCGTCCGCTCCAGGCCAGAGGGGGATGCAACGGCTGGAGGCACGAAGTCCACCAGCTGCTGCTGAGCGGCAGGATCCACTGCGGGGAGGGCAGAAGCAAGGCCTGTGAGTGTCCGGCATACCAGCCGTGCTGAAAGGCGATGTCCAAATCCACTGGCCAGCGAATGACGATGAAGAAGAGAACCGCGTCGGAGCCGGAACCCTGCTGCAGGAGCGGAGAAGGCGACACGAACCCTTGAAACCTCGGGGCGTGGCAGGGATGTAACCTCTAGGAGGGCTTAGAACAGCGTCCAAGCGAGCGATGGGGACAGGCGTCCAGGCTTGGGGAAGACACGAGACAACAGAAGCGCGGCCCGTCGAGCGAGGGAAGGGTCTCCGCCCTGGTCGTCCTGGACGTAGGGTCAAGGGCGAGCAGAGCGCACGCAGAGGTCGAACGGTAGGAGTGAGCCGAGGCAGAATTCTCTGGAGCAATGCTGAGGGCTTCTATCCACATCGACGGGCGGCGCAGGAGGCCAACGCACCAGGAGCTGGGGAGGCGGGTGCCGCCGTAAGACGGAGTGAGACCAGGGTGAGCGGCTGATAAGGCGCGAGCGGCGAGACCGACGAGTGGAGCGTCTGCGCGAAGGAGGGCATTGAGCACGTGGTCGACGGCGCGAAGGGGAGGGGAGCAGGGAAGGTGGGGAAAGGGTGTCGGGGAAGGAGTGGGGCGAAGACAAGGCCGGGAATGAAGAGCAGCACGAACGACCCAGGAGGACGCCGACCGGGAAGGGCGGCGACAGGAAGAGGAAACCAGCGATGCCCGAGGGGAAGACCGATGAGGAGGGCGAGACGTCCGCGAAGCTGAAGCGGCGAGCGAAGCCGGGCGCGAAGAGCGAGCAGAGAATGAAGAGCGCTTGCGGCAGGAGGCGAGGACCGAAGACGCAGGGCTGCGGGTCCGGGGTAGGACGCCAAAGTCCGAGGGGGCGTACGCGTTCGAGGGGCGAGGAGCTGAGTCCAGGCAGTTGCGAACCCGAGGCCGCATGTCGAGGGTCGTATGCAGAAGCCGAGGGTCCGGCGTCGGGGAGAAGCGGCGTCCAGTTCTGTAGGTGGTCTTGTGAGGCTTGGGTTCCGCAAGGCGGGGCGAGCTAGCTCGCTGCGGACCTGGCTCGAGCGAGCTGGTGCGCAAGGGGGGAGGAAGGCGTCCCCCAACGTAGAGAGTTGGGGTTTGGGGCCAGGCGGGGGCGGAGGTGGGGTCGGGGGGCGCGGCGGGTGGCGGGGACGCGCGGTGGAAGGCGGCTACGCCGGGAGGGCGGGTACTGGGCGGGTCCGGCGGTCCGCAGTGCGCGACCCAGGGCCTCGCGGGTGGCTTGAAGCGGGAGAAGGTGACGCGGGCAGGGCAAAGTTCCTCATCGCGTCCTTCACCGACTGCCAGGTCTTGGACCGAAGAGGGGGAGATCGCCCAGCGGAGCCTGTCGCAGCTGTCTCCGTAGGTCCTGCGGGAGGTAGGGGCAGACGGCGAGCACAGCATCCCGGCAGGCAGGCCGCAGAGCGCAGCAGCGGCGAAAGCGAGGACATAAGCGTTGGCACGCCGCTGAGTAGGCGGTACTTCTTCCCCACAGCCATTGCGAGGAGGTGCCCTAACAGCGGCGAGAAGGAGAAGAGCCAGCTCCAGAAGGTAGACGAGCGGTAGGAGCCGGGCGCGAAGAGCGAGCAGAGAATGAAGAGCGCTTGCGGCAGGAGGCGAGGACCGAAGACGCAGGGCTGCGGGTCCGGGGTAGGACGCCAAAGTCCGAGGGGGCGTACGCGTTCGAGGGGCGAGGAGCTGAGTCCAGGCAGTTGCGAACCCGAGGCCGCATGTCGAGGGTCGTATGCAGAAGCCGAGGGTCCGGCGTCGGGGAGAAGCGGCGTCCAGTTCTGTAGGTGGTCTTGTGAGGCTTGGGTTCCGCAAGGCGGGGCGAGCTAGCTCGCTGCGGACCTGGCTCGAGCGAGCTGGTGCGCAAGGGGGGAGGAAGGCGTCCCCCAACGTAGAGAGTTGGGGTTTGTTTTCCACAGAGCAGGGCGAGCGGACTCGCTGCAGAACTGACTCAAGAGAGTGGGTGCGCAAGGGGGGGAGCCTTTGTATGCCGTGCCCCAACGGCAGCGTAGGTGCGTTTCTGCTGGATCCGGGGCCGAAGCATGCTTGTGGCTGCGGGCGGGCGGCGGTACTGTCACGCCGAAAAGACTCCACAGCTGGGTTTTCCCAATGGTCCTCCACCCAGAGAGTGCAGACATCACGGGTGTGGCCCAAAGCACAACCAGCGCACGGAAGGCAGACCGCATGCTTGTCACACGGCCACTGGAATTCGCCACATCGTGTGCAGGTGCGGACTTGACCACTGCAACATAGAGTGAAACAACGAAGCGACTGGTCATAGCAGAAGGCCACGAGATGAAAACGGTGCACCACTCCTCACCTTTCCCCACTATCCTGCGCCGAGAAATATCGCTCTTTTAAAAAAAATTTTTTTTAACAAGCAACGATATAGCAAAGGACGCCGGCGCACGCCGTCAGAGGCGCGGCGCTGGCAAACATCGAGACCTTACCTGGACATCTCGCAAGGGGCGGGGGAAGGTAGCACCTGTAGCCTTTCCGAAGAAGAAGAAGAAGAAGAAGCGCCCTCGCGGCAGAGGCCCAGAAGCATCCAGGTTGAGGGAGGCTGGGTCCTCGACGAAGGTCCTGGCCATCCAACCGGCGAACTTGACCGGAGAGACCGAAGCAGGAGCACACCGGACGCCAGGTCGAAGGCTCCGAGAGGAACCACACAAGCCGTAAAAAGTCTCTCAATGCCGGAACCGGTGCAGTACAGCGCATCCACGAGGGGCGAAGGCCAGCCTCACGGCCCGGGGACCTATCTTCCGGCACACGACACACAGAAGCACCAGTGACACTCGCTTCCTAAAAATCACACAAGGCGAAGCGCAGACCGGGAACGAAGTCATGCTATCGAAAAGTCCAAGGGCCCCATGAACCATACACAGCCGTAGGTAGCACAGTAGAGGTCTAAGAACACGACCCTACGCTACAACAAGGGCAGAAAAGTTCCAAGGCAAGGCAAAAGCACAGGCCGGGAACAAAGTCCACTGTCGAAAGTCCAAGTACTTCTTGAACCATACACAGCCGTAGGTACACACAAGGGCAGAGAAAGTTCCAAGGCAAGGCGAAAGCACCGGCCGGGAACGAAGTCCAATGCCGAAAATATCTAAGTACAGCTTGAACCATTCACAGCCGTAGATAGCACAGCAGAGGGCTAAGCTAACACGTCTATACGCTGCAAGCTAAAGGAAAGAGCTGGTTCGGCTTGGCTGCTCGGGCAGTTACCCGCAGGGGGTGGGAAGGGAGGCTTCCCGGGTACCAGGTCACAGCACCCCTGGTGGCCTCCCCTGGCCCTAAAGGTACACATCGTACGTTTTTGGGCTAAAATTACGCTAGCTATAGGTTGTTCCATTGCAGTAATGGCATCGGTAATGTTTTTGAGGAAACAAATACTGCTTACGTTATTTCTGCAGAATGGTATGAGTAGCATTCAAAAGATTAAAAGCAGTGTTGGCTAAATTACAAAGCTGGTATAAAACTCTTTTTCTGTGATCCATAAGGCACCTTTTAAAAAAAATGCTTAGAACAAACTTCAGATTTATCAACCAAAGATTTTAAGATCTGGCATTTGGTCACATTCACATCACTTAACACTTTCGAGACGTGTCGCATCCGGATTCGCAGCCTAAGGCCACGAATCCAGATGCGACACATCTCGAAAGTGTTAACCCATCCACTGTCCAAAAATGTGAGCACATTCCAGCTGCAAGAGACATAGATCATCATGAGCCCCCAACAGTCATGGGGAATCCTGAGGATTTGTGTCTTGCTGAGACCAATTTGTACCCATGTTCCCTGGACTGTTGTGGTCTTTGGTTGTTGAATTAGCCCAAGATTTCCAAAAGAAGATATGCATCCATGTCATTGAAGGGGTTAACATTTTGCTGTTTGTAGTGCGTACCCCTGTTAAATAAACAAACAAGTATAATCTTTTGCTGTTGCTTTACGTACAACCTACCTTCCTGACCAACTTGCAATTTGCCTGTTCATTTAGTTAAGTTAGTTTAACCCATTTAGGCCCGAGACCATGCAGCAGAAGATGGATTGATCATGATAATTCAAGGGTAGTGCCAGATGAGCTTGGTGCCTGAAAGCACCAAGCTTATTTGGCACCACCCTTGAATTATCACGATCAATCCATCTCCTACAACTGGGACATAGTCATTAGACAACATCTCCAAATGCTTGGAAATGTGGCCGGGGGGTTAAGAGGGTTAAAAAATCAACAATAAATCTGTTTTGCTCACTTTACCTACATTCTACTTTTCTTTCCACCTGCTCTCACGCATCCATCTTAACAGATATAAGTAAAAATTCCCAGTTTTGCAATTTGCTCTCTATACTACATTGCCGTTACAGTTTAAGAAACATATTGATCATGATAGTTTAAGGTTCGTGCCAGGAAAGCTTGGCACATCCAAGCATGAAGCTGTTCTGGTGCCACTGTTGAACTATCATGGTTGACAACATAGCTTGCTGCATAGTGTCACTATTGACTTTAATTACATCAGGGGCGACAGTACTCCTTTTAGTCTGTCAGAGCTCACCGGTAGTGAAATGCAGTTGTGGCCCTTCGTGTTGGAGCGCATGCTTGTGTAACCACGTATGTACCATTGTGTTTGCCATCTTGTTGCAAAGTAATGCTAACCCCCCATCTCTACTGGAAGACAAGCAACATCCAATGCAAAAGGACTATTGTGCAAGCTTGCAACATCGTGATGAACTGTACGAATTTGTTGTCTTTGGTATAATTGTTTTCTGAGACTGCAGTTGAATATGTCCTACCCCAATTTTAATTTGTCAAATGTGTTTATTTTTTCAGTTCATACATGGGCAGGAACACTTTTACGTTTGTTTGTTTTCTCAGTCTGTAGGTGTATAATAGAGTTTTGTTTCTGAAATCACATTTTTGGCTCACATGTGAAGCAAAAGTGAGTCTATGTTTTGGGCCAGTGGTCGTCCGTCCGTCGTCCGTCCGCCGTCGTCCATGGTAAACTTTAATGTTGTCATTTTCTCGGAGACTATTCAAGCCACATTCTTCAAACTTGGCCCAAGGATACTTTGTGGTAAGACCTTTCTAAACATACCAATTTGAGTAGCCTTTCACAAAGGTCAAGGTCACAGGGGATCAGGAAATAGGTGAAAAATAGTTATATTTTTACATAATTTATTTTTTCTCAAATACTATTCACAACTTCAAACCCAAACTTGGTACAAAGATACCTGATGGTAAGACCTTTCTATATGTACTAATTTGGTTGATCCCTCGGAAAGGTCAAGGGTCACAAGGGCTCAGGAAATAGGTCTAAAATAACCATATTTTGACAAAAGATGTTTTTTCTCAAATACTATTCACAACTTCAAACCCAAACTTGGTACAGAGATCCCTGATGGTAAGACCTATCTATGCATACTAATTTGGATGATCCTTCAAAAAGGTCAAGGGTCACAAGGGCTCAGGAAATAGGTCTATAATAGCCATATTTTGACAAAAGATGTTTTTTCTCAAATACTATTCACAACTTTAAACCCAAACTTGCTACAGAGATACCTGATGGGAAGACCTTTCTATGCACACTAATTTGGCTGATCCCTCGGAAAGGTCAAGTGTCACGAGAGCTAAGGAAATAGGTCTAAAATAGCCATATTTTGACAAAAGAAGTTTTTTTTCTCAAATACTATTAACAACTTAAAGCCAAAATTTGGTACAGAGATACCTGATGGTAAGACCTATCTATGCATACTAATTTGGATGACCCCTTGGAAAGGTAAACGGTCACGATAGACTGGCAAATGTGTGTATAATGCTGATTTTTGATAAAATTGTAGGTGTTCCTAAATTTTTGCAATTTTGTCTACCAATTTTGGTACAAATAACAAAGATAGCTGATGTTAAGACCTTCCTATGCATACTAATTTAGTCGACTCATCACAAAGGTCAAGGGTCACGGGGGGTTGACAGATGTGTGAAAAATGCTTACATTTTCAGAAAACATGGATTTTGCTGCTGCAGAAGCCAGCCCTTGTCATGAAGGTCACACATATATTTAAATCGCTCATACACTTGAGCCATGATGGCTTTGCCTTTCTTATTAATTTTAGATGTCAAATATTTTGGTGTATGCATTCTATTCAGGCTATGCAACCCCAATTTTTAACCCATTTATCCCCGACACCCTACAGCAGAAGACAGATGGACCATGATAATTCAATGGTAGTGCCAGATTAGCTTGGTGCCTGAAGGCACCAAGCTAATCTGGCACTACCATTGAATTATCATGGTTAATCCATCTCCTGAAACTGGTGCACAGTCATTAGGTACCACTTCCAAAATTTGGGAAATGCGGCCATGAGGCTAAATGGGTTAATACACGTACCAGGATATATCAAATGTGTTTTTTTTTGGCAGTTCATCCAGGCATACGCCAACTACCAAAATGGCAGTACCGGCCAGTTGTCTGTGATCACTGTGTACCTGATTTTTCTGGGAGCGGTGGCAAGAATATTTACATCGATTCAGGAGACTGGGGACAACCTTGTTGTCTTCACATACGTCGTGTCTTCCTTCTTTAACGGAGTCATCGCGCTGCAGATGATTATTTATTGGAATGTACCGGCTAGAGAGAAAAGGGATTAGATGAGTCTCTGTGTGTGTGGGTGTCAGAGAGCGAGTGGATCATTTACCGGTATTGGTCATTTTCAAGCTAAAGAGATGCATGTGTGTGGTGTTAGAGAGAGAGAGAGTGAGTGCTGTTAAGAGATATACACGGGTGACAGTCTTCAGTCCTGGAGGCTGATTCAGTTTTTTTCAGAATCCCAGAAAGCTGAATTTCAGCTTTTTGGTTCAGACAGAACAGCTCTTCTGCCAGAACAGCCCTTCAGCCAGCCTGTTCTACCTGCAAGAGGCATAAATTCTCATGAGCCCCTGCATGCGCAGGGGCTCATGAGAATTTATGTCTCTTGCTGGCCGTGGATCATGGGGCATAGTTAGCCTTTAGACCGTTTTCAGTCATTTCAATTTTTCGCACTGTCACCCATGGATATATACATTAACCCCCATGTGCACGCAGCCACCGGTACTGTTTATAGTACCGGTCCTGCATGCTCAAGGGGGTTAAAAAGTCATTTTACTTCTAGCTGAAACTGACTCGCATTTTATTGCTATTGTCTGCTGAACGCTTAACCCCTTCACTGCCGTGAAAAACTGAACATCACCCAACTGCAAGCGGTATAGATCCCCATGAGCCTCCGCAGTTGGAGGGGCTCGTGAGTATGTATGCCACTTGCTGGAACTTTGTTTCCATGTTCCTTTGACGGCTGGGGATCATTGGCATTGAAACAACGATGATTTGAAAAACACAGCGTCCAAGAAAAAGAAAGTACCTGCTGTTGAACGTGGATTGACCACAGTAGCTCAAAGGAGGTGCCTGGTTAGCCGGGTGAAAGGTCAGCCGGGCACTACCTTTGACCTGTCAAGAGTGATCGATCTCCTACATTTTTGATCAAAAGTGATATGTGTGGATGGACAAGAGAGAGTTGTGTTTTGTGGTATCACCGGGAGACATGTACCGGTACTGTGATGCCTTTATTCAGACATCATTATTCTTTTTTTTCTATGATCCGACATATACCACAAAATGAGCCGCCTTGTGCATGCAGCATGTATTGTGTGTGTACGTTGTTGGTGGCTGTACGAACTTATGTTCCTGTCGACCACTCAAGTCATTCGTATCTGAGTCTCCGTTATTTACGAAAAAAACAAACCCAGCAGCATCTGCTACTGGTTTAGACATTCTTGATGCAGTATATGTATCTTTTGATTTACTGTAAACAGACCCTTCCCCCTTCCCCCTCTTTCCCTACCCCCACTCTTCAGGGGTGGGGTCAGTATTTGTTCAAAACCCTTTTTGGTGTCCCATGTTTGAAATCGCATTTGTGGTGGCAAAGACGTTAAGCCCTCAAGACTTATTGTCCCCCCTCCCCTCCCCATTGATGCATTCCTAAATCAACACCAAAGTAAAACGTTTAGGCTTGGTTTTATTCTTTGAGTTTGTGTGTGTTATGTTGTTTTTCACCAGGTTATATGTTTTGTTTGTTAAGACAAATTCTGGTTTGTGTTCGTTTAAGCAATTTGGGTTTTAATTTGTTGCATTGTTTTCTAGATGGAATTCAGAAGAACCACAAAAAAAAACCAACAACAAAAACAAAAGAATACACATTGTTCTTTACTCAGACTCGGACATATGTGGCAAGCAGTAAGGTCCAAAAGCACAGACTGGCGTACACTTGATGTATTCACTACACACTGGAGCAGGAGATAGATCGACCATGATAATTCAAGGGTAGTGCCGGATTAGCTTGGCACCATCAGGCGCCAAGTTAATCAGACACCAGCCTTGAATTATGGTCGATCCATCTCCTGCAACTGATACCTAGTCATTAGGTGACAGCTCTAGATCGTTAGGTGACAGGGCCTTGGGAAGGGCTGTCTTGGGGGTAGAATGAGTTCATTATTTAGGTCGAGCAGGTTGTGACCAAAATCGTCAGATTTAAGATGTTTACCGGCACACGTTTCTTTGAAAATACATATAACTGTTCTTCGCACATTCCATAAAATCACACTCACCGGTAATGTTATTTGAGTGCTGGTCTGTGATTGTGGACTTTTTGGCTTACTTCCGTAAAGCCTAGAGTCAGAGACCAGTACAAATACGTCGCCTGCGGACTTTTTGCTTTCATGTATTGGTACAGGTTCAGACCCTAATTTTACCGCGGTGTCGGGTATATAACGTGCTACAGTACAGGTCTCTGGCCCCCACGGGCCTGGGGTGCCCTGTGAGCAAAAAGGCGGGCCGGCGAAGGCTGACGTCAGGCCGAGGACTGTGTGCTTACGAAGTGGTGTCTTTTTTTCACACCACAGGTCTGCGTTAATTAACTCATTCAGCCCGACGGCCATATTTCTCAAATTTTGGAGGCGTCATCTAATGACTATGCACCAGTTGCAGGAGATGGATCGACCATGATAATTCAAGGGCAGTGCCAGATTAGCTTGGCGCCGACAGACGCCAAGCTAATCTGGCACTACCCTTGACTGAATTATCATGGTCGACCCATCTCCTGCTGTAGTGCGTCAGGGCTGAATGGGTTAAATTCAGCACTGACTGCAGTAACGCGATCGAGAATAGCGCGGTATGACTTTATGGCGCCGGGGTACCGCGATATACATGAACTGAGGCTGATCTGATACACTGAGGTAGACCTGTGTAGGAACGCCATGACTGGCGCCATACCACGGTCACACGGGGTTACCTGTACACATCACTTTTTGCTTCACGTAGATATATTTGCAGGTATACAAAGAAAGAGACATTCGGAAGATGTACTTCTAATGCAGACTGTATTCTAATATCTTTCTCTTAACTTGCAGACTAATGATAATATGACCTTTCTGTTGACAAATATTATATAACCGTTAGGGGTCGCACTGCCTATGGCAATTTTGCGTCAGTGTGCGACCTTGTAGCTGTGCACGATGTAAATAAGCGTATACACATTTCCACAGTTATTTCCAAGTTAACATTGTATTTTCTGTCGCCGACTTGCGTCTGTGATGAGCACTGTTGAACTGTACTTCACGAGAGACGGTTGCAGTCTTTCATTTTACAAAAAGACACCATTGTCGCCTCCATTGCAGAGATACGGGAATACTGCAAGAGGCATAGATCCTCATGAGCCCCCGCAGTCGCGGGGGTTCATGAGGATCTGTGCCTCTTGCGGGTTTGACCCATTTATATCTATCCCTCTTGCAGAACTGTAATCCGGCTTTCGCGTCTGTGATGATATCAGAGACATGCAGTGGAACCTGCTCTGAGCGACTAACTTTATATGAGATTGCCTGCCAATAAAGACCATCGTTTAGGTGGCTGTAAGCGACCTAAATGACGTTCTTTAATGACAGGTGACACTGATTTGCTCTCCAATACCTTGAGAGAACTCCTGTGTTTTAGGCTCCCTTTTCTTGCTCGGAAAGGTGTTCGCTCAAAACAGGTTCTGCTGTACAAATCATGTTCTGTGGCATTAAAGGTGTTAACTCACCACTTTCTTGATGTTTGCACCCACTGTTTGTTTGGTACAATAATAGAGAAATAAACATTCTAAAAGATAACTAATAGTATTCAGGGAGAGATTTCAAGCGTGTGTGTGTGTGTGTGTGTGTGTGTGCGTGCGTATGTGTGTGTGCGTGCGTGCGTATATGTGACGTGTGTGTGAGTGGATGAGTGAGTGATAGGTGTGCATGTGCGCGCGCGCGTTTGTGTTCATGTTTATGTAGTGTGTGTGTGCGCGCGCGTGTGTTCGTGTCTGTGTGCGTTCTTGTATCTGTGTGAGAATGAGACGTGTGTGTGTGCGTTCTTGTTTGTGTGTGTGTGATTGCACTGCATGTGCCAGCGCTCACGTGTAGGGTATGTGATTGTGTGTGTTTGTGCGTGTGCGCATGGTTGTGTTTACGTGCGTGCGTGCGTTTGTGCGCACTTGAATTAAATCCAGTCCCATCTGCTACAGACGTTTCACATCCGTCATTGCAATTGCGTTTTTGAGTGCTGCGAGGTTTTGGTTAGTTATTTGGGTTTAACGCCGAGCAGGCAACTAAGGCCAACTTACGGCGGGATGGGTAAAAATCTGGCCAGCCAGACTGAAAGAAAGGTCTTAAGATGTAAATATAGATTAAAAATATTTCATGCTAAAATGTCGCACAGGGCTTTGCGACGTTCAGGACAACTGTTCAATCATTTCGGCTTATATGTACCTTGTGATACACGCCAAACCGTCCATTGCGTAGCAATTTGGTATAACACAGGTTTAACCCCTTCCCCCAAGTGAGCTCGAACCAAATGCAAGAGGCATAGATCTTCATGAGCCCCCGCGGCTGCGGGGGCTCATGAAGATCTATGCCTCTTTCAGAAACCACTTTGTAGCCTTGTTTCGTTGACGGATTGGATCTTTGGCGTTGAGTTTACCATGATTTGAGAAACACATTCTGCGTCCAACGGCAAGATAGGGGTTAAACGTCCCGGATCAGGTGATTTAACCCTTTGGCTGTCGGTAGCAGTTTTTGTTGCGATGATTCTGCAGTTGAGCGGGGGGTGGGTGGGGGGGGGGGGGGCTGGCCGGTGAGGATTTATGTCTCTGGCAGTTGGATCGTGTTCACTTTCTTTTCGACTGTGAAGGGTTTGTTGACCCACTTGTGCACGCAGCCACCGGTACTGTTCACTGGACTTGCGGTTTGTTTCTGAAATCTGCGGTCATTCAACGATTATACTGAACGACGACAAAACGGAAGCCATTCTGGTAGGCACTCGCCAGAAACTTTCCCAGCTCCCTCCCTCCCTCCACCTTCAACTCGACAACACCCCCATCTCCCTCTCTGACTCGGCCAAAAACCTCGGCGTTATCCTCGATTTCTCTCTTTCCATGACCAGCTTCGTCTCCGCCACGGCCCAGGCATGCTACTTCCACCTCCGCCGCATCAGTCAGATCAAAAGAAGCTGCCAACAAACTTGCTGTCTCTCTCATCCTATCTCGCATTGACTACTGCAACTCTCTCCTTTCCGGCCTCCCTCACTCCACCACTCACTCTCCAGCGCGTCCAGAACAATGCTGCCCGCCTCGTCCTCAGAAAGAAAAAATCCGACCACATCACTCCCCTGCTCAAACTCCTTCCGCACTGGCTTCCAATCCCCCAACGCATCCAATACAAGATTCTGTCTCTCTGCTACAAATCCCTGAACAACTGCGCTCCCGCCTATCTCTCAAACTTACTTCACCCCTAGGCCTACACTCCTCCCAGCTCCCTCCGCTCCGCCTCCGACCCTCTCCGCCTCCACATCCCCCGCACCAAACTCAGCACTTTCGGCCCCTGCTCCTTCTCTGTATACGGTCCATCCACCTGGAACACTCTCCCACTCTCTCTCCGTCAGAAACACTCTCTCTCCTCCTTCCAGTCCGCCCTCAAAACTCACCTCTTTCAACAGTTCTAGCACTATACCACCACACTCCCCACCCTAAGCAGACGTGTCGTAATGTATTTCACTATTTGTGGTACGTGAGTCGTTGTCTAAAGCGTGCGCATGCGTGCGCGCGTTGTGAGTGCGCGCTTAGAGTTATAATTATTATAAGATAAGCGCATTATAAATACCGTAATTATTATTATTATTTGATTGAGTCACAGCCCTTGAAGGAACATGGGTGTAAATTGGTCTCATCAAGAGGCAGATCCTCATGAGCCCCCGCAGTCGCTGGGGCTCATGAGGATCTATACCTATTGCAGTTGGTGTCGTGTTCACTTTTTCTCGGCATTGAAGGGTTAATATGCTTTAACCGTCACAGCGGCTGGAGTTTCAAGATCACAACTTACTTACGCCTGTCACCCCTCCCCGGGTATAGGCCGTCGACGAGAGACCTCTAGCGACTCCTGTCCTGTGCTTCTCCTTCGATTTTACTCCAGGTGGTTCCCAGTCTCCTGATTCAAAATCACAACAGGTCAGGTTAAATCGGCTTCCCCGCATATGAGCCAAAGGGCTTTGTTGTTTTTGTATGAGATTATGATGCGTATGGTTTGGTTAGGGTTATTTGTTTGAATGCAAAACAGCTTGACAATGTCATGCAACGTTTCAGCAATTCAGAGTGCAAAACAGAATAGTCTCGTATCAGAGAGAGAGAGAGAGAGAGAGAGAGAGAGAGAGAGAGAGAGAGAGAGAGAGAGAGAGAGAGAGAGAGAGAGAGAGGGAGGGAGGGAGGGAGGGGGAGAGAGACAGACACAGACAGACTGACTGACTGACTGACTGTCGGACACAAACCCACAGTGTGTGTGTGTGTGTGGGGGAGAGAGCGGAGAGAGAGAGAGAGAGAGAGGGAGGGACAGAGAGAGTAAGAGAGAGAGAGAGAGACGGCACACACACACACACACACACACACACACACACACACACACACACACACACACACACACACACACACACACACACACACACACACACCACACACACACACCGTGTGTGTGTGTGTGTGTGTGTGTGTGTGTGTGTGCGTGTGTGTGTATGTTAGAGAGAGAGAGAGAGAGAGAGAGTCGTCCACAACAGACAGACACACACACCCATCTGCCTCTCTCGCAGTGTGTGTGTGTGTGTGTGTGTGTCTCTCTCTCTCTCTCTCTCTCTCTCTCTCTCTCTCTCTCTCTCTCTCTCTCTCTCTCCCAATTAAGCCTGTTATTCTTTTCATTTATCATTTGAACTACTTAGTGTTGTGTGTGTGTGTGTGTGTGTGTGTGTGTGTGTGTGTGTGTGTGTGTGTATGTGGAGGGGGGCGGGGGTGGGGTGGGGGGAGGAGGGGGGTGTCTGAGAGTTTATGAGTATGTTTGCCTATGTGAATAGTGTTGTTAATTGTTTGTAAGTATTATGTTTTACTTATATGTATGTGCCCTCGCGCTGGGACCATATGGCGTTGAGGCGCGTCCCCTGGGTGGTGGATAGGGAGTCCCTCGTGAGAGGGGTGCACCGAATGAAATAAGGTGCCGTGAACCAACATGGTCTAAGGGAAGGTGACCCCGACAGAAAACCCCTGGTCCTACTAGTAAGGGGTTTGGGCGTGGGGGTAGCTTCCCCACCCTGCAAAAAAAGGAAATAGCTACAAAAACGCCGACGAAAAGACTAACAGTAATTCCTTTCCTGGAGGAGGAAGGTTCTTCTACCAGAAGACTTATGACGTCCTGTGGTGAAAGCCGGAAGTCCTCGGAAGCCACAGGACCGAGCCGCCTCTCTCTATCCAGGGATACAACCATGGGCACATGGAACGTCAAGACCATGTACCAGAGCGGCAAGGCCGCCCAGATAGCAGCGGAAATGCAAAAGTACAACCTTTCCCTGCTAGGTATCAGTGAAGCCAGATGGACGCAGTCTGGCCAGAAAAGGCTGTTAAGTGGGGAGATGATTTTGTATTCAGGTCATGAAGAGGAGAATGCCCCCCATACAGAAGGTGTAGCATTCATGCTGTCACCAGTGGCACAGAGAGCGCTGATGGGCTGGGAACCTCTTGGGTCAAGAATTATCACAGCAGCCTTTAGAACCAAGAAAAAGCTCAAGCTGAACGTCATCCAGTGTTATGCGCCCACTAATGACAGTGACGAGGAAGAGAAACATGAGTTCTACGACCGACTCCAGAGTGCCTTGGACAAATGTGCGGAGCGAGACATCACCATCGTCATGGGCGATTTTAATGCCAAAATAGGGGAGGACAACACCGGATACGAAGAGGTGATGGGGAGACAGGGACTAGGCTCGGAGATGAGTGAGAACGGGGAGAGGTTTGTAGACTTTTGTGCTCTAAACCGACTTGTCATTGGAGGCAGCATCTTCCCACACAGAAGAATACACAAAGCAACTTGGGTCTCACCTGACCATACAACAGAGAACCAAATAGACCATATCTGCATTAGCAAGAAATTTAGAAGATCCCTTCAAGATGTTCGAGTGAGGAGGGGAGCAGATGTCGCCTCCGACCACCATCTGCTTACCTTAAGAATGAAGCTCAAGCTAAAGAAAAGCCGCACAGAGACAACAAGAAGACAGCGCTATAATGTAGGCCTCCTGAGAGAAACTGGAGTTATAGAAGAGTTCAAACTGGTGCTGTCCAACCGTTTTCAAGCGCTACAGGAGCTAGTAAATGAAGAGGAGGCGGTCATCACAGAGCAGCAGTGGAAGGCAGTTAGAGAGGCGCTGAACTCAACCTGCAAAGACACTGTAGGGTTCAGGAAACACCATCACAAGGACTGGCTGTCGGCACAGACCTTGAAGAAGATAAAAGTGAGGAAGCAGAAGAAAGCAGTTGTCAACAACAGTCGCACGAGAGCAGCCAAAGTAAGGGCACAGGGGGAATACTGGGAAGCCAACCGCGAGGTGAAGAGGAGTATCAGGGCAGACAAGAGGGCCTACACAGACAGCCTGGCAGCAGAGGCAGAAAAGGCAGCAGGCAGCGGCAACATGAAACAGCTCTACGACATTACCAAAAGATTGTCAGGCAAGTATGGCCATACAGAAAGACCAGTAAAAGACAAAGAAGGCAAGCCTATTGCAGACAGAGCAGACCAACTCGACAGATGGGCCGAGTATTTTGAAGAGTTACTGAACAGACCTAGCCCACCCGACCCCCCAGACATCCAGCCGGCAGAGACCGACCTACCCATCAGCTGTGACAGACCCAGCCGGGAAGAGATCAGAAGAGCAGTGGCATTTTTGAAGAACGGCAAAGCAGCAGGGCCAGATGGCATCCCAGCGGAGTCTCTGAAAGCAGACCTAGAGACAACAGTGGAGATGCTGTACCCACTGTTTGGAAAGATCTGGGAAGAGGAGGTGATGCCGGCTGACTGGAAGGAGGGGTACCTAATCAAGCTTCCCAAGAAAGGCGACCTCAGCAAGTGTTCCAACTACAGAGGAATCACCTTGCTGTCAGTACCAGGAAAGGTCTTCAACAGGATCATCCTGGAGAGAATGAAGAGCTTCGTTGACCCCCAGCTGAGAGACCAGCAAGCAGGATTCAGGGAGAACCGATCATGTACAGACCAGATCGCCACTCTCCGCATCATCGTGGAACAGTCTCTGGAGTGGAGCTCCCCGCTGTACGTCAACTTTGTGGATTATGAGAAAGCATTTGACAGTGTGGACCGAGAGACTCTGTGGAAACTCCTACGACACTACGGTGTACCCACAAAGCTCGTCCGCCTGATCAAGAGCAGCTACGATGGCATGACATGCCGCGGGATCCATGAAGGGCAGTTCACCAGGGAGCTCCAGGTCAGAACTGGTGTCAGGCAAGGGTGTCTGCTGTCTCCGTTCCTCTTCCTACTGGAAATAGACTGGGTCATGAAGATGACCACAGAGCACAGACGAAGTGGAATACAGTGGACACTGTGGACACAGCTTGACGACCTCGATTTTGCAGACGACTTGGCATTACTGTCCCACACTCATCAACAAATGCAGGACAAGACCACGAGGCTTGCTGACATCTCGTCCCAAGTGGGCCTCACCATTCACAAACAGAAAACAAAGACAATGAGGCTGAACTCAACCAGGGAAGAACCAGTCTTGCTTGCTGGCACCCCGTTGGAGGAGGTGGAGTCCTTCACCTATCTCGGGAGCATCATAGACAAAAAAGGCGGCACTGATGCAGATGTCAGAGCACGAATCGGTAAAGCCAGAGCAGCCTTTCTCCAGTTGAAAAAAGTGTGGAGTTCCAGAGAGCTGTCACAACACACCAAAGTCCGGATTTTCAACTCCAATGTAAAAGCAGTTCTCCTATATGGAGTAGAGACTTGGAGATTGACAAAAACCACAGTCAACAGAGTACAGACCTTCATGAACAGTTGCCTTAGAAGAATTTTGAAAATCCACTGGCCAGAGAAGATCAGCAACGTCAGACTCTGGGAGAGAACAGAGCAGATAACAGCAGAGAATGAAATTGGGCGAAGAAGATGGGGATGGATCGGTCACAGTCTGAGAAAGCCAGCTTCCAGTATCACTAGGCAGGCATTGTCATGGAACCCCCAGGGAAAGAGGAAAAGAGGTAGGCCGAGAAACTCCTGGCGTCGAGACCTCCAAGCAGACATCAAGAGACTGGGAACCACCTGGAGTAGAATCGAAGGAGAAGCACAGGACAGGAGTTGCTGGAGGTCTCTCGTCGACGGCCTATACCCGGGTAGGGGTGACAGGCGTAAGTAAAGTAAGTAATATGTATGTGCATGTGTAGATAGTTTTGTAGTTGTAGTTTGTAGTTGTTAGCAACAGCAGGTTTGTAAAATGGCTGTCAATGACGATGGCAATGCCTTAACCGCTGTAAAATAAAGTTTCATTGATTCATTGATTCTCTCTCTCTCTCTCTCTCTCTCTCTCTCTCTCTCTCTCTCTCTCTCTCTCTCTCTCTCTCTCTCTCTCTCTCTCTCTCTCTCTCTCTCTCATCAACGTTTCGAAATAAAATCAAGAACAAACACAAGATCGTGCATCTTTCATCTTTTATTTTGCCCAAGTTGAGCCGCCTGCGAACGCCATGTATAAAGGAAAACAAACAATGTGGAGATCAGTCAGTCCTTTCGTGTAGAACAATCGCATACATTTCATCCAAAACACAACGTAATTCCAGCGGCAATCGGGCTAAACATCGTATTTAACTGACACATTCCCTTCTGTCTTGGCGTCAACAGGCGTGTGATGGTCTCTGATTCTGGACCTTACGGCTAAAACAGTAAAGGTCCAGAATCAGAGACCAACACACTGATATTTTGGCTGGCAACCAAATCGTATTTATTCCTCAGTATGTACACACCACAGTATCACGCAGACGTGTAAAGAACCTAGTACAGCAAATATGCCACGAATTAACATCCATTGCCCATACAAATGTGCGTATTACTTTTCTTCACTAATGACGATTAACCCATTCAGCCTGGGTCGACCATGATAATTCAAGGATAGTGCCAGATTAGCCTCGCTTGGCGCCAGTCGGCGCCAAGCTAATCTGGCACTGCCCTTGAATTATCATGGTCGATCTATCTCCTGCAACTCCAGTAGTCGTTAGATGACGCCTCCAAAATTTGAGAAATACGGCCGTCGGGCTGTATGAGTTAAAACGAACTGCAAGTTTTTAATTGGGAGGTCGCGCAAACTGGTTACCCTATTTTCCGAACATAGCACGTCAGTGTTAGAGGACGCCGGTATGCCCAGCCAAGCTTAAACAAAATTGACGTACAGAGCACGTGTTAGAGGACGCCGGTATGCCCAGCCAAGCTTAAACAAAATTGACGTACAGAGCACGTGTTAGAGGACGCCGGTATGCCCAGCCAAGCTTAAACAAAATTGACGTACAGAGCACGTGTTAGAGGACGCCGGTATGCCCAGCCAAGCTTAAACAAAATTGACGTACAGAGCACGTGTTAGAGGACGCCGGTATGCCCAGCCAAGCTTAACAAAATTGACGTACAGAGCACGTGTTAGAGGACGCCGGTATGCCCAGCCAAGCTTAAACAAAATTGACGTACAGAGCACGTGTTAGAAGACGCCGGTATGCCCAGCCAAGCTTAAAAATTGACGTACAAATCAGAAGGGGGTTAAAAAAAAAACTGCGCCATTTGACGCAAACGGTGGCTTAAAAGTCCCTTTAATCCACTTGTTTCCCTATCGAAACACATACTGTTTTGATCTTCTGATTTCCGAAGTTATTTTTGCCATCAAGACCGAGATGCCGACACAGAGCGACAGAAATAAACTACTGTTTGTACCAGTGTATAAGAGATTAAAAAAAATTATACCGTCGAGCAAAAGAAATGCGACATTTTTTTTTAATCATCGGAAACACTGATTCAGATTCCAAAAATGTCGCATTTCTTTTGCTCGTCAGGATATGTGTATATGTCACGTGATACAACATGAGTGAATACACATTCTGCGTTTGCTTGCATATCGTATGTTCATGCTTATATCGAAGCATCACAAAATCCTGCTTTGATATAAGTTTAGGTATTTTATGCCATTCTCTACATTCTATATGAATAATAAAGTCCTGAAGTATACACACGGTTCAGTAGTAACAACAGAGTGTGTGTTGATAAGCATCAAGGAAAAGAAATTTGAGGTGGCAGAAAGTGGAGAAGAAAAAAAAAAGTGTGGACATGCAACAAGACCGTTTCTTTACTGAAACAAATATGAAGGAAGAAACCTTTCATTACGAAAACACAAAACCCTCTCTCTTTCTTTGTTACAATTTATTCATTCGTTCGTTTGTTTGTTCATTTATTCTGTCAGTAAATTCATTCAGTTACTCACGCATCCATCCATCCATCCATCCATCCATCCATCCATCCATCCATCCATCCATCCATTTCGGCATCCGTCCATCCATCCGCGTTTTCTCCAGCAGATGCCACGTAATAATGTTCATCCTCACAGAGGATTTCAAATGAGACATGGCCACTTTCTCCCACCCGTGCACGTTTTATTGCTACCACCCCTTTTTAAGCTTTCTTTACGAATTATTTGCTATGAAACAGTGTCTTGTTAACGCTCTCGTGCAGGCAGTCACCGGTACAGTTTACAGCAGCGGTGACTGCTTACCCAAGGAGGTTAAAAAAAAATTAAGTACATCAGCAAAGTGTAAGCAAATCGCAAACAACTGTTCCCACAAGGTATACATTTCTGATTTTGGGGGGAAGCACGAGTAAACATGGATCCAAATCGGTCTCAGCAAGAGGCATAGACCCTCATGAGCCCCCGCACTCGCGGGGGCTCATGAGGATCTATGCCTCTTGCAGTTGTACCGTGTTCACGTTTTCTCGGTAGTCAAGCGGTTGAGCAACCAATATCCAGTTAAAAGGAGTATAAATGTCATCTAAAAAAAAAAAAGCATAACTTATTTCATAATTTCTATCAGTAAAAGGTACACAATATCAAAACAAACAAAAAAAAAAAACATATTTCAAACAATAAAAAGTTCACGCATTGAAAAGTCAGTGTGCAAGCACATATGTTTCTTCCCGGCAACGTCGTCTAATATCATTTCAGCTTTTGACACCTGAAAGTCGTCTTGTTTCATTGCCATTATTATACCAAGACAGAAACTGTCAAAGTCAACAGCTAGCCTTAAAGACCGATTTTGGACTTTGCCATTTTTTTCACAGCCTCCTTTCCATCTTCCTCCTTTGTCATCCCTAAAACACGTCTCCAGCAACCCATTGCCAGATCTTCAACAGGCGAGTCACGTGTTCAGGCATGAGTCGAATGGATGTATATCAGGGCTTATACCATGGACCGCATTCACCGTGCAATTTTGCGAACACGTCACAGTCTTGAGCCTTTAGTGTAACTGATTTGGAGCTAGACACGTGACATCTAAGTACGTGAGGTGGGCAGCATTTATTCTGTGTGAAAATAAGGACAGATTGGCGTTTTCGGCTTTGCGCATACTGTTTCTTTTTTGCACAAAGTGGCTGTGGGTGAGTGCGGTCTTTTACCGGCTTTCGCCCTACTGAAAATTCCGACCCATACTTGAATTAAAGACAAATACAATCTCGCTCAGAACTAGCCTGCAGCATCTGAGCGTTTTGTCTCTTTTCCAGTTTCCTTTCAATGCGTGCTTCTTTCTTGAAGATCAGTTTCGCTGTGAGTTTGAGTGACTCGCCTCTAGGAAACGAACGACAGACCTATGAATGTCGACATTTATTGTTTTTCCCCGGCGTGCATTTTCTTCAGCGGTCACTGGGTCAGCGTTTTGAAAGATGTTTCAGGACCCCAAGGTTTCAGTCTCACGCCGTGCTACTGTTAACCCCCTTGTGATTGCAGCCACTGGTATCGGTGGCTGCATGCATAACGGGGTTAACAAACAGCTTGAGAACTAAACTGTGTGGTCAAGAATTTACTTCTCTGTGACTTTCACTTAATGATCGCTGATGTCCGTGTTTCTTCCGCCGTGTTGCTGTTTGTAGACACGGCCGCGTCCACGGCCGCCTTCATACCTATGACGCATGGTGGGGTGGTGGTTCTCACGACCGATGTGAAGATGGACGAAGCGACGAGAGCGCGATCGCGTGTCTGTGTCAGACCTCAGTCTGTCGACAACTGGAAAAATAAAGATAAACGATCTGTAAATGGGGTAAAAAAAAAAAAGATACAACAGAACATTGTTTTTACGAGAAAAAGTGGACTTAAGACAGGTGCTCTCCACAAGAAAAGTCTTGAAGGCCCAAAAAGTGTCACCTGGTCATATTACATATTCAAATTAGGCAGTTCAGGCAGTGCCGCAAGGACCGGCGTTTTAAAAAAAAAATTTTTTTTGCCTTGTTTGAAAATTTGTAGTAGGGCTGAATGTTGGAATTTGCTGGAAATTTCTGGTTAGATGAGAGGAGACATGTTTGGTGCTTTGATTCATACCACCCTGAGTTTCAGTATCCAGTGGACAATTGTGGACTGACCTATGCTGAGTTGCCGTTGACGTAGTAATTTGAGGGGCACGCTGATTTCAGCTGTGCTTGGGTGTGGGGTTGGTAAGGAATCAGGTTCATAGCCAAGAAATGAGAATGTCAATGTGCTGTTGTTTTTTTTAAAATTTATTTATTTTGTTTTTTAAATTTTGTGCATGGCAAATGTGCAGCTGGTGGGAGGTAGTGTTTTTTTTAGGGGATTGAAAAATTAGGGGATGACTGGGACTGACTATGGGTAAGAGACTGGACAGTACAGAAACGGCACTGTGTTTTTTGGCCACCTGCCATTAAAGACCACCATTTAGTTGGCTGCAATAGGGCTCGGGAAGCTGACGTCATCACGCCAGTCGTGGCGGCCATCTTGTGAGGATACGGGACTAAGCGCTCATAGGGAAATCGCTGTTTTTGTAATGTCAGAAAAGTCCTGACGTACTATAAGCAATAACAGCAAGTCGTGCCATCACTGTAGGAAACCGCTCACCAGAATCCGTTTTTTGTTTGTTTCCAAAGAGGAAGAAAAATGAAGAAAAACGTGTTGAAACACTATTTCGCTACTATACGATGACTATGGTATCCTCTTAAGATGGCGGCTGACGCGCCGACGCTGCTAGGCAACGCGGGGAACTTCCCGAGCCCTATTAGCTCTACCTATTTTTACAGGAGTTGCTATTGGAGGTAAGGTGCTGGTAGAATGCTTTCCACCCAATTCCGTCTGCCATACAGTGCACGTCTGCTCAATTCGCAGCGATCTACTTACTGAAATGTCACGTCTTCACTTTGTCAGTCTGATCGACAGGGTGACCTCGAACAGACAAAAGACAGCAAGTCCATTTGTTGTGAAAAGCGAGATTTTCATTATTATACTATGAAAATGTCGCTTTCTTCGCAAAACGTGGACTTGCTGCTTTTTGTCAGACGATTTTCGGAAATCAAAAGTAGGTCAAAACTGCACGTGTTTCAACAAAAACAGTGGATTAAGAAGCCCGCACAAACAGGCGACGATATATTTTAATCCATGGTTTTCGTCAAAACACGTGCAATTTGGACCTACTTCTGATTCCAGAAATCGTCTGTTAGAGAAGAGACTGTCTAATAATAGAAGAATGATTAAAAACGATCTACTTACTGGTATTAAGCGCGTGCGTGAGTTCAGAAGCGACCTCTGTGAGCTCCTCCACAGAGCCCGAGTGGGAGGGCCGGCAAGAGACGAGAGAGGAGAAGAGAGCCAGGGCCAGCAGTGTGGCCAGCAGAACCTTCTGGGCGTGCATGGTGAAGACTGAAACAACACATCAAACAATTCATAGATCTATTTGAAGAGAACACTTATAAGCGCTGGCTTAACTGGGCGAGACAAACCCGAACCTCGTCACGGCGAGACACCCGAGACAGCCTCGGCGAGACACATGCACGACGCATCGTCTTGAAGACTGGGACCGGTAGGACCCATGCAAAGAGAATTAATTACATGTCTATATGGATGTCTAGCAGTATGCTATTAACCCCTTCACTGACGAGAAAAATGGAACACCACCCAACAAGAGGTATAGATCCTCATGAGCCCCCCCCCTCCCCCGCAGTTGCGGGGTGCTCGTGAGGATCTATGCTTTTTAATGAAACCGTTTTGTATCCATGCTCATTTGACAACTGGGGATCTTTGACACTGAATCTACGATTTAGAAAAAAAAAAAATCGCGTCCACTGGCAGTGAAGGTGTTACTGAAGCCAACAGAATATAGCGGTTCTATCGTAAGAGAAGAGCAATTTGCGTAAGAAGATGTCTTGAGGAAGTGTGGCATCATGTCAGAAAAATCAAACACGGATAACAATCTCTCCCCCCGTGGGCATACCTCCTTTACGGCCTTGCTTTGACCGACTTTTCAACTGCTTAAACACATTCGAGATGTGCCGCTGTATTCGCATAGGCGGCTGGATGCGGCATGTCTCGAATGAGTTAACGAAATCAACGACAATCGGTAGCTGGAGAAAGAAAAACCAATCTTCAAGTAGAACTTCACACCTTGCGTTAGACAAGCCGAAAAATCATCTTTCTGAAGGGTTTAAGAGGCAGTCGGTCTTAAATTCTCTAAGGGAAACAAAAGATTGAACTTTTTGCGTGTCGGTAGCTGTTTTTGCCGCGATGATTCCTATAGGAAGCTTTCTTTTTTACACATACGCTTCACACTTCTTTCCTACTTACTTCACTTCGAATATGAAAAAGAAAGAGAAAGATTTCTCAATTTGAAAAAAGGAGACCGTTTCTTAAACGACAAATATGCGCTACGAAAATGAAAAAGTGAAATATTTGTAAATTTGATCAAACTTTGTTTCTTACTTGACAGAGAAGTGATTAGAGCTGTGAACTCGAGAAGTCCTGGAGAAATGTTGCGTACACTACCAGCAGTGTGGCTTACGACAGCAACTGGAGAGTGGTGAGCAGACGACACTTACACTTACATTGGAAGAGGACGGAGTATCGGGCGACAAACTTTATATACCACCTTCCGCGGACAAACAACCTCTCATATTCCACCCCCTAGACCAAAGCTTTCCATCAGCAAGAGGAATAGATTCTCATGAGCCCTGCGGCCGCAGGGCTCATGAGAATCTATGCATCTTGCTGACGCAATTAATACTCCGTTAGGATCATGATGATCCGCGTCTTTTTCTCGAATACTGGCCCTATTTACATGCTTCGGTTGAGGTAGGCGTAAGGGTTTTAAGTATGAGAATGGTTCCATCCCCCCCACCCCCCCAACCCCCACCCACCCCCCACCCCCCTGTGTACGTGTATTTCGTTTCGGCGTGGTTCGTTTTAAAGAGTCATGTGAGTGGCCACCTTTCGGAGTATTACAAATCTGGTCAGTCTAACATGACTCCTCCAAAGGGCAAGCCGGAGTATTTCGTGACTACTAAAACCTTCAGAAAGGTCGTTTTGAGTATTTCGTGGCAAGATGACTCTTGGGACTGTCATATTGTGTATTTTATGCCGACGAGGTTCAAGGGTGCAAGAAATACTCCTTTGCTGGGTCCAAATACGTCATTGCAGCTGGCCAACTTGCGTCTTTGCCAACTGTGGGTATTTCCGCTTGCCGAGCCATAAAACCAGCCTACTAAGCTTTTCTATAGCATCCTAAATCCAAACCCATTCCATCTCCATGTGGCATAAATTCGCGTGAACTCCCCGGGACCCATGCCGTAAAACTGTGTTCAGTGCTCACCGAGATTGTTCGTCCAGCTGTTCAGTCCTCACATCGAGGGAGTCTTGTGGGATTTAGCATGCAGATGTTGTATCACTGCCATACATGTAAGCGTACAGGTCGGCCTCTGTATTATGCCTTAGTAGCCTACATCGCGAAATCGGAAATCGGATGACCAGCCGTGCGCGGAAGGACTCTTTCATAGGGGCCTAACGAGCAATGCGCGCTGTGTGCGAATAAGCCTCCGCGGCACACGCGACATTCACTGCGTAGAAGATTTCCTGGCATACCAGCGAGCATCGCTCGTCAAGCCGCAGTCATCTCTGTCAACCTAGACACGGTGAACATAAAAGTTATTCGGGCCGACTTAAGTCTCAATTGGTCCGCGCACGGCCGTGCGCGGGCCAACCAAGGCTGACATCGACCCGAAGCCGACCTCTCGCTCGTCATTATTTTCACCCACAAGTCTTCAATTCACAAATCTTCAAAGCGCTATGATGAAAAAGCAACAACATCCAACGCAGGGAGTAGATCGACTTGACTAGCTTTCTTTAGCCAATGTTGCCATGTGACGTGATGTAAAAATAGCAGCACAGTGTAAGCTAAGTCTACATTTTGCTTCTTTTGTGTTCTCATAAATTTAGCATCACCTTAACCGCACTGACGAACGTGGATAATGTCGTCTGACTTATTAACCCTTAGACAGCTGCAGGCTCCTGTGGGCCATGCTGACAGCATGGCCCACAGGAGCCTGCAGCTGTCTAAAGGTTAATGCTGGTGTTGGGTCCCAACCTCTGCGTTTACCCAACCTCGGCCAGAGTGACATATAATGATCAAAAATAGTAAAGTAATTAACCTTTAAGCATGAATTACAAAAAATTCTCTGAATGGGTATGTTAACGGTTATATCTGTGAGTAGCCATCCCATTGGCCTACAACATTGGCGTCACATACAGTACTCACAAAAAGTAAGGGACGTCATAATTTCACCTTAAATTAAATGAAATGAATTAAATAAAATGTCGGAAAACTCCTTACATCTGCAAAGTGCAGTCACCTTTTTGGTCTGATTTTAAACTTTTTGGGACATTTTTATAATAAGCTAAAAGTAATACGTCCTTTACTTTTTGTGAACACCATGTGTCACACTGATGGTGTGAAATTGTAGGCCAGTAGGATGGCTACTCACTGATATATCCATGATTATACCGAGAGGACTTTTAGTAATTCAAGCTGAAAAGTTAATACACCTTACTATTTGTGAGCACTTTGGCCGAGGATGTGTCGACGTTGGGACCCAACACGTGGCACTGACATTCTCTTGTAACAAGGTTGTATGTATAAAGAAAGCTGGATATGTACAGAAACATATTGTTTTCTCAGAGGTATCGATTATACTTAATTTTGTTTCTATGTAAAATCCGAAACCACAGTAAATAGTCCAGTTCAGTTAACTCATTCTACCCCAACACCGAAATCCCCAAATTTTGCCGTTGTCCTCTGAAGACTGCATTGCAGTGCAGGACACAGATCGGCCATGATAGTTCAAGGGTGATGCCAGAATAGCTTGGCGCCCATAGGCGCCAAGCTATTCTGGCATCACCCTTGAACTATCATGGTCGATCTATATCTTGCTGTGGTGTGTCTGGGGTATCTATCTATCTATCTATATCCCGTAGTCTTGCCGACCGTTGGGGCACCACTGATGACTTGACAACCAGCTCCCTCCATTCCTCTCTGTTCTCTGCCATTCTCAGCGTATCGCCCAGCCTCAGTCCTGTCCACTCTGGGATATTGTCCTCCCATCTTTTCCTCTGTCTTCCTCTCCTTCGTCCTCCTTGCACAGTGCCTTGCAGGATTGTTTTGGCAAGCCCTGCTGAACGCGTGACATGCCCATACCACTTCAGTTTGCGTTTTCTCACAATGTGGTAGAATGAGTTCCAGATGGGATATCTGCGCTCGGAAAGGCCCCATACGCACTCCACACCACCCATCGGAAGTCTCCAGTCTCACAGCAGCTAACGGCCGAGCCGAGCAGCACGGTGTATTCTGCTTTGATAGACCACTTAACTCATTCGAGACCGCGTATCCGTAGGCGGCACGTCTCGAATGAGTTAAGACAGGAACGCGCCGATCACCGTCTTTTTGAGTCCGAAATAGCTCAGGCGGTTAAGCGTCGGAGCAAGAGAGCCCGTTCCGGCCCCGGTAGCTGGACTCGCAATCCAAGGACGGGCTTGTTCCATAGCATGTCCGTTGAAAGGTCCTGGTAAATCAAAGTGGCACAGTTGCAGTGCGCCTGAATTGATCAGTGTTCAGGTCGTACTCCATAGGCAATAGATTTCTCTATCACACTCACCCATAACACGCCCGTCAGCGTCGTCCATTACACTTTGGTGCCGTGGACGTTAAACCCCGACCTAACGGCCTAGTCTCCGTCTTTTTGTCACTTGGTACCGCACGATGAAACACCGTGCCGCAATCCTTAAACCATCGTACTGCATGCGCCAGCACTGATGCTGATGGTCGCTCTGACGCTTCAGCAACTGACGCAAAGCTCATTAAAAATGCGCCTTGATCTGCCAATTTTTCGATCAGAACGCAAAGATGACTTATATTTGTGACCTCGTGGTCTTTCAGTGTCTCTGCTTCATACGTAACTTCCGGCAAGCTAGGAATCTGAAATAACTCTGAATCGACACACATACGACTGACAATACCGATGTGTGCTTTACTCACGGAAGGCTCTCCGCATCAACAGCTGTTAAAATGTTCTACAGCATTGCCGCCGGCAAAGCTGTGACAACGCTTTCGCAGCTGTTGATACTTTGTGAGTTAATGTACCATTGCACGTAAATCTGAAGACACTGACATTTCAGCACCATTTGTGTTTGTTATGCCTCAGTTGTTGACACATCTAATGAACTTTAACAGCAGTTTGGACACGCAGCAAAAGCACATGCGTAATCAGTAGCACTTATTTATTCTGCGCTGCCGTTAGCATGTCGATCTATTTTTAGCTGTTTCTCGCGGTACTGATAGCGTTGTATTTCTAGAACGGAGTGGAGTCATTGTCATGTTATCAGACGATATAATTATATGAAGACGGCGGCGTGTGCTGAACTGAATCAGTTGTCCTGTGTCTAAATAAACCGTAGCTAGACCTGTGTCAGAGTAGCGTTTCGTAACCATCTGTTACACGAAGAGTATCTTTGAACGTTACTGCCGAGTGGGCCTTTAACCCATATCATACTGAGGCTAAAAGCTTCAAACTGATTTGTACGCTGTGATGCAAGCTACATTATAGTACTTACGGATGACTTTAGTTTAAGGGTGGTGCCAGAATAGCTTGGCGCCTAGAGGCGCCAAGCTATTCTGGCACTACCGGGCCTTGAACTATTTTAGTCAAACTTATTTCACACACTGGTCCGAATGACATGGGTTAAGTTCACTACTTCGCACAGAATAACACACTTCAGGTGTACCAGCAAGACTGTCGGAAAGAGTGGGTTACTGGCCCATGCGGTGATTTCCGAAGTTTACTGTATACTGAGGCTGACTTGTGCTAGGTTTCCCTGCGTACGCCGTAAGCCCTTCGCTCACGCCACACTAAAAAATCTGGGTCATAGGAGAACATATTTTCCAGAATATCGTATGCCCCGGCACGGCCCACTTGCAATGTCGCCGCCGATTGGCTGAATTCAGGGGTGTGTGACGGGGGTGTGCGCCTCGCGAGGTCGAGTCAGTCCCCACTTTTGTGGAGGATGAAGTCGGGGGTCGGGGTGGGAGGTTAAAGTTAGCTTGGCCGGGTGAATCAGCTGATTTCGCTACGCGCACATGTTTCTTAGCACCGCTAATCTGCTCAAATCCCAGGCTTGACTTTCAGAGCAGTCCCTTGGGCCAGATCTCGTCCACATATTTAAGAGGCATAGATTCTCATGAGCCCTGCTGCTGCAGGGCTCATGAAAATCTATGCCTCTTGGTTGTAGAGATCTGTTTACAACTCCATTGTTAAAAAATAAATTACTCTGTTCCATCTAAATCAAATCTGAGTTGCTGGTGCTGTGCAAACCATCAAAGTTTAACCCCTATCAAACTGAGGCTAAAAGCTTCAAATTTGTACACTGCCATATGCAAGCTACATTATAGTACTTACAGATAAGGATACAGACCAATGGCTTTAGTTCAAGGGTGGTGCCAGAATAGCCTTGGCGCCTCTGGACGCCAAGCTATTCTGGCACTACCCTTGAACTATTTTAGTCAAACTTATTTCACACACTGGTGTATTACGAATGATAAAGGTTAACACTTTGCCTATCCGAACAAAATAGTTTCTACTCCATAGAATGGGAAGTCATTCAGTTCTGGGAGTCACATTTCACCCATGACGCTCTGACTACAGCAAGATGTGGATCAGCCACGGTTCTGCGGGGTTAAAGAAGCCCACCTCTCAACTTAAACCACGCATGTTTTCAATAATTTTACTTGCAGTAGTAATTTAGATTGAAGGTAAATCGAGTTCGGTCAAATATTGTGCATATGACATTTATCACCAGTGCTGTCGAGCAGGTGCAGGTGCGAGGAGGAAGTTTAATTTTGGCTGAAACTTTATTTGACAGCAGCTTCTTTAGTGCAACAACCGCCTCTTGTAATACATTCTACACTAAGGTCCGACTGAAATCCCCAGGTTTGGGAGTTGTGCTTTGAAGACTACAAAGGACGAATTTCAAAACTGAGACAGATCGACCATGCTAGTTTAAGGGTGGTGCCAGAATAGCTTGGCGCCTGTCACGTGTAGGAACCAAGCTATTCTGGCACCACTCTTGAACTAGCATGGTCGAAAACATCTCTTGCTCAGTGTAGAGTGGCAGTACTGAAAGTGTTAACTTTAGCAACTTCTCACGGTCAACCAGCTGTTTGGTGTGACCGTGACCGGTACTATGAGGTTTTTGAGTGCGCAGTTTCAGTGTTACAGGCGGCAGCTTATATAACGTCAGAAAAAGACTCCAGTAACTTTCGTATTATGTCATTAATGAGCCACCTGCGCCCTTTCAGCAAAATGCTACACATGTAAATCTGCAAGTGGCATAGATCCTCATGTGCTCACGAAGACCTATGCCTCTTGTAAGAAGTTTTTAGTCCACGTAGTGTTTTGTTCCACAACCGTAGGAATAAGCCATCATTAAGAGTCAGCTAGGAAAGCACGTGCAATCATGAGTGACCCCACCAACCCACTTCACTCGCATTTTGAACTCCTTCCCTCCAAAAGACGCTATCGCTGCCCGAAATGTAACAGGAACAAATTCAAACCCTCTTTCATTCCGCAGGCAATACAGTTGTTGAACAAGTCTAAACTGTAACCCCCAGCGGCCCTCAGGATTGCACGTGACTTTCCAGCTGAGCGGACTCACACCTACTGACCTACAGTTCCCTTTGGGGACAAACAAGGTAGCTCCAACATAGTCATACTGGACTTGCCGTGTTTTGCCTTCAGAGGGCTGTACTGCCATAAACTACGTTTGTGAGTCTGTGCGTGTGTCTGGGCTTGCGTAAGATGTTAGTGTCAAAACGTACTATTTTATATTTTTGTCTAGTCAGAGATTTAGCCATGTTGCTTGTTTGATTTGTAATTGATTGAATGCACGTGACGTCACACAGCCAGCGTCGTACACACGTCGTCTGCAGTCGGCCATCTTGTGCAGTGAGATACCGCGAACACTAATAACAACGAACATTGCAATCGACAAAGATATGCATGGTTGCGCAATTTTCGGATGTAATAATAGGACAGGGAACAAAGATAATGTTCCAAAAGGTGTAGCAGTGAATTTTTTTCGTCTGCCTGCTCTTCGTTTGAGGGAAAGTCGAGTGTTAAGCGGAGAGAACGGACAACTGTGGAAGGCTGCCAGCAACCGAAACGATATCAGTACCGAGAAGACTTGGAGTAGAACTTTTGTATGTTCAAGACACTTTGTTGGCGGTAAGTAAAGTACATGAACTATTTTTCATTTGAAGATCGAGTCACAGTGATGGCTGATTGAGTGTATCATTCATTATACTACAGCTAGCAATGACCACTGTGTGGTGCATGCATTATACTGTGTATTCTTGTGACATTTGTTAGAAAATTGTCAATTATTTAATGACGTTTTCTCTGTTATAATAAAATATGTAATGGCTTGGTGTGAGATGAGTTGAATTCTTTGAAAAGTAAAAGATCATACCTCAAACAAGTAAAAGCAAATGATAATGTTGAAAGAAGTGAAAGCATTTTTTTTATACTGATAGTCATATTGGCTTTGTCACATTTTAGTTTAACCTTTGTTCCATTTGCAGGAGTAAATGCACACCCATTTCAAAAGAATAGTCATTCCTGGTCACCCACCCAGCATTTAGGCTATACGAGTTCCAATCCTGTCTGCGACACAGAACGACTCACAGATAGATATTCCCGCTTGAAGGTAAACTTGTAAGTTTGTGTCATTTTGTTTTCTTAATAGTTCTGGAAAAAAAAAATCAACCATGATAATTCAAACGTGGTGTCAGAATAGCTTAGCGCCTGTAAATGGAATAGCTTAGCATATATACAGGCACCAAGCTATTCTGACACCGACCACATTGAATTTCATGAGTGATTCACATCCCATCATAACATGTCAGGCTTTTATGCATCAAGTGCACAGTATTGAGAGGGTAGCTAGATTTTTTTTCAGTATGCAATGCAGTGAATCATAATTTTGGTTTTTATTGTATTTTGTTTTGTTAAGTAAACAATGAAAAGATTGAGAAATAAATGCATAACTGGTTGATAAAATAGATGCATGAAGTGTTCTTATTTATACTTTTGCAGCGCCGACAGGAAAGACCTAAAACTAAGGAAATAGTCACCAAAAGACCATCACCTGACATAGATACTCAGAATCTACAGAATGATGTGCACTTACCTGGCCCTCTGGATGAACACCTACAGGTTGATGAGCACTTACCTGGTCTACCTAATGAACACCTACAAGTTGATGTACACTTCTCTGGCCCACCTGCTCATAATCTACAGATCAGCATTTACCTGACCTGCACCTACAGGTTGATGAGCACTTACCTGGCCCACCTGCTCAGAATCTACAGAATCAGAACTTACATGGCCAACCAGCTCAGAATCTACAGAATCAGTAATTACCTGTGCAACCATCTGTAGTGCCTCTTGGGTAATAGGTGTGCTGATTATCACTGTACTGTACATATTTACTGTGTTCGCACACTCAGCTTAACACTTTTAACACAAGCCTACTTGCCCTAGTTTTAGGATGAGTGTATGTTCCAAAGTAAACAGAATTATCAGAGCATTTTGAAATAAAGTGTTTACTGCTTTTGTTTATTTATTTGAGCGGTAAACACTTAAACTGCAAATTACATTTGAACTGTTATTTACTCAATGGCGCAATGTATCGTGAAGTGTGTAAAATGCTCTGGGTGTATGATTCTTTGAAGCTGGTCATGCATCAAGTGTTTTCTGCAATTCCCCCATTTGAGAATCGCAGATAACACAAGTTGTGACCTCAGAGGCAGACAGAACAAAATAATCAAAGGTTGGCGGTTGTGGTCATGCAGGTTGTTTCCTCTGTAATTTTCTGACTGGAGAATCACAGGAAACAAGAGGTGTAGCCACCATCAGATATTGAACACTGATGGTCTGTGGTGTGCAAAACATGCATTGTTGTAAATGGAGAAACAAAACGGATTTAAAAAAAATTGATGTATCTAAAATGTGTGAGATGTTTTGTTTTTGTTGTAAAATTTCAGACATAACAAAAGCATATATCTAAATCCAATCATTTTATTGCTGCATCACCATTTCAGGTAGAACATAACATTTTTACACCTTGAAGCTGAAAATGGGAGCTAACAGTAACATGAGAGAGGGAATGACAAAGATAATTTAAGATGGTGCATTAATTGCTTTGTGCACCAAGCCATTCTGGCACAATCCTTGAATCATCTTGGTCAGTCTTTTGGTATGTGCAGTGTCGGAACCAGGATAGTTCACTATCACTCGGCATGTAGACTCTATGAAGTAAACACACTGAACAGAAATAAACCATGGGAGAGGGGGTGTGGGGGCTCAGTTATTCTGGCTGCAAGGGTTTAGTTCGACTCTATATAGATTAAAATCCACTACCCTGAAAACAAGTGTTGCATTAACACACTGATCACTATGGTCACCATCCCTAAATTCAAGATTTGTTCTCTAGAAATAAATTTAGAGTTCAGGAGACTGACCATGATAGGTCCAGGGTGGTGCTACAATAGCTTGGCGACTTAACTACAGGCGCCAAGCTATTCTGGCATCACCCCTGGCAAGTCAAGTCTACATCAATGGTTTGACTTGCATGGCTTACACACCCATGTTCCCTTTGGCACTCTCTTCATGCTGATACAGTCAACATAAAACCATTGGTACACGCAAGTGTCGCTGTCGCACTTTATCATCCGTCTGCCATCATCAGGTCCTTGACAAATACAGAAACTATGCATATTTGAGGCAGTAATCCGACCTGCCCTCATCTCAAACCACAGATGAGTTTTTGTTTGGGCTCGAGTTTGCAACTCTACCAGATGCGCTTGTTCAGGAGTGAATGACAAGTCAATGTCCAAACAGTGTTGTCGAATGAAGGCCTCATCTTCAAGCGTCAAGCTTTTATCGAACAGTAATTGTAGGTTCCTAGGCAAACCTACAGTCACTGCCTTTGGTTGACAATTGGTTGAAAATCCTGGTGTCGTTGAAAGTTTTGCAGCTTCTGGTAGACATTGATGCAACACAGAGAACACCTGTTCCTCCTGTTTTGTAGGTGAACTGACCACAGGCCTGTCAGTTGTGAGTGGTGCCTGCATCTCAATTCTCCCTTCAAAGCGACATCTCTTTGCTGCAGGCGAAGAAAGATCCATGGTCTTGATCTTCTTAAATTGGGTGTCCAGCTTTTTTGAACTAGGAAAAAGCCAATACGCAGGCTGATTTGTTGGCGTCACCTTATTCTTGATCATTTCAATTTTCTACGTTGTCACCCATGCCTTTGTGTACGTAGCCACCGGTACTGAGTGAAAACAGTAGAGGTGACTGCAAGCACAAGAGGGTTAGTTCAGTTTTAAGTGCATTTTACATACACAGCACATGCACCAAGGCTGAATTACTATACAGACAGGTACCCTTCCCCTTCCTATCAGGCACCCAATCGCCAGCCCATGAATGGGCTGGCGATTGGGTGCCTGATAGGAAAAAGCAGAGGATCTGTCTGTCTGTCCCGCACTGAGTAATTCTTGAGGTACATGTACTGATTCTTCTGGCACTTGCCTCACCTGTTTGGTTTGTGGGCATTTTACACATGTATGCACACAGTAGTCAGTATTACACTTATATCTGCATGTTGCATGATTTTTTTTTTTACAACAAGTTGTTGCTTGCACTAGCTCTAACATTTTGCTAGGTCATTATCATTTGATTTTTTTGTGTTATTCTCACACATTTTTAGTTATATTTGTTTCATTTATACCACAGTAAGCATGATTTACTAGCACTTACATTTGCACTGCCTGTACCCTTTGAAGGGCAGTGGGCAGATGTTCACATCTGCACGGGACATAGACGACCCCGCCCTCCACGAGTCGCCTGCTGCCTTGCAGGCCTGGCCGCTTGACTGCGGAAAGGCTAAGGGAGGAAACCCCTGACATCAAAGCCCCCGTGTCTCCGGGGAAGGCTTTTGAGCCAGAGACTAGGACAAGGACAGTCTGATATAAAACCTACGACCCGAGGACCTCGATGCCATCGTCCCAGCTTGCTAGGCCATGGCAGATGAACCAAGGGTTTAAAGGGTGGGGCCAGTACTGCGCACACTGCACTCCACCAAAAAGCTCCACCGCGCAGGCTTTAGGAAACGTCCACGGACCATGACACTGACCATTCCAAGTCCTGTAGCGACGGGCGAGGGGCGAAACGGCAGGTGAAAGATGTCACTGGAAGCCGCAGTCTCAAACCTGCATGCAGGCGGTTCAGGATATTGGTCGCCTGATGTTGACCTGGGGATGACAACATCACTCGGCACACCCTGAACGACCAAGCAGCCTTCTCTAGGGACAGCACTGCTTGCTCCACACGGAGAGGGGCCTAGAAAAGGTGGCCTAACCAAAGCTCGTCCCCTCGCAACCCCAGTTGGCTAGCCGCGGTCAACGGGCATCTTCTCCTGCGGTCAAAAAACAAGAAAGAATAACGGATCCACTCTCATGACGACCCAGGAGAAAAAACAGAGATGCCGCAGCTCAGAACCCTGGCCAGACCTTCCCCTGCAGCCACTGCGGTCGAACCTGCCTGTCTCGGATTGGCCTCCGCAGCCACGAACAAGCCTGCAGACATCGTGGGCAACTCCTATAAAATCTTCGTTCGCGAAGTCAAGCCAAGATTCTTGATCCTTGCGCAGGCTTCCAAACAGAACAGCACCAACGTGGCTGCATGTTTCCATGAGTCCTGCCATGCACGTGCAGTGGGCTGACTGGATAGAACCATCAGCAGCAACGATGACCCATGGCTCCAGGGGCTTTTCGGAGACACGCATGAAATGGGTGACCTGAAATAGTGACAAATGTTATAGTTATATATAGCTGTATGAACTGTACTGCCACTGGGCAGCAGCAACAAGTAATTCAGGGTGCACCTGCACTGTATCAAAAAAAGGATGGGTACATCTGGCCAGTGCCAGTGTCGAATGAATGCTCAGTAAAAAATAACATATGCTGGAGATGAACCACCTTGATGCCAAGCTCCAGGTTACATTAATCCTGTTTAAAAATCTGTTCAAAAATGCACAGTGAAGTGTTACTACTACGTACCTTTGGTTGATTTATGCCTGCGTGGATTCAAGCTAAGTACATTTACATTAGGTACATTTACGCTAGTAGAATCACATAGATTTATTGCTGCCATAGCGAAGTCGACCTCTTCAGCTCAAGTGGAAAGATGGACTTATTTTAGTGCAATACCTCACCTTTGCTTTGACTACGTGAAGTCCCTTCATTTCTGTGTGGAGTACCTCTCGAACCCAGTCATCTTGGTAAAACTTGTATGCCTCCAAGGACTTCAGTGTTTCAATTGTTCTTTGGTGTATGCAGAGGTCCTGAAGGGGAAAAAAAGGTATATGCACTGTAGAAGTAGAAAATAATGACTTTCATACACAGTTGATGCTGGAGTAACTTGCAAGTACCACACATCACAAAAATCACTTTCTCAATCACTCTCACCGAGACGGTTGATTTTGCCACTGTCACTGTGAGTTGATTGTAGACGTTTGATGTCTAACAGGCTATGTATACAATATTTATATGTATAAAATATCCTTCTGTGGCACATTTACATTTTTATTATGTCAGTCTATATATATATATATATATATATATATATATATATATATATATATATATATATATATATATATATATATATATATATATATATATATATATATATATACCACACACACGTAAGCAACAGCAAGGACTGATAGTAAAATATGTAAACACTGAAGTGGTCAGTTGACAGCTTACCTACGAGATAGTTGACGATGTCGTTGTATGTTATCTCTGGCCATTTCATCCAGTTTCGGCTGAAATTCTGCAGTGGCATATCGTAGGGGCAGATGTCGATTGCTGATGTTTTGATTCTATACCGCTCTTTGACGTCTTTATTTTGCAAAAACCAGCCACGTTCGCGATCGTTACAACTAGGCGACGCCATCTCTGCTGCACAAAATGGCGGATGTAGCAGACGAGCACACTTGTGTATCACGTGATCGCTTCGTCTTGCATTCAATCAATTGAGATATTATGTTTTTAACCTTGACCTACGCTCGGCAGGCAAAGACAAATATCCTTTAATGGACAATAAATTTCTTGAATATTAAATCTTGAATCGTGAAGTTATGCATCGTATTACAGTCACCGTCGCCTAAAGCAAAGCTGAACATTGTAGAGTTCAATATGAAAGCGCAGGGGCGGATGAGTCACTTGCCTATGGGGGATGGGGGTGGGGGAGGAGCTAGGGTAGGCACCAAACCTTTCTTCTCAGTCGCGGAAAAATCAAACATCGGGGGCTGGGGGGGTGGGGTGGGGGAAAGTTAGGGTAGGCGCCAGACCTTCCTTACCAGTAGCCGAAAAAATCAATCACAATGAGGGAGGGGGCGTATGTAAACCTCTTGCACCTTCTGACAGGGAAGAGGGGTGGGGGGTTTCCAAACTGCCCCCAAATAAACTTTGTTATATCATTTTAAAAATATTTTGGGCCGGGGCGAGGTGGGGGGGGGGGGGTGTTGGGCTGGAAAGCTCCCCCTCCCTCCCCCAGATTCGCAAAGCCGTCTCCACGTTTTCTTGTACAGATTACTTCGCTTACAACAAACTTTGGTTGCAGCAACAAAATACTATCGGGTCTCGTGTTTTTTTTTTTGTTGTTGTTGTTGTCCAAAGTTCACTACATTAGTTTTCTCAAAAGCCGTCAACGCATTTTCTGTCAGGTGTTGCTTTTGGGGGGTCACGATTGGAATAAAATACTAGGCGTGAGTCACTGAGACAGCCCATGAGCTGTGTCAGCAATATATTTTACCTTCCCTGTTTGCTTTATACAGATTCAGCACAAGTTTGAAGTCATTTTGTCACAGTGACACAAGCGCAGGTTGTTTACGCGGTACGACCCTAATACATGTACTATCATAAATCAGGCCCACATGGTCGTAAACCATGTCCCATTCAGCCAGGACAATACAACAGGACATTAACTCATTATCGGCCAGCCGCATCAGTCCGGATCACACGGCACAAGCCGCGCATTCGGATGCGGCTGGCCGCGAATGAGTTAAAAAAAACAAACCATGATAGCTCAAGTCGGTGCAAGGATAGCTTGAGGCATCGATCCTCATGAGCCCCCGCGACTGCAGATGCTCATGAGGATCGATGTCTCTTGCTGTTCGGTCGTGTTCACTTTTTCTCGCCAGTCAAGGGGTTAATCATGGTGTCGTGCGGACTGGAGCGACCTGCGCTTACTTGGAGTGTGTGACAAGTTCCGATTTTGTGGCTGTGTCGATTTGCGAGATCGTACGCGCTTGTCCCGGCGGTGCCCCATACAGGCGTATTTGCGTTGCATTGATAAAAAATTCAAGATGGAGGACTCAATTACTTTCATGCTTTCATGAATCCGCCGGATCGGGCTAGAAAAAAACCTGGTTATTCTGCGTCGTGCTGCCCAAGGATTTGGCCGCTGTGACTGAGATACTCGATCCAAAGATTAAGAAAAGTCTTTCACTGACTTTACGACATTCAGACTCCCTAATACCAAGCATTAGTGTAAGACACAATAAGAACACGTAAAAAGATGGTTGTACATTGCTTAACGTCCCGACAGCAACAAGACTTTCGCAGGACGTGCCTGCACTGCTTGTGAAAAAACTGAAGAAAAACTAAACAGAATATTGAATGTATGTCGCCAGCCGGTCTAATACGCTAAATAAACCTAAGACCATTTAGCAACACACATCCAATATCAAGAGCTACAGAAAGTTCACACAGCAGGGAGAGTTTAAACAAAGGAAAATACAGGTGAATGGACCAAGTGTAGACAGAAACACATGCCCCAGAATAGAGGGGAAAACCCACCCTGTGGGGGCTGACCAGGGTGACCATGGGAACGAAAAAGTAGTTAATCCCACCCAAGTCCCACAGGGCAGATCCGGGTGGGGGACGTAAAAAGAGATATACGGCGAACTATTAACCCTTTATTGCCTGTAATAGGTCGCTTTAAGTGGATTTGACTTTTGGGTCGGATTTACCTCTTGACTGTTGCTGACCATACCGTTCGGCGAAAAGACGCTGCGGTTTCGTTAGCAGTAGAACAAATCAGAATTCCAGCCCACTTAACTCGTTCTACCCCAGACACGCCACAGCAAGATAAGGATCGACCATGATAGTTCAAGGGTGATGCCAGAATAGCTTGGCGCCTATGGGCGCCAAGCTATTCTAGCATCACCCTTGAACTATCATGGTCGATCTGTGTCCTGCACTGCAATGCAGTCTTCAGAGGACAACGGCAAAATTTGAGGATTTTGGTGTTGGGGCAGAATGAGTTAACCGGTTGGCGGTCGGTAGCGGCCCGTTGATGTCGCGATGATTCCTGCGGGAATCATCGCGACAAAAACCGCTACCGACAGGCAAAGGGCTAATAAAAACCGCTACCGACAGGCAAAGGGCTAATAAAAACCGCTACCGACAGGCAAAGGGCTAATAAAAACTGCTACCGACAGGCAAAGTAATCTTTGGACAGAGTAGCTATCCGGTGGCAAAAGCTTTCGTAGCACATCACAGGACGACCACTTTTTTTTCTCTTCTCTAGCTTCTAGCCTATTAATAAACATAATTGAGTCTTTCATCTTGAAAAGTACCAATGCAACGCAAATAGGCCAATATAGGGCCTCGACAAGCTTTATACTTACGTTCGCCACAACGGCACAGCTAAAAAATATAAATTAAAAAAAAAAGAAGGTAAAATTCAAATGTTTGGCGCGCTTTAACTCATTCAGCCCCGACACACCACAGCAAGACATTGATCGGGCATGAAGTTCAAGGTAGGTGCCAGAATAGCTTGGCGCCCTTAGGCGCCAAGCTGTTCTCGCACCACCCTTGAACTATCATGCTCGATCTGTCTCTAGAATTATAAATATAATACAGTCCTTCGGAGGGCAACTTCAAAATTTGGGGATTTCGGTCCTGGGACATAGTGTGTTAATCTGTCTCTCATAATTACGAACTATCTCCTGGGAAAATATGACCTTGGGCCTCAGAGTGTTATGCAGCCCTCGACGAACCTGGCAGAGCTATCATTAGAGAGGAAGCATAACCAAAAATAAACAGCTGTTAAGCGTTACAGCTGTTTGTTTTAGATTAAGCTGTCCGTACAGCTGTGCTAGACGTTTTAGTTTTCCTCTCACTTTTCGCGTATTTGTGCGTTTTTCCCCTTGCATTTGAAAAGAAAAACATCACCCTAACGGAAAACATCATCGCTGATAAAATCGACATTTCGTGCATGGCATGCGTCAGAAGTTACAACTCTTTTACCGTGGATAACCGAGAAGTGCGATGAATTTTGCTGATGCATCATACTGCTCACAACACACCAAAGTCCGGATTTTCAACTCCAATGTAAAAGCAGTTCTCCTATATGGAGCAGAGACTTGGAGATTGACAAAAACCACAGTCAACAGAGTACAGACCTTCATGAACAGTTGCCTTAGAAGAATTTTGAAAATCCACTGGCCAGAGAAGATCAGCAACGTCAGACTCTGGGAGAGAACAGAGCAGATAACAGCAGAGAATGAAATTGGGCGAAGAAGATGGGGATGGATCGGTCACAGTCTGAGAAAGCCAGCTTCCAGTATCACTAGGCAGGCATTGTCATGGAACCCCCAGGGAAAGAGGAAAAGAGGTAGGCCGAGAAACTCCTGGCGTCGAGACCTCCAAGCAGACATCAAGAGACTGGAGTAGAATCGAAGGAGAAGCACAGGACAGGAGTCGCTGGAGGTCTCTCGTCGACGGCCTATACCCGGGTAGGGGTGACAGGCGTAAGTAAGTAAGTAATCATACTGCTCACGTTGTTAGGGCATTAGTAATAATAATAATAATAATAATAATAATAATAATAATAATAATAATAATAATAATAATAAATCACTCTTATAATGCACAGTGTCCCTTACGAAAAAGCTCAAAGCGCAACACTGGAAAAAGCACCCAAAAACAAAACACATCTTCTCTCTACACTATACACAAAAATAAAATAAACAAGAAACCTTACATGCATACGCTGACGCTATATATAAACGCTACCACAGATACACAATGTTGGTAACACACATACATAATGCAGAGCATTGCAGAGTTCCCGGCCATGTGTTACAAGGTTGCTTCAGTTCAGGTGTGTTGAATACGAGCTGTGCGATCAATCGAAAGTATAAGCGCCTTCAAAATACACATTATTATTATTATTATTATTATTATTATTATCATATTATTATTATTATTATTATCTCCGCCGTACTTTTGACCGTTCCTTTGCAATGCCACGCGACGATGAGATACCGTGTGGCACGGAAAAGTAACAACGACCCAAATGTGGCACGCACCAATTCCAAGAGAGAAGATGTCAATTCTGAAGTTAAAACCCTTTCAAAAAGCCGTTGTATAAATAAATTAAATTATGATTGACATACCCGTTACGCAAAAGAAATCACTCGTGCTCAGTTAAGGCCCCGCCACACATGTCGATTTTGAGGCCGATTCTCGAGCAGTTTCCAGAACCGTTTCACTCGGATTGTGATCGGGCCGGCCCGGACTACAAAAACGTGTGCACTGCCACACGTTCCCGAAGAGTCCGAAATAGCTCAGGTGGTTAAGCGTCGGAGCAGGAGAGCGAAGGGAATCGCCGGGTCGTGGGTTCGAATCCACGTCCCGCCCCGGCCTTTAGTTGGTCTCGCAATCCCTGGGGAAAAGACGGGCTTGTTCAATAGCATGTCCGTGGAAAGGTCCTGGTAAAACAAAGTGGCACAGTTGGAGTGCGCCTGAGTTGATCAGTGTTCAGGTCGTACTCCATAGGTAATAGATTTCCCTGTCCCCCATAACCTGCCCGTCAGGGCCGTCCATTATCACTTCGGTGCCGTGGACGTTAAACCCGAACTAACCAACCAACGACTGACGTTCCCGATTTAGCCGACCGGTTCAGTTCGGAACCGTAATAAGGTCAAGGCCTGCTTCCTGTTCTGCAAAATGGCTGCTAGTTTTGGCTGCTTGACAGAAATGATGATGTGCTTGCATTAGCAGCAGTTTGGCATCATATTCTAAAGAGACGGGCGAAAAACATCAGCCGCAACGACTAGGTGGTATCCGCCATTTTCACACTGAAACGACGTGCTTCGCGAGATGCGCTCTGATTGAAGCTTAAAATCGAGGCCGATTCGTGTTGCCAATATAGAGCAGGCTCCAAACACACGATTCCCCGCCGATTGGGATCGGATCGGATAATATATGACGTCATCCGATCGCAATCGCGGGATCGGAATCTGCTACAAAATCGGGGCACAATCGGCATATGTGGCGGGGCCTTTAGACTGATAAAATACTGAACACTAGTGATCACTTTAGGTCAAGCATAATTTAGTCTCTATGCAAGCCACGTACAGAAAAATAACTGACTCAGTGAATGAGACAGCGTACAGTTCTTACTGCTCTTCACGGGTCGGTAAACGGTTTTCCACCGCTTCTCTGAGAGAGAGAGAGAGAGAGAGAGAGAGAGAGAGAGAGAGAGAGAGAGAGAGAGAGAGAGAGAGAGAGAGAGAGAGAGAGAGAGAGAGAGAGAGAGAGAGAGAGAGAGAGGTTTGTCGGTCAGTGCCGTGCCGATTTGGTTGCGAAGCAATAAACAACTTGTTGTGCTCGGCACACTTTGAAATCTCGCACCAAACGCCGCCCCGTGAAAGCAAAAGACATCAAGTCGACTTGTTTGAAAAGCGAGATTTTCATTGTATTACAACGAACATTTCACTTTTCACAAAAACGAACTTACCGCCTTTGGCGTCGGTGCGCAGAGTGAGTAAACTCCGACTTTGAACACAAAAAAAAAGGACTCTGAATATCCTGAAACTTGAGATGCAACGGCCAAAAACCTTAGATATGAATATGGTCTTGATGATTTTTTTAATTAAAAAAAAATTTTTTGTTGGGGGGGGGGGGAGGGGGGAGGGAGGGGGGGGGGAGGGGGATGAAATTTTTACCTCATCTAGTACTGACACACTACAGCAGGAGATGGGTCGACCATGATAGCTCGAGGATGGTGCCGGAATAGCTGGGCGCATCCTAGCCAAAGTGCGAGCCGATGCCGTGCTTGTGTTAATTCATTCGAGGCGGATGCGGCACGTCTCGAATGAGTCGCCACATTCTCCCGAATAACGTTCTCCCGATTAAGGCAACCACAACGGGAGATGGATGGACTATGATAGTTCAAGGGTAGTGCCAGATTAGCGTGGCGCCCTTCTAGGTGCCAAAATAATCTGGCACTACCTGTAAACCATCATGGTCCATACGACCAGCTAACCTGGCACTACCCTTGAACTATCATAGTGGATTCCCCCTTACCGCCCCGCCTACAGGTGATGTAGACTTTATAGGCGTTTTCTACCGTTAGCTCATTCGCGGCCAGCCGCATCCGGATGCGCGGCTTATGCCGCGCATCCGGATGCGGCTGGCCGCGAATGAGTTGAACGTTAAACGTTTTGGGCTTCACGTCCTTTGTCCACCGCGAAGGTGATTTCAAAGACGGGGCACCGCATAGGGTCTGAACTAAATTTTGACCGACCCCACCTGGGTTCCAACCCACCACCTTTCAGACGAGAGTCGAGCGTTCTACCACCAAGTCACCCGTCTACCCCGCTTACTAACGTTGCCAAAAACAGCACTACAGGTTTTCACAGCGGTCCCTTTCGCGTGCGTGTACGCGCGGGGTCGTATGAAAACACCTCACTACAAAAACACGTATGGTCTACCAAACATGCGTGATTTACACCCCAAAAATGCGATGATCGCGGCTCCTGGTTTTAACGTAAAAGGAGTTCTGGAACAACATAAATTCCACTATACCGTGCGTAACGTTACTAAGCTGGACTTGATTTTTTAAATTTTTTTTTGGGTCCCCGTGCGGCAAGGCAGTCAACTGGAAGGGTCTAATGTCAACTGTCAATGCACCGTATTTTATTTTGCCGGTGAGGTCGCCAGTTCCATAATCCAGTCCATGTTCTGTGGCCAAAATCTCACTGCCAGCTATTACCGCTGATCCCGGTTTATAAGTACTTGGTGTCTGCGTGCGCAAAGGGTTAAACGGTGACATGATTAACCCCTTAACTGCCAGGGCAAGGCATGCATCTGCAAGAGACATAAATCCTCATGAGCCCCCGCGAAGGCGAGGGCTCATGAGGATTTATATCTCTTGTTAGTCAGTTCCCCTGTGTTCTTTCTGAATATTTCTGTTCCATTTACATATGTATTCTTCACGCTGTTTTCGGTCAGTTTGCCGTCGTTTCAGACGCGAAACTCGCGACCACTGGCAGCGAAGGGGTTAAAAACGTTGTGCCAGAGTATCGTGGAACAGCGAACAGCGACCTTTAATTAAAACATATTGTGCACTCAGTTGTGGAACATTCAGAGCATAATCACCCACATCGTAAAAAATACTATCATATCGCATGCTACCCGTGAATGATTTGATTTGACTGAAAAAGACTGGAACAGACGTTCCTTTAAATAATAATCACAACTTGAGTAGGTCAAAATTGCACGTGTTTCGACCCCCCCCCCCCCAAAAAAAAAAAAAAAAAAAAAAAAAAAGGTCCAAAAGCCCGGACAAGCATGCAATGTCGCACGTTTGTCTGAACTTTTAATCCACTGTTTTCACCAAAACACGTGCATTTTTTACCTACTTCTGGTTTCTGGAATCGTCTATTAAGCCCCTCGTGTATGCGGCCCCTAGAACCGTGAAGAGTACCAGTTGCAGAGAAATTTTACATGTTCTCGTCGCTTCAGGTGGAGCATAAGGCGGCAGTAACACGTCAGTCTCACACTGGTTGTCACCCTCGATTTGCTGCGCTCAGCGCAGCGAATCCAGGCTGACAACCAGTGTGCAACCATCTCTGTCCTGTGCCATCTATCTAGCCTGCTGGGCTCGATGGCACAGGACAGAGCTGGCTGCACGCTGGCTGCTCTCTGGCTGCATCCAGGGCTTGTCCATCTCTTTTGTAACGGCATTAGCCGTCCTTCACGATCTTTTCGGTCTTCATGCCTTTTCTTTTCCACGTGGAGGAAGTGAGGTGTGTGTGTGTGTGTGTGTGTGTGTGTGTGTGTGTGTGTGTGTGTGTGTGTGTGTGTGTGTGTGTGTGTGGGTGAGAGGGGAAGGGGGTGGGGGTAGGGGTAGGAGCAGCGCAGGGCTGTATGGGTGTCTCAACTGCTGTACGCCAAGCCTGAATGTGGGATAGTGCTGAACTGGTAGAGCCACGGCTGTATTTTTTTAACATCACAGAATAAATTGAACTCATATACAAGAGAATATAGTTGATTTGGAATGAACTGAACTGAACTATACTGGATTAGACTGCACTGGCTGGGACGAGATGATCTCTGGCCAGATAGGAAGAGGTTAAAAATGTAATAGCTTAAAACATTGTAAATCAAAGTTAGAGGGATTGGCATACGTGTTAACAATTAAGTAAGAACGAATAAGACAAAACACTCCTTTGATGGACACAACAAAGTTTATCTGATAGTACTTGATACAGCCAGATCATTCTTGATATGACCAGAATGAGCCGGACCATGTTGGGTCTGAAAAGAAAAGGCTGGGTAAAACTGGCGCCGACTGGCTAAAATGGATGTGACCCGCGGTTCGGATCAGACAGGAACTGAACTTGGTAGCCTGCATAGAATCGGTTGAACTGAGTGGATTGGTGACCAGAAGCATGGACTTAACTCATTGTGCCCGAGGTACGAAATATCCCCATTTTGGAGTTATCCTCTGAGGACTGTATTATAATTCAGGAGACAGATCGACCAGAATAGCTTGGCGCCTATCGCGCCAAGCTATTCTGCCACCACCCTTGAACTATCATGGTCGAGCCATATCTTGGTGTGGTGGGTCGCGGGCAGAATGAGTTAAAATATTGTTCTGAACTGACCAATGTGGATGTGTAAATTGCTGGAAAGATGGGGAAAGCGACGAAAAGGAGCTTAGATTTACGTACGAGAGAGAGAGAGAGAGAGAGAGAGAGAGAGAGAGAGAGAGAGAGAGAGAGAGAGAGAGAGAGAGAGAGAGAGAGAGAGAGAGAGAGAGAGAGTTTTGCAATGTGGAGAGTAACCTTGGGTGAGCATTAGTTCAAATGCATCAGCCATGCAAACAGAGTACTTTCGCATGGGGGTCTTTTAGCGTAAATCTCTTACGAAGGTTACATTCAAAACTGCAAGCTTGCTCTCCTTCTGTTCGCATGGATTCACCTGGCTTGCACAGTTATTGTAGAGAGCTGCTTGGTACATTATAGCTACCCAATGCGCATAAGGCCATCGGGCCAACGTCGGCCCGATACCCTTTTGGAGAATTGGGTATTTCTGTAGCGTACAGGTACACGCACAAGTCACATTATTGCTTATTTGCTACGAGTTAAAAGCGATCTGCTGCTGGGCTGATTTCGGATGCTAAAATGTGCCAACTCAACTCAACAGTTTTCAATGTTGTCTTGCGTCAGCTAAACCTTTCCTGTCCTTTTCACAACCGAAGTGAAACGTGACACTGCTGCCCCATTGAGCGCAACAGGGGAACTCTCAAAGGAAAATAAAAGCAGAGCATTTTTTGTTGTTGCAAATTTAGCTACATTTAAAAAAATAATTACGACATTTATACTTCATTAGTGAAAGGTAACCCTTTTATGTGCAGCCCGCTGTGAGATGGCCTTATTCGCCTGCTCGGTGTTAACTCATTTTACCCCAACACCGAAATCCCCAAACTTTGCCGTTGTCCTCTGAAGACTGCATTGCAGTGCAGGACACAGATCGACCATGAACTATTCTGGCATCACCCTTGAACTATCATGGTCGACCCTTATCTCGCTGTGGTGTGTCTGGGGTAGAATGAGTTACAGGCCCTCAGCGCTCCCGGAGCACCCTCAACATTGCATAAAATTGCTTGTTTTCATCCCTACGTCACACGACCAAAAAGACTCATTAGCGCAAACCGTACCATGTGACAGAGGTACAAAAATCCTTGTGGCGACTAATGGCGGACTTTTTGTAGCCCTCTTTCTGACGTGTCTTGAATGCCAGTTTTGTTCTTTAATGATCACCAAAACGTCCTAAAGTACAAAGGTACTTAGTGTTGTTCGAAACAACAGACACACTACTGGAGACGGCAACGTCAAGAAAGGTTTTAAATTACGTCCTAAGTCTATTATGTATAAAAGTATATTCCTTTGACGTCAGTCATGTCTGGCGTGATCCAGGTCTGAAGATTTCTTCTTGATTTCTGTTACGGAAACATTGGAGAAATGAACACAAATACGTTATTGGTAGCAGGGCCTTGCTGCACGGACCCTTGCACGCCTTCGGGAGGCCAAAAGAAGCATTCCAGACCAAAAAGGTGACTGCCAAGCGTGTAAAATGCAAAGAAGTACCCAACGGAGAAAGAAACACGCTTAGAAAAGACGGGTACAACACAATTTATTAATATTTCGGGTAAATACCCTTTGTCAAAATAGACAAACAAACAAAGAGATTAGCCGCTACTTATCTTCATTCGCAGAAGGAATGTGGCAACTGCAGTTTTGACAGAGGGTATTTACCCGAAATATTAATAAATTGTGTTGTTGACCCGCCTTTTCTAAGCGTGTTTCTTTCTCCGTTGGGTACTTCAAAGGAAACATTGTACCCCTCATTGTACCCCTTATTATAAGACATACTACAAAGCTTTTATAAAACAGACACCGCAAACTATTAACATTTTTGTTGTTGTTGCCTGGAGCAGGTCGCTTTAAAAGCGGCGAGTACAGTCCGTGACAAATCTGCCCATCCGGCTTGGTCTGGCTGGTGTAAAGCGGTTTTTTTTTTTCTCCAATACAAAACAGAATGCAACGTTGAAACATCTTTTTATTCTAGTTTGTATTGAAGAACACGTGTCTTCTCAATGATAATAGAACCTGGGTTAACGCATTCCTGCCCGAGGACCGAAATCCCCAAATTTTGAAGGTGCCCTCCAAAGGACTGCATTACAATTCTAGAGACAGATCGGGCATGATAGTTCAAGGGTGGTGCCAGAATAGCTTGGCGCCTATGGGCGCCAAGCTATTCTGGCACCACCCTTGAACTATCATGCCCTATCCATGTCTTAGTGTGGTGTGGTCCGGGCTGAATGAGTTAAAGGTGATACGTCCTTTAACTGAGAGACGCAGCGTAGCGTAACTTAAATTCTGAATCGATGTTTGCAGACCCCCTCAAAATAAAATAAAATAACATATTAAAATCCTCTAAGCTGACAGAACTTTGCCAAAAGGAGAGAGAGCTAGGAATATAATGTTTTTTTTGTGTGAAGCCGCCGTATCCCGGCATATTCACATAAAATTTGCATTGCATAATTGGCTGTTAACCACATCACTGCCAGTGGGCGCAGATTGCTTCTCGGGAATCGTCGCTAACCCCTTCTCTGCCAACGGACGTACATTTTGCAAGTTTCTAAAATCTGCCTTCACCAGGACGACCAAAAGCCGCAACAGTCCAAAGAACCTGGACACCTTCAGCGGTCTCAGCAAGAGGCATAGATCCTCATGAGCCCCCGCAGTCGCGGGGGCTCATGAGGATCTATGCCTCTTGCAGCTGGATCGCGTTCGCTTTTCTCGGCAGTGAAGGGGTTAATTCGACGTCACTGAAAGAGCGGCACAACAGACGAAGGGACACGGACACGAATTGGTGACAGCGAGAGGCATAGATCCTCATGAGCCCCCGCGACTGCGGGGGCTCATGAGGATCTATGTCTCTTGCGGTCGGATCTTGCTCACTTGTTTCTCGGCAGCGAAAGCGTTAACGGCGTCTGAATGGCGGTATCAGACAGACTGGGGCGGTCCGTGGCGCAGTGGTTAAGGCGCCTGCCACCAATGCCAAAGGTGTGCGGTTCGATACCGGGTTCCGGCGTTGGACTTTTCTCCTCTGGTAAGTGTCACCGTTAATTCGGGCGGACCGTCGGGGGTTCTTTCTCCGGGTACTCCGGTTCTTCCATCCCCCACACTTTGGTACCGGTTTCAGGCCACTTTACAAAATTTCAAATACAAGCGATCAAAAATCTCTGTAACTTCAGTAGCTGACTGGCCCTTCGTTTGTCTTGTACTGTGCTTGTATTGTGTTTGTCTTAAATGGCGTAATCCGTGTGTTTCGTGAGTGTGTGTGTTGGGTTTCAGGCGCGGCGCTTTGAGTCGATTTCCCAAAATTGAGAAAAAGCGCCTATATAATAACGGTATTATTATTATTATTAGAAACGCTGAAACGCTACTGCTGAATGAATGATTGTATCCTCTAGTGCTACGGGGCTTTGAAAAGGGAGATAAAAACGTCTTTTTAGTCACACGGACCCCCGCTCTGCGGTGAAACCATTCACAGCCGTAATATGTAGGTCGCGTCATGAACTAACTCCCCACCGTTATATATTCTCTAATCAGGGGCAGATCGGGGGGGGGGGGGTTGCAGGGGTTTCGGACCCCCCCACCCCCCCGACCTAAAATTCTTTAAAATGCTATAACAAAGTCAGTCCCTTTTTGGGATGTTTGGACCCCGCCCCCCCTCCCGTTGCTTGTTATTTTGGCGAATGGTGATAGTCTTAACACGCACGCGCCTTCTGTCCACCCCCCTCCCTTCCGCTTTTCAATTAAGTTTCGGTCTCTGAAGCAAGGTCTAGCGTCGGGGAAGCCTTTTGTCACAGTCTCAGTTTGAAGGTCACAAACAAAAAGTTGGACCCCCCCTCGAGGTAACTGATCCGCCCCTGCTAATAATCCAGCCGTAAGCTGGTGAGCCAAAGTCCTCTGTCCGAGGTCAGCCTTAGATGGCGCTCGAGCCTTTTTGCCTGCTGGGCCTTTTCCTGTTCACAAGTCTGTTTTTAATCAGCACCGCTTCCGGACGCGCATAACATGATAATACACACCGAAACGATGACTGCCATGTGTGTGTACAATGCAAAGAAATTCAAACGAAGAAAAAACCACGCTTAGAAAAAAAATTACAACACAATTAATTTTTTTTTTGTTGTTGCTGTAATTGTCTTTTCTGAGCGTGTTTGTTTCTTCACTGGGGTTCTTTAATTTTTTAAAAAATGTTATATGAAAGTCCCTTTAATAGACTTTGGACCCCCAATCCCCCCTCCCCTCCCCCCCTCTCTGTTTATCGTTATTCCTGCAGGTGGCTGGGAAAGTGCAACCCCAGTAGCAAAAGGTCTGCGGGCCCACGGCGGCCGCACTGGGCCCGAGGATATTGAAGAGGTTGTAACACACGCGTGACCGCCCCATCACCCTTGTGAGGATCTCACAAGGTTTGGCGTCGCGGGGGGTGGGGGGGGGGGGAGACTTTGTGTGTCAGGTTGAAGGTCAGTCCCAAACAAAAAGTTGGAACCCTCCCCCCCTTACCCCTTACCCCCACCCCACCGGGAGGTAACTGATCCACCCCTGCTTGATGTATTGCCTCAGCAGGTTTGATATTTTAAAATAGGCGTCAGTTATTATTCGTTCCGCTCGGCTAGTTTTTGTTTTCATAACCGTACACCCGGTTTTGCGTTGATACTGCTTGGCATGGATGATGAGATACCGCAAATGTTCCTCCTACATCATCCCCACCCTACCATTGACGTAAGCGCCTGTCTGGGCAAGGTCAGAGTGCGGAGGTCATGACGTCACGTCATCTGATCCGTCCAATGACAGCCGTGAATATGTCGGTGGTGTAAGGACGCTGACATTTGTGGACCACATACTTTCTTCAACTTGTTTGTAATAACAAGTGTCGGCGATGCAGCTCTGTGGTCCGGAATGGTGCGAACAATTCAACGAAACAGCCAACACAGAATTAACCCCTTCCCTGTAACTGTACGCGTATTTTGTTGTGAAATCGGTGTTCCACTTTTCTTAAAGCGTTGCATTCACACAGCTCAGTGGTCACTCACAAAACTTACTCATTCACAAAATACCAGCATCGTCTGCTGTTTAAAATAGTGTTGGATTAGTGTAAATATTTGAGATTAACTATATTCACACATTCGAGACGTGTCGCATCCGGCACGTCTCGAAAGAGTTAAAAAGTTATAAAAACAACCTCAACAAACCAGCCAACCCATAAACCAGTCGAAACAAAGTCCATTGGAAACTGCCGAACGATGATTGGCACGATCGAACAATTAAAATATATACTGACGAGCAAAAGAAATGCGACATTTCTGGAGTCATCGGGAAACACTGAAGTGTTTCCCGATGACTCCAGAAATGGCGCATTTCTTTTGCTCGTCAGTATAGCCCACTGTAAAGGACTTTAAGGGTATACACTTCCTAAAGCACTTTAACCGTGTGACTGACTGTAGCGTTTTTTCCCGAGTGTATTCCTGTAGGAATCACCACGACAAAAAACGCTACGGACAGCCACACATTACGGCGATAGTTGACTGTTTATATTCGGTTTGCTCGGTTGGTTATTCATTTATAATTCGTTTTATGGGTCACGGCACTCACGGGCCTCCGACGAGAAAAAAATAGTAAGAGCCAGAAGAAACCGAACTTGATTAGCATCACAAAGAAGCCTTTGCGACATGCCCTGTAGGCATAGATGTGCGTTAGTGGAGCAAGCTTTGAAACAGATGAAAGACCTTAGCGACATTAAGCAACTGCGTTTTAGAATCTTGAGTGAAAACGTTCGTTCGTTCGTGCCTTCATTCATTCACACGCGAATATAAAAGTGTGACTTTCCCCCCAATAGCTTAAAGGGATTAGTAGTTTTGTGGCGGGTGGGTGGTCGGTGGGGTGGGGTGGGTTGGAATGGAGCTGGTGGTTTGAGGGCGGGAGGGGTCGGGGGTGAGGGGATAAGGACAAGCGTACTTCGTGCAGGTCATTCATCCGTTTGTATGTAGTCTAATTTTTAAGAACTTTCTAGAACTTGAAGAACCATATTACTAGATTATGCAATGTTATGAATAGACTTATTGACTGACCCAATGCGCAAAAGGCCATCGGGACTACGTCGGCCCGATGGCATTTCCGCACTGGGGACGTAGTGAACGGAGAGAAATGACCCGCAAGAACGGTGAAGCCCTCATGGCTCATGTGTACGGCAACTTACATAATTCTGCTGACATCCTGTCACCTAACTTTCAAAGACACTTCAGGCCACGTTTTCTCGTACAATTCTGATGTAAACGTGAATGAAACTAAGGCTAAAGGCTATTTTGAGGCGTAAATTTACCACCTTCATTCTACCCAGCATAAATCTACCAAGCGTGATTCAATCCCGGCGTAGATTCGACCAAGCGTAGATTTCAGCAACCACGAATATACCCAGGTATCTCACTGTCGCGCTGAGCGTCATGTGACTATAGCTGTTCAGGGGACGTAAGTGCGGAACAAACACAGTAACAAAGGTCCTCGTGCCCACGATGCCGCAGTGGGCCTGCGCACGGCTGTGCGAGGGCCCACTGCAACCGTCGTGGGCCTGAAGACATTTAACTGCTTGAGAAGCAAGTGAATCGGTTTGAGGCAGCAGCATGAAATTGCGTCGGTCAGCGAGATTTCGAAACTTGTGAAAAAGTACTATGGCTGGGTTCACCCCTACCCCCTCTCGCCGGCGGCCGCCCCCCCCCACCCCCCTCCCTCGGCGGATTTACGCTGGTTATATTTCGCGCTGGGTAGGTTTTCACCTCAAAATATCTCGAAGCGGACCCTTGTTGTAGCAAAGCTAAGCCTGTAAATGCAAAAAGTTTGAACGGACACTAAAGAACATCGGAGTGCAACTGAAAACCTACATCAGCGGGCACAAGGACAGAGTATCTCTTCCTTGGCAGTTTTATGCAAGTTTCGAAGGAAAACTACAAACGAGTGGATACACCACACTTCGTACACCCCTTAACCCCTTTACTGCTGAGAAAAAAGTGAACACGACCCAACTGCAAGAGGCTCATGAGGATCTATGCCTCTTGCTGAATCCAATTCGCATCCATGTTTCTTGCCCGGTTTTGGCTTTTTGGTCGTTGAATGAACAAGGATTTCAGAAACGATGTATAATTCCAGCGGCAGGGAATGGGTTAACGTGCTCCCGGCAGACGCTTGCCACCTTGAAGATGTCAACTTGACTTTGTTCGCCAGCTTAATACGAACAAAGAATTTCCGTTGGTGATTATATGGAAACCCAACACCGACTTCTCAGTAATCCTGAGGTTAGAGTGTTACTGCGCGCTGGATTTGCTTGCGATATTTGGAATGGGAATCAACTTAGAGAAGGCACTTTCACTGCAAGAGGCGTAGATCCTCATGAGCCCCCGCATTTGCGAGGGCCCATGAGGATCTATGCCTCTTGTAACGGTTCAATATAACAAAACCCGGATACAGGTAACAAGATCTTCTTCAAAGATCCCGAAAACATATTTCTATGTAAACTTCTTCGCATAGGCAGACACTTCGCGCGTGACAAGATCACACTTTTTTTGTTGTTATCCTAGCGGTTACACACGAAGTTCACTGTAGATCTGCGTTTCTCAGATCATGAAGGTCATTGGGTGTACAGCATAGATCGTCAGATAAGCGTCCCTGCAGTGTGAAAAACGCATCACACAGTGTTGCGTGCTTTAAGTGTAACACGCAAAGAGCTTGTCGTATGACGCAGGGACAAAAGCAGAGATACTAATCTTGTCCCTGCTCCAATATAACCAACTGATACAGTCTCATTTTCACCCCTCACCTACACCTGCGAGAGATTAACCCTTTGGCTGCTACAAACGATGCCTCTCTGTGGAAAAAACAGAACGGTGTCCTCAGTACCAGTCAAAGGGTTAAAAAAAATTTGTTTGTTAAAGAGGCATGGGTGAAAAACGCCAACATGACATTCATGCCAGATCGCCCGACGTTTTCTTTGGCGCGTACGCGTCGAAGTGAACGTCGGGCGATCTGGCATGATCGCCCAAAGTCTGGACAAAGATCATACATAGATAGGATACGCTAAAGTGAATTTTGGGCAATCTGGCACGATCGCCCCACCCCCACCCCACCCCACCCCGGCCTCCCCAAGGCTGGAAAAAGATCGTACATAGATATGATTTTAGATCTTTGTTCTCGATTCAACATTTCCCCTTGTGACAAGGCTAAGGACGGGAAGAACCCAACAAAGAAAGAAACACACCTAGAAATGAAAATTACAACACAATTGATCAATATTTCGAAACAAACAATTCAGTCGCTACTGATCTTGTGAGTGAGAAAAAAGCAGTATGGCAACTCATCTCACGAGAAGTAGCGACTGAATTGTATACTTGTTTGTTTGTCTGTTTGTTCAAAATAGACCAACAAACAAGCATACAATTCGAAATATTAATAAACTGTGCTGTAACTGTCTTTTCTAAGTGTGTTTCTTTCTCCGTTGGGCTATTCTCTGCATTTTACACGCTTGGCAGTCACCTTTGTGGTCTGGATTAAGGCTAAGGTTGTCATTTTGAGTATTTAGACTGGTCATCAGATGTATTACATGACGGCGCCGGTATACAAGCCCCTTTCCTCTTTCCGATAATATTTGGATTAATGGTACTGAACTGTAGGACGGATTTTGCTTTCCTTCTAAAAAAAATCAACTTTTAAAAGAGGCATGAGCCTTGATTTTTTACAACACACGAGGTCTCATTCGCAGCCGGCTGCAGCCATTGTACGTGAATATAAAAAGGTCATATGCACTTTTACTTTGCATACAACGTCATAGTTTTGTTGGGTACAGCGTTAACATTCTTTTGCGAACGCTATTACTTTTGCATACAATGCCATATTTGTTTTAATCAATTGCAATGTCATTTTATTTTGTCCAACGTAATTTTTTTGTTGTTGCGTACTATCATTGCGTACTGTGTCATCATTTTTTTTCCCAGCTGGTAAGTAATGGTGCCAACGACTGATTTTCATTTGCAAACATTTGAAATTCCACGAAAGCTACTGATTGATTCATAGTACATGTATTATGTTTTTCAAAATATGTTTGCAAGACACAATTATCTTCAAATCCCGCGAGATCTGAATTCGTGTGCTGTACAACCATCTCCATTGACATCTACCATCATATTAACTCTTTTACGCACGCTGGCAAGCAGTGCCGGTGACTGCATGCACTGTGGTGTTTAGAGGAGGGAGGAGTGCTAAACATATTTTAAACGAAGGGAAAGAGGACTGAATGCGTGGGTGGGGGGCGGTGTCCGGTAGCGGAAGAACTGAGTAGGTGGGGGAATTTCCCGACTGTGGAATGCTATGATGAGAGATGGAGATTGAGAGAGAGAGAGAGAGAGAGAGAGAGAGAGAGAGAGAGAGAGAGAGAGAGAGAGAGAGAGAGAGAGAGAGAGAGAGAGAGAGAGAGAGAGAGAGAGAGAGAGAGAGAGAGAGATAGTGGGAAAGTCTGTAGGGGGTGAGTGCGTAGGTGTAGGCGAGTATGAGAGGCGTGAAAGTGTGTGGGAGGTGAATGCGTGGGCGGTTACAGGAGTGATAAGGGAACGGTACCGACCAAATACGCCAGTCAGCAGCGCAGCAGTCAGGCGACAGCTAGAATTTGAAATGGCTCCCAAATCAGCGAGAAAGAAGGCTTTACTAGAAAATAGTGAGATGGACCATATTTTCCGTGACTGGGGCCTTGACGAAGAGGTGCAGAGTGCCATGATCAGGGAAAAATTCATCTCTAGGCAAGCACTACTGCTAATGTCTGACGAAGACATTGACGCTCTGGCGCTGAAACGTGGGGACAGAGCAGTGCTCCGTGCTGCGGTGGCCAAATTCCAGGTGGACAACGGCGGTGGCCCACTGTGCGGCGGACTGGGAGGAGTAGCGGACAACAGCGGCAGTAGAGCGTCACAGTCCTTGCAGGACGCCCTATACTCTACACACCACAGCGGGGCCGGACTGGATGAATTGTTGCGCGACAGCCTGTGCGTCAGTGGCCACAGTAGCGGGGGTATTGCGGCAGCAAAAGGTGGGCCCCACTTACGTATAGTAGACTTTCTGTCTTCAGCAGCAGTGGCAGAGGAAGAAGTGGCACTTGGGGGTCATCATCATCAGTCCCTTGCCCGAACTGGGCGTTGGGGGGACTGAAAGGCAGCAGCAACAGACAGTGCTCTCCACTGAGTTCTATTTTGGGCGGTGGCAAGCAAGTCTGGCATCTCGAGTTCGGTCCATTCTTTTATGTTTGCGACCCAACTCTTTCTCTGACGACCTCGCCGACGACTTCCTTCGAGAGTGCCTTGGAGGATAGTCTTGGACAAGGTGTTGTGTCGGGTCACGTGGCCAAACCAAGCAAGCTTGCGCCGTTTCACGGTTGCCAGAAGGGGTTCATGTGGGCCCACCAGGGAAGTGACGATGCTCCGTACATATTCGTTGGTCTTGTGCTCGCGGTACGAGATGCGGAGCAACTTCCTCAGGCACTTGTTCTCAAAGGCCTGGATTTTCTTTTCTGAGTCTGCAAGCCAGTGTCCAAGTCTCACAGCCGTAGAGTAGAATAGACACTACGAGGGACTTGTAAAGCCTGTACTTGATGGTGAAGCTGATGGAGTTACTTCGCCATATCCTGTCCAGCCTGGCCATTGCGGATGTTGCTGTACCTATCCTGATACGGATCTCTGCTATGCAACTACCGTCTTTGGACAGGGTGGCTCCCAAGTACTTGAAGCTATTGACCTCTTCTAGCTTCTGGCCGTTCATGTGAATGTTGCTGCTGCTGTCGCTTGTGGTGTTGATCATCACTTTGCTTTTATCCGTACTGATCTCCATGCCATAAGACCCTGCGCTACTTGAAAGTTTGTCTGTCAGGTTTTGGAGCTCACTATTGCTGCCTGCCATGAGGTCAATGTCGTCTGCGAATCGAAGATTGCACAGGGATCTGCCACCAATAGAGATTGAAGTATGGTGGTCGTGGAGGGTTTCCTGCATGATCTTCTCCAGGAATATGTTGAAAAGGACAGGAGAGAGCAGGCATCCTTGACGGACACCGATCGTCGTCCTGAAGAACTCGCCTGACTGATTGTTAAGTAGAACCGCGCTGCAGGCGTTCTTGTAAAGCGCTTCTATCATTTGGATCAGTCCCTCCTCTATGTTGAACGATCTCATGACTTGCCAGAGTCCGTCGTGCCAGACGCGATCAAATGCTTTCCTGAAATCAATGAAGTTGTGGTAGAGTTCGCGCTGATGCTGCAGATGTTTCTCGATCAGGACGCGGCAGTTGAAAATCTGCTCTACAGTGCTTCTTCCAACTCTGAAGCCAGCCTGTTCTTCTGCCAGCAGTTCCTCGGCGAAAGTTTTGAGGCGGTTGAGAATGATTCTAAGCATTACTTTGCTAGGGTGACTTATCAGACTGATAGTTCTGTAGTTCTGGCACTGTTTCAGGTTTCCTTTCTTGGGGAGCGGGATCACTAGAGACTGTGTCCATTCTACTGGCCATTTCTTTTGCTCCCAGATCTTTTGACAGAGTGTAGTGAGGACCTTCGTTGTTACTTCTCCTCCATGTTTCAACAGTTCAGCAGGTACGTTGTCTACACCTGGAGACTTTCCTCCCTTCAGGCCGCGTACGGCTGCTTCCACCTCTTCAGCTAACACTGGCAGGTCTTCAGCCTTCCTGGCCCCAGCCTGGTTGTTTTGGAGGATGCTGGTGTCTGGCTCAGCCTTGTAGTTATACAAGTCTCGGCAGTACTCAGTCCATCTGTTTAGTACAGCAGTGTTTTCCGTAAGGAGTTGGCCGCTGCTGTCTTCGATGACTGTGGCTGTTCGCTGTTGAGTCTTGGTGAGGGTCCTTAGCGTTTCATAAGCGTTCTTGCTGTTGCCGTTTGCCATGCCCTCTTCCACGCTACAACACTGGTCTTCAATCCAATCTTCTTTGGCTTCTTTCATCCTCTTCCTGATCTTCTTGTTGACAAGTCTGTACTTGTTTGCTGATGTGAGGTCTTGGCCTCTCTTTTTCTTCCAGGCTCTCCTCTCATCACAGAGATCGAGGATGTCATCGGTGACCCAGGGCTGTTTGCGCTTCCTCTGCTTCCCCAGCACTTCTTCTGCTGTAGAAAGTAACACCTCTTTTATATTTCCAGCAAGGGTGTCTACGTCACAGTCCAAAGTAGCCAAGGCTGCAAATCTGCCTCCCACCTGGGCTTGGAAGAGCTCTTCTACTTCCGGGTCTTTTAGCTTCTGGAGGTCGAATCTGATGCGAGGGCTCTTGCTATCTCGTTTCAATGCCAGCTTCAACTTGAGGCTAGTAAGGACGAGGTTGTGGTCGCTGCCAATATCAGCGCCAGGAAAGGACCTCGTTTGTGCTTTGTTAACGCTGGATTTGAATCGTCGAGGCAGCAAGATGAAGTCAATCTGGTTATGGACCAGGCCTCCTGGCGATTGCCATGTCACTGTTCTTGACTTCTTGTGTGGATGGAGGGTATTAGCAACGGTGAGACGGTGACTCTGTGCGAACTCTAAAAGTCGCAGGCCTCTGTCGTTTGTTTCTCCAAGGCCAAACTTGCCAGCTGTTCCTGCCCATTGTTGGTAGGCATCAGGGCCGATCTTTGCATTCCAGTCACCGAGGACAGTCAGAATGTCTTTCTTAGGTGTTTTCTTGATGATGTTGTCCAGTTGTTCGTAAAATTCTTCTAATTCTTCATCATCATGATCTGCTGTTGGAGCGTATACTTGAATGATAGTGATGTTGTGCGGTCGGGCGGAGATGCGGATGGAGATTAGTCTGCTTGACACGGGGGTGCAGCTGATGACAGTTCCAGCCACCTCTTTCCTTACGATAAAAGCTACGCCATGTTCGTGCTTGGTTTCTTTTCCGCTGAACCAGATTTTATGGCCTTCATCTGTTGTTGTTTCTCAGAAGCCTGTCCATCGAACTTCTGCAAGTCCTACAATGTCCCAGCGATAGCGATTCAACTCGTGGGTGAGTTCCTTCACTTTGCCGCACTGGTAGAGTGTGCGAACGTTCCAAGTTCCGATAGTTATTCCTTGCGTGGGCAGCTTGATGGTGGGTTTGGTTCCAGTAACACACTTGTCGCCCCCACCCTGGAGACCTCCAATGGGGTGCGCGGTCGTTGGTGATCCGGGCCCCGACCGATCCGGCATGATATTCTTATTCTGTTGCTTGTCCATCAGTCCTTTCAATGGGCTTAGGCGAACTTGGCGGCGCCCGTCTCCTCTCCAAGTATTTCAACTGACTGAGAGACGCGTCAGCCCCTCACAACGTTTCGCCCGCCAGCAGAAGCGGTTACCGGGGTGTGGCTAGGTAAAGGACCTGGAGCCAGCTGTGAGAGTTGAGTGCCATGTGAAGACCAGTGCTCCCGCCTGCCCCAAGAGGCGCTGCTGGCTGAAAAGTCAAAGGTACTACTTCTCCATGAACACTCTACACCCCACTTGGGGGTGGTGTCACTATAAAGGTGAACAGCAAACCGAAGTTGGACAAGGTTTCCCCCGCACACTGGATAGTGGCAAACAGCCGTATTATGGCGGCCCTTATGGACAAACCCACACCGGGTTTCACACCGCACGCCTACCTCAAGTACTCGGCGATGGTGGGGGAGCTGGCGACCAGATACACCTGGCAAAGTGTCCTGCTGTTCGACGATGAGTCTCGTCAGCGGCAAGCGGCCGAAGCATTCCAGTGGGGCACGGACGCCCCACACCTGTCCACGGTGGTGCTGCGCGACCGTATTGCGCAATCTGCGATGCCCGCTGGCTCACCTGCTCGCAGAACAGGAGGAGGGACGGCCGGACCGCGCCCACAACGCCCAGCGAACTGTAGGACGGATTTTGCTTTCCTTCTAAAAAAAATCAACTTTTAAAAGAGGCATGAGCCTTGATTTTTTTACAACACACGAGGTCTCATTCGCAGCCGGCTGCAGCCATTGTACGTGAATATAAAAAGGTCATATGCACTTTTACTTTGCATACAACGTCATAGTTTTGTTGCGTACAGCGTTAACATTCTTTTGCGAACGCTATTACTTTTGCATACAATGCCATATTTGTTTTAATCAATTGCAATGTCATTTTATTTTGTCCAACGTCATTTTTTGTTGTTGTTGCGTACTATCATTGCGTACTGTGTCATCATTTTTTTCCCCAGCTGGTAAGTAATGGTGCCAACGACTGATTTTCATTTGCAAACATTTGAAATTCCACGAAAGCTACTGATTGATTCATAGTACATGTATTATGTTTTTCAAAATATGTTTGCAAGACACAATTATCTTCAAATCCCGCGAGATCTGAATTCGTGTGCTGTACAACCATCTCCATTGACATCTACCATCATATTAACTCTTTTACGCACGCTGGCAAGCAGTGCCGGTGACTGCATGCACTGTAAATGCTTAACCTTTCCCTTCTGAGAAAAACTGAACACCATTCAACTACAAGAGGTATAGATCCTCATGAGCTCCCGCAATTGCGGTGGCTCATGAGGATCTATACCGCTTGCTGGAACAGTTTGTACCCATGTCCCTGAGACGGTTATGGCTGTTGGTCGTCGAATGAACAAGGTTGTCGGAAACCAAATTTGCGTCCGGTGGCAGGGAAGGGGTTAATCGTTGTTAATTATAAATACCGTAATTATTATTATTATAATTGTCGTTCTTATAACCAGGAAAGGATGTGTGTAAGCTCCTTTAACCATGAACTCTTTTGACGAGAAAACAAAGAGAGATCAACTCCCCCCCCCAACCCCCCCAAACTCCCCCCCACCCCAACCCCCCCCCCCCCCCCGATGACGCACGGACTTAGTCACGCATGATGAAGTTTATATTGTAGTGATTAAACACTAGTGTCTCCTCGTGCGACATTTTAATTTGACACCGCTCTTTTAAACTTGTTTTGACGCGGCTGCCCTAAATGAATAGATGACGGAAGGCCCCGTAAGCATAAGGTCCCCGGGCCGACTTCGGCCATCGCAGGCCCACGCACAGTCTGTGCACGGGTCTCCTACGGTTCGGCATCGGCCCGAGAATTTCCTGCTTACCGGATGGATTTCTAGGTTACTTGGGCGCGTTTTTTTTTTTTTTTAAATTTTTTTTTTAGTATTTGACTAAAGACCCCAAGGACAGTAGAAAACGGGGGCAAGGACTTGCTAGTACAAGGGAATCCGAGCACTAAAAACAAATAAACTTTTAACCTTTGCAGGTAAAACTTTACTTTCCGACCTTCCCAAGCACATACAAAATCAACTGGGATTTTTCTTTTAAACTGTGCAACATCCCAATACACCATTTATATCTTAGAAGTGAGCACTTCCGTTTAACCATGGGGCGGATCAGTTACCACGAAGGGTGTGTGTCAACCTGCCAAGGCGCAAAGGCATCTGGCTCTCCAGAGGCTTAGGAACCGGTCGGGTCTGTTAGGGCCGGTGTAAAACGCCCAAATGACTCACACGCCAGGTCGCCCCAGGATCACATTGGCGCGTACGCGCCAATGTGATCCTGGGGCGACCTGGCGTGTGAGTCATTTGGGCGTTTTACACATGCCCTATCAGACTCTACTGGCATAATTGTCCCAGGTCTGGATTTAAGATTTTCCTTTGTGACATGGCTCATTTGGAATATCACAGACCGTCATCAGATGTATTTCACGATGGCTTATTGTGACCATTTACACTGAGACCCATTTCCTATAATCTTTAGAAGAGTGGTACTTAAAGTACCATTACGCGTACATTTGAAGACACATTTCAGCACTATTTGTGTTTATCATGCCTTGGCGACACACCTAATGAACTTTAACAGTAGTTGGGACACGCAGCAAAAGCACACGCACTTGTTTATTCTGCGCTGCCGTTAGCGTGTCAATCTATTTATAGCTTATTCTCGTACTGAAAGCGTTGTATTTCTTGAACGGAGTGGAGTCATTGTCAGGTTACTTGATATAAAGACGACGCGTGCTAAACTGGATTGTCCTGTGTCTAAATGAACCATAACTAGACCTTTGTGTAGCGTTACGAAACCATCAGTTACAGAAGTGTATCTTTGAACAGATACGGCGGTAGAGAGCCTTTAATGTAAGGAGGGATTTTGATTTCCTTCGTGAAATTTGCCGTTTTACAGCGAAACCCAGCATTTGGAGAAAAGCGAGATTTACATTGTTATGCAATGAAAATCACGCACTTCTAAAAAATAGACATATTAGCTTGCTTTTTGCTATATGACGGCAGAAATCAACTTCGTTAACTCATTCAGCACCGACACACCACAGCAAGACATGGACCGAGCATGATAGTTCAAAATGGTGTCAGAGTAGCTTGGCGCACATAGGCGCCAAGCTATTCTGGCACCACCCTTGAACTATCATGTTCGATCTGTCTCTAGAATTGTAATAAAGTATTTCAGAGTGCAACTTCAAAATGTGGGGATTTTGCTCCTGGGGTAGAATGTGTTAATTTGTCTATCCCGTCTCGAATATTTCGCTTTTCTACTCATGGGATTTTGGAAACACTTGAGTGCATTATTCAATATGCTGAGGTCAACTCTATTAGTAGTAGTGTGTTTGTGTGTGTGCGCGCGTACGTGAGTGCGTGTATGAGTCTATAATCGCAGCACCTCCTTGAATGAATGATATGCATTTTTGAATGGTGATTGCGTACATATTGTTTATAGAGTACGTTTGCATTTTTGTTTTCAATTTTTAAATTAATACATTTTTGTTTTGTTTGTAAAATGCGTTTTTGTGATTAGTTGTTTTTGTACAGTTAGCTTTTGTTAAGCGCCTAGAGCTTTAATTTCTGAGGTTAGGCGCTGTACAAGTACTCATTATTATTATTATTATTATTATTATTATTATTATTATTATTATTATTATTATTATTATTAAACTACAAAACTTTATAATAATGTATGTGTGTGTGCGTGTGTGCGTGCGTGCGTGCGTGCGTGCGTAGGTGCGTGCGCGTGCGCGCGTGCGTGCGTGTGTGTATGTTGAAATTGGATATGGCTTTAGTACCATCAACAGCAACAAACATAGACTATAACATCAACAACAACACAAATCATTGTTCATATATTTTCTCATAAATTATGGTTCTGGCTGCACAATAAGTGTGCTGGTCTGTGGTTGTGGACCTTACGGCTCTAGGATCTACATATAACATCTTTATGTATTTACGTACTTATCTGTCTTAACAATTAACGCATAATGTACATACACGAACTATTTTCAGCAGGTTAAAACTTTATGGTGCCACTATAAATCACAACACTACATGTAGTTCACATTTTATTTCTAGCCATTTAACCCTTTGGCTGTCGGTAGCGGTTTTGTCGCGATGATTCCGGCAGGAATCATCGCAACAAAAACCGCAACCGACGACCCAAGGGGTTAACAGAGGGGTTAGCCCAATGGGTTAACAGACTCACTGACTGAAATACTAACCGAATAATTCGTTACACTCAATTTGTACATATCCAGCCATGGCAGGAGAGAAGGTCGTCAGAATACATTACGCCAGAAATTTAATACCAATGCATTAAAGTCAGACGGTGTGCACAACACGACGAATATGCAAGGTTCAAGGACATCTGGCTAAGGCGTGGGGACCGGTATGGCCTGAACAAGAAACCATAATGACTCTTACGCCAGATCAATCCGGATTCACTTTGGCGTTCCCAAAATGACTCTGACGCCAGATGGATCCAGTTAAATTTGGCGTTCCAAAGTGACTCGCACACCAGATCGAGTCAGGTTCACTTTGGCGTACCCAAAATGACTCTCACGTCATATCTCACCAGTTGGCGTACGCAAGGGCCTGGACAAAAAAAAAAAAAAAAAAAAAAAAAAAAAAAAAAATTGACTCTTACATCAGGTCAGCCCGGATTCACTTTGGCGTACCCAGCACACCAGCTGGACCCAGTAATACAGTTGTCGTTCCAAAAGTGAGTTGTACACCAGATCGAGCCAGGTTCCGACGTACGCCAAAGTAAAACTGGTGTGATATGGCGTGAGAGTCATTTTGACGTTTTACATCCAACACGCACAACTGCCATAACTTAACTCATTCGAGATGTGCCGCCTCCGGATACGCGGCTTATGCCGCGTATTCGGAGGCGGCACGTTTCGAATGATTTAATGATCTCTGGTGAGTTAATGATCTCGAATGAGTTAATGATGTCAGGTCAGTGTGACGTGAGAGTCATTTGGGAGTTTTACATTCTACACGCAAAACTGCCACAGCTGAGTGATCTCACGTCGACCTAGCGTATGTGAAAAGTGATCCCGTGACTAAATATTCCACAAACACAACTCTTCGCCAGATAAGGATAATATTGGCGCTGTAGTAAAACAAAAAGGACCTCGGACCGACTTTGTCAGCCGTTAACAAAGATAACAAGATACCATTAACAACAAAATATCACATAATAGAAATCTATTTGTGGACATTGCAGAAGTTTGTACAAGTTTATAAGCCCAAACATTCGTCACCAAGCTTCCCTTCTCCCCCCGCCTCACTCCCACCCCGAAAGCCCCTTCCCCCTCCCCCCATCAAACAGTCGTTTTAGACAGTGAGTTCTATCCAGGCTGAACACCTTCTTACGGGCATGCGTATTATTATGCCAGGGTATGCACGATCACATTCAGCAATATGAAACGGTCAAGCGGCCATAACGAATACATATGAGCATGGCAGAAATGCCTTGTCAACAAGTATTTTTTGCTTGTCGTCTCACGGTACATAAGCGTATCGAATACGAGGTATCCTGCATTGAATTCACGCAGTTCAGTTCAGCCCAATTTAGTTCATTTCCAGATGTGATCTCCGCACTCACAACCAGTGAAGTGTCGTTTGCCACGGACGACTCCCGACAACGAAAGTTATGGCACATTATAACTTGGATCATACGGATAGAGAACGCTCCAAACATCTCCAAGAGGCACAGGTTTGCATAGGTGTGCTTGGAGATGTTTGGAGCGTTGTATTGCTTATGACGCAAACTGGTTATCCGCTGTCGTTCGTTGTTGGCAGTCGTTCGTTGCAAACGAAACCTCACTATTACGTGCACTACCCTAGCCCCTTAGAAGTCTTCCTAGATGTTTCTCAGAACATTGGTCACATATTATATTTACTAGGATTTCTCATTGTCCCTTCAGGTTTGACCAACGTCCACTGCCTTTCTCCACACCCGTCACCTGTGCCACGCCGGGACGCGATCGACTGTGTGGTGTTCTTGGCTAGGCTGTTCCAGGAAATGCCTTCGCAGGCTTCTGACCACATCTTATTTGCCAAATTTTTATGCATAGACCATTACGTCTTGGATGCGACCGAGTTATCGTGCATGTCTCTCAAAACATATCCAAAATTCTGCACTAGTCTGTGATTTTTTTCACCTTACGCCTTCAGCCGTAAAGTAAAAAATCACAGACCAGCGCACATGTAAAGTAGGTCAACGTACACGTCATGCCCAATAAATTATGTGCTCTTATTATAACAAGTCTTTTCCTGTAACCCCTTTCAGTGCCGAGAAAATATGACCACCACCCAGCTGCAAGAGGTATCGGAGATCCTGATGAGCCATCGCAGTTGCGGGGGGCTCATGAGGATCTATGCTTCTTGCTGAAACCACTTCGTACCCGCGTTCCTTTGACGGCTGGGGTTCTTTGACGCTGAATTCAGCACGATTTCAACACACTGTGAGTCCACTGGCAGGGAATGGGTTAACACAAAGAACCATAAGGTCAAAATCTCAAGTCCGTGCAACAGTTCAGAGACAGATAGACCATAATAGTTCAAGGGTGGTGCCAGAATAGCTCGGCGCCTGTGGCGCCGAGCTATTCTGGCAACACCCTTGAACTAACAAGGCTGATCCATATCTTCTTGTTGTGTTGCACGGCTGAATGGGTTAAAGACAACAAAGACTAAAAAACAACAAAGGCAATACATCGCTTCCACCCCACCCACCCCAGAGAGAAGAAGAAGAAGAAGAAAAATGAAATAAAAAAGAAGAAAAAATAAAAATAAAAATAAAACCGATTCACAAACTAAGTTTGAGATCATCTCTGTCTACAGAACACTTTACTAGCAGTTTCTTCCTCTCGTGGCTGAAGCTGTTTTCGTGTAAGTAGAGACATTGGAGCCTCTTCCCTTGGGTGAGCACGTTTGTGACGTCCTCCAACGCGTCATCACCGATGACGTTGCCAGTCAGATCAATTGACGTTAAACTGCAGCTCCTCACCGCAGCTTCCGCCAAGAAGTGAAATTTAATGTCATCGATCGCGTCATGACACAGCGCGAGCTCTTTCAACGTACGAGAATCCGTGATAAAATGGCAAAGTAACCGACAACAGGAGAGCGAGAACGCCGGCTTGAAACTCGGCTTCCTCGCATCCACTCTGGTGAAATGTCTCGCTGTGGACAGGAGGCTGAAACACACCGTCTTCAAAGTAAGCTGATCGTGTAGCGCACACAACTGACGCATCACCGCCTCTAGAGATGACGTCAGAACGTGACAGTGCTCCAGAACGAGTGTAGTCAGCTGGCGACAGTGACGTAGCTTGTCCGTCAGTCTTTCGACCACGCTGTCGAGGTTGCACTTTCGGAATTCCAGCTTCTGGAATATGCTGGGCCAGCAGGAGAGAAGGTACGCCACTCTGTGGTGATAGTTGACGTGCTCGATGCACAGACTTCGGAGAGCGGTCGTGGAGGAGTCCGAGAACACTTGCTTGACGCGCTTGTGCAGCGCCGGAGTCAGATTCTCCGCCGAGTTGAAGGGTCCTTCCAGTGTCAGGTTGGTCACATGATCGTTCCCGTCAAACAGTTCGCACAGGAAGTTGACCACAAAGCCCGTGTCTATGACGCACCTGAAACGAAACGAATGAGGATTCTGCACTGAGGAAGGGAACAGATAGTTTACGTTTAAGCCGGACGACTGCCAACAACGAACGAGAGCGAAGTCATGGCTTCATAATAAGCACAGACAACACTCCAAACATCTCCGGGCTCATGAGAATCTATGTCTCTTGGAGATGTTTGGAGTTTTGTCTGTACTTGTGGTCCAAGCTGATTATCCGTCGTCATTTCGACCTCGTTTGTCGTTGGGAGTCGTTCGGTGCAAACGCAAACTCACTAATATCTATACCGACCGCCGCATTAAATTTCCTTTCCTTTACTGCAGCAGAACCTGTTTTGAGCGACCAACTTTATAGGTGAACGTCTGTCCCACATACTTCTTATTTCCCTTTGGAGACTAGATGCCTGCATTCAACATCTTGCCCCATCTCGTTATAATTATGCGGCAGACGGCCTGAGGTCGCCATGAATATCATAGTGACCTCATCGATGGCCTCTCATTCACTTAGGCTTTTGAAAATGGAATAATTCGAAACACTGTTGTGAAAGAAAGAAAGAAAAAGAAAAAAAAAAACTGAAACAAAAAAAAAAAAAAACAACAACAAAAAAACAAACAAACAAAAACAAAAACAAACACCAAACAACGAACGAACGAACGAACGAACGACCAACCAACCAACCAACCAACCAACCAAACAAACAAAACAAAAACTGAGAGAGAGAGAGAGAGAGAGAGAGAGAGAGAGAGAGAGAGAGAGAGAGAGAGAGAGAGAGAGAGAGAGAGAGAGAGAGAGACAGACAGACAGACAGACAGACAGACAGACAGACAAGCAAACAAACCGTTTAGTAAACGTTAGGGCGGTAATATTCCAAGGGCGGTTTGAATCCTGAATCCCGTTACAAGCTTTTGGCGACATGTGACCGAGTAGAGAAATCTTTAAGCTCTGTCCTTTTAACCCTTTTACTACCAGCGTCGAAATGACGTCTCCGCAATACAGGTAGTTTAGATTTCTGCCGGTTAACCTTGTCAGAGGCATACTTATAAATGACGCCAACAAGAGACACAGTTCCACATGAGCTCCTGCAGTTGCGGGGGCTCATGAGGACTGACCTATGTCTGTTGTAAACTGATTGTTGTCCCTTGTGTTCCCGGCAGGGAAGATACATAACACCGTGACTATTCCACAAGCCACCAGAGGCATAGACCCCCTACAAACGCAGGCTCATGAGCATCTATACATCCTGCTGAGTAAGATCTATTCCTGGTGTTCGTCAAATTGATGCAATTATTCGAAGAAAGCACACGACTGAGCTAAACACTTATAGGCCTATTAATAGCCATCAACGCACAGTACCTCAAGCAGACGACAAGTGTTGTAAGGGAAGTAACCCGCCGGAGAGCTCTGCCCAATTCGTACCCGAGTGATGCGCTCACAAACATGCCGTCCATGTAAAGCACCATACCTTGCATTCCCAGCTCCTGTGGATAAAAGAGACACAGATTAGCCCAAAGACTGATGAAAAGCAATCAAGCATGCAAGCAACCGACCGACCGACCGACAACCCACCCACCCACCAAAACAAAATACAGTCAATTCAGTTTAATTAGCCCTTATCATTCAGAACTGATACACCAGTGTGTGAAATATGTTTGACTAAAATAGTTCAAGGGTGGTGCCAGAATAGCTTGGCGCCTCTAGGCGCCAAACTATTCTGGCACTACCCTTGAACTAAAGGCATTGGTCTATATCCTTATTTGTATTATCCTGATAATGTAGCGTGAATACATACGGCAGTGGACAAATTTGAAGCTTTCAGCCTCAGTATGATATGGCTTAATTAATGATTAAACCCTTCGGCGAGAAAAACTGAACACACCCACCAACCACAAGAGGCACTGGTCCCCATGAGCCCCCACAGTCAGTCAGTTGCGGGGCCTCATGAGGATCGAGCTATGCGGCCTCTTGCTGAAACCACGTTGTATTCGTGTTTGTTTTTTCAAAGTTTTCAAGGGCTGGGGACCTTTAACGTCCTTGCAGTTGACAACGATTTCAAAAACGTAATTTGCGTATACTAGCAGCCAAGAGGTTAATAGAATGAATGAAGCATTACCAGCCAATCTTACCAGTTCGTCACTGAGCCAACAATTCGGCCGCATCAGTCATCTTTCTTGTCAGTGTTTTCACTACTGTCTCAGTTGTACTAAATCGCGTTCAGTGTGCTATGTTTACTTTGTGTTGTTAGCCAGAATATTGCATTAATTAACCCCCTTGTCCATGCAGCCACCGGTACCGCCTGTAAACAGTACCGGTGGCTGCATGCACAATGGAGTTAATCAATCCGTTGGCTGCATGCACACGGCGGTTAACGGATCACTTACCTCCCCTGCCGTATCAGCCACGCGAACAAAATCCCGGATGGTCTCTGGAGGGCTTTCTGTATAAGACAATTCCAGGATGGAGGGGAAGTAACTCGCCACCAGCCTCATTAATTCAAGGTCAAAGTCCGTCTCCCTAAGCCACGACAGCACTTCCTACACGATAATAATAATAATAATAATAATAATAATAATAATAATAATAATAACAATACAATACAATAATACTTTATTAATCCCTCATGGGGAAATTCACATTTTTGCCACCACAGGTGCTGCTCACGGCATTCACTCACTCGCTCGTTCCACAAATTACAATAACAGAGCTACACAATGGACAATGACTCGGAAAGGATGAAGCCCGTCGCCAAGGCATCTAATGGCCAGCGCCAGTGGCCTCATCCCGACCCGGCGAACCTCCCTGACAAAAACAGAATGTTTTTAAGACGGCAGCCCTATGTCTCCTGAACACACTATTATAATGTTCTTTATTAAGTTCCTACTTGGCTAAAACTAGTACATAAAACAAGTTAACAACAGAAACAAAATACCCGCGTCGATACGGAGATGATCTCCGATCTAGGCCGAACATAAAACTGAACAACGGCCAAACAGCACCAGGGGGCCCGTCGCCGCCATAGTACAGCGCCGCTGTTTATAATAATAATAATGATATAGCTAAAACTCCCTGCAGTGCAGGCTCTAAGCGCTGTACAATGCAAAGACAAAACTAGACAAAAATCATTTGACCAGCAACAAAATGTACAAATATGGCAAACTACAAATTCAGAATTGATAGCACATGAGCATGCCCAAACCACGAACAACCATCGCCACATAAATGGCACAGGGTCATCATACTGTTACTGTGAGACGGTAAAGAGACTGGAATTTAGCGCAACAGTGTAGTCCGTCTGGAAAAAAAAAGTTTTTTTGAGCTGACTCTTGAAAGAACTGACTGTGGGGGCACCGCGAACGTGCTTGGGAAGTGAATCCCAAATGACCATGGGTCTGGAAACCGAAAGACCTTTGACCAAAGGACTTTGTATTTGTTTTCGGTACTTTCGATAACATAAAATAAACATAATATAAAGGGGATGATTATCTCATTCAGACCGACGGCCGTATTTCCCAAATTTGGGAGGCGTCAGTCATCTAATGTCTATGAACCAGTTGCAGGAGATGGATCGACCATGATAATTTAAGGGCAGTGCCAGAATAGCGGCTTGGCGCCGACAGGCGCCAAGCTAATCTGGCACTACCCTTGAATTCTCATGGTCGGCCCATCTGCTGTAGTGCGTCAGGGCTGAATGGGTTAACATCGCGACGAGAACCGCTGGAATGATTCTACGGAATGGAAGTCATTTAGGTCTCAGAGTTTACGAGTTAAGGCACATACGCACAGACTTGCTTCACCCCTTTTCGCATGCCGCCACCAGTACTGTTTATAGTTCCGCTGGGTGCGTGGACGCGTTCAGTGCCAGCTGACGCAGTTTGTGTTTGTGCAATCCTCATTGATTCAGCACCAAATAGCCCGGGCTGTCCCATGAACATGGATTCAGCACCAAATAGCCCGGGCTGTCCCATGAACATGGATTCAGCACCAAATAGCCCGGGCTGTCCCATGAACATGGATTCAGCACCAAATAGCCCGGGCTGTCCCATGAACATGGATTCAGCACCAAATAGCCCGGACTGTCCCATGAACATGGATTCAGCACCAAATAGCCCGGGCTGTCCCATGAACATGGATTCAGCACCAAATAGCCCGGGCTGTCCCATGAACATGGATTCAAAGTGGTGTCAGCAAGAGGGACAGATCCACATGAGTGTAAACGGGCGGGCTCATAAGGATCTACACCTTTTTCAGTTGGGTAGTGTGTGGCACTGAGCTAGTTAACGCACATTTATAGCTGATTCTGCGTCAGGGTGGGAACTGAGCGTGTGAACTGAGACCAGAAGGTGCGTATGGAATGTCGAGCGACCGCGGGGGACACAATTCTGTTATACGTATCTTTGATCAAAAGAAAAATTTCCCTGATCAACTTGACATGGTACAGTAACAATTGCTGAATCTAAATACTTCACCTTCTGTTCCAAAAGACGTCCTCGCGAGAAGGCCTCCGCCTGCCTGTGTGCCTTGATCCAGCGTCTGGGTCCCACCGCCATCAGCCTCTCCAGAAGCTTCTGCACCATGTCCAGGCGGCCCAGCTTGACGAACTGCCGGATGCAGAACTTGACGACGGAGTGGAACTGCCGCTTGTGGATAAGACTGTGCAGAAAGTGCTGGGAGTCGCGATCAGACAGCAGGTACCGGCAGACCCTCTTGGAGGCCAGGTAGTCCCTGATGCAGCGGCTCGTGAAGGACACCACTGGTCTGCCTGAGGATTGATCGTCATCACAAGATTTAATTATCTGTGCGATGGTCATGGATTAACTCCTTCGCTGCCATTGGTCGGCAAAATTATGTTTTTGAAAGCGGGACAAATTCAACATGGAATAATCTCATTGATCCAAAAACACTGATATATAATATAGAGTTAGCAAGAGGCAAAAAACCTCATGAGCCCCCGCAGATGCGGGGGCTCATGAGGTGTTTTGCCTCTTGCCGCAGTTGGGTGGTGTTCGCATTGTTCCGGCAGTGAGGGGGTTAAGTAAGCCGGAAGGTCCACAATCGCACATCGGAGCAGTTTTGTGTTCCTGTTTTGTGTTCCTATACAAAACACGAAGTTAGTGCTTTCAATAATTACGTTATCGAGGTCATAGCCACTTAAAGAGCAACGCCGTATTATGGGTATTAAATTAAGGATCGTTCTTGCCAGCAAAACTTACCTACATACATGTAACGGCGGCAGCATGAGAGCATACAAAATGTGTGCCTCTTGCAAATAGAGCAGCCGTGCTAGTGAACTTCGTGAATGTTTCTACCTCAAATATGGCTGTCTGAATCCACCGAATAAGGGAGCTACGTGTATTTCTGACCTACCACTGATTCAAGTTCCTCGCGCTGGGACCATATGGCGTTGAGGCGCGTCCCCTGGGTGGTGGATAGGGGGTCCCTCGTGAGAGGGGTGCACCGAATGAAATAAGGTGCCGTGAACCAACATGGTCTAAGGGAAGGTGACCCCGACAGAAAACCCCTGGTCCTCCTAGTAAGGGGGTTGGGCGTGGGGGTAGCTTCCCCACCCTGCAAAAAAGGAAATAGCTACAAAAACGCCGACGAAAAGACTAACAGTAATTCCATTCCTGGAGGAGGAAGGTTCTTCTACCAGAAGACTTATGACGTCCTGTGGTGAAAGCCGGAAGTCTTCGGAAGCCACAGGACCGAGCCGCCTCTCTCTATCCAGGGATACAACCATGGGCACATGGAACATCAAGACCATGTACCAGAGCGGCAAGGCCGCCCAGATAGCAGCGGAAATGCAAAAGTACAACCTTTCCCTGCTAGGTATCAGTGAAGCCAGATGGACGCAGTCTGGCCATAAAAGGCTGTTAAGTGGGGAGATGATTCTGTATTCAGGTCATGAAGAGGAGAATGCCCCCCATACAGAAGGTGTAGCATTCATGCTGTCACCAGAGGCACAGAGAGCGCTGATGGGCTGGGAACCTCTTGGGACAAGAATTTTCACAGCAGCATTTAGAACCAAGAAAAAGCTCAAGCTGAATGTCATCCAGTGTTATGCGCCCACTAATGACAGTGATGAGGAAGAGAAACAAGAGTTCTACGACCGACTCCAGAGTGCCTTGGACAAATGTGCGGAGCGAGACATCACCATCGTCATGGGCGATTTTAATGCCAAAATAGGGGAGGACAACACCGGATACGAAGAGGTGATAGGGAGACAGGGACTAGGCTCGGAGATGAGTGAGAACGGGGAGAGGTTTGTAGACTTTTGTGCTCTAAACCGACTTGTCATTGGAGGCAGCATCTTCCCACACAGAAGAATACACAACGCAACTTGGGTCTCACCTGACCATACAACAGAGAACCAAATAGACCATATCTGCATTAGCAAGAAATTTAGAAGATCCCTTCAAGATGTTCGAGTGAGGAGGGGAGCAGATGTCGCCTCCGACCACCATCTGCTTACCTTAAGAATGAAGCTCAAGCTAAAGAAAAGCCGCACAGAGACAACAAGAAGACAGCGCTATAATGTAGGCCTCCTGAGAGAAACTGGAGTTAGAGAAGAGTTCAAACTGGTGCTGTCCAACCGGTTTCAAGCGCTACAGGAGCTAGTAAATGAAGAGGAGGCGGTCACCACAGAGCAGCAGTGGAAGGCAGTTAGAGAGGCGCTGAACTCAACCTGCAAAGACACTGTAGGGTTCAGGAAACACCATCACAAGGACTGGCTGTCGGCACAGACCTTGAAGAAGATAGAAGTGAGGAAGCAGAAGAAAGCAGTTGTCAACAACAGTCGCACGAGAGCAGCCAAAGTAAGGGCACAGGGGGAATACTCGGAAGCCAACCGCGAGGTGAAGAGTAGTATCAGGGCAGACAAGAGGGCCTACACAGACAGCCTGGCAGCAGAGGCAGAAAAGGCAGCAGGCAGCGGCAACATGAAACAGCTCTACGACATTACCAGAAGATTGTCAGGCAAGTGTGGCCATACAGAAAGACCAGTAAAAGACAAAGAAGGCAAGCCTATTGCAGACAGAGCAGACCAACTCGACAGATGGGCCGAGTATTTTGAAGAGTTACTGAACAGACCTAGCCCACCCGACCCCCCAGACATCCAGCCGGCAGAGACCGACCTACCCATCAGCTGTGACAGACCCAGCCGGGAAGAGATCAGAAGAGCAGTTGCATTCTTGAAGAACGGCAAAGCAGCAGGCCCAGATGGCATCCCAGCGGAGTCTCTGAAAGCAGACCTAGAGACAACAGTGGAGATGCTGTACCCACTGTTTGGAAAGATCTGGGAAGAGGAGGTGATGCCGGCTGACTGGAAGGAGGGGTACCTAATCAAGCTTCCCAAGAAAGGCGACCTCAGCAAGTGTTCCAACTACAGAGGAATCACCTTGCTGTCAGTACCAAGAAAGGTCTTCAACAGGATCATCCTGGAGAGAATGAAGAGCTCCGTTGACCCCCAGCTGAGAGACCAGCAAGCAGGATTCAGGAAGAACCGATCATGTACAGACCAGATCGCCACTCTTCGCATCATCGTGGAACAGTCTCTGGAGTGGAGCTCCCCGCTGTACGTCAACTTTGTGGATTATGAGAAAGCATTTGACAGTGTGGACCGAGAGACTCTGTGGAAACTCCTACGACACTACGGTGTACCCACAGAGCTCGTCCGCCTGATCAAGAGCAGCTACGATGGCATGACATGTCGCGTGATCCACGAAGGGCAGTTCACCAGGGAGCTCCAGGTCAGAACCGGTGTCAGGCAGGGGTGTCTGCTGTCTCCGTTCCTCTTCCTACTGGCCATAGACTGGGTCATGAAGATGACCACAGAGCACAGACGAAGTGGAATACAGTGGACACTGTGGACACAGCTTGACGACCTCGAATTTGCAGACGACTTGGCATTACTGTCCCACACTCATCAACAAATGCAGGACAAGACCACGAGGCTTGCTGACATCTCGTCCCAAGTGGGCCTCTCCATTCACAAACAGAAAACAAAGACAATGAGGCTGAACGCAACCAGGGAAGAACCAGTCTTGCTTGCTGGCACCCCGTTGGAGGAGGTGGAGTCCTTCACCTATCTCGGGAGCATCATAGACAAAAAAGGCGGCACTGATGCAGATGTCAGAGCACGAATCGGTAAAGCCAGAGCAGCCTTTCTCCAGTTGAAAAAGGTGTGGAGCTCCAGAGAGCTGTCACAACACACCAAAGTCCGGATTTTCAACTCCAATGTAAAAGCAGTTCTCTTATATGGAGCAGAGACTTGGAGATTGACAAAAACCACAGTCAACAGAGTACAGACCTTCATGAACAGTTGCCTTAGAAGAATTTTGAAAATCCACTGGCCAGAGAAGATCAGCAACGTCAGACTCTGGGAGAGAACAGAACAGATAACAGCAGAGAATGAAATTGGGCGAAGAAGATGGGGATGGATCGGTCACAGTCTGAGAAAGCCAGCTTCCAGTATCACTAGGCAGGCATTGTCATGGAACCCCCAGGGAAAGAGGAAAAGACGTAGGCCGAGAAACTCCTGGCGTCGAGACCTCCAAGCAGACATCAAGAGACTGGGAACCACCTGGAGTAGAATCGAAGGAGAAGCACAGGACAGGAGTTGCTGGAGGTCTCTCGTCGACAGCCTATACCCGGGTAGGGGTGACAGGCGTAAGTAAGTACTGATTCAAGTTAACCCCTCCATTGCCGAAAAAAGTGAGAGCGATCTAAACTGCAAGAGGCATGGATCCTCATGAGCCCCCGCGACAGCGGGGGCGCATGAGGATCTATGTCTCTTGCTGAGACCGCTTTGTGTCCACGCTCTTTGTACAACTGTGGCTTTTCGTCGCTCAGTGAACAAAGAGTTCAGAAACAAAATGTACGTTCGTTGGCAGTGAAGGAGGAATGGGGTGGGGGGGGGGGGGGGTTATGGATAATCTCTACGGCTGGTTGTATCCACTAAACGCGTAAACCTCGTGCATTTCCGTACCTTGTTTGGCCACGTCGTGGACCTCGTGCAGCAGCCTGCAGTCGCACAGGTGCTTGGACCAGAAGTGAGAGGGGAACTTGAACTTGCAGAAGTAGTTGGTGTTGCTGTCCAGGCACTCGAAAGCCACCGTCTCACATATACTCATCAGCGACGAGGGGCCAGGGTCCGAGTGCTGGCGGCCAAAAGTCCCGGGACGCATCGCGAACGAGTCCCTCACCGGGTAGCTGTCCCCGACCAGAGCCGTGGTGACGATGTCCTCGATGAAGTCGAACTGGTTGTGCGGCCAGCGCCTGGGGTTCATCTGCTTGAGGTGGGTGCAGAGCAGGGACATTGTCAGCGGGTTCCGCAGGAGTTCTTGGGACGAGTCGAGATCTTTAGGGAGAGCCGATCTAGAAAGTCGAGGTGCAAAAAGACTTAGACTGATCCTGCCATAGGAAGGCAGAAGACAGAAGTGGGGTTTTCGTTTGCAACAAACGACTACCAACGACGAACGAGAGACAGAGACAGTCACGGAAGCGTAGACAACACTCCAAACATCTCCAAGAGGCACAGATCCTCATGAGCCCTCCGGACTCATGAGGATCTGTGCCTCTTGGAGATGTTTGGAGTGTCGTCTATGTGGAGGGCTCATAAGGATCTATCTGCGACTCTTGGAGATGTTTGGAGTGTTGCAGGCTTTCCGTTACCGTTAACGGAAAATTCTCTGCATTTGACTGACAGGGACGGACAAATCTTGAGAAAAGATTAACTTATCCCTGCTGAGTTTCAAGTACGCAACGGGCTGTAGAGCGCTGCGGACGGATTTTTTTTTTTGTGTGTGTGTGTGTGTGTCATGTTGTCCGTCCCCTTGAGGGACAAAGTTAAATCCGAGCGGAAAGCCTGTGTTGCCTATGCTCAACGTACAATCTGGTTATTACACCGCTATTTCGCTGTCGTTCGTTGTCGGTTGTCGTTCGCTGCAAACGAAACCTCGCTAGTGAGTCCATTCTCTTGGAAATCGAGATTATCATTATAATACACAAAAGGAACTCTGTCTTTTATTTTCCTAGGGCAGATAATATTCCCATCAAGATAACTCGTCGTAACACACAGTTCTGCCGTTGTACTGTGAATGACACCATGACTGTTCATCTGCTTGAGGTGGGTGCACAGCAGGGACATTGTGAGCCGGTTCCGCAGGAGTTCTTGGGACGAGTCGAGATCTTTAGGGAGAGCCGATCTAGAAAGTCGAGGAGCAAAAAGACTTAGACTGATCCTGCCATAGGAACGACAGCGAAATAGCGGTGTAATAACCAGATTGTACGTTGAGCATAGGCAACACAGGCTTTCCGCTCGGATTTAACTTTGTCCCTCAAGGGGACGGACAGCATGACACACACACACACACACACACACACACACACACACACACACACACACACACACACACACACACACACACACACACACACACACAATAGATGCAATGTTGCCGTATCTAAGGAACCTTAGAGTGGGATGGTGTGGTGTCGGGTAGGGCAGGGAGGTTCCGGAAACCATGAAACCTTAGCTACACAAGGTCCGCCCCTGACTCCAAAATACGGCTAAAGTTGTATTAGATGTGAATAAGGCTATTGCACGTCACCAACCTGTGAGCGATGTCCAGCGACGTTCTCTTCAGCCTGGAGGTAATCAGCTTGCAGCTGTACTCAGGATGCAGCCCGTAGCAGTAGTACAGCGAGTCGATGCTCTTTTTGCTGACGCGCCCTGGAGTAACACACACCACGATCTTCCCAAAGCCTTGGTGCTCGCGCAGAGTCTCCTCAATAATCTGCTGCCAGGTGTCCGACGCATCCATGTTGTCAAACAATACGCATACCTCCGACTGGTGCCTGAACAGCCAATCGTAAACTCTGTCCAGAAACGCGCGACCGTCATTGGGTGAGACGAGCTCCAATAGCGCGCAAGCTATGACGTGCAAGTGACGCTTTTTGGAGTGCAGGCATTTTGCCAAGAAGTCTGACACTGGTAGCCGCACGCAGTCGATGTACACGACCAGCTTGAAGGTGCTGATGTCGCCTAGGCGTGGTGACTTGCTGACGTTGCCGAAGCACTTGTTTTTAGGCTGGGCCCACTGCTGGAGGAGGTAATAGCAGAGGAAGGTCTTGCCCGTGCCGATGTCACCCTCCAGCAACACACGTCTGCAGCCAGCGCGACCACGATGGGAAAGATCTTCAGGAGTGGCGCTTTCTAACCTAAAAGTGGAAAGAAAGAGAACAAAGTAATTGACTAAGCTGCTCTAAGTCACGGACACACACACACACACACACACACACACACACACACACACACACACACACACACACACACACCACCACCACCACCACCACGGCCACCACCACCACCACCACCACCACCACCACCACGGCCACCACCACCACCACCACCACTACCAACGACAACAAACTATTATATTTTAATCCCTGCACTGCCCAGAAAAGATGAACCAATCCGCAGTTGCTCGGGCTCAAGAGGATCTATACCTCTTGCTGAAACTACTTTGTATCTATGGTCCCTTCACGGCTGTGGCTCTCTGGCATAGAATTCAGCAGCTCAATCTGTGTCCAACTATTTAACGCCACGGCGGTGGTGTCACCTGATGACTTTGTACCAGTTGCAAGAGGGGGATCGACCATGATAATTCAAGGATAGTGCCAGATTAGTTTGGCGCCCGATGGCGCCAAACTAATCTGGCACAATCCTTGAATTATCATGGTCGATCCATATCCTGCTGTAGTGCGTCGGGGCTTAGTGGTTCAAATACAAACAGTCGTACCCACGATTAACAAGGACACGCCATATAACGCAAATGTGTATGGCAAAAGTCACCTGCTGATGGGGCTGTAGGCAGGAGCTTCGCTGTGATGCAGGTCATCCCGAACCTGGAAATGCGGCACTCGTTTCAGCTGGAAAAACGGCTCGCGCAGTGGAAGCTGACGCTCCACGTAGCACGACAAGGAAGTGACGTCACAGTAATGGCGGATGTAGAGGGCGGTCAGGGCTTCCCGCAGCCATTCTTCCATCTCCTTCAACAGCAGTGTCATTGTTGAGATTATGTCGTCGAACTTTGGGGTTTGGCTACTTGCGTTTGACCCTTTGCGGAGGGGCTACATGTTGCATACATGTGCAGCGCAGCGGAAGTGCTGCTGAATTCAAGCTACATAAAGGTCCTGCAATGTTTTAAAGACTCCACTGACATTAAGGGAGACTTTCATACGACTTCCCATATTTATGTACATCCTTGTCATCACGTTCTACTTGTAGTCGTGGAATGCAACACGCGTGTCCACTTCGATAAAAAGAAAGATTTTAATTTAACTCGTTCAGTGCCGAGAAAATCTGAACATCACCCAACTGCAAGAGGTATAGATCCTCATGAGCCCCCGCAATTGCGGGGACTCATGAGGATCTATGCCTCTTGCTGGCATCATTTTGAATCCACGTTCCTAGATATCTAGGGTATTTGTTTTGGTGTTGAATTAACGAAGATTGCAAAAACTCAGTCTGGCACTGAACGGGTTAATCGGTAAATGTTCGTGACTGTTTTATCTTCGTCTTTTTAAGTGTCGTTCTTTCTTCGTTGGCTATTTCCTGGCTGAGGCATGCGCGTGTAGTTCAGCTTGAAGCCAGCACACAGTGCTCCAAATTGGTCGTCTTGGTGGCAACTGTAAGACCTGTTTTGGCTGACCTGTATTACGCGGTAGTGGTAGTATTGGAAGGATTAACATTCGTTCCACAAAAAAACCTGCAGGTGGTCCACCTGGGCCCCAATCTTCACGCATTGGTGAGCATCTTTACTCAAATCCTGTTTTTTTACCATGGTGACCTGAAACGAAAACAAACCAAGATATGGTTTATACAAGATACTAAACCTTTACTTACTTACTTACGCCTGTCACCCCTACCCGGGTATAGGCCGTCGACGAGAGACCTCCAGCAACTCCTGTCCTGTGCTTCTCCTTCGATTCTACTCCAGGTGGTTCCCAGTCTCTTGATGTCTGCTTGGAGGTCTCGACGCCAGGAGTTTCTCGGCCTACCTCTTTTCCTCTTTCCCTGGGGGTTCCATGACAATGCCTGCCTAGTGATACTGGAAGCTGGCTTTCTCAGACTGTGACCGATCCATCCCCATCTTCTTCGCCCAATTTCATTCTCTGCTGTTATCTGCTCTGTTCTGTCCCAGAGTCTGACGTTGCTGATCTTCTCTGGCCAGTGGATTTTCAAAATTCTTCTAAGGCAACTGTTCATGAAGGTCTGTACTCTGTTGACTGTGGTTTTTGTCAATCTCCATGTCTCTGCTCCATATAGGAGAACTGCTTTTACATTGGAGATACTAAACCTTTGGTTGAGAACAACTCAACGAAGAAAGAAGCCCGCCTAGACTTGACGATTACAAGACAAATTTATTAACCCTTTGGGTGTCGGTAGCGGTTTTTGTAGCAAAGATTCCTGCAGGAATCATCGCGACAAAAACCAGTACCGACATGCAAAGGGTTAAGCAGCATCTTCTATCACGAACACATAAGTGGCAAATTGTGTACTTGTTTGTACAATTGTGTTTTAATTCGACTTATTAACAGATTGTGTTGTAACTGTCTTTTCTAAACGTGTTTCTTTCTTCGTTGGGGTTTTTCCACATACTTACACTCTATGCAGTCACCTTTTTTGTGGTCTGGATTATAAAAAAAAAGCCAAAAGAAGTTGGCTGTCCGTAGCGGTTTTCGTCGTGATGATTTCTGCTGGAGTGATCGAGACAAAAAATGGCTACCGACAGCCATCCGAAGTGCAAAATTATGGAAACAGGCTCCTTTTGTGATAAAATCTGAAAGGTGTACTCTGTGTAAATCACGGCAATTTTGAATCTGACGGGCTTAGAGATGTTAGGTCCAAAAGCACAGACCATCATACATATTATCAGCCAGACCAACATTGCAACAGCTCCAAAGAGACTGATTAAACAAAAATAACAACAAATACGAACTAAACTGAGTTCTTAGCTTTCTGGGGGCAGAAGAACATGGATGGATGGAAGGAAAATTGTTCAATAAATGGATGGATGGATGGATGGATAGATGGATGGAAAGATGGATTGATATATGATCCCTTTTCCTGCCACTGCCCGTTCACTTTTTGTTTTTGAAATCATTATTCATTCAACAACCAAAAGCCAAAACCGTCTACGAAACATGGATACAAATTGGTATCAGCAAGTGGGGCTCATGAGGATCTATGTCTCTTGCAATTGGATCGTGTTCACGTTTTCTTGGCAGTGAATGGGTTATGGACACTCACAGGCAAAATCCACGGCTGGTATGGACTGACATAACTCATTTGCGTGGATCAGCGGCCAACAAACAGGTGTCTGAACAGCATACTGGAGAATACGCCACGCTGATATTTGTTTTTGGATACGGCCCGTTAAATGTTATTTTCAGCAACAAAAGCATGCATTCGCATCGCCCAGAACCCTATCTTTTACACCTAGGAATGTGCCAAATATTTACCCAACGTTCCACAAGACATGAACATCCCCTGCTGAGACCCAGCCGTCAAAGCAAACATCACAAGTTTTCCGCCCCTTTGGCTTCAGGAAACTAGACTCGTCTACAAGAGGCATAGATCCTCATGAGCCCCCGCATGAATGCGGGGGCTCATGAGAATCTATGCCTCTTGCAAACGAGTCTTGTTTCCTTCTTGCTGGTGACATTTACATCTTTTCTTCCCATAAGGCGGGAATTGCGTTTAGTCTACATTTTCAATTTTCAATAAAATAGAGGGCAAGAATGCAGAACGAAAAGATGATTACCACGCGTGCAGAATGAGTACAAAGAAAATACTGACAAGGAAAGTTGTGCATCTCGCCTGAGAAACTTGTAAAAACAGTGGATTAAAAGCCAGGACAAACATGCAATATCGCATGTTTGTCCGGGCTTTTAATGCACTGTTTTTGTCGAAATACGTGCAATTTTGACCCATTTTTTCCCCCGGAAATCGTCTAGTAATGTCCTTTCGAAGCGTGCTTCTTTTTTGTTCTGATTTTCTTTCCCAGAAAAAAGCCCACATCCTCATAACTACTCGCATTTTCTAGATGCTGACAACCTTATATATATCCAACTTAATGTTGCATACCATGATATATGTGACGTGCACTGTACAGCTGTAGTCAGCTAAGCTGATGATGAGGTCAGGTAATATAACAAGTTGGATATAATGACACTTTTTCCGGATGGTTCTGACCACACGTGTTTCTACGTAATAGCATATACCATACGTCTCTTACTCATTTACAGCTGTGTTCCTCAAGCTATGGGGCTGGCGGTGTTCAAACTAGGATGGATTGTTGGCAGCATCTCAAACCCACCCGCTTCTCCGTCAGTTGTTACAGGTTTTGACATTAAAGAATTTTTTGGGTACCTGCGTAAGTGCTTGTAGACACCTTAAATACACATTCCAAGCATACAGGTTCACGATTCCTTTCTGTCAGTGTTAAAAGGGACATCCCACTAGAATAACCACCACTTCGAGAGCCAACACATCAGCGACAAGAAAATAATGGTTTTCGTGTCATTTTTATTGCGAAAAAAAACACCCAACCCCTCCCCCCGAACAAAACAACAACAACAAAAAGCAAACACAAACAAACAAACAAACAAACACACAAATAAACAAACACACAAACAAACAATCAAACAATTAAACAAACAAACAAACAAGCAAACCCCTCCCCCCAAAAAACAACAACATTGCCGAAGAATTTTTCGAAATTTTAACACATCAGGCAGAAAATCCCAAATTTCGAAGTTGTTCTATAAAGACTGCATGTCAGATCAGGGGACAAATCGATCATGATAGTTCAAGGGTGGTGCCTGAATAGATTGGCGCATGTAGGCGCCAAGATATTCAGGCACCACCCTTGAACTATCATGATCGATCAGGCTTCTGCTGACATTTTTTCCCCTGTATCCCTACAATAGTATGAAAAGATTCACGTACACTATATCAGTACTGTGGTATCTGTTATGAATAGGTTTTCCCGGCAAACTGACCCCGTGTCGATCTGACGTAACAGCTTTTCACAGCAAAATGACCCAGAGGTACATCTGTCGTGACAGTTTTCCGCGACAAATAGACGATTTGTGGAAATCAGCAGTAGGTTAAAATTGCACGAGTTTCGACGAAAACAATAGATTAAAAGCCAGGACAAACGTGCGGAATCGCAAGTTTGTCCTGGTTTTAATCCATTGTTTTCGTCGGAACTTGTGCAACTTTGACCTCAGGCTACTTCCGAGTTCCGAAAAACGTCTGTTGACATGGAAGACAATTTGAGGATCATGCTTGCGAGTTGTTACACAGTTTTAGAAATGATGAAATGAAAAGTTAGCACCTGTATGGGCTGTAAATGGCGGTGGCTGTGATCCATTCCGCGCCTGTGTTACGGCAGGTTGCCGGTCTATAGACCCGTTAAACACGTGCCTAACACGCGCATTACCTTCCACATCAAGCACCAGCTACGTTAGATGGCCCCTCCCCCCCCCCCCCCCCCCCCCCGTGACAGCTCCAAGATACTAAATAATAATAATAATTACGGTATTTATAATGCGCTTATCTTATAATAATTATAACTATAAGCGCGCACTCACAACTCATGCACGCATGCGCACGCGGCTTAGACAACGGCTCGCGTACCACAAAAAGTGAAAAGTACATTACGACAGTCGACTTGGGGTGGGTAGTGTGGTGATATAGTGCTAGAACTGTTGAAAGAGGTGAGTTTTGAGGGCGGACTGGAAGGAGGAGAGAGAAAGTGTTTCTGACGGAGAGAGAGTGGGAGTGTGTTCCAGGCGGATGGACCGTATACAGAGAAGGAGCGGGGGCCGAAAGTGCTGAGTTTGGTGCGGGGGATGTGGAGGCGGAGAGGGTCGGAGGCGGAGCGGAGGGAGCGGGGAGGAGTGTAGGGGTGAAGTAAGCTGGAGAGATAGGCAGGAGCGCAGTTGTTCAGGGATTTGTAGCAGAGAAAAATAATCTTGTATTGGATGCGTTGGGGGATGGGAAGCCAGTGAAGGAGTTTGAGCAGGGGAGTGATGTGGTCGGATTTTTTTTCTGAGGACGAGGCGGGCAGCATTGTTCTGGACACGTTGGAGGGTGAAAGTGGTGGAGTGAGGGAGGCCAGAAAGGAGAGAGTTGCAGTAGTCGATGCGAGATAGGATGAGAGAGACAGCAAGTTTGGTGGCAGCTTCGGTAGTGAGGTATTTTCTGATCTGACTGATGCGGCGGAGGTGGAAACAGCATGCCTGTGCCGTGGCAGAGACAAAGCTGGTCAAGATTTTTGGCCGAGTCAGAGAGGGAGATGGGGGTGCTGTCGAGTTGAAGGTGGAGAGAGGAAGGGAGCTGGGAAAGTTTCTGGCGAGTGCCTACCAGCATGGCTTCCGTTTTGTCGAAGGTTTGATTTCGTATTTGGGGCTTGTAAAATAATAAGCAAACAATCGAAAACAAAGAAATAATGAAACAAACAACACTCCCCCCTACCAACCCCCCCCCCCCAACCACTCCCAACCCTTCCCCCTTCCCCCGCCAAAAAAAAAAAAAAAAAAAAAAAAAAAAAAAAAAAGAAAAAAAAAAGAAAGAAGAAGAAGAAGACAAACAAACAAACAAACAAACAAAACCAAACAACAACAACGACATAAAAACAACAACCAACCAACCAACCAACCAACCAACCAAGCAAACAACAACAAAACCCCCCAAAAACAAAACAAAACAATACCAAACAACAAGGACCTAAATAAAAACAACCAACCAACCAACAAACCAACCAACCATCCAACCAACCAAACACAACCCCACTCAAAAACCCAAACCAAACAAAATACATACAGAAAATGTTTAGTGGCTGTGACTGATCATTAGAAACGAAAAATGCAGAAGCTGGAGCTGAAGAAGCTGAAGGGCAGACCCGGATTATTTTGGACGATACACAATATCGATCGACAGCTCAATGGCAGTGCCTGATTAGCTTGGCGCCTGGAAAGGCGCCAAGCTAATCGTGCACTGCCATTGAGCTGTCGCAATAGATCTTATCTTCCACAGTTCAGTTCGGCTCAGTTCGGTCAAGATGGGTTCTGTGCGCTCGGACGTTCTCTTACACAGCTTGTTCGAAGTGCTCGAGCCCACGACGCCCGGGGCAGTGGGCCCGCGCACGGCTGTGAGAGGGCCCGTTGCGGTCGTCGTGGGCCCAAAGACGTGTTGTTACTGGGTTGCAGACGATTTTACGCTTGTCTTCCAGCTGACCCTGGACGTGAAAGGCCCAGACACGTGCACCCCAGGCGTTATTTTCAGGCGCACTTGGCGCCAGAGATTTTGGGGAGTTAAGCCATGTTACGCCCATATTGCGCCCATTTGTTGAAAGAAAGGGTATGCTGTTCGGGGGGAGTGAGAGCGAGTGCAAGATCAGAGAGAGAGAGAGAGAGAGAGAGAGAGAGAGAGAGAGAGAGAGAGAGAGAGAGAGAGAGAGAGAGAGAGAGAGAGAGAGAGAGAGAATTTCTGGCATCCGTAGAGCACAATGCACATCCTGCATTTGGTTACAACGCTGATGCAAAAATTCCGAAGCAGCGAACAATAGTTTAAATATAGCAAACAAATAACCAACCAATGAACAAATTATTATGCAAACAAGCACGAAAGCAAGCTTGGAATCAGTTAACCATGGTAGCAAATAAATAAAATCCTAAACTAGAAAGGAAACAAACTAGTATGCGTGCAAGCGAATAAAGTAATAATCAGCAACAAACTTACGAACGAATAAACAAACAAACGAACGAACGCGCTAAATGCTGCTGGATCCGCGGGAAAAAAAAGGTAAAACAAACTTTGAATAATTTACTTTACAAATAGCAAAATAAGCGAGGGAGTAACCAAACAAACATCCGATACTAAAGAGCAAAAAACGAAACAAACAAAGACGGGGTGGGGTGCGGGAATTGGGTGGAGGTGGGCTTGGAGGGGGGGGGGGGTACCATCACGTATGGGGAGGTGTGTGTGTGTGTATGTGTGTGTATGTGCGAGTGTGTGTGTGCGTGTGTGTGTGTGTGTGTGTGTGTGTGATGGTGTGTGTGTGTATGTATGTATGTGTGTGTGTGTGTGTGTGTGTGTGTGTGTGTGTGTGTGTGCGTGTGTGTGTTGAGGGGGGTGCCGGGTGGGTTGGGGGGGGGATGATGAGATTTCTGACTAGAATTTACATTCTGTCAAAAGTCTTTCACATTTCACGAAATAACCAGGACGTCTTCATGGATCACGAAACCAATTTTGGACTTTCACCTTAACTCATTCGAGTCGTGCCGCCTCCGGATACGCGGCATAAGCTCGAATGAGATAAGAAACTCGAAGCAAACTGAAACATAATTTAAAGAGTAAAACGAACTAAAGCGTGTGTGCGTTCGCGCACGTGCGCTCGAGTGCGAGCAGCTAGCAAATGCATCTTGTTAAAGGGGATTTCCTGGTTCGCCGCGTTAATTATTTTCGCGCTTAACAAGCAAATTAACGTCACGACCCATGTTTACGCAACTGCGTTCTCAATTAGACCGCTAAAGTTAATTGCATAGCCACGGGACCGCCGAGAAAAAGTCCACGCGATCCAAGTGCAAGAGGCATAGATCCTCATGTGCCCCTGCAGTTGCGGGGGCTCATGAGGATCTATGCCTCTTGCTGAGACCACTTTGCATCTGTCGTCCTTGGCATGGTCTTTAGGGCGTTGAATTATGAGAGGCTTCACAGCTGAAACACAAATCTGCGTCCGTCTATTGGTAGTGAACGGGTTAATTTCAACTGCAAGTGACGTAGATTTTCATCTGCCAGTACAGTTGCAGGGGCTGATGCGGATCTACGCCTCTTGCAGGCAGACATATGCTAAATTTATATGCTGAGACGGAGGAGGTTAACTGCGCTCTCAGGTAGTATTGAATATAATTAGTTACGTGGTGTAATAACAGAGCAGACATGCAACGTGTGACAAACACCTGCATCCTACCTATTAATTGAATATTTTCCGTGGCATGTGATTTATACATGTTCATAAAAGAACGTATATAAAGAACACAAATAATGGAGGAGAAGTGTGTCTGTGCGTGTATAAGTAAACAAACAAACAAACAAACAAACAAACACAACAACAACAAACAAAACAAAAACAAAACAGCAAACAACAACATCATCAACCAAAGAAACCCCTCAATTTCAGTATAAACGGAGTCGATTAAAAGTCCTAAGCAAAACGAAACAAAATACATAAAGACAAACACATCGAGGCAACATACAGATAACAATACGTCCCGCCCCCCCAAAAAAAAAACCAAACAAAAACAAAAACAAAACAAAACACAAAAAACCAAAACAAACACACACACACACACACACACACACACACACACACACACACACACACACACACACACACACACAACAAACAAATAATAAAACAGCAACAAAAAACAACAACAAAAAACAGCAACAAAACAACAACAAAAAACCCCACAAAAAGCCAAAACAAACACAACAGAACCCAACAAAACAAAAACAAAACAACGCACAACAAAAACCACAAACAAACAAACAAACAAACAACAGAGGTAATATCACTTCATCAGCATGAACAAAATGCAGGAATCATCTCGACTAAAACCGCTACCAACACCCAAAGGGTTAGTAAAAAATCAAAAACAGCACACAATATTTCTGTCAGTTTGCACAATGTATTTGTATCTCGACCTTCCGTCACTCAGCGCGTGTCTATCTTGATACAAAATTGCTTTTGTTGGGTTCACACAAGTCCTGAATCCAATCCAACCGTTGCCAACGTTCAAAGGAACCTCGCTTCCCAAAGAGTTCGCTGCCAAAAACTACACACCGCAATCTTAACGAGACTATACCCTGAAACTAAGTCAGATGCTAACACCCAGAGGGAACGATTATCGTAGGTGCTAAATGAGAATCTATAAACCAGTCCTCTTGCAGATGGTAAGGCCTGATTGAGGGATCGGACTTGTAGTCTAACTGCTGTAGCACAGTCAGTTAGGAGAGGTTTGCAATAGACGATATCCGGAAGTCACAAACAGTACTGGGTATGATATAACTTAACTGATGAGGACTGAGTGTCGTTAACTGAAAGAGTTTTGTGCTCTTCTTCTCCCGGCTGTGTACGTAGGAAAGTTCCACCGATGAGCACAAAAGACAGTAGACTATTATGTGTGCCTACTCATATAAAATGTGAGAAGGACGGTAATACAGATTTAGCTCGGGCAAGATCAAACTGAGAATTATCGCCAAATTGTAGCCCGCCCAGGAGCTGATCTCGGTTAACTCATTCGAGACGTGCCTCTTACGGATACGCGGCTTATGCTGCGTATCCGGAGGCGGCACGTCTCGAATGAGTTAACCATTAAATTTTATATTGATCCAAGTGCGTGTTCCCGTTATGTAAGTCGTATAGACATAAATGTAGGGACCACTTGAATGAAGGCAAGAAATCTTGGCAGAAGCACAACAGAAACAACACTTGTGTTCAGCTCAGTGCAAACTACTTAGCCACGTTAACCCATTCGGTTCTGTCGGCGCCAAGCTAATCTGGCACTGCCCTTGAATTATCATGGTCGATCCATCTCCTGCAACTGGTGCATAGTCATTAGATGACGCCTCCAAAATTTGGGAAATACGGCCGTCGGGCTGAATGAATTAATTCTGAAAAGCATTGCACTCACCATTAGCCCACATAAAATTTCAGTAAATGTACAGCTTATAGCGTAAGACTATTACTATTTAGTAAAATAGAAAACAGAGGTTGAAAACCATTTAAGATAGAGAAACAAGACGTTTCGGATCAAAGATCCTTCTTTACGGTGTTATGGAAACAACCAAGGTTGTTTCCATATCACCGCGAAGAAGGATCTTTGATCCGAAACGTGTGTCATGTTTCTATCTTGAAGGCTCACTACCGCCGTGACTGTTCAAATATACACTTTTATAATTGATGGTTACGAAACGCCTCGCACATATCTCAGTAGTTATCGTTCATTTACATAGGAGAATCAAGTTCAGCATAGGTCGTCTCAATATCAAGTAAAGGCTTCCTACACGGAGACACGAAACGGAACATTTCGTCGAAATGAGTGCATTTCAGACATTTCTCCAACATTTCATGTTTTCACTAAATGAGTGCGAAACAGCACATTTCGAGCGAGAGAACCTATCTCTATTCCCGTAACATTTCGCTGAAACATTACTACCCGCTGCCCAATCAGTGTCGTTCGCTCAGTCACGTGTTAAGCTGACGTCATTTAAGCCACAACACTCAAGATGGCGGATAAAGCGATGGCGTGGAGTCAGGTCTATTATGGCTAAAAACGCGTGATGTGACGCACGATTATGTAAGATTTAAGCGGGAGGATCATTTTCGTAATAGAATCTGTAAAGATTCATCAATAAAGTACCACCAAAATGTGAGTTTAGCGTCAGTTTTCTGAACCCCACTTTCATCGGCTTTCGCTAGGAAGCCTACAAGATGGCGGCTATCGCTTCGAGACGGCGGCAGCCTCAAGACAATTCACTGCATGACTTGAACCATCCCTGTTTACGCATTCAAAAGCTCTTAAGTTTATTCTATATGTCGGGAATTCACTTGTATTGTGTAAGCGAAGGAACATGCCTTATATGTTTAATTTTAGTAAGCGTCAGTGTAGTCAGAAATATGACCCGATATCCCGGCACCGATCACGTGACAACCACAGCATGTGTCTGTGAAGAGTTACCTCCCATGTACCAAACGAAATGAATTTTCACCGCGTTTCTGCGTGTGCGGTGGAGGCATTTTGATGCAATGAAAATGTTTCGTTTCTTGTGTATTTCGTTTCTCCGTGTGAGGAAGCCTTAATCTGACAACGACTCCATTCCGTTCTATAATTACAACTGTATCAGTACGAGAAACAGGTACAGAATACTGAGATTGACACGCTCACGGTTGCACAGAATAAATAAATGCGATTACGCATGTGTGTTTGCTGCGTGACCAAACTGCCGATAAAGTTCATTAGGTGTGTCGATAAGGCATAAGGAACACAAACGGTGCTGAAATGTCTCTTCAGATTTACGCGTAATGGTACTTTAAAAGGGTTTCACCCTCTATTTTCTGTTTTCCTTTCACACGAAACCCTTGCGGCAACAGTTTTACTACTTACTATTACTGTATTGTAAACGTACACAAACCAAGAGGAATCACTCAGCGCCGGACAGACAAACAGTTAGATCCCCTGGCGGGGGCAGGGGATCTAACTGTTTGTCTGTCCGGCGCTGAGTGATTCCTCTTGGTTTGTGTACAATTCTGCCAGCGCTAGCCTCACCTATCTGGTTTGTGTGTATTGTAAACGACTTAAGCGGCTTATCGCTATAATTCACACACTCTATTTTTAGTCTAGCAGCTGCCCTTCATAGACGATCAGCCGTTTACGAGATAGTGATTTTCTAGAGAGTAACAAAGGTTTGGGTATATCAAAATGAAGTCTAGTATGAATAAAAGCAGTGCGCACTCGTTTTAAACCGCCGGAGGATGGAGACATTTTTTCTGTAGCACATTTTGTTTCCAGTAAGGCTGCAGACGAAACCAGGACCGTAGCGGCCATGTTTACAGGGGATCAGTAGTTTACACGGGTCTCATTGTTCCTGTATTCAGTGGTAGTATGCACTATATGTCACTTAAAAGGATTTCATTTTTTAAAGTAAAATTTTCACACTTAGATATATTAAGAGAAGAAACAATTACGAAAACGCTTGCCTTGAACCCAAAATTAATATCGTTACACAACAATAAGGTATCCCAAATCACGTGATCAAAACATCACGTGATGCCATGACCTCCGCGGACGTGAATTTTGGTGTGCCGACGGGTTCTTTTTTATTTGTTCTACATAAGCTTGTTTGTTTAAAAAAAAAGCAAACGTGTAAAGTTGCTGTGTGGATTTTTACGGCTTGATAAAGGTTTGTCACGTTTATTTCCATTCACTTTACCATCGCTTTGCCCGTTTCATTTCGACAACACAGCACCAAAACAAAACGCAACCCACAACACAAACGCTATCTTCAAAACCTATGCTGCATTCTGTAAAAGAAAAAGAGTGCCACACCACTTGGTTTTAACTGTCATGGCTGAGCAAAGTTTCGGAACTTGATTAATTATTTTATGCAGCAGTAACATTTATTTTAATCAGTTGCGCTGACAAGCTATGTTGTGATGTGCGATCACCGTCAGTGCCAATTATGCAGTCTCAGTGATCACTGATGGTACAGTACACTTCACACTGAAAAAAAAAAATACACAGCACAATGTGAACACGCTTGGAAGTTCATGCAATGCTTTGTTTAAAATTGAACCCTATCTTGCTAGCAGTAGCCTACTGCACAAAAAGGAACTTATTTTGCTGCTGTGTTATTTGCAGTTTGTCTGCATATAGACATTTGCAGTTCGCTGCAAGGATTCTTAGCAGCTGACATTAGCACTGACATATTGGGATTAAAACGAGAAAGAAAACGGAGAAAGGTGACACAGAGATGATTGTCACGTGACATGTTGTTTTATTTTTTTCGCCAAGTCGTTTTTTTGTTAATAAATGTAGATCGCCGAATTTAGCCTTAGTTTAGGGAAGTTAATAAATGTAGTGTGAGCGTAATCGTAAAGCCCGTGCAGCAAGCTTAGCAGTGAGCGAGTACAGCGGTTGCACGCTTTAGTCAAGTAGCTTTAACCGAACAGTGTTCAGAAGTAAAGTTAAACTGCAAGGTAGCAGAAGGATATTACAGTCAGTCAGCGGAGTTAGCCAGCGAAGTGAGAGTCTGGGTCAGGGTGCGGCCTCGTTTGGAGCCCTTGACAAGCTGTGTGAGGGTTCTTTTACCCTCCCTGCAAGACCACGGCCAGTGTTCCTGGGTGTGGGTGTCCCGAGAGACTTGTGACCACGGCTGCTGCTCAGCAGAAGACCCCTCCGGTTCGTCTTCGTCTTGTTTTGTCTCGTCCTGCCGGAGGACTCACCAGTGACAGGTAAATTCATGCCATTTTCCTCAGTTAGCTGCTGTGCTCTCGGGTGTGTGAATGGGTATATAGGTGCGGAAGGGTATGTTCGTCTAGTTTTTTAGTGATGTTTTAATCGAGGCTTTAACCATGTTTTTTAGGTTGGGTTGTAATGTGGTGGGTGTCGGATTTAGTTGTTTATGTCGGCTGTCGCCGAGTGAGTATATTTAAAGGGCCATGTTGTAAAATGGATTAAAGTGGGTATCCTTTCAAATATCTATTTGTATTAAGTCCTAGATGTAATGTATTAAGATTGTCACGTTGGGCGGTTGCTGGTGATTATTTCATATCTTTGTATGTACATCTGGATATTTTGATAATGTTGGTTTTAGCAGTGGCAATGTTATTATACAAAAGTGGTTGTGCTAGCTTAATGCTAGTGTAATGGAATAGTGCAGACCTGGTGAATGTTGAATGTACATAGGAAGCTTTCATATCCATGATTGTATATTTAATATGGCCAAGGCAGGTATTAGGGTGAGACGAGACACAGCTCACGTGGTTTGTGAGTAGGTGCGGGTCAAATAGGCCAGAATTAACTGTGTTGGCACTTTGACTGACAATGCGCCCTTTTCCAGTGCACTGGCTTCGAAGACTTCGTTCTTCGATCTCATTATCCACAACCAACGGTGACGCATCATCGGGAGTCGGAACGCCTTCGCTAGCCGGTCCTGTTGGACAAGTACGTTGGGCTACAGCAGGCTGATTCTACGTTCTGAGCGTCGGTCACAGGCGTGCGTGGGCAAGCGCGGCTACGGTGCTCTGTGGTGCAGGGGTAGTACTCGTACGTTATGAGCCACCCTGTCTAGTGTGGGACAGAGGACACTGTACAGAGACAAAGTTACCCGCCTTGTATAGCCGTTGGCCATATTAGTCATTATCACATATTAGTCATTATCACCTGTTAGTCATATTCACCTGTTAGTCATTATCACCTGTTAGTCATATTCACCTGTTAGTCATTTTCACTTGTTAGTCATTTTTTATATGTTAACCTTTTTTATGTGTTAATACGTTATGAGTGCATGTGTGTGAGTGTGTGGGGCGTTAGTGGGTTGGGGTGGGAGTTAGAGTAAGGGTAGGTAATAAAGGATTTGTTTGTTGTTTATCACTGGCGTTGCGTTATTTATTTAGAGTGGGTGGGTTTTCTCGAGTGTCTGCACTCATATTGTCCACGGCGCCCTGACTCCGTCAGGCGTGTCGTGACAATGATTTAATAAATCAGTCAAGTGATCAAATGAATGAGATATCTATGTTTTATGATAAACAGCTAGTTATGGGAGGGGGGGGGGGGGGGAGGAGGCACACACTTTATAATGTACACGTACTATTTCTTTCAGTGTTTCCATCACCCACTCATAACACCATTAGACTCGATGAGTTGTCATGTTTTGAGTGGTTTACAAAATACATGTACTTGTTGCTGTTACATTATCTTCTTACTGGTTTTGACATTTCGCTGTAAGATTTACAGTCCCATACTTTAAGCGTGTTCCCCCTAACGCACACAGAGGTTTACTGTATCATTGATATATGTGTGTAGGTAGCGTTTGGTTTTGTTTGAGGTGGCAGTTTTGGCCTCACCTTTAAGTTTGGTGCCGCTGTGCATGTGGCCACTAGTACTATTTACAGAACTGATGACTGCATGTGCAGGCTAGTTCACGGTATCAAAATGTGAACTGGGCAGCCTATTGTTTGAAGTGATCAGTGGTAGCAACATCCATGATGTATGTGTGCATTTGGCCACTGGTACTGTTTACAAAGGTGCTGTTTACAGAACTAGTGGCTGAGTATGCATATTATTATTAGTACTGTTATTGTTATCAGGTGTGGCCTTATCTCTAAGTTTTGGTGCCCCTGTGCATGAGGCCAACAGTACTTTTCACAGAACTGATGGCTGCATGTGCAGTGTGGTTAACTGTAGACATGAAATTTGTAGGTGGGCAGCTAAAATACAGGCAGTCAATACAAGCCACTTGCTTAACCTGAAGTCTCTATATATAGATTTTACAGTCCACTAATGCCCATCAGTATACAATTGTGCATGTCTTTTGTGGGTATTCTGTGGTTTTGTATGTGGGCTGGGGTTGAAAGTGGGGCGGTATGGCACCTATTACCGTGTATGTACAAAACCTTCATTACAAACAAACATAAATTAATAATTTTAATAAATAGTTATTTGGGTTTAACGCCGCGCGGTAGACTACGGCCATCTCATGGCAGTTAAATAAATAAGATAAAGTAAGTCAAAGATACCTGGGACATAAGAATGCTAAGTAAAGTATAGATTATGATCATGCACAGATGTACATTGGTGGATGTTCTGCGGTTTTGTGTGTGTAACTGGATTGGGGTTGGGAGCGAGCGATACTGCACCTATTACCATGTACGTGTATAAGACATAAGACATTTATTCACCAAGTAAAACGTTACAAGGATTTTTGTGTGGCATGGCGACAGTAAAATATGTCCTCACTTGTAGGGCATTCATCATGTCATACACTTAGTTGGCGATCATCCTATATACAGCACTAAAGATAGATAAACACAATATTAAACACAAATCAGGCATATGTCACAAATCATGGAATCACGTTGTTCCGTGCATGGTGATGTATTGAGGACAGCTTCTGGAAAAAAAAATTGCATCTGAATCGAGAGGTTCTGGCTTTAAAAGCACGAAACCGCCGGCCAGAGGGCAGAAGCTCGAAGAGATGATTGGCTGGGTGTGACAGATCTGACAGAATAGTACTGGTGGCCACATGCACAGGGGCACCATGGTGTATGTTCTTGAGCTGTATGCTGATGTGTATGTACAAAACCTACATTACAAACAAACAAAATAAATAAATAATTTAAGTAAATAAGATAAAGTAAGTCTAAGGTACCTAGGACTTATGCATGCTAGGTAAAGGATAGATTAAAAATTATGAACATACACAGATGTGTATGTCCTTCTTTTGGTAGGTGTTCTGCGGTTTTATGTGTGTATTTAGGTAAGGGTTGGGAGCAGGCAGTATGGCACCTATTACCATCTATATATGTGTATATTTTCTTGTTTGCTGATGTGTATGTACAAAACCTTCATTACAAACAAACAAAATAAATAAATAATTTAAATATATACTTATTTGGGTTTAATGTCGAGCAGGCGACCAATGCCAATTCATGACGGTTAAATAAAAAAGATAAAGTCAAGATACCTGGGACATATGAATGCTCAGTAAAGGATAGATTATGAACATGCACAGATGTAAGTGTCGTTTGGTGGGTGTTCTCTGGTTGTGGAGTGGGGTTGGGAGTGGGCAGTATTACTATAAATGTGTATGTGAACATCAGCATATGAACAAAACCTACTTTTCAAACAAATAAAAATAAATAATAAATTTAAATAACTAGGACATATGAATACCAAGTAAGGGATATATTATGAACATGCACAGATGTTTGTTCTGTGGTTTTGTATGTGGGGTGGGGAGCGGGTGGTATGCACCTATTACCATATATGTGTACATGTTATGTTCACATCATATATGTGTATATGTATGTTCTCATCTTGTATGCTGATGTCCCCCACCCAGGTCTACCCTGGGGGACTTGGGTGGGGTTAACTACTTTTTAGTTCCCAGGGTGACCCTGGTCAGCCCCACAGGGTGGGTTTTCCCCTCTATTCTGGGGCGTGTGTTACTGTCTACCCTTGGTACATTCACCTGTATTTACCTTTTTTAAACCCTACTGTCTGCACTGCTTGTAGCTCTTGATATTGGATGTGTGTTGCTAAAGGGTCTAGTTAGGTTTATTTAGTGTATTAGACCAGCTGGCGACATACATTCAATATTCTGTTTAGTTTGGGTTTTTTCACAAGCAGTGCAGGCACGTCCTGAGAAAGTCTTGTTGCTGTCGGGACGTTAATGTACAATCAATCATTTTATGCTGATGTGTATGTGCAAACATACATCACAAACAAACAAGCAAACAAACAAAAAAATAATAAATTAATAAAATAAGTTGGGGATACCTGGGACCTATGAATATGCATGTTAAGTAAAGGATAGATTATGAACATGCACAGATGTAAGCATATTGAAAACAAATTTCCTCTCCTTGGTGACCACTACCATACAACTATAGTGATCATGTGCATCAAGGAATTTCTTTCATCCATAATTAAAAGGATAAATAATAAATAAATATGTAAGTGAATACATACATGAATCAATAATAAATAAATAAAACATGTAATATAACAGAGAGGGCTACTATCTGTATTGTGTCTCATGCAGTCCTGATAAAGCTTAATCATAAGAGTCCTTGTGAGTACTTGAGTGCGGATTGGTTAAATTGGTTGCAAAAACTAAAATTTTATATTTAGGTGTTTAGCTGAACATGGTGATTTTGATGGAAACGGTTCGGAGATGGATTTCACTCTGCCTGGCTTGTGCTTAAGACCAGTCGGATACGAGTGTGCTTGACCAGTTAAAAATCCCATCTCCACTAATAAAATAAACAAAAAGAGCAGACCTGCACTTAGAGCCGTTAGGCTGAAAAACAGACGAACAACATGCATGTTGTATCCGGCCAAAATGTCTTCAGAATGTTGAAGATGGTCGGCAGACACATTGCACAACATGCACAAAGGGAGTTTACTTTCGATATGCTTTCCTCCCACAAAAGACCGAGTTCTATGGAAAAGGCTGTTTTCAAGACCAGGAAAAATAACATATTTGACGTTGATAAGATGTTCAAATCGAAAATAATTTCTGTTTCAATTCAGGAGCAAAGTAAAGCTTCATCAACCGTGCGCGTCTGATTGACTTCTTTAGAAGGCTTCTCGCTGACCGCCATTTTGAAACTAGCGACGCGACCATGCTTACCGCATTAAAATAATACTTTTAAACTTATTTTATCGTATATATGTATGCATGTTTACTTGCTGATGATTTTAATTTACTCACTGGAATAAACTTGTAACTTGTATGCTTGAAAGTTTCAATGTTATGCACAAAAAATGTCTTGCACCTTATCCGGGCGGTGTACGAGGACTGGTTCCCTCACATCGAAAAATAGCTTTCGAAAAACACTTCTACAAAAATGTCTCCATCCTAAGGACAAATATTGTTGCCATGCATAAACTATATGGCATTAGTACTTTCGTTTCGTACCTGCAAACCATTGTTACTCTTTTGATGAACTACTTAGTCTGCAGAAATTGTGAAAAGCTGCTAGACTATTTATTGTCACAGTTCAAAGCTCACTTAAAGATTTTTCTTTTCTGTCGGGCATTTAACACTTAGCTCATCTTTAGCTAACTGTTGACTGCCTTTTATTCTGATCCTAGAGGAAGTGAATGTAAGGTGTTTGGAAGAGATGGAGTGGTTTAAAGTAGTGTATAATCGTGCGCGTGTCTGAGAGAGAGGGTGTGCTGTTGTGCATGCGCAGTGAGTCCAGTGTTTTTCCTGGAGAACAGCGCTATACAAGAACTATGTATTATTATTATTATTTATTAATATTATTGCCTTACTGCTATAGTTGTATTCCTCGATTCACAACCCGTTCAGCGGTAGCGAATCGAGTAAGACAAACAGTGTGTTGGCCTACCAGTCAAATATACTAACGAGCAAAAGAAATGCGACATTTATGGAATCATCGGAAACACTTTATTTCGCATTTCTTTCGCTCGTCAGTGTACAAACATTTCCTCTAGGAGTGAATTTTTGAGGAATTTTTAGAGGATCTCGTAACTGAACTATGCAACAGAGAATGTCACAGTTTCTGTGTGAGAGCGGCTCTGTGCATTGCCTTCTTAGAGCTTTGTGAATACAGCTTTTCACGAACCTTTGAATTAAACGCGCGAGTTGGAAATAGACACCGAAATCAGTTACATTGTGGGCGACAAAATATATTTCCATATTTTTTTTTTTTTGCGCTTAAAAGACACACAGACTGTTTGTTTGCTGGCACATCCTCCAGGTGCCTCTCCAAGTAGTGGGCCCTTCGTAAACTCTCGAGATAATACATTAGAATTTCTTTTAAGCGACCTCATATTTTTGGCAAGAAAAAGTGGAATTGCAAGATAGGTGGTCTCTCAAGAGAATGATTGAAGGGCAATACGTGTCACCTGTCATTAAAGACCATCATTTAAGTGGCTACAGCCACCTAAAGTATGGTCTTTAATGACAGGGTTTCTTTCACACGGGTGGTCACTCAGAACAGGTTCGGCTGTAGTGATTATTAGTCTGAGCGACACAATTTCTACCGTTATATACTTAAACTGTGTTTCGTTTCACTGGGGGAACCAAACCACTTCAACCACTCTTCTGTGCACGTGGCCATGAGACTTTTTTTTAAATAGCTCTATTCCTTCTGTGAACTGGTGCCCATCTTATTAACCCTTATCATTCGGAATACACGAGTATGTGAAATAAGTTTGACTAAAACAGTTCAAGGGTAGTGCCAGAATAGCTTGGCGCCTCCAGGCGCCAAGCTATTCTGATTCTGGCACCACCCTTGAACTAAAGCCATTAGGTCTACTTCTTATCTGTAAATACTATAATGTAGCTTGCATATGGCAGTGTACAAATTTGAAGCTTTTAGCCTCAGCATGATATGGGTTAATCCATTTAACCCAACGGGCGCATTTCACAAATTTTGCAAGTGTCACTTAACGACTATGCGCCAGTTGCAGGAGATGAATCAACCATGATAATTCAAGGGTAGTGCCAGATTAGCTTGGCGCCGTCAGGCGCCAAGCTAATCTGGCACTACCCTTCAATTATCATGGTCGATCATAATTATCCCTTGCACTACCCTTGATTTATCATAGTCGATCCCGCTGTAGTGCGTCGGGGCTAAATGGGTTAACGTTCTCGAGCTTGCAGCCGCCGGTACTATTGATATGCACAAGAAGGTTAACAAATTCACGGCCAGTCGCAACCGTGCTGCTTGCCGCGAATGAGTTAATGGCACATCAAGCACCGCATTCACAAAGCACTTCAGCCTCTCCATCTTTGTGGCTATGTGAGTTCCTATCGTAATAATCAGTCTTGAAAAGAAATGGATGAGGGAGGGTATGTGTGTGTGTGTGGGGGGGGGGGGGGGGTGGGGGTGGGGGGTGGGGGTGGGAGGTCGGTTGGGGGGTGGGTGGGTGGGAGGTCGGTTGGGGGGTGGGTGGGTGGGTGGGAGGTCGGTTGGGGGGGGGGCGGGGGGGGGGACGGGGGGGGGGGACGGGGGGGGGGGGGGCGGGATCGGAACAGCTCCCTCCCTGTTAAAGTCAGTGCTTCATATGTACATTTTTTTTTCTTTTTCAGAAAGACTTTTCCCCGGTTATTCTGCAGACATTGCGTTTAAACGATTCGACAAGACAAATAAAAACTGTCAGATCACAATTCGGCAAAGTCAAGGACAATATTTTAAACCTCAACAGAAATGTGGAACAATCTATCATATCAAATGTTAAAAAACAAACAACTATATTGGTGAAAGTGCTAGACCATTATCAGTAAGAATATCAGGGCATATCCACCTCTACAGTGTTTGGAACCTCATCTACATGAAACAGGACACCAAACTGACCCTTCAAAGCAGAGGCGGATCAGTTACCTCGAGGGAGGGGGGGGGAGGGGGTGAAACGTTTTGTTTGGGACCTTCTGCCTGTTACAAAAGGCCTCCCGGACGCTAGACCTTACTTACAGGGACCGAAAAATTGAAAAGCGGAAGAAGGGGGGGGGAGGGGTGGAGGTGGGGGGGGGGGGGGGGGCTAGGGGAGGGGGGGGGGGGGCGGGAAGAGATGGCGCATGCATGTTAAAAATCTCACCATTCGCCAAAATATCAAACAACGGGGAGGTTGTGGGGTGGATAGATGGCGCATGCGTGTTACAAATCTCACCACTCGTTAAAAAATATAAAAAAAACGGGGAGGGGGGTCGTGGGTGGAGAGAAGGCGCGTGCGTATTAAAATCTCACCATTCGTCAGAATATCAAACAACGGAGGTGGAAGGGGGGGGGGTGGGGGGGGGGCGGGGGGAGGAGGGGTGTGCTCATGAAAATCTATGTCTCTTGCAGCCGGATCGAGTTCACATTTTTCTCGGCAGTAAAGAGGTTAAACGGGGATCAAGGCGTTGAACTTCCAACCATATAGAACGACCGTTTGAACACTTATCACCGACCCACAAACTCCTAGCTACCGTCTCAGCCAAGCCTCGGAAACTCAACCAGTAGGCTGAAGAAGACAGCCGAAACATCACTCACTAACAGAAAAATAATCTGCGACCAATGGCAGTGAAGGCATTGGGAAAGGGGGAGGGGGGATTGTGGGAGGGGGGGGGGCGGGGGATGGCAGGAGGGCGGGGGGTGGGTGGGGGGAGGGGGGGGGGGTCAGTTAACTGGCGCGATCATTAATCAGACATCCTGACAGGACTCAGGTCTGGAATCTAAGGCTGCAGTGAGCCAGGTAATTTAATGATGCAGGTGGGAGCTCTTGGCAGCAATAGGTTGAAGTCCATTATAACCTGAATTGCTTGAGGAACTTCAAGGTACATGCTACAGATCAAGACTGAGAGGTTCTGTAAGTCTAGTTGACAATGGCGGTTGGGAGAGGGGCGGGGGGGGGGGGGGAGGTGAGAGGGGGAGATTGAAAACAGGACGGGTGAAGACGAGGGGGGGGGGGGGGGGTCACAGAAGGTACAGTTCTACAACATTTTGCACTGGAAGAAATGTCAAGCCGGTGGGTCGGGTGGCGGTGGGTGTGGAGGGAGACTTTTCACGTTTCATATGTCACGAAATAACTCGAGTGGATAACACTATTCAGGAACTGATGAAAATGTACGCCATGACTCTTGCAGATCATAAAATGCCATGACAGACGTGTCAATAAATGTGTGATCATCGACTGACGTCACGTGGAAATGAAACTAGCTCATTACCTGAAGATGAAATTATAAATTGTTGTCCATGTCCTTCGACGTCTATATCACAGCTCTGGAAACAGACGGACCATGATAGTTCAAGGGTGGTGTCAGAATATCTTGGCGCCTACAGGCGCCAAGCTATTCTGACACCACCCTTGAACTATCACGGTCGGGCCGCATCCTGTCGTAGCCATATCAGGGCTTTGAGGACTCAGTAGTAAGCCATGGCAGATTGGACGGCTCGCGGAAATCAGGGACGTTTTTAGACGAAAGCTGCCAAATCAGATGTGAATTTTAGCGCCGCCTGACACTTCGACTGTGTTAGCGAGCAACCTCGTAAGTGACATTTTGGCGCGAAATCGCGTTTTGATGCAGGCTGCTCTTCAGTTTGATTTCACTGAGTTTCCCGCATTTCTGACGAAATCTGCAATCTATCTGTAGCTCAACGCCGTTCAGGACTTTGCTCGTCGTTCACCGCCTTGTGAAGAAATCTCGGATATTTTTGATTAACCTAACCCCTTGACTGCCGAGGAAAAGTTAAGACGATCCAAATGCAACAGGCGTAGATCCTCATCAGCTCCCGCGACTGCGGGGGCTCATGAGGATGTATACTACCTCTTGACTACGCTACTTTGCATCCATTTTCCTGGGACGGACGGTTGGGGATCTTTGACGTTGAATTAACAAAGATTTAGAAAACCACAACCTACGTCCGCTGGCAGTTAAGAGGTTAACTCTTTCGAGACGTGCCGCATCCGGATTCGCGGCTTTACGCCGCGAATCCGGATGCGGCACGTCTCGAAAGAGTTAACTCCCTGACTACCATATATTTGACGTAGACTGCGTTTCTGCAGTTCTCGTTAATTCACCGCCAGAGTGCTCAAACAGTCCCAGCAACATGGATTCAAAGTGACGTCAACGAGAGGCATAGAACCCCATGAGCTTCCGCAACTGAAACACTCTCCCACTCTCTCTCCGTCAGAAACACTCTCTCTCCCCCTTCCAGTCCGCCCTCAAAACTCACCTCTTTCAACAGTTCTAGCACTCATCTATAACATACCACACTCCCCACCCCAAGCTGACTGTCGTAATGTATTTATGGTACCGTGAGTCATTGTCAAAAGCGTGCGCGAGTTGTGAGTGCGCGCTTAGAGTTATAATTATTATAAGATAAGCGCATTATAAATACCGTAATTATATTATTATTATTATTATTATTATTATTATTATTATTAACTGCGGGGGCTCATGAAGGTCTATGTCTCGTGCGGTTAGGTCGTTGTCATTTTTTATCGGCGGTCAAGGGGTTAATTATAAACAGCTTTTCAAACTCTTCTCGAAAACACAGTTAAATTGCTAGTTACGAGGTCAGTTGCCGTGATGCGAAATTCACCGAGTCAGTATGTGATGGCCTGTAATTTCGGACCTTGTGGCTGAAGTCTTCACTAGGTAAAAAATCACAGACCTGCACACAAAAATATGTGTAAAGAGCTGAAAGTCGCAGGGCGCATGCGCACCTGTGCCACCTGAAGATGGGAGGCTAATTAACACACATGTGTCCATAAAATAAAAATAAAAAAACCAGATTGACACGGCCGCATCACGAGCAAAGAACATATTCTGTGGGGCCCTACACCTTGCAGATAGAGGTTGTGGATGGGGCGGGGTGATAGATTCTGTTGAGCTCTATACCTTGCGGTTGGGGTAAGAGGTGGGGTGGGGGTGGGGGATCCTATGCCCCCAAAACCCTAACCCTTACCCTACCACTGAACGTACACTTCATTTCTGAAAACTTCGTTTACTCAACGCCCAAAATCAACAGCCGTCCAAGGAACATAGACAAAAAGTGATCTCAACAAGAGGCATAGATCCTCATGAGCCCCCGCGATTGCGGGGGCTCATGATGATCTATACCTCTTGAAATTGGATGGTGTTCTTTTTTCTCGGCAGTGAACGGGTTAATTGCATAAACTCATAAAGAGCCATACCCCTTGCACGGCGCAAGAAACGCCCGTCGCAACTTTTTTTTACGCGAATGTTTATTATCCAGTACTAGCAGCCTGGAGCAATCGATACTGATAGTCATGGCCCTTGAAAGCTTCAGAGGTCATGCGCATCTGTGCTTCTTGCTGACGTAGTCATCCAATATAGGACGTTTAGCAAGAGGCATAGATACTCATGAACACATGCAAATTGCAAGGGCTCACGGGGATCTATGCCTATTGCATGGGTCACTGACGATCTATGTTCCATTGCGGACAAGACACGCCCAACTCAAATGCAAAAGTATACTGACTATTACAAACACCAAAAGGTCTGAATGTAAGACAGCAAAAGAGGGACAGATTCTCACGAGGCCCTGCCAGGGGCAGATCAGTTACCTTGTGTGTGTGTGTGTGTGTGTGTGTGTGTGTGTGTGTGTGTGTGTGTGTGTGTGTGTTGTGTGTGTGTGTGTGGAGGGAGGGGGGGGGGTTCCAACATTTTCTTTGAGAACTTTGAGGGTGGGGGTGGGAGGCAAAGGGAGATGGCGTGTGTGAGTCAAGACTCTCACCACTCGGGGGAGGTAGCGAGTATCGGAACTCGGCCTCCAAAAACAAACAAACAAACAAACAAACAAACAAACAAACAAAAACTCAAACACGGAGGAGGGGAGGTGTGTGTGTGTGTGTGTGTTGGGGGGGGGGGGGGACTTTGTTATAGATTCTAAAGAATTTGGTTGGGGAGGGGGAGGGGGGGAGGTCCGGAAACCATGGAACTCTCCCCCACCCAGATCCGCCCCTGCCTGCAGCTTCTGCCCTGTGATGGCAAAAAAACAGTAAGATCATTTTTGTGTGAAGAGCGGCATTTTCATTGCAGTACAATGAAAATCTTGCTTTTCACACACACACACACAAAAGACTTGCTGCTCCTTTTTGCTCTCACAGGACCATGCCGCACGTTGCCGCTTGCTGACAACAATTACCTTTCTTTTTTTCTTTTTTTGAAGCGTCACCTAATGCAGAAGGTGGATCGACCATAATAATTCAAGGCTAGTGCCAGATCAGTTTGGTACCCACAGACGCTAAGCTAATCTGGCCCTGCCCGCATGGTCAATCCATCTCCTGCTGTAGTGCGTCAGGGCTAAATGGCTTAACCCCTTCACTGCCGGAACACAACGAGAAAAAAGCCAAATTCAAGAGGCATAGATCCACATGAACCCCCGCAGTCGCGGGGGCTCATGTGGATCTATGCCTCTTGTTGACTCCGCTTTGTATCAGCGTTTTTAGGGTGGACGGTTTTTGGCGCCGAGTTAACACAAACGTCAGAAACACACTCTGTGGCAGGGAAGAGGTTAAAGACATTCGCACATGAGTTGGGCGGGGGCGGTTCTTGTCTGCAACCTACGCGCGCCCATAATGATCTGTGCACCTTGCAGGTGTAAACTAACCTTCCGACACAGGTGGTTTATGCACGGCAGGTGATTCACCGAGTTCGTTCAGGGAGCACACCCATGGCTTGACATGCCAGGCATAACGGAATCAACGTGTTGCTGTGCATTTCCCACCGATAAACTAAAGCTGTATGAAAACAGAAAGCACTGTGACCAGAACGAGATACGCCGGATTCCCCAAAAGCATTTTATAGAGAGGTGTAGGGGAGTTGTTCCAAGCTCCTCAAAAAGGGACTTCGTTATAGCATTTTGTTATAGCATTTTAAAGAATTTTTGATCTGGGGGCTGGGGTGGGTGGTTGGGGTGTGGGTGTGGGTAGGGGTGGGGGTGGGGGTGGGGATGGGGGTTTGGGGGAGGAATCCCCCCCTACACAGATCCGCCCTTGGGTTGTTTTGAAGTACCAGGGCACTTTCGATATTTTGTGAAACATTTCATGTACCACGCAGCGACCATAAGCTAACTGAACTTGCCAGTGTACTGCAGTGCATGTGGTATACCTCACAGTACATACACACTAACATATTACTCATACACAAACGACTAGGCCGGCAGCCAGACCGTTTCTCAACCACACCCTAGAGTAGAGTAGAGCCACAAGGTTAATTAAACGTTAGTGTTCTCCCAACGAGAACGACGTCTCCACAAGCGTGACAGACCAGCCGGGTCATGCCGCATCTGCCTGAGGCGCACGGATATAAACGAGGCAAGCAAAAGGCATAAATCCACATGAGTCCCCGCAGTCGCGGGGGCTCATGTGGATTTATGCTTCTTGCAGCTGGGTGCTTATCTTCCTTTTTTCTCTTCTCCCGGCGCGAGCGTAACCGAAGCACTCAGGTTGCAGGAAGGTTATCACAGCTTATAAGTGTTACCGCAGCCAATAAGCGTAGATCAGCCAGTAAGCCAGCGAGGGAGAAGTCCCTCGGCGCCGTCAGCCGCAGATTGCCCGCGCACAGGCGTGCGCGGGCCATCTGCGGCCAACACCGGCCCGTACACTTATTGCTTACTGATGATAACAACATAGCGGCGCCTCGTCTGTTTTTTTTTTCCCTCTTTTTACACATTTTGGGAACTGCTCGGGCAGATTTCGTCTAAGCATGTCAGCGTGAAAATTCCCTACTGCAGTGATTCAAAACAAATTCTCTTTTTTTAACCCCTTCAGGGCCAAGACATAGCAAACATCACCCAACCGCAAGAGAGGATAGATCCTCATGACACCCCGGCAGCCGGAGCTGGGCTCGTGCGGACGCATGCCATTAATTCGCGTATGGCGATAAAGCTTGTGCTGTCTCCGCAGCACTGCTCGACAGTTCTCGTCGCTCAGCCATGTGACGATCAGCAGACTGAGGCGGGGTCAAGCGAGAGGCGACTCAGGTATGGCACCAATCCCCATTTGAAGAAAAATAATATGTCGTTTCGAGGTAAAAAAAATTTCAAAAAGCCGGCGTTGTATAAATAACTACCATTAAACTGAGCTTGACCTCCCGTTACACAAAATAGTTCGCTCGTGCTCAGTTTGGCCGACAAAATGCTTGCTAATGCGAGCATTGCATCGGTCGAACTGAGCACTCGTGATTTATTTTGCGTAATGGGAGGTCCCCCCCAAAAAGAAATCTCTATAGCTGCACAGTGCTGGTCTATTAACCCGTTCAGTGCCAACCGACGCAGAGTGTGTGTTCTGCAATCTTGGTTGATTCAACACCAAAAAGTCTTAGCTGTCCTAGGAACATGGATTCAAAGTGGTATCAGCAAGAGGCATAGATCCTCGTGAGCCACCGCAACTGCGGGGGCTCATGAGGATCTATACCTCTTGCAGACGGTTGGGCGGTGTCACAGATTTTCTCGACACTGAAAGGGTCTTGAGACAAGTACATAAATCAGGTGCACTGAAAAAGGTTAACTAGCACTTGCGGTCGTTTATCTTGTTAACACATTCTGCCCCAGGACCGAAATCCCCAAATTCGGAAGTTGCCCTCTGAAGGACTGTATTACAATTCTAGAAACAGATCGAGCACGATAGTTCAAGGGTGGTGCCAGAATAGCTTGGCGCCAATGGGCGCCAGGCTATACTGGAACCACCCTTGAACTGTCAGGCTCGATTAATGTCTTGCTTTGGTGTGCCAGGGTTGAATGGGTTAAAGTGAGTGCACCGAGACGTATTCAAGTTTACATACTTGTTATGGCATTTCCTCAGTAACAAGGCTGTTAGGCACACTGTCGGATTTTCAAGACCGAAAGACGACGGGAAAAGAATTTGCTAAGTGCACTAATTAAACAGCTATATGTTGTGCTGTTGAGCTTCGCTACATGTATACAAATTCCGAATTCGAGAGTGTCTAGAATAAGTAATAAACAAATAAAATCAACAACAGCAGCAGCAGCAGCAGCAACAACAACAACAACACAACATCATCACCAACAACAATAAATCCCTCAAGCTCAACAAACAAACAAACAAACAAGCTGAGGATTTCATCCCAAAGTCTGCCGTATTGTTTGGAGCTCAGATGCGTTTATCTTTTAGGAACATTCAAAGATGTTCATATTTTTAGGCTTATATTAATAATGCTGATCCATTTCCTTCCTCTCTAAGCCAACCTCTGATCAACACACACGTCGGCGCACAAATATCGAGACGCACACACGGCGCTTCCCGGCATTAGTACGCTCTGTGGGCTGGTGTAGCGACAGGAATCCATCTACTACTTAACCCACCCTCTGATCCACACCCACTGGCACACATAAATAAAGACGAGCACACGGCGATTCCCGCCATTCGTAAGCTCTGTGGTCTGGCGTAGCATAGCTATTCTGAAGAAGAATAATAGCACGAGCAGCGAAATGACGTCACTTCAAGCTTCACGTCATGGCATCATTAGGTCCACGACGCCGTGTTCATAATGACGACTCGATGTTATACGTCATCATCGCAGGACTAACATTTGACGTATCAGAGGATCAACTTTGCAATTTTCTTGCTGATTTTCATGCCTAGAGCTTACAGCTCACAATTTGACCTAATCCTACCCCAGGGCAGGGACAAATAGCAGGCTTATGAAAACACTGTTTTTGAAAAATCATGCGGGTATTAATGAGAAGATAGTTTTTTCGTAAAAGAAAATTTCAAGTTATGTTAGCTGTTTTAAAAATGACTCCCTAACAGTGGTGCAGAAAACTGTCTGATTTTCACACCTAGGGCATACAGGTCACAAATGACCTAATCGTATTCGACAGCCGAGACAAACTGCAGGCTTATGTAAAGGCTTCCCCACACGCAGACACGAAACGAAACATTTCGTCGAAATGTCCGCTTTTCAGACATTTCTCCAAGATTTTACTGTTTCACGAAATGCGAAACGACACATTTCGAGCAATAGAACCTGTCTCTATTCGCGAAACATTTCGCCGAAACATTTCTACCCATCGCCCAATCAGCGTCGTCCGCTCGGTCACATGCTAATCTGACGTCATTCAAGCCCAAACACTAAGACAGCAACGGTAAAGCGATGCCGTGGAGTCAGGTCTATTATGGCTAAAATCGCGTGATGTGACGCACGATTCTATAAGATTTAAGCGGGGGAATCATTTTCGAAATGGAATCTACAAAGTATCATCACTAAAGTACCACCAAAATATGATTTTAGGTCAGTTTTCTGAACCCCACTTTCATCCGCGGCTGCTCTGCGAAGCCTACAAGATGGCAGCTATCGCTTCGAGACGGCGGCATCCTCGATTCACTTGAACCATCCCTGTTTACGCATTCAAAAGCTCCTAAGTTTATTCGACATGGCCGGGAATTCACTTTAATTGTGCACGCGAAGGCACACATGTCTTTTATGTTTAGTTTTTAAGCGTCAGTAGACTGAAATATGACCCGATATCCACCGACACAAACCAGAGCGGTGCGGAGGAGGCATTTCGATGCAATGAAAATGTTTCGTTTCTTGTGTATTTCGTTTCTCCGTGTAGAGAAGCCTTAAATACCATATACGAAAAATCATACGATTATTAATGAGAAGATTGTTTTTTGTTTTTTTTTAAAAAAAAGATTCAATTGTTTTAGGATTAACCCATATAATTCGCGAAATTAATCCCCAAAACGTGAAAATATATATATTTTTAAAAATTTAATAATCACTCAAAAAGTTTTAGAGGTACAATGCAGGTTAACGAACTCATGCAATATGTCCCTTTTATCTAGCTATAAGCAAAATATCTAGTAAAAATAAGAAAAATTACGGACTCCAATGTGGATCAACCGGTTTCCGTGAAACGGTCATTTTCTCGCCAATGAGCATTTTAATCAAAACATTAAAAAAAAGGTCCCAAGATAATTCTTTCAGGGACAATATCCTAAAATGTAAGTGTCCGTCCTCAAACGCGGGCTCTAGTCGCTGTCACACACACACACACACACACACACACACACACACACACACACACACACACACACACACACACACACACACCGCACACGGCGTTTGGCGCCATAAAGACGTTCTCTATCAAGGTTTGCCTAGCTAATGACGTGACGTCATTTTTATCGTGTTACTTCTTTGCCAGAATTTCTGCGCCGCACGCCAAAAACGTCATGTGCATGCTCCGGCACGCGCTCCGACGCAGCCCCATTTCAAAGTCTACCGTATTTTTTAAAATACTTTAGACAACAAAACGGACGCACCGGCTTTGAAAGGCAAAACTGTAGCAAAACAACTGTTAATTAGTATGAAAAATACGATGATTATGATGATGATGATAATAATAATAATAATAGTAATAATAATGGATATTTGTATAGCGCTTACGTAGCTCTAGGCGCTTTACAATGGACACACAACGTGCAAACATAAATATACAAATTACATATTAACAAAACAGGAGAACAAAGCTAAACAGCCACAACCAACTGGTGTTTACGTGTACATGCACGATCACAAAAACGAACACACACACACACACACACACACACACACACACACACACACACACACACACACACACACACACACACACACACTAACACGAACTAATAATGACGATAATCAGTGATGACGATGAAACGTCTGAACTGTGAGCATTTTGTCTTAAAGCGGTCTGCTCCATGGCAGGCTGTAATTGATAAAAATCGCCGATTCAGTCAACGGGTTATCAATGTTGTCTTGCATTAACTAAGACTTTCTACCCTTCTTTTCACAATCCATGTGATCAGGCACATATGTAACGAAGGTTGTTTACTGCTCATGAGGATTTATGCCGCTTGCTGGCGTCACTGTGTATCCCATATTCCTTGGACGGCGGACGCGCCTCTTTGCCGTCGAATTAACAAACAAATCAGCGACGCAATATGCGACCACTGGCAGTTAATGGGGCTATCATTCGGAATATACCAGTGTGTGAAACATGTTTGACTAAAATAGTTCAAGAGTAGTGAGCCAGAATAGCTAGGCGCCTCTAGGCGCCAAGCTATTCTGGCACCACCCTTGAACTAAAGCCATTGGTCTATATCCTTATCTGTAAGTGCTATAATGTAGCTTGCATATGGCAGTGTACAAATTTGAAGCTTTTAGCCTCAGTATGATATGGGTTAACTTATCTACAAGTCAGAAAACAATCTACTGAGCGTTTTTAACTCCTTCAGCCCGGCACGTATTTCCCAAATTTTGGAGGCGTTATCTAACGACTATGCACCTGTTGCGGGAGATGGATCGACCGTGATAATTCAAGAGCTGTGCCAGATTAGCTTGGCGCCGACAGGCGCCAAGCTAACCTGGCACTGCCCTTGAATTATCATGGTCGACCCATCTCCTGCTGTAGTGCGTCAGGGCTGAGTGTGTTAATATTTTGTACAGTAACAAGTCTTTACTTGAGGTGGGTGTTGCAGCTAACAAGTTCTTGGTTTTATTTTGAGTAGTTTAGAAGAATACGATGATTGCACTATGATATTTAAATTTCGACGAAAACTTAAACACATTTTACCAAATACAATTTTATTTAATGAAACCCTTAGTTTTAGTACCTGCTGTGTGTATGATTAATTGCTCTGTGTGTGTGTGTGTGTGTGTGTGTGTGTGTGTGTGTGTGTGTGTGTGTGTGTGTGTGTTTGTGAACAACATCAAACTACATGTACATCCCTAGGTCTGACGACCAATGGCAATACTGAACGAATCGGTATCATTATTGGTATTGTTTAAAGATGTTATTGGTATAGTTTATCCCATTACATCATGAGGCTGATTTAAAAAAAAAATCTTATTGTACTATGAAGGCTACACTAAAGATTAGGAGATAGATCAACCGTGTTAGTTCAAGGGTGGTGCCAGAATAGCGGCTTGGCGCCTTAGGCGCCAAGCAATACTATTCAGTCTGGCACCACCCTTGATTTCATGTAGGCTTATTTACGTATTCATTCATCACTCAGCAAAAAGAAAAGACAAGACAGACACATCTGCTGCCAAGAAAACACACACAAAAAAACATACACACCACCTGTATCCGTCGTCTGTATTTTCGTCCTCGGCAGGTATCACTGGTACCACCTGACTGCTAACGAGGTGCCAACATGCCGTTATGCACGCGCCAGCCAGTTTATCCACACGGGCAGACTCGCCACCACCACCATCCCTAACAACCACAACAACACTAACAACCACACCAAAGTCAGCACAACGACCGGCACCGTAGGCTATCACCGGTCACCGATGCTGACTACTACATCAATGAACTGGTAGGAACTGTGACCGCGTTCGACCTTCTGGGGAATTCTTCTGCGATGGAGATACATTTGGGCTTCCAGATTTTCGCTCAGTCGTCTGCAGCAGGTGGAAGGAAATGGAGTTATCTCTACTACTATAAGGCATATATTCTCATGGGCGCCTGCAGCCGCGGGTGATTAGGAGAATCTAGATCTATGCCGGCCTCAGTCTTGCAGCAAGATACTTGGAGATACTAATATTAGATTTAGAGCTTCCAATTTTTCTCACGGTCGTCTGCGGAGCGGAATCTGCTGTAAACTTGCACATGCATGTATGCATAAATGGAATCCGGACCGCAGTCCAGCGAGAGCGGGCACAGACTTTCATGATCCCCTGCAGCAGCAGGGGAGCATGAGAATCAGTGCCTCTTGCAGGAAAGCGGAACAGATCCTCATAAACTCTTTTAGCCTCAGGGGCTCATGAAAATCACTGCCTCTTGATTAAACGGGAGATGTTTCGACTGACACTGATTGTTGGGTTCACCGGAAGAAATCTTCTCGGAGTAAGTTGTATATACATGGAGCCAGCAGCTGCAGGGGCTCATGAGAATCTATGCCTCTTGCAGATGGAATGACACCGACATCAGCAATATTGCCGCATGCACGGAGCGGTCTGTTTTCAGACAGCGTGCTCACACCTCGCCGCTGGCTTTCTATGTACTAACAGCAAAGAAGTACATGTGTGCGGTCTCACATCAGGACGGTCAGCGAAAGGTACAGACTGTAATGAGCCACTGCCGCTAAGAGAGTCATGTGAATCTGTGCCTAAGACAGATGGAAGTAATTGCATGCAGCAGACTGTTGTCAGGGTATGTAGACAGGACTACGCCTGTGCACGTAGCGGAAGTAAGGACTACGTCCCGTACGACTCGCTAGACTGCAATTTATGCTTGGATCAGACAAAATGTAAGTCAATATTGTTCATGTTAAGCATCCTCTAGCTGCAAATAGATTGGCACACCTGTAGCTAGTTCCAAGGTTAAAGGTTAAAAATGTGGCCGCAAACTGTCATAATTTGATGAAATCGACGAGATTTAAGTGTGCAAAATTTGATCGATCACGTGTCCGATACATAAGGCCGGATTCTGCTGCTTAGCTGCGTCTACACTACACTAAATACACATGTCAACATTCCTGTGGGTTGTACAAATGACAATTAGTGGTTAGGTTAGGGGATTTTAGTGCCCTTCAAACTGAAAAGATTATTTGATGTTGGGACTACGCTGTGCAAAAGACGATCTCGGTTTTTCAGAAATGGCCTACGGTGTGAAGGATTTGGGACTACATTGTGCACATGACAGAAACAGGAAACATATCCTGTTTGAAGTACTTGCAGTGCAACTAGTAGGTATGACATTTCCAAATGCCAAAACAAAAACTTAACATTTAAAGTAAAGCAAATATGATATTTAGGCAAATAATGTGTATTATGTAAAATAAATTATATTTGCAAAACAACAAAGTCTGTAAAAACATAAAGATGTGGCCAGCTGTTCTGCAGCATTTTTTTTTAATGGTGAACTGATGTACGACGATTCAAAGCATCAAACTATGAATGGAATATATTGTATTTACATCTGAATAAAACGGTAAGATGTGTCCGTAACATGACTGACAGTCATTGTAACATGACTGACAGTTTCATAACACAACTGACAGTCATTTTGTCAGTCGTGTTGCGATTTACATCTGGATCAATACATCACAATAAAGATACAGCATATCTTGTTGTCTCACAGCTTGCAGGCTGCTCAGCTTAATTTACATCATCTTTAGGTGAAGCTTGCAACGTGACCATTAGAAAACACAGAATGTGCATACTTTCATGTCTCCGTTTCTTTGGCAACATGACTAACATCAGCTGTTAGTCGTACTACTATAGTTACTTACTGCTATAAAAACAAGCAAGGTTTGTAAATCCAACCGTATTTCTTCTTCTTCATCATCTTCTTTATGTGGAAATATTCTGCCCGGATTGAAGTGGTCCACCATGCACTTCTTGGCTCATGTGAGATAGCAAAAGTAAGTATATTAAATGGTCCAGTGGTCGTCTGTCTGTCGTAAACTTTAACGAGGGTATTTTCCATTCAAGCCACAGACTTCAAACTTGGCCCCAGGCCAGACCTTTCTAAAAGTACCAATTTTAGTGACCTCTCTCAAAGGTCAGGATCAGAGGGGATCGGGAAATACGCCAAAACTGGCAATATTTTGACAAAAGACCTTGTTTTTTCCTCAAATACTTGTCACAAACCGAACCCCACACTTAGTACAAATATGGTAAGACCTTCCTATGCATACTAATTTGGATGACTTGTCAGAAAGGTCAAGGTAATCAAGAAATAGGTATGTCAATAGATATGTGGATTCATAAAAAATGTTTCCCCAAAAATTTGAATAGGGTGGTTTTCAGACTGACTTTCTGTCATCTGGAATTTCGTGCAAATTTGAAAAACAGTCATATAATATAGTTTAAAGGGGGAACTAAATAGGAGTTAGTTACTGCAGTCAATGAACATCCATAAGTAACATAAGCCATTGCATGCAGCTGACATGACTTGGGGGTGTAACGTGTGTTGTGTTCGTTGTTCCCACAAATGTTTGTGTTGATCAGCCTCATATATAAAAGCCAAAATTCCAACTGGGGTATTATAGCAAAGCCAAACGCATTCTGTCATAACAGACACTTTTCCTTTGCCTCTATCATATTTCTTTTCCGGCATATATCTTTATTACACTTTTTAATGGATTTTCAACTAGTTTATTGACAGTATTTTACTGTAAATTAAAATCAGACAGCTACATAATGAATAAGTGTAACAATTCAACGTAGGCTGGGGGACAGCGATTTTTGCACAGTGTAGTCCCACATTCTTCACACCGCAGGCCATCTCAGCGCAACCTGACCATTCCTGCACATCGTAGTCCTAACATAGGCACCCTTTTGAGCTCGAAAGAGACTAAAATTCCCTAATTTAAATATAGAATTCCACTTGTACAACTGCAAGAATGTGACAAGTGCATTTAGTGTAGCGTGGACGCTGTTTCGCAGCAGAATCTGTCCCAACGAATCAGACACGTTATCGATCAAATTTTGCACACCAAAAGGTCACCGATTTCTTCAAATTATGACAATTTCCCGCCAGCTTTCAAAATTTTGCAAAGAACTGCAGATGTGCCAATCTATTTGCAGCTAGCAGATGTTTGAAACGAACAACATCGACTTATATTTTGTCAGATACAAGCATACATTGCAGCCTAGTGGGTCTTTTGAGACGTAGTCCCGCCTTGCACACCGTAGTTCTGTCTACCTACCATGGTTGTCTAAGAGTTTGATGCTTGGGGCGATTTCAGGAGTGGCCCGTTATGCGTACGCATGGGTGGACTGACTCAACGTCGACCGGGCCTAAGTCAGAAGTCTTATCGTACTAGCTGTGACAGCAGGCTAAGACTTCTGGTTTAGCCCTAGCCGACGGTTTCAGTTCACTTCTATGCATACCGCACCAACCCTGAACGTTCACGTCATTACTAGATACGCGAATAATTTCAGGTGGTCAACTTATGGCTGATTTATCTAAGAACCTGACAACTTTTAACCTATGCAGCAACTCTAGGAATGGCTTCTAACCTATATGTCCCAACTCTTTAACCCGTTTAACCCCGCCGAACTACACCAGGAGATGGACTGACCATGATAATTCAAGGGTAGTGCCAAATTAGTTTGGCGCCATTAGGCGCCACGCTAATCTGGCACTACCCTTAAATTATCATGGTCGACCCATCTTCTGCAACTGGTACATAATCGTTTGGTGCCACCTCCAAAATTTGAGAGTGATATGCCTCCTTGGGGTTTTAAAGGGTTTATAGACACAAGGAGGACCTAAACTGGCTCAGGTTCATTACTAGCGTTAACCCTTTTACTGCCGAGAAAAAGTAACGAAGGTCCGACTGCAAAAGGCATAGATTCTAATGGGCCCCTCGACTGCGGGGCGCATGAGGATCTATGCCTCTTGCTGAGACCAGTTTGTGTCTATGTTCTTTGGACCGTGCGGGTTGAGGCCTTTGGGTCGTTGAATGACTGAACCGTGCGAAGATTTCGGAAACAAAATGAACGTCTGTTGGCAGGGAAGGGGTTAAACAGACTACATTAGACACCAGTTTTTTATGCCGAGAAAGTGTGTAAGCCGGCCGTTCCGACTTCGTTTATTTTGCTAACTTGACTGAGTTTGCGCATCTCTGCCTCCTCCTATTTCATGAAGTCGAGCCAGAAGAGAGAGGGCGGAGTGGGGGTGGGGGGTTAGGGCATGGGGCTGGATGGATAGGGGTTGAAAATCCTGGATTCCAGCCCTCCCCCCCCCCCCGCCCCCCTCCCTCCCCCCCCCCCTCTCACTCTCCAAATCTGCACGGCCTTCGCCGGTGCTATATGGTCTGTTGTAATCAGTCTGAACGCGCCCCACAATGAATAGTGCACGGCCAAATTTACGAACGGGTCTGACTCAGGTACTGGGATGGAGTGCACGGTGCCCGGTCCGCGATGCGATTTTCTGAACGAATTTCATCTATTCTTAGAGCGGAAGTGCGTAGACGACGCAGACGATATCTCACCTGGCACGCTCTGCTGCAAACATTCACGGCACAGAGAAAAGCGCGGCGTCATCTTTACCTCATCTGTTCCGTGCGCTTTTCACGAAGGTAGGAAACAGGCATTCCAGAGAATAGCACGACAAATTTAATATTTAAGAAGGTACGCGCTCTTTTCTTGTTCTGGGAACATTCTTCGAAAATAAATGCTACCTGCGGAGCTGAAAGCGCTCTGAATGTATCGTTTCAAAACGTTTGCGCGTTCATCTTGTTTCAGAAAAATAACTAAAGTGTTCGGTTTTACATCAGATATCTTTGTATTTTGCCGCGGCCGCGGAACGGATTTGTATGTATAATTATGCACAGGTTCAGGAATATTGCACAAAGAAACAACAACCTGATAGAGAATAACCCAACGGAGAAAGAAACACGTTTAGAAATGACAGGTACAACACAGTTTGTGTTGCAACTGTCATTTCTAAGTGTGTTTCTTTTTCAGTTGGGCTCTTCTCTGCATTTTACACGGCGCTTGGCACTCACCTTTTTTGTCTGAATTTAGTCAGGATAACAACCTGATCAGTGGCAAAGTGTTTTGTGTGTGGAATTCAGACCAGAAAGGTGACTGCCAATCGTGTCAAAATGCAGAGAACATCCCAACGAATAAAGAAACGCGCTTAGAAATGACAATTACAACACAAGTCACATTTATTTATTTCTACCAAAAAGTAAAACATGCTTAGAAAAGACAATTTTAACACACGGCAGACGTGAAAATTATTTCCGGGGCCTTTGAAGGCGAAAGACAGTAAATCCATTTTTTGGAAAGCAAGGTTTTCTTTGTATAACAAGGACAGGTCATAGGGGCCTGACGAGCAATCCACTGCGCCACTGCGTGCGCGCGGCCACCGGCGCGTAACATTATAGCTCACGTCAGAATACAAGGGAGGAAACGAACCACACCAGCGAAATTCTAGCTGTGGCCGGAAATATCAAGACCCTCTAAGTTCTCATCATCTAGAGTTGATCGCTAAACCCTTTAGTAGAGTGCCATGAAAGAGGCCACTATGCACTGCAGTGATTGTTTTCTGTGTGTTTACTCTAAAGTCGAAGCGAATTACTCGAAAAGGTATTGACAACTGAGCAGTGTTTAAACCAGACTCCATTAAAGTAGATCTCTTCGGGCTGGGGGAAGTACGTACCTAAAGCGATTGCTGCATGCAGGTCACAAGTTCATGTCGACAGTAAGACACACACTTGTTTTAATTTCATTGGATATGCTAATTTACATAAGCCAATAAAAAATGAGCGTATTTTCGGCCACATCTAAAACCCTACAACTCGACGTCTGCTATGAATGATGATTGACTGTGCAAAAAGTCTTGATACTAAACTATCAGTTTTGATCGGAGTTGTGGCAAAATATCTACTGAGTTTGTTCAGTTCGAGGTTTTAGGCGGATGGTTGCTTTGAGGGTTGAAAACTGCTCTGGAATCACAGTGCTTTGCCGCTTTGTGTGCCTTTCATTTCCGCCCTTGTAATCTGAATTGAGCTTGATGACGCCGTGGCGCGCACCCGGTGGCGCAACGGATTTATTGTAATCAGAGCACCACTCGTCCTTCAGGCCCTTAAGGGGCAGATGTGTCTATAATTCCCACACGACACAAGTCCTTTAACACATTCTACACCATGACCGAAATCCTCAAATTTTCCGGTTGCCCTCTGAAGGACTGTTACAGTTCTAGAGACAGATCGAGGATGATAGTTGAAGGGTGGTGCCAGAATAGCTTGGCGCCTATGGGCGCCAAGCTATTCTGGTACCACCCTTGAACTGTCATGCTCGATCCATGTCTTGCTGTGGTGTGTCGGGGCTGAATGAGTTAACGCCGGCTTTTCCGTAGGAACTACTTCACTCATTCCGGCGCGGAAAACTACCGCATGAAGCCGCGTATCCGGATGCTGTCTTCCGCGAATGAGTTACCAAATGGTGTGAGTTACCACTGAAACGACGTGAGTTACCAAATGGTGTGAGTTACCAAATGGGTCATTTGTGAATGTTCCGAACCTCTGTTCATCATATAATACTCGAATGCCGTATTACAACACATCTGCTCAAAATGCTATACATGTTGATGATCTAGCAATAAACACAAATGATATTTTACATACCAGTATAGCAACAACTATGCTGAGTTAACTCATTCTACCCCAGACACACAACAGCATGATAAGGATCGACCATGATAGTTCAAGGGTGATGCCAGAATAGCTTCTGGCATCACCCTTGAACTATCATGGTCGATCAGTGTCCTGCCTTGCTAGTGCAGTCTTCAGAGGACAACGCCAAAATTTTGGGATTTCGGTGTTGGGGTAGAATAAGTTAAGCTAGTATTCATTCAGTTTTACAGAAGAGCCGCTGTTGGAAGTGTAGGCTTCCTGGCTCTGTGGTGTGATTGTGCCAAGGAAGCAACAAGCATAACGACTAAGCTGAACCACTCAGGCATACCTGAATGCGTATGGATGGATATACTGAGTGATGCCGGCGGATGTGCACCGCGTTTATAAATAGGACTCGTGGACTAATATGTATTAAATGTTCTGTGGGAAAAATATGAGCGTGGTGATCCAACTTCAAAAGACATAGATCCTCATGAGGATCTATGCCTCTTGCGGAGACCCACTTGTCACCACATATCCTTGGACGGTTGTAGCTTTTGGTCTTTTACTGAAAAAAAAAATCAGAAACAAATATAATTATACGTCCAGTGCCTGGGAAGGGGTAAAATCGTTTGCCAAATGTGTGCTGGTGTACGATTTTAGATCTCGGTTATTGCCCGTGGTGGATATTTCCAGACTCGCAGAACGGTACGGAAATAGCCCACGGCACAGGGTGAAAACAATAAAATAATCCGTATACAGTAGAACCTGTTTGAGCGGGCTCTTTTGCATGCATTAAAAAAAAGGGGGTCTGTAAAAGACAGGTGCTTTCGCAGGAGTAGTCTGGAAAGGCAAAACGTGACACATGCTCAGTATTAATGACCATCATTTAGGTGGTTACAACGACATAATTGATTGTCTAGTAATGGCAGGTGATCTCTCATAGGGGTGCTCGCTCAAAACAGGTACTGCTATAACCCGCCAGCCGAGTGTTTTGCCAAGCTGTGAACTGTCATTCAGCGCATTCACACCCGGCAATAACTTTTGCAAGTTTAGAATGCGTATAGGTGCGCACTTTTAAAAAATGGCGCAGCTTTGATAAGCTGTATCCGCCGACGAAAACTGATTTAAGATAAAGCTTGTGTACCCAGGTTTAACCCCTTGACTGCCTGGACACCACTGAGAATCACCCAACTGCATGGGACATAGAACCTCGCGCGCCCCCGCATTAGCGGGGGCGCGTGAAGTTCTATGCCCCTTGCTGGCATTATTTTGTATCCGTGTTCGCGGAAATGCTGGGATTCTTTGGTTTTGAGTCTACAATATCGTGGCTACTACTGGCAGGGAGGGGGTTAACTTGAAAATAAAATGAATTCTACTTCTGTGTGTATTATTAATTGCATTCGTTTGTCGCGTGTTGTTTATACATTAGTTTTCATTAATTCATAATAATAATAATAATAATAATATTAATGTTGTTGCTGTTAGTATTATTCTTGTTATCATTGTATTATTATTATTATTATTAATATTATTTTTATAATACTCTGTACGGGCTGTGGGACGCGGATCGGCCATGACAGTTCAAGGGTAGTGCCAGATTAGCTTGGCGCCTTCCAGGCGCCAATTACTCTGGCACTACCCTTGAGCTATCATGGTCATTCGATCTACCATTGTGGCGTCGGGGTGTGTCAATCTACGTATTTCAAGTTGGCTGTGGGGCGGTCCGGCGTGGCGCAGCGGTAAAGCACATGCCACCAATGCAGGAGTTAGGAGGTTTGATACCGGAGGAAAGCTAAAACTGAGAGCTCTATGTATTGGTCCATTAAACCCCCCCCCCAAAAAAAAAAAAAACACGTAACAAGAAAACCAGTCCACAAAGTGCACATGTACCAGGCCGTTCGAACCATTATCTCATTCTACCCCAGGACCGAAATCCCAAAATTTGGAAGTTGCCCCTCTGAAGGACTGTATTACAATTCTAGAGACAGATCGAGCATGATAGTTCAAGGGTGGTGGCCAGAATAGCTTGGCGCCTATAGGCGCCAAGCTATTCTGGCACCACCCTTGAGCTATCATGCCTAATCCATGTCTTGCTGTGGTGTGTCGGGACTGAATGAGTGAATGCAACGTCCGATTTATTGCAAAACATGAATATTTCTATAAGTAACAATCATTCGTGTCAGCGCAGTAAACGATTTAAACCGACCTACTCTAGGCAATGCAGATTAAAAAGTTCTTAATATCTCTTTTCATAAATAGTTTTAGTAATATCTTACACTAATGACACACATAAAGAGCAAACTTAACTTTTAATAATAATAATAATGGGTATTTATATAGCGCTTAATCTTACTCAAAAGCTCTAAGCGCTTTACAATCTGTACACAAAAATAAAATACAATGACATATGCACATAACAAACAAAGCACAATGCCCGAACACACCACTTTTACAATAAACTAAACAACAATACATACATAATAATTTATATTCTAATTAACATTCAGTCTAAACAAGGAGGATTGCAGAACTACAACTAAGGCATCAAACACTGGCAGTCATTCAAAGTAAAGCTTGAAGAGGTGAGTTTTCAACGACCTCTTGAAGTCAGAGACAGACTCACTGTTTCTGACCTCAAGAGGAAGTGTATTCCATAACACTGGGGCTTGATAAACAAAAGTGCGCTGACCAAATGTTTTAGTTTTGACAGAAGGTACACACAGCTTCCGTTTATCAGAAGAGGAGCGGAGCTCACGAGAGGGTGTATACACATGCAGCAAAGAGGACAAGTATTCTGGGCTGGTGCCTGAAAGGCAGTTAAAACAGATTGACATAACTTTGTATTGAATACGTGAGGACACAGGTAGCCAGTGAAGGGACTTCAAGATGGGTGTGACACGCTCAGTCTTACGGACTCTCACAACAAGCCGGGCTGCATTGTTCTGAATTTTTTGGAGGCGATCAATGAGATACTGAGGGCAGCCACAAAGCAAAGAGTTACAATAATCTAGCTTGGACAGCACAAATGCACAAACTAGTGTTTTAGTGGCTTCCACGGTCAGCAGGTGACGAACTGAACTAATACGACGAAGTTCCAGATAAGCGGATCTACACACTGCACTGACATGCTGTGACATAGATAACTCGCTGTCAAGTGTAACACCCAGGTTTCTCACACTCGCAGAGAAGCCAATGAGTGTTCCATCCACAGACAATGATGATGGTAAAGGCAGGGACGAAGATAATCTTGGATTAGCTACCAACATTGCTTCAGTTTTGCCATCATTTAACATCAGTTTGTTGGTGGTCATCCATGATTTGACATGGTCAATGCACTGTTTGGACGGCATTCACAGCTCGCTCGACAGTATCACTTTTGTACATCTGCGTATCATCTGCAAATGCATGATGGGAAATGGAGCGACTACAAATCAGGTCGGACAGGGGCTGAACATACAGTAAGAACAATACAGGTCCTAGGACCGAGCCCTGGGGTACACCAAACCGAAGAGGTGATGGCTCAGAACGACAGCCGTCGACAGAAACAATCTTTTGTTTAAATGTGAAATGTGAAAGTCGTAAATGGAAAGCTTTTGGGCTGCTCTTTGTTACATTTGAGTTCTAACTTGACATAAGGCAAGTAACTAAACCTAATACCTAATAATAATAATAATACCGTTATTATATAGGCGCTTTTTCTCAATTTTTGGGCGAATCGACTCAAAGCGCCGCGAACTGAAACCCAACACGCACACTCACGTAACAGACACGGATTTACGCCATTTAAGACACAGTACAAGACAGACGAAGGGCCAGTTCAGCTAGTGAAGTTACAGAGATATTTGATCGCTTGTATTTGAAATTTGTAAAGTGGCCTGAAACCGGTACCAAAGTGTGGGGGATGGGGGGGGGGGGGGGGGGTGGGGGGGGGGGGGTGGAAGAACCGGAGTACCCGGAGAAAGAATCCCCGACGGTCCGCCCGAATTAACGGTGACACTTACCAGAGGAGAAAAGTCCGACGCCGGAACCCGTTTTCGAACCTCGCACCTTTGGCATTGGTGGCAGGCGGGGGAGGGGGGGGGGGGTGGTACGAAAGAGGTAGGGGTGAGTGAATCATCCAATTCTCTCCACTGCCATCGAGCACATATCATTAGCCAAACTTCGACCCATTAAAAAAAAAAACCCCACAAAATAACAGCAAAACACCCCCCCCCCCCACCCCCAAACAAACCCACAGAATAAAAAATGAGACCAGCAAGAGACAAAGAAACTAATCAGCCCCCGCAACCGCGGAAGCTGATGAGGTTCTTTTTTGTCTCTTGCAGTCGAATGAGTTTGCATTTTCCTGGCGGTGAAGGTGGTTAAAAAAAAAGACCGACATATATTTTAGTTTAGCAAATTCCCCAATAGCAGAAGGTCATCGGGCCGACGACAGCCGCAGTTGGCCAGCGCACGGCCGTGCGAAGCTGCGACCGTCGTCTGCCCCAGGACCTTTGCTCACTGGGTTGCAACAAACGGACCATATCTGACCCTTAGGGGATGAACCGAACCGTGCGAATAGCATGCATGTCCTTACAGGACCCATAATGTCGACCCGTCCCTGGTGGCGAGGTTTGTGTCACTGTGACAATTGTCACAAAGCATCGAGGAGAATCTCTACTGTATGAAACCATTTAGTGGACGATAAAGGTTAGTTAGTTCAATTTCATTCAGTTCTCAGTTTAGTTTAATTAAATTAAATTCAGTTCAGTTCGGGTTCAGTTTTGTTCAGTTCAGTTCAGTTCCGGTCAATTCAATTCAATTCAGATCGGTACAGTTCAGTTTAGTTCATTTCATTTCAGTTCAGTTCAGTTCAATTCAATTCAATTCAATTCAGCTTAGTTTAGCTCAGTGCAGTTCAATTCAGTTCAAGTCAGTTCCGTTCCGTTTCTTTCCTTTCAGTTCAGTTCAGTTCAGTTTAGTTGAATTCAATTCAGTTTAGTACAACTCAGTTCAGTTCAGTTCAAAGAAAAAAAGAAAATACGAAGCGTGTTGAGGCTCAGAGTGCTATAGAAACTCCCAACAAAGAAAGAAACGTTTTTAAAAAGGACAACTACGACAAATTCATTATTTTTTCGCGATAAAACCCTTTCAAAATAGACGTACAGACAAGAAACCAAAATCGCCGCTAAGTAATCTTTGATTTGCCAGAAGAGCGGCATTTTACACGCTTGGCAATCTTATTCGTGGTCTGGACTTCAGAGGGATTTGTAACAATTTTCGCAAAACTCGTGGAAATCTCAACAAGGTTTGTGACACCCAAACATTTTTGTCACAAAGTACGCTGAGACTTAGTGCACACGAACTTTATGACAGTATGTCACATTGTCACAGAGCTCTTTACAACGGGTATCTGAATCGAAAGGAGAGGCGAGGGTAAAGGATTAGGATTGGGGTGGTGGTGTTTGAGGGTGGATGACATTCAAACGAACCAGGAAGGAAAAGCCGCGGGAGAATGCAGGGGCGAAAAATGTAGGACACTTTTAAGATAAAGAATTAACTCATTGTAGTCGGATACGCGGCGGACAGCGTCTGCAATAAGTTAACCCCTTGACTGTTAAACTGACGATACCACTCGACGGAAAAGACGCGTGTAGTGGACTAGCGATGTGGTGCTGTAACTCATTACATCCTGAGTATAGAATTATCTCTTTTTTTGTAGATGGGTAGTTCTCAAAAACATGGCCCAATTATGTGACATTTACCTCGGAAAAAAAAAAAATGTTTTGAGTAGAAAGCTCATGATATGTCATTTAATGCTCAAGACTGTCATGCATACGAAGTTGCAAAAGATCTGATATTTATACATTTCGTTTTCCGCCCAGAAGGGGAGGTAGCACATGACCACCTAGCGTCGGGCAGTCAAAACATGGACACCAAATTAAGAGAGAATGAGCTTCGCAAACTTAATTTTGACACAAATGTACAAGTCATTTAATTTAAAATGCTAACAACAACTAATTAAAAAAAATTTATTGAAATTTTTGGATGTTATGTACGTAAAGTTTACGATTTATTTTAACATTTACGATTTATGTGGGGAAATTTTACTGGATGCGCATTTTCGCCATAAAACAATTGCATGGCGTTTTAGAAATAAAGCCTGCTATAAATAAAATGTAGTGTATATATATATATATATATATATATATATATATATATATATATATATATATATATATATATATATATATATATTATATATATATATATATATATATATATATATATATATATATATATATATATATATATATATATATATATATACACGTTTTGTCTTACGTGCGATAGCAAAAGCAAGTCTATGTAATGGGCCATCCCTCGTCTGTACTTCGTCCGTTGTTTGTGGTAAATTTTAACGTTGGATCTTTCTCGGAGACTGTTCAAGCCTCAAACTTCAAACTTAGCCAAAGGATGATATTTTGTGGCAAAACCTTTCTGAAACATGCCAATTTCAGTGACCTCTCTCAAAGGTCGAGTTCAAAAGAGGTCCAGAGAGGGGTAAAAAATAGGCAGATTTTGATACAAATTGTTTCTTCTCAAATACTATTCAAACTTCAAACCCAAACTTCGTGCAGAGATGCCTGATGGTAAGACCTTTCTATGCATACTAGTTAGGATGACCCCTAAAAAAGCTGAAGGGCCACAAGAGGTCGGCAAATGTGTGAAAAATGCCAATTTATTGTTATAATTGCTGTTTTATCAAAGTTTTTGCCAACTTTTCAGTCAGGTTTGGCTCAAAGGTGATGATAAGACCTTTCATACTAATTTAGTGATCCCCTCGCAAGGTCAAGGGTCATGGGGGTCCGGATATAGGTAAAAAGAACACACCATATTTTGACAAAAACTGTTTTTCCTCAAATTAAATTTTCAACTTCAAACTCAAACTTGGTATGGAGATACCTTATGGTAAGGCCTTTCTATGCATGCTATTTTGGATGACCCCTCGAAAAGGTCAAGGTCATGGGAGGTCGGCAAGTGTTTTAATAATGCCATATTTGGATAGAATTGTAGTTTTTCAAAGTTTAGTTTATTATTTTTTAAAATCAAATTTGGCATAAAGGTAGCTGGTAATAACAACTTTCTATGCATACTAATTTTGTCGATCCTTCACAAAGGTCAAGGGAGGGTTGACAAATGTTCGTATACATCTTGAGAAAACTCATATTTCGCTGGTACAAAAGTTATTTTAAGACACTTTAACGCTTGCTCATTTCAGTGATCTGTTGGAAAGGCCAAGGTATCACCCACATCCCTGGCAGTTTCTGATAATCTACTTCATAACTCTACTGTTGCGCGGCGAAAGTTCCGATCGACCATTCGTTCCAGAAAAGATCATAAACATTTTTTTTCACCATCACAAAGAATGCAAACGAAACACGCAATTGGCGAAAGACGCGCAGCAAACAGAAATGTTTAATACAAAACCAAGAATTACACACAAACAAGAATGGCAAATTCGTCATGGGTCAAATGTACGGCAGGTAATAAATATACCCTTTTGTGACCTTGACCTAATAGCAGACCACTAAAAGTGTTCAGGCATCTTAATAAGAGAAGAGGGTCAGCGTTTGAAACAGCGAAATCTATGTCTTCTCACAACATTTTCATTTTCTCACGTTCGTCAAACCCCTCTCGTGACCCTTGACCTTGGCGATTGATCAGCCAGCTTGATACGCTTAGAAAAGCCTTATCATCAGCTACCTTTGTGCCAGATTTGATGGAAAAGTTTGCAAAAAAACCGCAGATGAATATTATTAAAATAATACAAAATTGGCATTTTACACTAAGTTTCTCAGCTCTGGTGACCTTGACCATTGGGGAGGGGAAGGGGGTGGGGGGGGGGGGGTGGTGGTCGTCCAATTAAGTATGCATAAGTATGTCTTAGTATTAACAGTTACACTTGTAACAGGCTTGGGTTTGAAGATGTAAATAGTATTTGGGACAAAAAATGGCTATTTTTCACCTATTTCCTAAAATCTTGTGACCCTTTACTTTTCCATGCAGTCTCTCAGAATACGATTCATTAGAGGATATTACCGTCAGGCATTTTGTACCAAGTTTAGGTATTACGTTGTGAACAGTATTTGAGGAAAAAAATCAAAATATGTCAATTTGTTTACATGTGTCATGCATAGGGCCTGACTAAATACAAATCCGCTGCGCTACCGCGTGCGCGCAACCGCGTAACTAGCTCAAGTCAGAGTATAAGAGAGAAAACAAAAGGCACGCGAAGCGGCGATGCACTGTGATTCCAGAGTAGTTTTCAACCCTCAAAGCAACCATCCGCCTAAAACCTCGAACTGAACAAACTCAGTAGATATTTTGCCACAAATCTATACCAACCTTGTCCTCCGATCAAAACTGATAGTTTAGTATCAAGGCTTTTTGCACAGTCAAGCATCATTTTAGCAGACGTCCATTTGTTGGGTTTTAGATGTGGCCGGAAATACGCCTCATGCTCATCTTTCTTTGCTTATTGTAAATTAGCATATCCAAAGAAATTAAAACAAGAGTGCATCTTACTGTCGACATGAACTTGTGACCTGCAGGCAGCAATCGCTTTACGTATTTCCCCCAGCCCGAAAAGGTCTACTTTAATGGAGTCTGGTTTAAACACTGCTTAGTTGTCAATATCTTTTCGAGTAACACGGCAGAAACAATGGATGCACAGCAGTGCAGTGTGATCTCTTTCACGGCACTCTACTAAAGGGTTTAACGTTGAACCCTAGACGTTGAGAAAGATGTCCTGGATACTTCCGGCCACAGCTAGAATTTCGCGCGTGTGGTTCCTTTCCTCCCTTGTATTCTGACTTGAGCTAGTTACGCGGTGGCGCGCACGCGGTGGCGCAGCGGATTTGCATTTAGTCAAAGCACCACTCGTCAGGCCCGTATGGTGTCATGATCCACTCTGACTATAAAATTTGAGAGAGGTCAATGAAATTGATATGTGTAGACAGGTGTTGGCCACAAAGTATCTTTAGGAAAAGGTTGAAGACTGTGGCTAATAATTATATTCTCCGAGAAAATGCAATCTCCGTTGCCATCGGGGGCAACTGTGTCCCTGTGTTTTCACAACTGACTCGCACGGCTGACTGCTACCAAGATGCGAAAAACTGGATGACAGCAAACAAACTTAAACTGAATGACGACAAAACGGAAGCCATGCTGGTAGGCACTCGCCAGAAACTCTCCCATCTCCCTCCCTCTCTCCATCTGCAACTCGACAGCACCCCCATCCCTCTCTCTGACTCGGTCAAGAACCTCGGTGTTATCCTCGATTCCTCTCTTTCCATGACCAGCTTCGTCTCCGCCACGGCCCAGGCATGTTATTTCCACCTGCATCGCATCAGTCAGATCAGAAAATACCTCACCACCGAAGCTGCCACCAAACTTGCTGTCTCTCTCATCTTATCTCACATCGACTATTGCAACTCTCTCCTTTCCTGCCTCCCTCACTCCACCACTTTCACTCTCCAGCGCGTCCAGAACAATGCTGCTCGCCTCGTCCTCAGAAAGAAGAAATCCGACCACATCACTCCCCTGCTCAAACTCCTTCACTGGCTCCCCATCCCCCAACGCATCCAATACAAGATTTTGTCTCTCTGCTACAAATCCCTTAACAACTACGCTCCTGCCTATCTCTCCAACTTACTTCACTCCTACACACCTTCCCGCTCCCTCCGCTCCGCCTCCGTCTGTTTCCGCCTCAACATCCCCGCACCAAACTCAGCACTTTCGGCCCCCGCTCCTTCTCCGTCTACGGTCCATCCACCTAGAACACTCTCCCACTTTCTCTCCGTCAGAAACATTCTCTCTCCTTCTTCCAGTCCGCCCTCAAAACTCACCTATTTCAACAGTTCTAGCATTATAACATCACCACACGCCCCACCCCAAGCTGACTGTCGTAATGTATTTGTGGTACGTGAGTCATTGTAAAAAGCGTGCGCATGTGTGCGCGAGTTGTGAGTGCGCGCTTAGAGTTATACTTATTATAAGATAAGCGCATTATAAATGCCGTAATTATTATTATTAGTATTATTATTTTGTTTGTTAAAAGCAATCTGCTCCATGGCAGGCTTTGATTGTTGTAAGTCGCCGGCACATCGGCCTCTTAATCTTGTCTTGCCTCAGCTAAGACTTTTCTACCCTTCTTTTCACAATCCATGTGATCAGGCACACGTACCACACTCTGGGTGTCTCTCTCGATTTGCAGTGCAGCAAATCAACGGAGAAAACCAATAATGCAGGAGGTATGACCAACATGTTCTTTTATATAAATGGAGGATGAAGGGTGGTATGACATAGCGGAAGAAGAGGTATGCTCAAAAGGTGCTCTAGCCATACCCTATCCCTTGGTTCCTACTCCACTGGCGTAGGTGCGATGGGTGGAAAGGATGGGGTGGGGGTGGAGGGGGATTGGGGGAATCGATCAGTCACTCCGAGGGGTTAACCCCTTCGCTGCCGAGAAGCAGTGAACACGATCCTACCGCAAGAGACATAGATACTCATGAGCCCCCGCGACTGCGGGGGCTCATGAGGATCTATGCCTCTTGCTGAGACCAAATTTGTATCCATGTTTCTTGGACGGCTTTTAGCTTTTCGTCATTGAATGAACAAAGATTTTTAGAAACATACATACAGTGGCAGGGAAGGGGTTAAATGATGATTTATATGCTGTGTAAACCTTATCTCATCAACCACATAAAAAAAGACACACACACACACACACACACACACACACACACACACACACACACGCACGCACGCACGCACGCACGCACACACACACACACACACACACACACACACACACACACACACACACACACACACACACACACACACAAATTGGCGGGTGACAGCGTTATATTGCTAGACACTCCTGAGTCACTAGGTACAGCTGTGACATTTTGCGATAAAAAACAAAACCAAACATCCTCCTCGTAAAGCCCGCCGAATATTCTATGAGTTTTACCTGTGAAAATAGAGCTTTCAATGAACTCAACCGTCTCTTTCCTGCCGCATATAAACAAGAGCCCGCCGCGATAAGTATAAATACTTTTAACATTCGTAATGATGAGTTTTGTCCCCTCGGAAAAAAATGGAGTTTTGGGTCATTTAGAGGTAACTGTTCATAAAAGACATAGTATGTTCCGCGCGCTTTAAGCCTTTCCTGCAGTAATCATCGCGATAAAAACAGCTATCGACAGCACTAACGGTTTAAGTGCATCTTTACAGCGAGCGGCTGTATAATTTTATAGATTGCATTTTTGAACCCTGTGGCTGTCGGTAGCGGTTTTCGTCTCAATGATACCTGCAGGAATCATCGAGACGAAAACCGCTACCGACAGCCAAAAGGTGAATTCCATCATAACTTTTCTGTTTGGGCACGTCGACTTGATTTTTGAACTGGTTTACCAAATATGAGCTGCTGTTTTCTTTTTTGTTGTTGGTTGTATTGCGGTTTTTAGAGAAGGTATATCCGTACATTTTGCGTACATGAGAAATGCTAAAACATCTCACAGAAGAGAACATGTGGAGTACTCCATTAGTGGGTCTGTTCTGTGGAGGGTGGGGGGGGGCCGGGGGGTGGCCGGGGGTGGCCGGGGGGGCCGGGGGTGGCCGGGGGGGGGGGGGCGGGGGGGGGCCGGGGGGCGGGAGCGGGGGGGGGGGAGGCGGGCGGGGGTGGTTGGGTGGGTGGGTGGTGGGGATGGGGTACTCCCGCTAACGGTGCCGCATTAACCAATAGAGATATCGACTTGTCTCAGTCTTTGCACAAATGTGAGTCTTTTCTTCTCACTGAAGAGAGAGAGAGAGAGAGAGAGAGAGAGAGAGAGAGAGAGAGAGAGAGAGAGAGAGAGAGAGAGAGAGAGAGAGAGAGAGAGAGAGAGAGAGAGAGCGTTTGTGTGTGTGTGTGTGCGTGTGTGCTCTCGCGTCGCGAGTGTTTATATTCTATTGTAGAGATAGCTAGTGTCTATTGTAGCACTTTAAAGTTGTGAGATTGTTTCTCTCTTTTATTGATTTATTTACAATGACCACCATGAAATAATTTCCTTTTTTGTGGATAATAAAGTTGTCTGAATGTGAGCCTGTATCTGAACCCGTCCTGTGTTAGTTAGGGCAGACTGCGTTGCTGCAATCTTCGGTCGTTAATTTAACACCAAAAGACCCTTGAGGTCCCAGGAAAATGGATTTAGAGTGGGTTTCAGCAAGAGGCATAAGTCCTCATGAGCCCCCGCAATTGCGGGGGCTCATGAGGATCTATACCTCTTGCAGTTGGGTGATGTTGAAAATTTCTCGGCACTGAACCGGTTAAGCTCTTTCATGTGCACGGTAAACATCATTAACTTGACATTTTTTGAAGGGTAGTGCATGATTTTCGAATGAACTCGTTCGAGAAACGTTGAAGGACAAAGTGGCTATAGAAAAAAAAAAGTGTGACGATGGTGGGGTGGGGGGGGGGAGGGGGGCGATGCGGGTGACTGTGGAAGTCGGGGTGGGGAGGAAAGGGGTAAGGGGTAGGGTGGGGAGAGGGGGGTGGGAGGTAGGGGTCAGCGAATACGATTTCGCTCTATTATATACCGTCTCTGGTATAACTGCACCAGTTTCGTGTCTTATATAACCCATTAAAAACAACAACAACAAACCAAAATAAACGACAACAAAAACAACAAACACCAAAACAACACAAACAAACAAATAAACAAACGAACGAACGAACGAACAATCGAACATACAAACAAACAAACAAACAAACAAACAGCCCTCAGTTTATCTTTCTTCTCGTGTAAGCTATTTACATATTGTGCTTGAACTACATGTTTCACAATCTTACTTCGATCTTTATCCCTGACTTGGACATTAGCCCCCTGCATGCATGCAGGCGTCGATACTGTTTGCAGTGCCGGCGCTTGAATGTATAAGGGGTTAATTTAGCCTGAGAACATCGCCTATAAATCGAGCGGAATAACTCTTAACCCTTTGACTGTGGAAAAACCGCTACCGACAGCCAAAGGGTTAACTCCACACACACACGCACACACACACACACACACATACACACACACACACACACACACACACGAACGCACGCACACATGCACACACACACGAACGCACGCACACACGCACACACACACCCATGCACGCACACACATGCACGCACATATGCACAAATAAGCACGCATGTGCTAGAATGTTAAACATCAATAACTTTGCACTTCCGCTTTTCTTTTATTGAAATGTGATGTGCATTTGGCCAGAAATAATGCATGAGCGCACGCTATTTCTTTTAATTCAAAATAATTAACAAGCAAACATATATTTTATAACTGACACTATATCGTACAAATGTAGCTGTTAACCCCGTGACAGCCAGCGGACGCGTATTTCACGTCTGAAATCACTGCACACTGACCGCCATTCACGTGAAGAACACAAATAAAATGGGACCAGGCGTGGGTACAAAGAACGTAGGACTAACAAGAGACACAAATCCTCATGAGCCCCCGCGACTGCGGGGGCTCATGAGAATTTATGTCACTTGTTGATAGGTCGCGTTCGCCTTGCCCCCGGCAGTTAAGGGGTTAAATCAAGACTGGAGTTGCACTGCATATGCTTTTAGACGCAATACGATTGCCTGGAAAAAAGAAATAGACACTGACTTTCCACATATGAAAAATCGGTGACAGAATGTGAAAATGTAATGCACGATTGAAGTAAAGTGGCGAATATATGGCATTTCATTTACAGTTATGAACCTTCCAACGTAATGCAACTTTTGTCGGGAAAATAAAACTGATTACTATCTTTTTACAGTGTCAAAAAATGTAAAGATGAAACTTTAAAGTGAATTAAACGGCACCATATCAGTATCACATTAATTTGTGTATATTAACTTTTTGGAAACAAACAGTTTGTGCCCGCCCCCCTCTACCCCCCCCCCCCCCCGAACCCTCCACACACCACCAGGACCGCCACAGCAAAAACAAGAAACTATTTAACAAAACAATAACAACAACGCCGACGTCGACAAGAACAACAATAACAACAGCAGCAACAACAGCAACCAAGCAAATATACAGGGACAAATAATAAACAAGATACACGATTAAAACTCCTCTAAAAAGAAGCAAAAGAGGAAAAGAAAATCACAGTCTTTTTTCATATCACAGACAACGATACATGTACTGGCCTTGATTTTTTGGCTTACGGCTCTAGACCGTAAGGTTCTAAAATCACAGTCCAACACACGGAAGAAAACAATGCAATGACAGGAGTTCAATAGATTTGAATGATAAACTATGCATGTCGTGTTTTGGACGTACGACGCTCTGTTGCCGCATGTAGGTTTGGGTGCGGGACGTTGTCTGGTCTAGTCATTATCCTCACCCCAATGCGTCGGTCGAATAACGCCGATACACATCTGAAGACACGTAAAACCAATAATCTTTTCGCCCACACATTACAAGTCACAGAACCTGACCCCTCCCCCCCCCCCCCTCTCCCTAGTAGCAAAACGTCTTCGGGCCCACGACGGCCGCAATGGGCCCGCGCACGACCGTGCGCGGGCCCAATGCGGCCGTCGTGGGGTCGAGGATCTTTGCTGACTTCGCTTACGAATTCGGTGTAGAGAAAACTCACAAACCAGATAGGTGAGGCTAGCGCTGGCAGAATTGTCAGTACTCAAACCAAGGCAGGGGATCTAACTGTTGTCTGTCCAGCGGTGTAGAGAAAAGGAGAACATGAAAATCTGCAAGACATACCCAATGCGCAATAGGCCATCGGGCCAACGTCGTCCGCCGTTGGCCAGCGCACGGCCGTGCGCGGGCCGACGGCGGCCGACGTTGGCCCGATGGTCTGTTGCGCATTGGTTAGAAGATTTAGAAGGATCTTTGCCTATAGCTGACACAACTTTGGATTCAAGCTGAGGCAGGCTTCCAAGTCCCACGCGATGTGACACTGTAGTTCGCTGCTTCCCCAGCAAGAGATATCAAAACGATTTTCAATTCATGTTAATCCACATTATTAACCGCTAACACTGCCGAGGAAAAAAGTGAACACGGCCCAACTGCAAGAGACATGCACGATCCAGCTGCGAGGGACATAGATCCTCATGAGCCCCCGCGTCTGCGGGGGCTCATGAGGGTTTAAGCTTCTTGCTGAGACCAATTTGTCTTTATGGTCGGCTTTTTGTGGACGGTGTTGGCTTTTGGTCGTTGAAGATTTAAGAAACCATAATGTGCGTACAGTATACGTCCAATGGCAGGGAAGGGGTTAACCATCTGGGTGTCGGTAGCGCTTTATGATGTCCTACAGAAACCACCTTAACCCGTTGTCTCAGTGTCGGTAACGGTTTAAGTCGCGATGATTCCTGATCCACCACGACTGAAACCGCTACCGAAACCCAAAGGGTTAACAAAAATCACTACCTACAGCAAAAAGGACAGCCGTTTTCTATACGTTTCATAAACTTGGTTCTTTTTATTATTATTATTATTATTTTTTTTATCAAGAAGTAACATTGTGATCTGCCTAAACGGATCACCCAATTACGTCACTCATGTGCGAGAGTAGCAGGGCATAAAGAAACTGGTTCGCGACGCGAGGGTTCCTTGGGCTGGCGTAAAGCTTGTTCTTTAAAGGCCCACTACGGCCGTAACTGTTAAAGAGACACTTCTGTAACAGATAGTTACGAAATGCTACACAAAGGTCTAGTTAAGGTTCATTTTTCACATCCAGTTCAGCACACGTCGTCTTTATATCAAGCAACCGGACACTGACACCACTTCGTTCTAGAAATATAACTCTATCAGTACGAGAAACAGCTAAAAATAGATTGACATGCTAACGGCTGCGCAGAATAAATAAGTGCGATTACGCGTGTGCTTTTGCTGCGTGTCTAAACTGCTGTTAAAGTTTATTAGATGCGTCGACAAGGCATAACAAACACAAATGGTGATGAAATGTGTCTTCAAATTTATGCATAATGATACTTTAACGCGCATAATAATGTAGAAATCACCACTACGTCATGCGTTCCTTAAATAATTCGGCCACGGTACGTCATGGAAACGCGTATGAGGTCATCCGCATCGCGTTTCTATAACTTCACGAAAGTGTTTGTAAACTGCCTACTCTGATATTGACCCCTTCACTGCCTTCACATAATTAAAAGTGAACATAATCCAGCTGCAAGAGACATAGATCCTCATGAGCCCCCGCGACTGCGGGGGCTCACGAGGATCTACGCCTCTTGCTCAGACCAATTTGAATCCATGTTTCTCGGACGGTGTTGGCTTTTTGGTCGTTGAATGAACTATGATTTCAGAAACAAAAATGTACGTACAGTGGCATGGAGGGGTTAAGAAGCGAACTAGTAAAACTTGAATTCGCGAACCTAACTCACTTAAGAGAGAAAATATATACTCACGAGAAGTAAGCAGACAATGAAGATTGGAAGAAGGATGATTGCCAGAAGAGCTATGCCTCCGTACTTTAAGCACTTTTCCCAAGTGCATCCCTCATCGCTGAAAAGATACGATACATTACAAAACGAAACGAAGTGATACGATACGATACGATACAATCCAATCCGATACGATAATGTACGATACGATACGATACGATACGAAACGAACCAATTCGTTACGATACGATACGATAAGATACGACACAATACGATATAGGCCGTTTGACATCGGAGCGCACAACGTTTTCCCAAAATATCTCCGCAAAGAACCACTTTACTGTACCACTTTAAGGACAAGTATCATTTAGTGCCAGTTGACCTGATATGGCATTAAAAAAAAAAAAAAAACTGAACTCCTATGATTTGTATAGAGCCCCGGCAGATTTCAATATCGAGGTCAAGCATGCAGACTTCATAATTATATGCCTGCACTATTTCAGGTTTGGAAACTTGGCCAATTCACGTGAATATGTATGTTTCCCATACAGGGCTTAAATATATATCTGGGGCACATTTAGGGATGTAAATCAGTCATTTCATGAAAACAAAATTCGAAATTTTACGACTTTACAGCCAAACTGACACATTGTTCGAATCATCTTTGTAAAAGTAAATCGTATTAGGCCAACTGTCACTGAATGGTATTTGCTCTAATATTAATATAGAAAAGTGTTTCTTTGTGGAGATATTTGCGAGAACCGTTGTGCCGCGCTCCGATGTCAAACGACCTATACAATCGATGCTATGCGATGCGATGCGATGCTTTGCTATTAGTGCTGCGGTACTGTGTGAGTGACGCGACACAAATCACGACGGGACACACCACGCAATGCGACACGACACGACACTACACGATACGACGCGACGCGACACGACACATGGCACCACACGAGAAGGGGAGAAAAGAGAAAGAGGAAGCGATGATTTCATATCACATTAAATTTAATTGCCTCACATATTACTTTGTCATGGGATCCAGTACAGTTTTTGATAAAGATATCATATAACAATCGATACCATTTTGTATGAAAACAAAGCAAAATGATAAAAAAACAACAAAAACAAACAAACAAACAAAATAAACTTTTTAAAATGTAACTCATTCAGTCCCGACACACCCCAACAAGATATGGATCGACCATGATAGTTCAAAGGTGGTGCCAGAATAGCTTGGCGCATATAGGAGCCAAGGTTTTCTGGCACCACCCTTGAACTATCATGGTCGATCTGTCTACTGCAATGTACTGCAGTCCTCAGAGGACAACTCCACAACGTGGGTATTTCGTACCTAGCATACAATGGGTTAAAAAGCGCGCGCTAGTATTTCTTTTATTTTTTTTTACCTTACAACTGTAAATCGACAAGTCAAGAATCACAGGCTAACACGTGCGTGAGAATATTCTGATATTTATTTTCTTCTTCGCTGCGGCCCACGTCGGTCCGAAGACCTTTGCTTACTGGGTATTGTAATAGTTCAAGGGTAGTGCCAGAATAGCTTGGCGCCTCTAGGCTCCGTACTTCCTTTGCTACATCGCAACAAGAACAATTAAGAACAAGAACAACAACAACAACAACGACAGCATGAACAACAACAAGGACGACGACGACGATGATGATTATAGTTTTGTTGTTGTTGTTGCTTTTTATTATTATTGTTGCTATTATTTCATAATAGGGGATACCAGGTTAGTCCGGCCCCGGGGCAAGTCTGTCCATTGTTTCATTTGAAGACTTTGAATTATTCAGTCATTTTGGTCAAATAGCCAAATAGCTAAAGGCACTTGACCGTCCATCTCCATGAAGGCTGAATATGGCGCCCGTGTTTTGTAAACTTGTTAGGTGGATGTAAAAATCTGATTTTGCTTGTTCAAAGTAATTTTGCAAAAGTTTTGTATGGGTCCAATTACAAAACTTACAAATGACACCAGACATTCAGATTAGTAACCAAAGTCCTCATGTCTATGCTATTATTGAATTGTGACGTTATTGCTGTAGCCGGTGTCACAGATTGTTGTTCATTAAAAATAAATGTGCCTGTGTTGGGGTACGTCCGCCTATTTACCTTGGGCAAGTTCTCCCCCCTACGCGGACTGCCCCGTGAGGCAGGCGGATGTGCTCCATATAAAAACAGACACACATCCTGGTTAATGCTATTAGTTGTATTACGAGTTAGGCTTTGCCAGTGGTTCTTGTTGCCTCGAGAGTCCGGTCAGCAGGGTCAATGTCAGAGGTATGAGTCGAAGGCTTTTGCCCGAGACTCTTGCCGCCGACATTGAACCCCCCCCCCCTCCCCCCCTTTCTGATCGGACCCGAGAGGTGACAAGAACCGCTAGCAAAGCCTAACTCGTAATACAACGATTGTGTGTGTCTTCAACTGTAAAAAAAGTATTAAGCGCGATGTATAACCATGAAAGAACCACACGCCTCGTGCGTGTGACATAGAAATGCAGGGGACGCAAATCTCAATACTTTCGACTGTCTATCAACAACCTCGCACGAACTGCATTCGCCTGAAATTTCTTTCAAAGGTAAGTTTAAAAAAAATTTTTTTTTTACATTTATAGTTCGTTTGACATCGGAGCACACAACGTTTTTCGCAAATATCTTCGCAAAGAACCACTTTTATCTTAGAACAAATGTCATTCAGTGCCTGTTGACCTAATACGAAACTCGAACAATGTGTCAAATTTGTTGTACAGTCGTAGAAATTCGGTTTTTTTTTTTCATGAAATTATTGATTTTACATCCCTAAATATGCCCCAGATTATATTCAGCTTCGTTGGTCATTGGTTGGTTTTCTGTCGGGGTTTGCTCCCCTAGTCTTTGCAGGCTCTCCCGAGGTACCCACAAGGCAGTACCCATAGTTGGGAGTCAGGTTCACGGGCAGCAGGGCCTATCCACCGACACCGGTGGGCCTGCATGCCGCGCGTCTGGGGGCCAGACCTCCTCCGAGTCCCCTGTAGCTCAGTCTGAGTCCGTGAGGTGCTCAGTTACCGTGTGTCACCGCGAGGAGGCACTACATGAGGCTTGTTGTACTGGCAGAGAGAGGAGAGAGAGAGAGAGAGAGAGAGAGAGGAGAGGAGAGAGAGAGAGGAGAGAGAGAGAGAGAGAGAGAGAGAGAGAGAGAGAGAGAGAGAGAGAGAGAGAGAGAGAGACTGACGCATTCTGCCCTCCTTTTCGCAACACGGCCCGCTAGCCAGCGGTGGAAGCTAAAAGCGAGAAGTGACAAGCACTACCACTGCGCTACCCACACTAGACGCATCACAACAACCATTTTGACACACGATACTGATTCGCTCTGACTTGTAAAGAAACCAAAATTGCATAGTTCTGTTGAGTTTTGTGACTGATGTAGGTGTGGGGACGAATCTGCCCCGGCCCCTGGACGGATTTACCCCCGGACATGGGGCAGGACTGCCCATGCTTGACTGGGTCGATTGAGAGACAAATTGTGTCTTCTGTTACATTAATGTGGCCCTATTTGCAAACGCAAATGTTGGCAGGATATTTACGTTCAATTTAAGACTGACCCTCTATCTCTATTAGTACGTTCTCCAGATGGCACAGAGTGCAAAAGGAGGGGGAATATCCCCGGTCTCCCCTAATAATAATAACAACAATGTAATAATAATAATAATAATAATAATAATAATAATAACACATGCAATATAATAATATAATGATGATGATGATGATGACGACGACGATGATGATGATGATGATAATAATAATAATAATAATAATAATAATAATAATAATAATTATTATTATTATTATTGTATTACACACCTTTGCACAGCAACTGGCGGATGCTGGACTTGAGTTCCCGTCGGTACTACGTAGACGGTCGTTTGCTGCTCCGCCATTTTGTATTAGTTTCGATAGTTTCTTCACGCTGGTCTGCTTTTCGTCAGCAAAGTATACGTACTAAGTGAATGAAATAACACAGGCGGATGGTGCCGCGTTGGCAAAACGTCTTTGGGCTTTCGACGGCCGCAGTGGGCCCGCGCACAACCGTGCGTGGGCCCACTGCGGCCATCGTAGGCCCGAGGACCTTTGCTTAATGGCTGATAAGTATAATCTAACGTCATTTTCTCGTTGTATTTCCCTATGGATGGTATTTCTGTTTCATAAGCTGACGTCGGCACAAGAATGGTCTGATATATCGGTCATCCCTAAACCAAAAGTAGATACCATATTGCACGGACTTCAAACATTCAATAGATTCATCCAGCTCGCACCATCTGCTAGATGCGTGTACCTTTTTTATGAGCCCTACAAGCCGTTATTCCGCATGACGCTGAGTCACTGAGGTAAGGTAAACCAATGCGCAAAAAGCCATCGGGCAAAGTCGGCCGCCGGATGGCCCCCGCACGGCCGTGCGCGTGCCAAAGGCGGCCGATGTGGGCCCGACAACCTTTTGCGCATTGGGAAAGAAAGAGAGATCTAACTCTAGCATCGCCCTACTTTAAACCAGATGGGATGAACCATAACCCACAAAGTCTCGCCTATATGATAATAATAATTAATAATAATTACGGTATTTATAATGCGCTTATCTTATAATAATTATAACTCTAAGCGCACTCACAACTCACATACGCATGCGCACGCTTTAGACAATGACTCACGTACCACAAATAGTGAAATACATTACGACAGTCAGCTTGGGGTGGGGAGTGTGGTGATATAGTGCTAGAACTGTTGAAAGAGATGAGTTTTGAGGGCGGACTGGAAGGAGAAGAGTGTTTCTGATGGAGAGAGAGTGGGAGAGTGTTCCAGGTGGATGGACCGTAGACGGAGAAGGAACGGGAGCCGAAAGTGCTGAGTTTGGTGCGGGGGATGTGGAGGCGGAGAGGGTCGGAGGCGGAGCGGAGGGAGCGGGAAGGAGTGTAGGGGTGAAGTAAGTTGGAGAGATAGGCAGGAGCGTAGTTGTTCAGGGGTTTGTAGCAGAGAGACAGAATCTTGTATTGGATGCGTTGGGGGATGGGGAGCCAGTGAAGGCGTTTGAGCAGGGGAGTGATGTGGTCGGATTTTTTCTTTCTGAGGACGAGGCGAGCAGCATTGTTCTAGACGCGCTGGAGAGTGAAAGTGGTGGAGTGAGGGAGGCCGGAAAGGAGAGAGTTGCAGTAGTCGATGCGAGATAGGATGAGAGAGACAGCAAGTTTGGTGGCAGCTTCGGTAGTGAGATATTTTCTGACCTGACTGATGCGGCGGAGGTGGAAATAGCATGCCTGGGCCGTGGCGGAGACGAAGCTGGTCATGGAAAGAGAGGAATCGAGGATAACGCCGAGGTTCTTGGCCGAGTCAGAAAGGGAGATAGGGGTGCTGTCGAGTTGAAGGTGGAGAAACGGGAGAGAACTGGGAAAGTTTCTGGCGAGTGCCTACCAGCATGGCTTCCCTCCTCTCCTAAAAAAAAACACAACCTCGACCCAAACGAACTCAAAAACTATCGCCCAGTCTCCAATCTCTCTTTCCTGTCGACGCTTCTTGAGAAGGTCGCTCTCAACCTGCTCAACCTCCACCTCGCCGACAACAACCTCCTCAGTCCCTTCCAGTCTGCCTATCGCAAAAATCACAGCACTGAAACAGCCCTTCTACATATCTTAAATGACCTGCTTCTCTCCACCGACTCGGGCAACATCTCCCTTCTTACGCTACTCGACCTTTCTGCCGCCTTCGACACTATAGACCACTCTATCCTCCTCCACCGCCTTCACCACTCCTTTGGCATCACTGACTCTGCTCACTCCTGGTTTCTCTCCTACCTATCCAACAGACAGCAGTCCATCACCATCGACGGCGTCTCCGCCAACCCAGTCACGCTCTCCTGCGGAGTTCCACAGGGGTCCGTCCTGGGCCCGGTCCTTTTCACACTCTACACCTCTCCGCTGTCCAACATCATCCAGTCTCACCACATACACCACCACCTCTACGCTGACGACTCACAACTACTAGACAAAGACAAACTCGACAACACTCAGTCACTACTGACTCGCACGGCTGACTGCTACGAAGACGTGAAAAACTGGATGACAGCAAACAAGCTTAAACTGAATGACGACAAAACGGAAGCCATGCTGGTAGGCACTCGCCAGAAACTTTCCCAGCCCCCTCCCTCCCTCCACCTTCAACTCGACAGCACCCCCATCTCCCTCTCTGACTCGGCCAAAAACCTCGGCGTTATCCTCGATTCCTCTCTTTCCATGACCAGCTTCGTCTCCGCCACGGCCCAGGCATGCTACTTCCACCTCCGCCGCATCAATCAGATCAGAAAATACCTCACTACCGAAGCTGCCACCAAACTTGCTGTCTCTCTCATCCTATCTCGCATCGACTACTGCAACTCTCTCCTTTCCGGCTTGCCTCACTCCACCACTTTCACTCTGCAGCGCGTCCAGAGCAATGCTGCCCGCCTCGTCCTCAGAAAGAAAAAATCCGACCACATCACTCCCCTGCTCAAACTCCTTCACTGGATTCCCATCCCCCAACGCATCCAATACAAGATTCTGTCTCTCTGCTACAAATCCCTGAACAACTGCGCTCCCGCCTATCTCTCAAACTTACTTCACCCATACACTCCTCCCCGCTCCCTCCGCTCCGCCTCCGACCCTCTCCGCCTCCACATCCCCCCGCACCAAACTCAGCACTTTCGGCCCCCGCTCCTTCTCAGTATACGGTCCATCTACCTAGAACACTCTCCCACTCTCTTTCCGTCAGAAACACTCTCTCTCTCCTCCTTCCAGTCCGCCCTCAAAACTCACCTCTTTCAACAGTTCTAGCACTATACCACCACACTCCCCACCCTAAGCAGACTGTCGTAATGTATTTCACTATTTGTGGTACATGAGTCGTTGTCTAAGCGTGCGAATGCGTGCGCGAGTTGTGAGTGCGCGCTTAGAGTTATAATTATTATAAGATAAGCGCATTATAAATACCGTAATTATTTATTTATTATTGTTTTGTCGTCGTTCAGTTAAGCTTGTTTGCTGTCATCCAGTTTTTCACGTCTTCGAAGGAGTCAGCCGTGCGAGTCAGTAGTGACTGAGTGTTGTCGAGTTTGTCTTTGTCTAGTAGTTGTGAGTCGTCAGCGTAGAGGTGGTGGTGTATGGAGTGAGACTGGATGATGTTGGACAGGGGAGAGGTGTAGAGTGTGGAAAGGACCGGGCCCAGGACGGACCCCTGTGGAACGCCGCAGGAGAGCGTGACTGGGTTGGAGGAGACGCCGTCGATGGTGACGGATTGCTGTCTGTCGGAGAGGTAGGAGAGAAACCAGGAGTGAGCAGAGTCAGTGATGCCAAAGGAGTGGTGAAGGCGGTGGAGGAGGATAGAGTGGTCTATGGTGTCGAAGGCGGCGTGGCAGAGAGATCGAGTAGCGTAAGAAGGGAGATGTTGCCCGAGACGGTGGAGAGAAGCAGGTCGTTTAGGATATGTAGAAGGGCTGTTTCAGTGCTGTGATGTTTGCGATAGGCAGACTGGAAGGGACTGAGGAGGTTGTTGTCGGCGAGGTGGAGGTTGAGCTGGTTGAGAACAACCTTTTCAAGAAGCTTGGACAGGAAAGAGAGATTGGAGACTGGGCAATAGTTCTTGAGTTCGTTTGGGTCGAGGTTGTGGGTTTTGAGGAGCGGACGGACGATGGCGGACTTGAAGATATCGGGGACGGAGCTATTCTCTAGAGATGTGTTGATGATGTCGGTAATGAAGGGCAGAAGTTTTGGAAGGTAGAGAGAACCTGGGAGGGGGTCTAGTTCGCAGGTTTTGAAAGGCATGGACTTTATGGTCTTGAGGACTTCATCCTGAGAGACGGGGCGGAAGGACGAGAGGGGAGTGCCGGAAAAGGTGGGGTCGGGAGGGCAAGGCGGAGAAGGCAGAGTGTCGAGTGTGTTGCGCAGAGTTTGGATTTTGTCGGAAAAATAGGTGAAAAAAGCGGACGGGAGTTCTTCTTTGCTGTGTGTGTTGGGGAGAGGAGAGTCTTTAGAAGTGCCTAGGAGTGTGTTCATGGTAGCGTAGAGGGTTTTGGAAGAAGTGGATTCCAGCATTTTGTTTTGAAGGTGTTTACGTTTGGAGTCGGAGATCATTCTGCAGACTTTGGATCTGGTGGTTTGGAAGATCTGTCTGTGAACGGTGAGGTCAGATGAGCGCCAACGGCGTTCCGCTTGTCGGCGTTCGCGCTTGGCCTCAGCTATGTCGTCAGTGAGCCAGGGGGAGGGGAGTCGGTTGGGTATGGAGTAGGTGGTGACAGGGGCATGGGTGTCGAAGTTTTCGAAGGGAGGAATCGAAATGGGATGCAAGATCGGGAGAGGGGGCGGGGTCCAAGAGAAGGTCAACAGCTTCGTCGAAGAAGCTCTCTCGGTTGACAGATTTTAGCTTGCGACGAGAGACAAGGAGCTTGGGTTTTTTTTTCGGGGGAGTTAGGTTGAGGGAGACGAGAATAGCGAGGTGGTCAGAGGGAAGCACAGAGGAGGTGTCAGAGTCGTGGAAGAGTTGATCGGAGGTGCGGGTGATAATCCAGTCGAGGGTGTGGCCGAGTCGGTGGGTGGGTTTAGCGATGTTTTGTGTAAAATTGTGGTTTGAAAGTGACGTGCAAAGGCGTTTTGTGTCATGGTGGTCGGGTTTGTCGAAGTGGAAGTTGAATTCGCCAAGAACGATGTTTTCCGGGTCGTGTGCTGTAGTGGTCGAGGAGGAGGTCGAACTCGGTGAGGAACATGGAGTTTGTGAGTTTGTTTTGAGAGCTTGGAGGGGGGTAGGGGGTGGTGGCGATAGATACATGAGAAGATGAGGGACTGGCCAGGGAGTGTTGCTACGGCCTCGACAGATTCAAAGGGGGGATGAGCAAAAGGGAGAGACTGAGAGAAGGAGAGGTGAGCAGAAAAACAGTCCCCGTAGATGATGGCAATGCCACCCCCCTCTGGAAGCACGCGGGAAGGAGGCCAGGCGGTAGCCACTCGGAGTGACGCTGGCGATGATGGGTTCATCGCCAGCTGAGCGGAGCCACGTTTCGGTGAGAGCTGCCCTCGCTGTCAAGGGTCACTACCTTTTGTCTTTGACTTGATTCTGATGTTGAAAGATCTCCATTTGAAAAAGACTAGCAGATCTGCCAATGCGCCACTGAACTATAACAGGGGCGCAGTGCATACGCGTCACTGGTTTGTCAAACGTCATTTGTCATGACGATTTTTTTTTTATTTTTACGTAATTTTATATTTAACGTGATATGAGTTTCACTTTCGCTTCAAGACTTGAGAAAATGGTGACAAAACTAGAATTTCACGGTACAATATCAGTTTTGGTATAATTTGCGTGAAATCAGGTTGACTTTAACTAGCTACATGATATATTAAGTACACATGCATGCTCTACTGAAAGCGTGTCGATGTGTGTGTGTGCGCGTGCGCGTGCGTGCGTGTGTGCGCGTGCTCCAAATATCTCCAAGAGGCATAGATCCTTATGCGCCCTCCGGGCGCATGAGAATCTATGCCTCTTGAAGATGCGCGCATATGTGTGTGTGTGTGTGTGTGTGTGTGTGAGAGAGAGAGAGAGAGAGAGAGAGAGAGAGAGAGAGAGAGAGAGAGAGAGAGAGAGAGAGAGAGAGAGAGAGAGAGAGAGAGAGAGAGAGAGAGAGATGAAATGAAATGAAACTTTATTTCTCAAGGATAAATGATTATTTACACAGACCTTTTTTCCATCATGTCCTTGCACACGCACTCATACAACACTCTCACGCGCGTGACTTAAACCTAATAAAAATGAAAAGACAAAACGTGATCATCAAGAGAGAGAGAGAGAGAGAGAGAGAGAGAGAGAGAGAGAGAGAGAGAGAGAGAGAGAGAGAGAGAGAGAGAGAGAGAGAGAGAGAGAGATTTTGTTTGTACATTGCTTAACGTCCCGACAGCAACAAGGCTTTCTCAGGACGTGTGGAGAGAGAGAGAGAGAGAGAGAGAGAGAGAGAGAGAGAGAGAGAGAGAGAGAGAGAGAGAGAGAGAGAGAGAGAGAGAGAGAGAGAGAGAGAGAGAGAGAGAGAGAGAATTACGTCATATTTAGAGTATTGCGTCAATGTTTGCTTGGTGACCGATTGCTTCTTTTAAGTCACCGCCACTGTCTGACTTTCTCCAGATGTCAAGGTTTTTACTGTTTTAATTTTTTCCCCAAAAAGAATCAATTCTTACTCACGAAGTTGAAAGGGTACAAAGCTGGCTAACGAACCCATCCAATGTCTTTCTCCAAACTAGCTATATCCAAGATTTTAAGTAAATATGAGAAAAACTACGGACTCTAATCTGGGTCTACTTTCTATAAACTGTCTTTTGTGTCTTCAATGAGACGTCCAATTACAATATGCTCGAAGGCTCTCTTAACCACCCCTTGAATAAAGTATTGCCTCAAGTTTCAAGCTTGTGCGTACAAAAATATCGGAGATTCTCTTGTTTACATACATACGCACACACACACACACACACACACACACACACACACACACACACACACACACACACACACACACACACACACGCACGCACGCACGCACGCACGCACACACACACATACACACACACACTCACACATGCATACGCATATATGGCGCTTCGCGCCAAATGTACATTCACTAGCGAGGTTAGTGTAACTTGACATGACGTAATTTTTATCTTGTTACTTCAGTTACTTCGGAGGTTTAGGCCTCCCCGCCATTGACATAATGGACATGCTATTAAATTTGCCCCACCGCGACCCATCGTAAAAAGTCCCTTCTATAAATAGAAGGTACTTAAAAGAGAATAAAAACTTCGATTCAATGAAATAACTCTTTCAAATCAAAAGTCGTCGTATAAAATAAGTAAATCATGCGTGATCCCCAATTATGCAAACTAAATCACTTGTGCTCATTTGGACTATTAAAATGTTCGCTGACACTTCTGAGGAGGGACCATGCATAATTTAATCTATATTGACGGGCAAAAGAAATGCAACATTTTCGGAATCATTGGAAACACCAAAGTGTTTCCGATGATTCCAAAACTGTCGCATTTCGTTTGTTCTACAGTATATATGACTGATGTTTTGGGTCATTTCTTCCGGTTAATTTGTCTCAAATCTTATGTCTAGTATTGCAAAATAAAATCTTGAACCTCAATTGTCTAAAGTGCAGTGATTTAAACATTGGCATTCGGCAATACGGACAGAGATCGTTTCATATCACCCTTCTGTGCAAAAAGAAGTTATATTCTAAAATATTCAGTCTTGATTTATAAATGTCGACAATTCAAAACAAAAAAGCACCACCAAAAATAAAGAAACACACAAAGAAACGAAGGAACGAGAGAACGAACGAACTAACAAACAAACAAATAAAAGTAACTGTTTTGTAACTGGTGATGGATAAATAAATAAATAATAATAATTAAAAATCAGACAGTCAACCAACCAACCAACCAACCAACTAACCAACCAACCAAAAACAAACAAAAAACCCCCTTAAAAAATGATTACTTGTATGATGTAAACCACTATAAATTATAGCGAAAGCCTTCACAATTCACTTACTTCGAAGCTCACACACTCTCCATGAATAGGTGTATGTTAACACTAGAAAATTTTAAGAACTGCAGCGCCTACTGTCACTTCTGCGGCAAAAAAAAAAAAAAAAAAAAAAAAAAAAATCAGTTATACGAGGGTGAGTCAAAAAGTAATGCCATCTTTTGTATATCAGGTGAAGTTATTGATAAAAGTACCTGAAAATTTTCGCATACGTTATGAAATATTTTGTTTGTTACTTTTCAGGTTTTTAGACTCGCAAGGAAAATTCAAAATGGCTGCCTCTTTAGAGTTGCGTCAAAAACAAAGAGCAGTGCTTGAATTCCCTGTTGCTGAGGGGGACATCCCTGTGAACATTCACAGACTATTACAAACTGTGTTTGAGGACAATACTTTAGATTATAGCAATGTATGCAGGTGGGTCCGTCGTCTGAAAGATGAAAAGGTGGGAGCTGTGAGCGTAGCCGATAAACCCCGTTCTGGCCGTCCGTCCTCTTCTGTGAATCCTGCCAGTAAACTTTACCGCATCCTCCATACTCACCAGATTTAGCGCCTTCAGACTATCATCTCTTCGGCCCCATGAAAGAGGGTTTGAGAGGCAAACAATATTCCAGTGAAAACTGCAGTGAAGCAGTGGCTCAAAGAACAGTCAACACAATTTTACGAGGCGGGGACACATGCTCTCATTCGAAGGTGGAATATTGCTATTGAGAGACACGGTGACTATGTTGAAAAGTAGGGATGTGATCCACAGAGGACCAGCTTCATTTTGGTGTATGATACATGTTCCTGCGTTGGTAATTATACCTGTCCTAAAGGAAATGGCATTACTTTTGACTCACCCTCGTATTTCAAATTGCAAAGGCCCCCTTGCACTTGAATATAAATTTATTTATAAACCGGCTTACTCCATCTTACATTGGCAAAAACACTGATCCTCCCAAAATCTGTCCATTCAGTGGTATTAGTAATCCGTGACCCGTGTAAGATATCACTGTAACGATGACAAAAAGACAGACTTCCAAACTCTTTTTCATTTTACAAGAACGTGTGTGCTGGTCTGTGATTTTTTACTTTACGGCTGACGCCTTAAGGTGAAAGATCACAGGACCAGCACACATTTAACCTGTGCTACTAATAATCGAAAAAGATTCTCACATTCTGAAAAGTAAGTCCAGCCAAGCACACAAAGTCAGTAACGACACTACGTGGACTGCAGACCTATGAAGGAAGTTTATCAGCCATTCTCCTGCCGCATTTTAGGTCAAATGACGCATTTATTTCAGTCCTGACACGCCATCGGGCCGATGTCGGCCGCCTTTGCGCAATGGGTAGGGACACTTGCTGGGTGGAAGAGGGAGAAGAGGTAGGGTGTGTGTGTGTGTGTGTGTGTGTGTGTGGGGGGGGGGGCTGACGGGTGTGTGTGTGTGTGCGAGAAGGGGGTGGGGGGTGGGGGGGTAGGGGGTGGCGGGGGGGAGGGGGGGGGGGAGAGAAAGAGAGAGAGAGAGAGACTTGGTGCAGAGGCGAAGGAAGATTTTTAACTCATTGGAGAGGTGCCGCCTCCGGATACGCGGCTTATGCTTGATGGTGTGTGTGTGTGTGTGTGTGTGTGTGTGTGTGTGTGTGTGTGTGTGTGTGTGTGTGTGTGTGTGTATTGCGGCTTTTTGGTGAAGGTATTTAACAAAGGAATGGTTACTTACAAAGCTCTCACACAAGTGGGTATAAGCCGCGTATCCGGAGGCGGCACGTCTCCAATGAGTTAAGACAGGTGTAAACAACTGTCTGGTTAAAATATCAAACGACTTTGTGTGTGTGTGTTTGTGTGTGTGTATGTGTGTGTGTACCTGCACGAGGGAGGGAGGCCGGGCGAGCGAGTGCGTGTGTGTGTGCGTGCGTACGTGCGTGCGCCCGTGCGTGTGTGTGTGCGTGCGTACGTGCGTGCGCCCGTGCGTGTGTGTGTGTGTGTGTGTGTGTGTGTGTGTGTGTGTGTGTGTGTGTGTGTGTGTGTGTGTGTGTTGGGGTATACCATGTAAAATGGAGGCCACGACAGGATCGAGCACAACTGCTGTACCTTGTATAACCAACCCACTGTGACCCAGGTACGCAATACTCACGTTTTCGAGTTGTCCTCTGAGGACTGCAGTACATTGCAGGAGACAGATCGACCATGATACTTCAAGCCAGAGCTATTTTGGCACCACCCAGGGGCGGATCAGTTACCTCGAGGGGGGCTGGGTTTCAACATTTTGTTTGGGACCTTCAACCTGAAAAGACCTCCCCGACGCTACACCTTTCCAGGAGTGGAAAAAGCGAAAAGCAGGGGAGGAGGGGGGGGGGGAGGGGGAGAGAACCGGGGGGGGGGGGGTTGAATACTCGCCAAATTTTAAAGGTGGGGGAGGAGGTTTCAAACACCACAAAAAGGGACTTTGTTATAGCATTTTTTAAAAAAATGGGTCTTGAAACTCACCCCCTCCCCAGATCCGCCCCTGCCACCCTTGAACTATCATAGTCGATCTATATCTTGCCGGGGTGTGTCGGGACTGAGTGAGATAGTGTACCTCTTTAGTGAGCAACTGATGGCGACCCTACAAGTATACCTGCACCAGAGGTGGGGAGGGGGGGGGGGGGGAAGGGGGCGCATTGTTTATCGACGTACCAAGTTCAGTGTCTACCATACCTGCCCCACCCCAACACCTTCCCCAAGGTTCTTAGGTCACTGGGATAGGTGGGACGGATAGGGGTGGTGTGGGACTAGGAGTGTGTGTGTGGGGGTGGGGGTTGGGGTGGGGGCGTGAGGAATCCCCCAGTGGCCTTTTGCGCATTGGGTTCTAATCCATCGATCATTCTCAGGGTTTGTCATGTATATATACTGACGAGCAAAAGAAGTGCGAATTTGTTTTGGGGGGAATCATCAGAAACACTGACTGGAGCATTTCCGATGATTCCCCCCCCCCAAAAAAAAAAAAAAAAAAAAAATAAATAAATAAAATAAATACAATAAAATAAAATAAAAAATAAATAAAATAAATAAATAAATAAATTAAAAAAATAAAAATAAAAAAATAAATAAATAAAATAACATTAAAAAAATGTCGCATTTCTTTAGCTCCTCACGATGTCTTATCTAAGCTTATCTTTGCTCATCTTAGCTTAGCTTAGCAACCACACGTATAAACATTCTCGAGCGAGTTGATCGGCACACTTTGTAACCTTGCGATAAAAAAAAGTTACCATACTTAACATGCATGATCGGTGGATTTATAATTATACTGACGAGCAAAAGAAATGCGACATTTTGGGAACCATCGGAAACACTATAGTGTTTCCGATGGTTCCCAAAATGTCACATTTCTTTTGCTCGTCAGAATATTTTGTATGTCTTTAAGCCCTTCCTTGCCCAGAAAAGTGAAAATCATCCACTTGCAAGAGACATGAAGCCTCGTGCGCCCTCGCGACAGCTGGGGAGAATGAGGATCTATGCCTCATGCTGAAACCAGTGCGTATAAATGAACAAAGATGTCAGAAACAAAAATATGCGACTAGTGGCAGGGAAGGGGTTAATGTCATAACAAAGATTATTTATTGTGCATGTAGGTTGGATTTTCGAATTCGGGTACCTAAAACAAGTTGATGGTGTGTGTGTGTGTGTGTGTGTGTGTGTGTGTGTGTGTGTGTGTGTGTGTGTGTGTGTGTGTGTGTGTGTGTGTGTGTGTGTGTGTGTGTGTGTGTGTGTGTAATAATAATAATAATAATAATAATAATAATAAATTTATTTCAGTTTTTGCAGGCCATCAGGCCCATATGAACAATGTGTACAATTTGCACAGAACAAAAAACGATCGAATGAACCGACGCGAAAACCGACGTCATTCAGGACAATTCATTATATCATGACTGATTCAGTCAATTTAATAGTCACTCGTGTACGGGCTTCAGCGTGTAGTCCGACAGTCACGCAGCGGCACTGTGCAGTGTTATCCAAGGAGATGTCGCACCAAAGTCGCCAGGAGATGTAGGTCTGTCTCCATGATGTCGAAGTCATCAAGGTGTGTCTGTCTGTCCACAGACCCACCTTGACGTAACCTGTCCAAATAGTAACGTTCTGTCTGTGTTGTTTTTGCGTGCTTGATGAACCAGTTCAACACTATATGCTTGTGACAGTCATACACAATGATAATGTCATCACTCTATCCCAGCAGTAACTGCTGAGCTTGTGAGGGTCCACTGTCAAACACAATATTCTTGAACTTTATGTTTCTGGTTGGTTTTCGTAGCAGTTTTTGTGTCAGCCTCTCTGTGATTCCGGCCACATACAGTTTAGTAGTGTGTACGTCGTAACCAGCTGCTTCTCCTTCTTTTTCGATGTCAAACACATCATCATGTTGAGATGCTGGAGTGGAAAAACTGAAATAGTCCACAGTCCTGTCAAGGTTTTCAACGTTTGATACATCTGTAGCACACGCCCCCTGCACAACATTCCACTGTGTCAGGTCATTGTCAATACCGTGAACAGCACGTGGGGTGCGTGATGTGTCCTCTGTTGCCTCTGTGACTGTGTTGGAATGTAGTAGGTCAGTATCTGGTCAGTGTTGACACAAATAAACTGAAGTGTTTGTCATTGTCACTTGCCTTTGTTTCTGTGTTGTTGTTGTCATCATTCTGTGATTATTGTGTACCTTGGGCTTGGGTGTTGTTGTTGTTCAGTCTCGCCCGGTGTTGCTCGGCCCTCCTCTTGTCACGCCGCATCTGGCTTGGGGGTTTACGTCGCCACTGCCCATTGCGTGTAGTGATGGCGGTCCCGGTCTGCTCTGCTGCCGTACACAGCCTGAGCACAAAAGTCATGTCCTCACCTTCCCCGGCGATTTTCCACGATTTAATGGAATGGTCAGCTAGCTGGATGTTTAGCAATCCCTCAACAGCGTTGGGAAGCCCGACGACTGGCATTTTCAGGATAATTCCGACTCTCGAAAAATTCCGAGACCTAACAAACGGGCAAGGGGAGGCCACTCTCTCGTGTGTGTGTGTGTGTGTGTGTGTGTGTGATGGTGTGTGTGTGTGTGTGTGTGTGTGTGTGTGTGTGTGTGTGTGTGTGTGTGTGTGTGTGTGTGTGTGTGTGTGTGTGCTGTATCATTGCGGATTTTGGGTGAAGGTATTTAACAAAGGAATGGTTACTTACAAAGCTCCCACACAAGGGGGCAATGCTTCCTAGTTTCCGTTTGGAAAAGAATTGACCTCTGTGGACTCACGTGCTTTACTAAGACTATGAAGGAATACCACGTGATCGCGTTCTTGAATACCATTGGCCTGGCCTAATTTTTTTCTCTCGAGTAAACGTCGAGGCTAATAGCACGGCTCAGTGTGGCCTTTCAGTAGTGCTTCTAGGCTTCACAGGCGTTTAAGTTGGAAATCGGCAGTGCTTATAAGTCACACATCGTGCAGTCGTTTGTTTACTCGAAATTTTCGAAGCAGCGCACTGCGCATGCGCGAAATTTATCATGGCTGCGAAACTCTACAGCGGTCTATTGCTGGTTCCTCATTGTATAGATAGCAGACGTCTATCGAAATGGGGTTAAAAAAAATTACTGAACCTTAACTAAGCTTATGGCTCGATTTATTTTGACAATCCAAAAGCGGTCATCATGGTTATATTCTAATCAGGGATTACAGTAGCTTTCATGCGACTGCAAAAATTAGTGTATCCAGTGTTAACGCCTTCCCTGCCGCTGTACGTACATTCTGTTTCTGATTTTTCTTTGGGTGGTTATTTCCGGCAACAACCCAAATCCACAACCCTCCAAGGAATACGGATACACATAGGTCTCAGCAAGAGATATAGAGCCTCATGAGCCCCCGCGACTGCGGGGGCTCATGAGGATCTATGTCTCTTGCAGTCGGGTTGTGTTCAATTTGTCTCGGCAGTGAAGGGGTCAACCCGTGCAGCGCTCGGTGTATAAGGGTAAAGAGATGATAAAGAGAAAGAAAATAAACGTTGACCAGCAGTGCTCAACCGGCCACAAGGAAGGCGATTTTCGCTGGAAAACTTTCAAAAACAAAATTTCAAGCTACTTTTTTTTCCTCCTCGACATAGCGGAATCTCTTTATGGGCTTGTCGCAGTGGGCAAGTAGGCCTTTAGCCTTCCAGCGCTTTCGGAGGGGATACCGAAAACTACCAACTTTCAGTTAGCGTATTAAAACCTGTTTAGTACCAGTTCAGTGACGCAGATTATGTTTCTGCAATCTTTCGTTAAATTAGTCAATACCAAACAACCCTGGCTGATTCAAAGTGGTGCCAGTAAGAGCTATAGATCCTCACGAGCTCAGGGGTCTCATGAGGATCTATACATCTTTCAGCTGGGTGGTTTTCTCGACGGTGTAGGGGTTAAGTTAACTCTCCTGAACCACAATGGATGTGGCACTTGTGCCATGTTAGTATTTCTGAGAGATTTTGGTGTCACATGGAAAAACTGTGCTGGAGGCTGTGGGCCCGAAGTCTTTTGCTTACTGGGTGAGGTTTAAATGTTTTGTACGAAGCTCAGACCAAAAGAGTTACTGCAGCCATGTACAAAGCATGCACACACGCACACATAAGCATAAATACACAAAACACATCAGCTTTGACAAACAAACAAACAAACAAACAAACAGTAATACAACACAAACAAACAAACAAAAGGTAAAACAAAACAACAACAACAATGTTACGTGGTGGGGTCGTAGTCGTAGTATGATAAACACACCAGACGCACGCACGTAAGGTTCTTTTAAATAAACTTCATTCAGCTGCAATCCGTCACACGTGGCTTAAGGGTGTAGACAATACTGGAGTAACAGTTCCAACAATATTTTAATTCAGCAATGCGATCTCCACACAATGCAGTTTCAAATGCACCAACACTGATACAAAGTCTCTTCTGCAAATATCCACACTGCCGAAACAAAGTCTCTCTACAACGTATACCACACTGTTACGCTGTATCTCTCACAATGTACACTGTATACGGGCCACGTACCTACGATAACTGTGTGTCTCTACAACTGACAAATGCAAGACAATGTATGAACGTGCTTTCCTAGTGCCTTCTTTATATACACAATCACTTTCCAGAATCATCTACGAAAATCATACAACGCAACCAATCAGAACAAAACACTCAACTGAAGAACTCATAAATAAGAATTTTCTGGAATCACTAAAATAGGCTACAAAAACTCGGCTGCTCATTTCAGCTCTAAATCCTAATATGTAATGAAGTCACATAAAAGTATGGTAGCCCTATCACGACCTTGCATATCCGCTCTAGAAGATTCTCGACCCTTCACAAAACAAAACAAAAAAAGGCTGCTCAATTCACGTGCACAGGCGGAAAAACAAAATGTTGCGAAGTGTCGCTAATTTACCGACGTCACACATACGAGGACACTAGACAGTGCGACCTTTCTAGAACGTTCTGGACTAAACTTAGCGTATCACGAAGTGAATTCCGCTCTGCGCGACCGAAAGAAAATATTACTTAAAAAGGTACATGAATCATAACCATGATAGCTTAAATAAACATCGGATCGTTTCCTACGATTAACACATGTATTCTCTCACAGGACAACACAACCACAATCGTAACAAACAAATTGCAAAGAATTACTGCAGTCATGTACGAAGCACGCAAGCATACAAACACGTACACACAAGCAGAAACCCACAAAAACACATCAGCTTTGATACGAAAAAAACCCCAACCAACCAACAAACAAACAAACAAACAAAATTTAATATATACAATAAACAAACAAACAAACAAACAAGTAAGCAAGCAAGCAAACAAACAAACACACAAACAAAAGGTAATACAATACAAACAAACAAACGTTAATACAACACAAATAAACAAACAAATAAACGAAAGGTAATGCAAAACAAACAAAATGTAATACAAACAAAAATCAAACAAATAAAATATAACACAGTAATAAACAAACAAACAAGTCAACATCACGTAAGGAAAAACGTTAAACGTATAGTGCCTAACGTCTTGTATCCACCACGAAGGTGATTTCAAAAACGGGGCACAGAATTAGGGTCTGAGCAAATTTTGACCCCAGCTGGATTCGAACCCGTGATCTTTCGGTCGAGAGTCGAACGCTCTACCACCGAGCCACCCAGCTCCCCCATCACGTAAGAAGGAAGTACACGTGCATAAAATACGCATATAACATCCGTATTTAGGACAAGACACTTTATTAGACTGATATCTCAAAATAAACAATGTTGGTTTTTCTTTTTGTGTGTTGTTGTTGTTAACCTCTGACTCCCGAGGATTTAAGAACCCTTTGGCTGTCGGTAGCGGCTTTTGTCGCGATGATTCCTGCAGGAATGATCGCGACAAAAGTCGCTACCGACAAACCAAGGGTTAACTCATTCTACCCCATCACCGAAATCCCCAAATTTTGCTGTTGTCCCCTGAAGACTGCATTGCAGTGCAGGACACAGATCGACCATGATAGATCAAGGGTGATGCCAGAATAGCTTGGCGCCCATAGGCGCCAAGCTATTCTGGCATCACCCTTGAACTATCATGGTCGATCCTTATCTTGCTGTGGTGTGTCTGGGGCAGAATGAGTTAAATACCTGTACCCCAACACTGTTCTAAACTATTTAGACAGGATAGTACAAGTCTTCCAGGATCTTCGAAAAATAACCGCACAAGCCAAAGCCAGTGATCAAAGATCCTCGGGCCGACGTCGGCCGCAACTGACCTGGACGCGGTCGTGCGCGGGCCAACTTTTGCCGTTCTCGGCCCGTAGATCTATTGCTCTTGGCGGGAAGTAGACCCTAGAGTCAACTACGGCGTGGGCGTCAAAAAGCCTACAGATGTGTTTTGTTCGCGTCCGATGGACACTCACATTGGTGTTTATCGGCACCTCGACTTCACTCTCAAATTTGTGTTTATCGGCACCTCGATTTCACTCTCACATTCGTGTTTATCGGCACCTCGACTTCACTCTCACATTTGTGTTTATCGGCATCTCGACTTTGTGTGTCTTTCTGTTTCTCGAATTAATTTCGTATTATTATTATTATTATTATTATTATTATTATTATTATTATTATTATTATTACATGGTATTTATATGGCGCATTTCTCATATTTATAATATAACTCAATGCGCAGAATGTAGCCGCGAACTGAACCCAACAAGCACGCTCACGTGAATCACACGCATTCACTCACACACTGTACGTAAACACAGAACATTCACGTGGTGCTAATAAGGGCAAGCTCAAGCGAGCTACTGACGGTATTTGGAAATCGTTTTGTATTTGAAATTTTTATTAAGTTGGCTGAAACTGATACCAAAGTGAAGGGGGAGGAAGAGCCGGAGTACCCGGAGAAAGAACCCCCGACGGTCCGCCCGAATTAACGGTGACACTTACTAGAGGAGAAAAATCCGACGCCGGAACCCGGAATCGAACCTCGCACCTTTAGCATTGGTGGCAGGTGCCTTAACCACTGCGCCACGGACCGCCCCGCAGTGAATGAATAAATTAAATGTCAGTGATACAAAGTGGTTCACCTTCAAAGCTCGGAACAGTATCTTTAAGTGGTATCTTTTTAAACAACGTCAGAATTAATATCATATGAATGAATAAATTAAATGTACGTGATAAAAAGTAGTGCACCTTCAAATCTCGGAACAGGATATTTAAGTGGTCTCGTATTAAATAACTTTAGAATTAATATCGAATAAATGAATACATTAAATATCAATGATAAAAATCAATGATAAAATATGAACAACATAAAGCTGTAGTGTCCTTATTACGGACTCTCGGTACAAACAAACAAACAAACACTCACACACAAATAAACCCACAAAGAAACAAGTGGTATTGATAATGGTTTGCTTTCACGAATAGGCTATAGCTGAGGAAATAAACGAACGCGAATTCATGATTCATAGCTGTAGTGTGGGACAGTGAGCATAAATGTATACTCTCATCAAATATTGCACTACTGGGCATAACTTTTGGGCTGAAGTGGCCGCGTATGTTTTAGAATAGGGCAGGGTGACCCTCCCCACCCCACCTCCCCCCGATGATTTGATTAGACGTTACAGAATCGATCAATCACACCGACTGATTGTGTAAATTGTTTATCCAATCACTGCCAGCGGACTCACATTGTGTTTTTAAATCCTCGTAAATTCAACTCGAAAGGCGTCAAGCCGTCGAACGAATATAGATACAAAGTAGTTTCAGCAAAAGGCATAGATCCTCATGAGCCGCCGCAACTGCGGGGGCTCATGAGGATCTATGCCTCTTGCGGTTGGATCGTTTTAACGTTTTCTCGGCAGTGAAGGGGTTAATGGAATCATCAGTGTCTGTTCCGTCTGCTCCAGGGGAAGACGTGTCCAACAGCCCGAAGAAGTTTTAGCTGTCTTATTTGTGTGGACTTTCTTTCTTCCTCTTATTTCCCATTATCCCCCCCCCACCCCATGTCCCCCTCCTCTGCCCTCCCCCCCCCCCCCCTTCCCATGTGGCCTGGTCTGAGCGTAAGGTTTCACAGGGTTCCATGTAGGCCATGGTCGCGGAACACGATACAGAACTTAGGACGTCATCTGACACACAGGCGACACAACTTGTCTTCAGGTGACTACCATGCAGAAAGGACATGCAAAAAGATCACATGATACGTCGCACACGGTGAGACATAACGGTCTTGCTACTAATCCAGTAAGCAAGACGTTTTCAGGCCAACGTCTTCCCCAGTTGCGGCCGACGTCGGTTCCTTTTCTTTCTCGAAGCTTCTTTCTTTCTTTGACTTTGTTAGTAGTTCAGTCACAGTAAACCGCTGTGTTCTTACTTTTCACATTCATCTCGGTCGTTGACTACTTTCTTGATTTGTCAACCCTTGTCTGTATGCAAAGCGTTCCACTCAGGAGCACCTGTCACAATCACAGGCGCGTGTTCTCGGTAAATTCCGTAGCTTTTGGCGGTTCACTTTTCGCTGACTCGCTGGCGGAGCGCGTCTGGTCTCCCCCGAGGAGGCGCTCTCTCACCCGCAGATTGTGTTGTCGCACATGTTCGTTGAGGATGACCTCAGTGTGCATGGCGGGGAACCACCCGCACTGTCCGTCGCGAATCCTCTCTCCCCAGTACCAGCCTGCCGATTAAAACATTTCGAGCAATTAGTCGGTGCTACGCCAATTCTGACAGGGTCACTTTCGGCGTGCACAAGATCGAGCCGGGGTCATTTTGGGTTATGGCAAATCGAGCCAGGATCACATCTGATGTAGCAAGTTTGAAAGAAAGAGTAAAATCGGATAGGTGTCATTATAACATACTAGCAATGCTCCATGCCCGCCCGTGTGCGTCATTCCTAGTCACACATTTTCCCGACTATACCGTTTTATGAATTGAGTGTAATGCACAGCTGTGGTGCGAATGGAAGGACACCGAGGTAAATTCCTTTGTTTTCATCTCTACGTCACACGATCAAAGTCTTTAGCGCAAACCGTACCATGTGACCGAGCTACAATATAAGTTATTAGTCGTAGGGTTCGCTACACGGACCTTTGTAGACCTGAGGGAGGTCAAAGGAATCATTGTACCCCGAAGGCCGAAGGCCTGAGGGGTACAATGATTCATTTGACCTCTCGAAGGACTACAAGGGTCCGTGCAGCGAACCCCTCCGACCAATAACGTATTTGTTTTCATTCCTCCACTATTTTTGTAAAAGAAATCAAGAAGACATCTTGCGACCTGGATCACGCCAGACATGACCGACGTCAAAGGAATATACATTTAAACATAATAGACTTATGACGTTGCCGTCTCCAGTACTGAGTGTGCTTGTTGTTTCGAACAACAAGAAGTAACGTTGTACTTTAGAACGTTTGGCGATCTTTTATAGAATAAAATTGGCATCCAAGATGCGTCATCGAGAGGGCTACGAAACGTCTGCCATTTTTCGCTACAGGGGTTTTTAGATCACGGTCACATGGTGCGGTTTGCGCTAAAGTGACTGGTCGTGTGACGTAGGGAGGAAAACAAAAACCCTTGTAGCGATTAATGGCGGACTTTTTGTAGCCCTCTTTCTGACGCGTCTTAGATGCCAGTGTTGTTCTATAAAAGATCACCAACACGTTATAAAGTACAAAGTTAGTTGTTCGAAACAACAGACACACAACTGGAGGCGGCAACGTCTTGAAAGATATTTAATTACATCATAAGTCTATTATGCATAAATGTATATTTCTTCGACGTCAGTCATGTCTGGCGTGATCCTGGTCGGAAGATTTCTTCTTGATTTATTTTACGAAAATAGTGGAGAAATGAAAACAAATACGTTATTGGTAGCGGGGACTTGCTATCAATAACTTATATTGTCTTACTGTTAACAATATGATATATTGAAATAAACTGTATTCTGTGTATTATCGTCTCATCCTGCCAGGCCTAAGTGGCATCGGGTCTAAGGGGAACAGGGGCGGATCAGTTACCTCGAAGGGGGAGGATGAGGGGGTGCAATGTTTTGTTTGGGACCTTGAACCTGACACAAAAGACCTCCCCGACCGACCTTCCAGTGTCCGAAAAATAGAACAACGAAAGGGGGTGTGTGTGTGAGGGGGGGGGGGGAAGGGGGGGAGGGGTGGTTCCAAGCTCCCCCAAAAGGGACTGTTGTGACATTTTAAAGAATTTTGGGTCGGGACCCCCCTCCAACGATCCGCCCCTGGGGTATGATCAGAAAGCAGTTATAGTTGTGCCGTAAAACTGAAACCGTTAGCCCAATTTAACTTGATATTTTCACATGTTGTAAAAGGACTATCCTCCATTGCTTATGCAAAATTTCAGCTACTTCAGGCAAGATTCAAAGGCGATGCGGTATTCTGCCCTATTCTGATTTAAATACAGCCTCTGTGTTTTGGGTTTGTATGCATTACCGTCGTCCGTTTTCTTATGTACGGCAAGCACATCAGCTAGTTCCAGTGTGATCTCGTCTGGTTCTTTCGCGCCGTACCGCTTCACGCACTCCATCATTGGGTGGTCTGCAGACACCGAGAAAATGAAGTCACCACAATAGTAGATTTGTTCGTCATGATTAATAAAGGTTAGTGCCAGATTAGCTTGGCGCATTGGAAGGCGCCAAGCTAATCTGGCACTACTCTTAAACTGACTTATCGTTGTTTGGCGCCCCTACCTCTTCACACACACGCCAGCATTGTGTGGTCTGCAAACACCAAGAAAATGAAGACACCACTACAAGGGATTTGTTCATCATGACTGTTCAAATGTAGTGCCATGTTACGTGGTGGGGTCGTAGTCGTAGTATGATAAACACACCAGACGCACGCACGTAAGGTTCTTTTAAATAAACTTCATTCAGCTGCAATCCGTCACACGTGGCTTAAGGGTGTAGACAATACTGGAGTAACAGTTCCAACAATATTTTAATTCAGCGATGCGATCTCCACACAATGCACTTCCAAATGCACCAACACTGATACAAAGTCTCTTCTGCAAATATTCACACTGCCGACACAAAATCTCTCTACAACGTACACTGTTACGCTGTATCTCTCACAATGTACACCCTATACGGGCCACGTACCTACGATAACTGTGTGTCTCTACAACTGACAAATGCAAGACAATGTATGAACGTGCTTTCCTAGCGCCCTCTTTATATATACTACCAATTTCCAGAATCATCTACGAAAATCATACAACGCAACCAATCAGAACGAAACACGCAACCGAAAATCATAAATAAGAATTTTCTGGAATCACTAAAATAGGCTACAAAAACTCGGCTGCTCATTTCAGCTCTAAATCCTAATGTATAATGAAGTCACATAAAAGTATGGCAAACTAGTCGGAAACTTCGAGAACTACCACGATCCTTCATAACACACAAGAAAACGGCTGACGGCTTCACGCGCACAGTAAACAACTTGTTGCGAAGTGTCGCTAAATTACCGACGTCACACATACGAGGTCACTAGACAGCGCGACCTTTCTAGAACGTTCTGGACTAAACTTAGCGTATCATAACGAAATGAATTCCGCTCTGCGCGACCGAAAGAAAATGTTACTTAAAAAGATACGTGAATCATAACCATGATAGCTCAAATAAATATCGGATCGTTTCCTACGATTAACACATGTATGCTCTTACAGGACAATCCGCCGTGAGATGGCCTTAGTCGCCTGCTCGGCGTTAAACCCAAATAACCTAATCTTACAGGACAACACAACCACAATCGTAACATGCCAGATAAGCTTGGCGCCTTGAAAGGCGCAAAGCAAATCTGGCACTACCCTTGAACTGATATGTGACTCTTTAGCGACCTATCCATTCAAACTCTCCAAGGCTATCCTTGAACTGACTTCTGGTTCTTTAGCGACGTATCCATTCACACGCTCCTGTATGGGGCAGTCTGCAAACGACGAGAAAATAAGACACAACAGGAGAAGACGGGTTGGCCATGATTGTTTTAGGGTAGTGCCAGGCTAGCTATTTCCAGGCTTACTGTCGAATTTAGCACTCAAGACATGTTGTGTTCAATGCGACTTTAACCCCTTCACTGCCACTGATCGTACAGAGTACGTTTGAAATCTGCGTCAAGTCAATACGAAAGAGCTCCAGCCGTCCCATGAACAATGGAGACGAAGTGGTTTCAGCACGAAGCACAGATCCTCATGAGGCCCCACAAGAAGTGTGGTGTCCAGGTTTTTTTCTCGGCATGGAAAGGGTTAAAAGCTGGTGGTTGTTACACCCCAATCTGTTGCACGCCCCAGCCTTTGCGCAAGTACCTTTCCGATCTCGAGTAGTCTCGTAATGGAGGCATGTCCCTTGGTGATTGGTTGATCATTTGGAACGGCGCCATTTACAAACAGACTTGTACAGATCTTGATCTGGTTCAATTTAGCGGTAAGCAGTGAATAATCCGCAAAAGGCGCACATTCTCAAAGTTCGAAATTACTTCATAACCACAAAACATTACGTGTGCACTTTTCTGCTTATTTTAAACAAACTGATCTTCAAAACGGTCAAATCTGCACCACATGTTAAAAAAAAAAAAATCACGTTATTTTCACTGGTCACGTGATGAATTCGAGACCAGAAGACCTTTTGTGCACAGGCTGGGGCGTGTCACAGCTTGGGGCGTAATAGTTGTTTAACCCATTCAGTCCTGACGAACTACAGCAGAAGATTGGTCGACCATGATAATTCAATGGTAGTGTTAGATTAGGTTGAACTATCATGGTCGATCCATCTCTTGCAACAGGTGCATAGTCGTTAGATGACGCCTAAAAAATTTGGGAAATACGGGCGACGGGCTGATTGAGTTAATCAGACTAATCTTTGACATACAGCGATAGACGTCACAGCTATATAAAGACTGGGACATCACCATCAACAGCTGTCATTTTTGTCAGTAAGTGAGTCCAATGAACTTGTCCATAAGAGCATTACTGCAACTATTGTACTATGCATACTACTCACGATGATTTAAGTTAACCCATTTAGCCCCAACGCATTACAGCAGGTTTTAGCTCGACCATGATAATTCAAGGGTAGTACCAGATTAGCTTGGCGCCTGAAGGCGCCAATCTAATCTGGCACTACCCTTGAATTATCATGATCGATCCATCTCTTGGAAGTGGTACACAGTTGTTAAGTGACACCTCCAAAATTTAGAAATGCGGCTAAATGGGTTACGAGTCATCCTGAAAAAAGGCTATGATTAAAAATAAGCACCGTCAAACTGTAAAATTTATTTCTTTGATTTAGAAAAGAAAATCTGTTTAACATTCCAAGAAAAACATCGTTAAGTCTGAAAGAGTTGTGCTTTTAAAAAGTATGACCATTTTTTCAGGCCGGCCCTTAACTCATTCGAGACATGCCGCCTCCGGATACGCGGCTTATAGCCGCGTATCCGGAGGCGGCACGTCTCAAATGAGTTAACGTATTGTGGGTAGTGTATAAGAAAAATGACACCAGCGATTACCTTCTTGGTTGTCCTTTGAACGTTGCGGTTCCGGCGAACTGACACCTGGCGCTTTTGACAAGGCTGACATCCATCGAGTGTGCTCATTCCTGTACAATGCAGCGGAAGACAAAACATTGGTACACAAATTGTCACGTGTCTATTTTTTCCACATGTCTGTTTTTACACCACGCACACCGCTATTCTTTCTCTTTTGCGTGTGTGACGATAATTCATTCTGGAAACCACCAGACAAGATGGGCACAGGCTGAAAGTGGAAGTTGGACGTAAAAACCACGTGACATCAGCCTTTTATTCTAATTTCTATGAGCATCATTTCCACAGAGAAAAAAAAAAAGATAAACGTTTAGGACTTAACGGCTTTTGTCCACCACGAAGGTGATTTCAAAGACAGGACACCGAAAAGAGGCCTGTACAAATTTGGACCCCAGCTGGGTTTGAACCCACGACCTTACGGACGAGGGTCGAACGCTCTACCACCGAGCCACCCAGCTCCCCCAGTTCCACAGAGAAGCTCGTGCTACAAAACGTTATATGCATGTACTAAGTTGTTGATGCCGCATACTATTTTAACCCCTTCACTGCCGAGAATATGCTATTATAATTAAACACCTCAACGAAAGAAATATAAATGGAGCATTATGTACTTGTGTGTACTTGTATGTCTATTTTCAAACAACAATTTCAACTAAAAAATTTAACTCATTGGAGACGCGCCGTATACGGATACGCGAACTGTGTTGCAATTGTCCTTCCCTAGTGATTCTTTCTTTGTTGCGTGTTTCTTTGCATTTTACACGCTTGGCAGTCACCTTCTCCAGTTCCGGCGTGGATTTGGTCAGGAGTGCAGGAGGGTACATAGTTCACTTACTCAGAGTGGTCAGGAGTGCAGGATGGTACAGAGTTCACTTACTCAGAGTCCACATACATCAGCAGCTCCTCTTTCTTGCCCTGGTGGTTGGAGCCGAGAGTGAGGACAAACATGTAGCGCACACTTCCGGCCAGCCAGCTCATGCCCCGTGTGTCGTGGGCGTCTAGGTTACACCTCAGACACCAGTTCTCCACTTGGTACAAGTCTCTGGAAAATACGTTTGTACAGACCAGGCATCAGCTTCATGAGTGAGCTTATATTATATTATATTGAGCAACATTTTGCTTAATATAGTGCCCCAAGGATCACCCTGGTCAGCCCCACAGGGTGGGTTTTCCCCTCTATTCTGGGGCATGTGTTTCTGTCTACCCTTGGTCCATTTACCTGTATTTTCCTTTTTTAAACTCTCCTTACTGTCTGCGCTGCCTGTAGCTCTTGATATTGGACGTGTGTTGCTAAATGGTCTTAGGTTTATTTAGTGTATTAGACCGGTTGGCGACATACATTCAATATTCTGTTTAGTTTTGTTTTTTTCACAAGCAGTGCAGGCACGTCCTGAGAAAGTCTTTTTGCTGTCGGGACGTTAAGCAATGTACAACCTTGATAATTATGGTGCCGATTACAGGCAGATGTGATTACGAGACCCGAATCAAAAGTAACTGCATGAAAAGTTGCTGCACCTTGGCTTCGCACAGTCCATCTGTAACTGGGTTCTGGATTTCTTGTTAAACAGACCCCAGATTGTCAAGATCGGTTCGTGCGGTCAGAACTGTGCTCAGCCGTGTCAGTTCCCTACTCCTGGTCAATGTGGACATGTATCCCAGTCTTTGACCTTGAGTACGGGAGCTCCCCAAGGATGTGTTTATCCCCATTGTTGTATTCTCTTTTTACACACGACTGTGTATCCCACTATGATAGCACGCGCATAGTAAAATTTGCTGATGATACGACAGTCAAGGGTTTTGTACATAACAATGACGAGAGTGCATATCGGGATGAGGTAGACATGTTGGTAGGCTGGTGTTCTGACAACAACCTGGATTTGCATGTTGGTAAGACCAGGGAAATGATAATTGATTTCAGGAAAAAGAAAACTGACCCCCTCCCCTTAACCATCCAACGAAACGATATTGAAATTGTTGAAACGTTCAAGTTCCTGGGTACTCTTATCTCGCACGATCTGAAGTGGGAGAAGAATATTGAACAGCTAGTAAAGAAAGCCCAGAAGCGCCTGTTTTTTCTTCGGCGGTTGAAGTCTTTTGGCGTCAGTCAGCAGATCATGGTGTAGTTTTACCGCGCCGCCATTGAGAGCATTCTTACCTTCTCAATGACGGTGTGGTATGGCAGCGCAACCGACGAAGCCCGCAAGAAACTAAATAAGGTGATCAAAACAGCATCTAATATTGTTGGAAGCGATCTCCTCTCGCTGGAATCTCTGTACCACGCACGCACCATGAAGAGAGCGAGCTCCATCATACATGACGAGCACCATCTTGCACATAACCTGTTCGAGCCCTTGCCATCTGGCTTGCGCTTTAGATCCATCAAAACCCAAAACCACTCGTTTTCAGAAGAGCTCTTATCCCTTGGCTGTTCAGGCCCTGTCTAATGTGGCTGTGGTATGATTTAATTCGGCAGATTGACTTAAAGTCCCTCATTAGAATTACCTACAGCCTATCTTAGTTGTTTATAGGTCTTTATATGTTCTATCAAACCTCTTTTCAAACAGGATATACAGTTTTAAGAATGAATATGAATGTAGCTAATCTGTTTTCGCTGCGGCCTCACTTGGCGGTCTTTGTTGTCATATATGTTTATTATGCTATAGGTTTATTTTACTTCACTTACTTAGATGTGTGTGCACACTTAGTAGAATGACTGCTATACATATGTGTCTTCTCACAAACCAGATAGGTGAGGCTAGCGCTGACAGAATTGTATGCAAACCAAGGGGAATCACAGCGCTGGACAGACAACAGTTAGATCCCCTGCCCCCGCCTATCAGGCACCCAATCGCCAGCCCACAGAGAAATACGCAGGTATAGAATAAGACGATCATTTCCATCCTCAACAAATGGATCAGGTCTCTTATATAACCCATGTCTTTCTCCGGAACTTAGGAAGTGGGCAGGAGAAACATACATACACAAACATGAAGGTGCGCTACTATATGTGGTCGGGTAAATACCCTGATTTCCCACAGTAGATGCACAGAACATTACACAACACAATGTAACGATACAAATTTGCCTCGAGTTATAGATACTCACAAACCAGATAGGTGAGGCTAGCGCTGACAGAATTGTATGCAAACCAAGGGGAATCACAGCGCTGGACAGACAACAGTTAGATCCCCTGCCCCCGCCTATCAGGCACCCAATCGCCAGCCCACAGAGAAATACGCAGGTATAGAATAAGACGATCATTTCCATCCTCAACGAATGGATCAGGTCTCTTATATAACCCATGTCTTTCTCCGGAACTTAGGAAGTGGGCAGGAGAAACATACATACACAAACATGAAGGTGCGCTACTATATGTGGTCGGGTAAATACCCTGATTTCCCACAGTAGATGCACAGAACATTACACAACACAATGTAACGATACAAATTTGCCTCGAGTTATAGATACTCACAAACCAGATAGGTGAGGCTAGCGCTGACAGAATTGTATGCAAACCAAGGGGAATCACAGCGCTGGACAGACAACAGTTAGATCCCCTGCCCCCGCCTATCAGGCACCCAATCGCCAGCCCACAGAGAAATACGCAGGTATAGAATAAGACGATCATTTCCATCCTCAACGAATGGATCAGGTCTCTTATATAACCCATGTCTTTCTCCGGAACTTAGGAAGTGGGCAGGAGAAACATACATACACAAACATGAAGGTGCGCTACTATATGTGGTCGGGTAAATACCCTGATTTCCCACAGTAGATGCACAGAACATTACACAACACAATGTAACGATACAAATTTGCCTCGAGTTATAGATACTCACAAACCAGATAGGTGAGGCTAGCGCTGACAGAATTGTATGCAAACCAAGGGGAATCACAGCGCTGGACAGACAACAGTTAGATCCCCTGCCCCCGCCTATCAGGCACCCAATCGCCAGCCCACAGAGAAAGACATGGGTTATATAAGAGACCTGATCCATTCGTTGAGGATGGAAATGATCGTCTTATTCTATACCTGCGTATTTCTCTAACTGTTGTCTGTCCAGCGCTGTGATTCCCCTTGGTTTGCATACAATTCTGTCAGCGCTAGCCTCACCTATCTGGTTTGTGAGTATCTATAACTCGAGGCAAATTTGTATCGTTACATTGTGTTGTGTAATGTTCTGTGCATCTACTGTGGGAAATCAGGGTATTTACCCGACCACATATAGTAGCGCACCTTCATGTTTGTGTATGTATGTTTCTCCTGCCCACTTCCTAAGTTCCGGAGAAAGACATGGGTTATATAAGAGACCTGATCCATTCGTTGAGGATGGAAATGATCGTCTTATTCTATACCTGCGTATTTCTCTGTGGGCTGGCGATTGGGTGCCTGATAGGCGGGGGCAGGGGATCTAACTGTTGTCTGTCCAGCGCTGTGATTCCCCTTGGTTTGCATACAATTCTGTCAGCGCTAGCCTCACCTATCTGGTTTGTGAGTATCTATAACTCGAGGCAAATTTGTATCGTTACATTGTGTTGTGTAATGTTCTGTGCATCTACTGTGGGAAATCAGGGTATTTACCCGACCACATATAGTAGCGCACCTTCATGTTTGTGTATGTATGTTTCTCCTGCCCACTTCCTAAGTTCCGGAGAAAGACATGGGTTATATAAGAGACCTGATCCATTCGTTGAGGATGGAAATGATCGTCTTATTCTATACCTGCGTATTTCTCTGTGGGCTGGCGATTGGGTGCCTGATAGGCGGGGGCAGGGGATCTAACTGTTGTCTGTCCAGCGCTGTGATTCCCCTTGGTTTGCATACAATTCTGTCAGCGCTAGCCTCACCTATCTGGTTTGTGAGTATCTATAACTCGAGGCAAATTTGTATCGTTACATTGTGTTGTGTAATGTTCTGTGCATCTACTGTGGGAAATCAGGGTATTTACCCGACCACATATAGTAGCGCACCTTCATGTTTGTGTATGTATGTTTCTCCTGCCCACTTCCTAAGTTCCGGAGAAAGACATGGGTTATATAAGAGACCTGATCCATTTGTTGAGGATGGAAATGATCGTCTTATTCTATACCTGCGTATTTCTCTGTGGGCTGGCGATTGGGTGCCTGATAGGCGGGGGCAGGGGATCTAATTGTTGTCTGTCCAGCGCTGTGATTCCCCTTGGTTTGCATACAATTCTGTCAGCGCTAGCCTCACCTATCTGGTTTGTGAGTATCTATAACTCGAGGCAAATTTGTATCGTTACATTGTGTTGTGTAATGTTCTGTGCATCTACTGTGGGAAATCAGGGTATTTACCCGACCACATATAGTAGCGCACCTTCATGTTTGTGTATGTATGTTTCTCCTGCCCAATTCCTAAGTTCCGGAGAAAGACATGGGTTATATAAGAGACCTGATCCATTCGTTGAGGATGGAAATGATCGTCTTATTCTATACCTGCGTATTTCTCTGTGGGCTGGCGATTGGGTGCCTGATAGGCGGGGGCAGGGGATCTAACTGTTGTCTGTCCAGCGCTGTGATTCCCCTTGGTTTGCATACATATGTGTCTTCTGTTTATCGGCACTATGTCAAACAAAACTGTTGCTCAATATAATTCATGTACCCAGTCCAAAACAAAACTGTGCCTTGCATCATTCATTTTGCAGCTGATTGCGGTGTTTAGACAAAACACATGAATGGCAGACGACATATCGCGGTCAACTCAGCGGGTAGATTTCGTCTGACTATGAAGACGTCAGTGCATTATATAACTGTGCGTGTTACTGAGAAAATTCTACTTGTAACTAGATCACGCATAATTTCGGAAAATGCCAGCAGGTTTGTTTATTTGGTTCTTTTTTCGTGTTGTCGATATCGACAGCTGACATCTCGACAATTTCACTTGTCAGTCCAGCGACTCGCACGTTTCCTGGTGTCTTTTCTCCGTTCGTATATGTATATAGAAGATAAATTCCGAGCGTTCATGCACACTAAGAAGTATTTCATTACTACTACACATAAGGAGCAGTATGAGCATATTTTGCGTTTCCTTCTTGAAAATGCAAGTATCGTCAAGATCGAGTCTTCTTGGTGCGCAAGGGATTTCGGGAAGGAAAGTATATCGAGCAAATTCATGAATATTAATTTACTTGTTAAATTATAATATATCAATACATGTGTCAAAGAAGGGAAAGCTTTATGTCAGTCCAGCGACTCGCACGTTTCCTGGTGTCTATTCTCAGTTCGTATATGTATACAGAAGATTAATTCCGAGCGTTCATACACACTAAGAAGTATTTAATTACTACTACACATAAGGAGCAGTATGACCATATTTTGCGTTTCCTTCTTGAAAATGCAAGTATCGTCAAGATCGAGTCTTCTTGGTGCGCAAGGGATTTGGGGAAGGAAAGTATATCGAGCAAATTCATGAATATTAATTTACTCGTTGAATTATAATATATCAATACATGTCAAAGAAGAGAAAACTTTATGGAGTGTGTGTGTGTGTGTGTGTGTGTGTGTGTGTGTGTGTGTGTGTGTGTGTGTGTGTGTGTGTGTGTGTGTGTGTGTGTGTGTGTGTGTGTGTGTATTATATATATATATATATATATATATATATATATATATATATATATATATATATATTGGTAGCAGGGGTTTGCTACACGGACCCTTGTGTGCCTGAGGGAGGTCAAAGAAACCATTGTACTCCGAAGACCGAAGGTCTGATGGGTACAATGGTTACTTTGACCTCCCGAAGGCCTACGAGGGTCCGTGCAGCAAGCCCCCGCTACCATTAACGTATTTGTTTTCATTCCTCCGCTATTTTCGCAAAAGAAATCATGAAGAAATCTTACGACCTGGATCACGCCAGACATGACTGACGTCAAAGGAATATACAGTTAAACATAATACACTTATGACGTAATTTAAAATCTTTTACGATGTTGCCGTCTCCAGTAGTGTGCTCAAACAAGACTAACTAACTTTGTACTTTAGAACGTTTTTGTGATCGTCAGAAAGAGGGCTACAAAAAAGTCCGCCATTAATCGCTACAATGGTTTTTGTGGCGAGGTCATATATTTGATGGGTGGGAGGGATGTAGGGGTGGATGGGGGAGTTGAACCCGGGGAAAGAGAACCAGGGGTTCAGGAAACAATCCTGGCATGAAATAAAAGAAAAAGACAACAGACAATGGAATGTTTCAGGACCACCCTCCCCCCTCCACACACACACACACACACACACACACACACACACACACACACACACACACACACACACACACACACACACACACACACACACACACAAACATCCCTTCCCCATTTTTTTAAACCCATTTTACACCAACGCACCAGCAAAAGATGGATCAACCATGATAATTCCATGGTAGTGCCAGATTAGCTTGGCGCCGGCCAAGCTAATCTGGCACTACCATGAAATTATCATGGTCGATTCATCTCCTGCAACTTGTACATAGTCGTTCAGGAAAGTGAAACCTCCGAAACTTTTGGGAAATGTGGAGTTAATGGTTGGTTGGTAGTACATTGCTTAACGTCCCGACAGCAACAAGACTTTCTCAGGACGTACCTGCACTGCTCCTGTGGAATGAAATGGGTTAACAGGTTCTAGAACCCCTCCAACACTCACCCCTCTTTTCGAGTCAGGAGAAGAACGTCGCTGAAGAGGAAGGCATCGAGAAGCGTGGTCTTGCGTCCTCCAGAAAATTTCAGCGTGCTTGTGTGCACGGTCATCATGTGCAGCTGACCCTTCTTCACCAGGCATCGGGATGAGGACACCAGCGGGAACTCCTGCCATGGAACCACTTTCCTACAGTCAGGTGTATTGCGAGCAAAACTGGTCTTTTTGTTTGTTTTGGGGTAAAAACACTTTTTATATTTTTTATTTTTTATTTTGGATTTAGCATACAGTATATTATTATATATATATATATATATATATATATATATATATATATATATATATATATATATATATATATATATATATATATATATATATATATATATATATATATATATATAAATGTTACACACAAGAACAGACAATATGTATAAAAAGAATATAGCACATTATAAAATATACCCCCCTCCCCGCCCCACCCACGTTCCTATATACTCCCCTCCCCACCCACCCCTCCCAACCCACGCCCTTCCACCCCCCACCCCCCACCCCCACTCTCAGTACACATACAGCTCGAACACACAACAAATGACAAGCAAAGTTTAGGTTTGAACAGTCATATTGGACAGTCACACAAATGTGACCCCCTGGGCATGCATTCCTCAGTACTATAAATAGCACTGATGGATACATGCATAAGGGAATCGAGCTAGGCCACCATTGCTACCTTGAACCAATCCTGCATGCCTTAGTGAAATAACTGGTAGTGCCAGAAGCCGCCTGCACACTACCGCCAATGGTGAGGCTGCAGCCAGTGCCTCTAACAGCATTACAACCCGCCAAAAAATGTAGCATAATGATACCACAAATGACAAAACGTGTTTCTCTGACCAAAAATTCCAAAGCGGTAGGCCTACTTCTCACATAGGTAGCGATTCTTTATAATTCTAACAAAGTGCCTTACATTAGGCAGGTTTTCTTCTAATCTATATTTGTAAACATAGAACTTAGCAACTAATATTATGAGGTCTAAGACAGTGTCTGACCTAAAGTGCTTAGCTATGCCAAAGACAATAAGACTTTTTGTGAACTCAAAATTAGTGCAGTTTACACAATTGTCTCGCAACCATTGTCCCATGTCAGACCAGAATATCTGTACACACAAGCAGTCCCAGAACAGGTGAGAAAGAGTTTCATCCTCATTCTTACAAAAAGTACAAATTGCACAAATTGCAGATTCAGACAATTTACGCAGAAATAAAAATCGCTTTGTGAGCAACAACCGATGCAATAATCTTAACTGGAACCATTTAAGTTGGGAGTCAGGTGTGGTTTTGAAGGGTTTTGAAAAAATACATTTCCAGATTGGTATGTCATCAATTTCGAAGCATTGAGACCACTTCTGAATACAAATAGGTCTTGACCTTGATTTGACCAACGTTGAATAGATGGTTTTACAGCCCTGCAAGATAGTGTTCCAGGCCTTATTGCCGGTACTATTTCCTTCCTTTAACTAGCTCTACTGCTAATGAAGTTAAGTAGGCCCTGACAGCATTGGCTATACCAGAGTACACCAAGAAATGTGTAGACACATCAGGGAACAACAACTTAAATGACTCGAAAGACAACAGAGAGTCATTCTCATCAAGCAGATCCTCAATAACCAATATTCCTTTCTCTCTCCATTCGGTGATATGAACCGTTTTCCTGTCTCTAATAATGTTCTTGTTATAATGCATATTTTCTGAGAGCACTTCATCATAATTTTCAGGTACACACTTGTTACAAACAATCTTGAAATGTTTGGCAACATCGGCCCAGAAGCAATTATCACAATGAAGCATTAAGACGTTTGCATATTCACCACAAAAAACCTGCGTGTGACTAAACATAGGATAGCAGCTGACCAAAATCTGACGTACCAATGAGTCACATGATATACCAAAGACCGCCCTTCTAAGCCAACTGACCTTCATGGACGACAAAAATGAATGAACATTTAACATTCGCAAGCGGTGAAAAACTTAGCCCTTTTAACCCCCAGCGCCCTACAGCAGGATACGGATCGACCATAATGATTCAAGGGTAGTGCCAGATTAGCTTGGCGCCTGTAGGCGCCAAGCTAATCCGGCACTACCCTTGAATCATCATGGTCGAGCCAGCTTCTGCAGCTGGTACACAGTTGCTAGATGACACCTCCAACATTCAGGAAAAGCGACCGTGGTGTTAAACGGGTTAACCTCTTCACTGCCGAGAACAAATGAGAACACGATCCACCTGCAAGAGACACAGCCGCAAAATTCAACAAAAAATTGTTGACGACATTGTCCGTAGTTTTGCCCGAGGTGTCTTTGTTACTTGACCTATTGTTACGTAAATAATTTGTTTCACTCATTTAATTAATCCCGACGCACATCAGCAGGAGTTGGACCGAACTTGATAGTTCAAGCACCTGATGGCGCCTGATGAGGCCAAGCTAATCTGGTACTACCCTTGAATTATCACGTTTGATCCATCTCCCTCAGCTGGTACACAGTCGTTACGTGAAACATCGAAAATTTGGAAATGCGGACGTTGGGTTACGTGGTTGAAAACATGGCCTTTCCAGCTCGCAAAAAAAAAAAAAAAAAAATAAATAAATAAATAAATAAATAAATAAATAAATAAATAAATAAATAAATAAATAAATAATAACAAATAAAGATAAAAATAAGCAAATAACTATAAATAAGAAAATACACACTAATAAATAAATAAATAATAATACAAAATAAATAAACAACTATATACATAAATAGGTAAATAAATCATTATCATGAAAAATAAATAAATAAGTAAAATATTTTTTTTAATAAAAGCAAATGGCAATTCAGGTCTAACCCTTGTTTTATGAAACTTCAGCGTTGGCCTCAGCTGCAGCATCTCTTCAGCGTTCTGCACCTTCCTGGCGCCCTCGTCGCACTCTCTGGCCAAGCTGCTGAGATGTTCCAGAGCCTGGCTGGCGCTGGTGAACAGAGGGGTGCCACGTTGCAGGCGTTTCATGATGGCGTCCACCAGCAGAGGGAGGCGTGTGATGCGCTGCATGGGGAGCAGGAGGAAGGACGTGAGAGACAGTGACTGGCAGTCCCGGTGTTTCTCCAGGCCGTCCAGCAAGTCTTCGAACTGCGGCTGTTTTCTATGGGGACAGGGTGTGGGTGTACTGTAATCCCTTAACTCATTAGCCCGGCGCACGAATTTCCAAAATTTTGGAGGCGTCATCTAACGACTATGCACCTGTTGCAGGAGACGGATAGACCATGATAATTCAAGGGTAGTGCCAGATTAGCTTGGCACTACCCTTGAATTATTATGGTCGATCCGTCTCCTGCTGTAGTGCGTCAGGGCTGAATGGGTTAACTGCCGCTGGACGCGTTTTTTATTTATTCAATTAAAAAAACCGTCCAAAGAAACAAGATACAAGCTGAACGTAGTTAGAGGCATAGATCCTCATGGGCCCCCGCAGTCGCGGGGGGCTCATGAGGATCTGTGTCTCTTGAAGTTGGATCGCGGTCACTTTTCTGAAGGGGTTAAACGATATACAATTCAGTTCAAATCAATTTCATTCCAGTCCGCTCTAGTGCAGTTCAATTCATTTAGTTCAGTAAATTCCAGTTTGGCTGAATTTAACCAGTTCAGTTCAGCTCAGTTCAGCTCAGTTCAATTCAATTCAGGAGGGCTAATGATGATCTATGAGGATCTTGAGTGTTGTCTATATTATGGTAAACGATGGTTAGCCGCCATGACTTCGATCTAGTTGGGAGTCGTCCGTCGTAAACGTAACCTCTCTATATTTGGCATTTGACATCGGTTTCGTCACTTTTAAGATTAATAGGAAATAATAAATGGGACTACAAACAAGGCGTTTTGCAAGTCATCTTACTACAGGAAGGTCAGATGGCAGGCCACTTTTCATGGATGTAGGTCAACGAACCATGAACATTTGGAACACATAAGCATGCGTGGTCCATCTGTGTTCCAACAGTTAGCGACACTATTTAAGGATTCTTGAATACAACTTTTCTTGTACTAGACTTACCGAAGGGTTTTCAACGTTCTGTCCTGGAATGATTGGTTACTACAATAGCGAATGTACGGGCGAAAGTTGCTCTGCGCGTGCCTGGAAATGACGTCACAGATCCCATTCAGGACGCAGGATTTTTTCCACTCGGCTTCCAAATCTGCCAGAAACCTGAACATTGAAGCACACATACACATGCACGCACATACAAACACACACAGAAGCACACAAACACGCACACCAAAATGATATTGTATCTCTAGCAACACGAGGCAGGGTAAAAAAACACTCTAGTCCCATGATATTCAAAATAATGAAAGATGATTCTGCTATAACATGACATAACCATTGCCCACGCAACTGAATATGTAAATAATAATATAATAATAATAATAATAATAATAATAATAACAATAAAAATTATTATGACAAGAACACGAACAACGACAATTATCATCATCATCATCATCACCATCATCATCATCATCAACAACATCATCACCATCAGCATCTTCATCATAATAATACCTATTATTATTCAGGCGCTTTACCGGCTATGAATCGGCTCAAAGCGCAGCCAGCTGAAGCCAATACGCGCGCTCACGTGAAACACATGCATTCACTTTCAAGACAAACACAGTACAAGACAAAACACAGAACATTCACTTGGTGAGATGGACCAGGTCAGTTCAGTTACTGAAGTTTTGGAAATTTAGAATTAGAATTTAGAATAATTATATCTGAAACTGTACAGGTGGTATAAAATCTGTACCAAAGTGGATGGGGGGGGGGGGGGGGGGGGGGGGAAGAGCCAGAGTACCGGAGAAAGCCCAGCCCCCCCCCCCCTCCCCCGCTCCTCCACATGTTGAGAGGACCCCGGGTATATGTGCTGGGCTGTGATTTTGGAAATTACGGCTTCCAGTCGAAAGGTCCAAAAATCACAGACCAGCACACATGCGTCATCTTTGCATTGAAAACACAAACAACCTACCCGCCGTGAGATGGACTTAGTCGCCTGCTCCTCGTTACACCTAACTAACTAACTAACTGTTACGTGTTGAGTCGTAGTCGTAGTATGATATCACACCAGACGCACGCACGTAAGGTTCTTTTTAAATAAACTTCATTCAGCTGCAACCCGTCACACGTGGCTTAAGGTTGTAGACAATACTGGAGTAACAGTTCCAACAATACTTTATTTCAGCGATGCGGTCTCCACACAATGCATTTCCAAATGCACCAACACTGATACAATGTCTCTTTTGCAAATCTCAACACTGGCGACACAATGCGTTTCTCATTCAACGTACACCACCGTTACGCTGCGTCTCTCACAATGTACACCCTATACGGGCCACGTACCTACGATAAACTGTGTGTCCCTACAACTGACAATGCCTGACAATGCACACACGTGCTTCCTAGCACCATCTTTTATAGTAAAACAACTGTCCAGAAAAATCTAAGGAATTCACACAACGCAACCAATCAGAACGGAATACGTAACTGAAACTCATAAATATCAATAAAAAAAAGAGAACTTTCTAGAATAACTACAATAGTCTACAAAAATTCGACTGCTCATTTCAGCCTCAAATCCCAATGTATAATGGACGTCACACAATAGTAGGACAGACCATTCACGACCTTTCATAAAACGCAAACAACAGGCCGCTAATTTTACGCTCACAGGAAACAACTATGACTAAAAATAGAGCAGCTCTACTACCGCTATTCTCCGTGCGACTTTGCTAGAAGCTTCCGGACTAAACTTAGCGTATCATAACAAAGCCAATTCCGCTATCTGCGCGAACAATAGGCAATCTCACTGAAAAGGTACGTGATACGTAACTATGATAGCTCAAATAAAATATCGGATCGTTTCCTACGATTAACACATGCATGCTCTCACAAAACAACACAACCACAATCGTAGCACTAACTAACCGACTGACTGACTGACTGACTAACTAACTAACTAACTAACTTACACATCACTGCATTTCTTGATGTCCAGGATATTACAGAAGAGGCTTTGATAATCGCTTTTGCTGATGAGACAGATGCTGCCCTCTCCTGTCAGCTCTGGCGCCTTCATGAAGACCTTCTCCAGGACCAGCAGACTTCGCTGGTAGGACGCCTCAGAGGACAGGATCTCGAACATGGCCTTACATTAGATGGCGATGTCTTACACATTCATAAAAAGTCCAGACCCAAAAAGTGACTGCCAGCATAAGTCTAGTTAACTCATTCTGCCCGCGACACATCACAGCAAGATAAGGCTCGACCATGATAGTTTAAGGGTGGTGGCAGAATAGCTTGGCGCCTATAGGCGCCAAGCTATTCTGCCACCACCCCTGAACTATCATGGTCGATCTGTCTCCTGAATTATAATGCAGTCCTCAGAGGATAGCTCCAAAATGTGGATATTTCGTAACTCGGGCGCAATGAGTTAATAATATTACAATAAAAGACTTATGCAGCTAATGAACGCTTGGATCGAAGATAGCACGTGAGGTATGGCGGTGACGGATCGTATGAATTGCTATGGAAACGGACTGAAGTTGACACCACGCACAGACAGCGTTAATCTGATGCGCGTTTCTTCTTGGCTGAGCAGTCACATGGTTATTTCGTTAACCCATTAAATACCAGAATCAAATGACTGCCATTCTATAGAATGTGCTTCCTCCTACAATATCAATATTTCATACGATATATTTCTCGTATTATCTTTGTTGTAGGTATGTGGGTGTGCGATCGTGAATGTCTTGCATGGCTAACTTTATTTTAGACCGACCTCTTGTAGTTTCCTCTCCTCCATGTCCATAGACTCAAGTACTCCGCTGGTCACCACCTGTGTAACAAAACATCACGCTGTTTTAATTGTAGACGTTGGGAAATAGTTTCACTCTGGTACCCAGCATGCCTGACTTCTTACTTTCCAGCCAAGGGTGTGTATGCGTGTGTGTGTGTGTGTGTGTGTGTGTGTGTGTGTGTGTGTGTGTGTGTGTGTGTGTGTGTGTGTGTGTGAGGGGGGCAGGGGGGAAGGAGGAGGGGTAGGAAAGCACGCGACAGTCCAACCGCGGGAATATTAAGCACGATATCAAAATCTTCTCATTTGTTATCCAGTTTTATTTTCTCGCACCGAGCAATAAGTAAGAACATCCAGTCTTACAATTTAAACAAAAATCTCAAAATTATGTTTTCCTCCAAAGTTATTTGGGGGGTGGGGTGGGGTCAGCAGTATATACTCTGGCTCCCCTACATTTTTACTGGGTGGCGGGGTGGTGTGGGGGCTGGAGGGTGGGGTCGAGGCTCACCCCCATCTGGTTCCTACGCCACTGAGCTTACGTGTGCTGGTCTGTGGTTTTGGACGTAAGGTCCAAAATCACAAACCAGCACCCACATTTCCGAAAACAACGACGACGACAACAACACTACCAACAACAACAACAACAAGAAACTTGCCTCTGGCATTTCACACCAAAGGCTGCGATGCAAGGTGCCCGACTTGCTGAAGATCCTACGAATGACGGTTTTCCTCATGCGGATGGAGTCCTGGCTGATGGGGATGTGGCTGCTGCATCGCTCCAAGATCCTCTCCACGCGGCTGAAGACATCTTTGGCTGTCATCAAGACCGACAGAATATTCGTGAAATCCAAATCAGTTTACCCCCCCCCCCCCACTCCCCCCCTCCTCTTCACCCCCCCCCCCTCCCCGTTTTGCTACTGTTGATCACAAATCTCGTGTCAGAAAGAAGAAAAAAAAAAGCTGCACACTGACTGGCAATCTCGTGAAGGGCACAAATGTAAAGGATGATGGTGATGATGATGATGATGAAACGTTTTTATTCAGGATAAAGTTTTAGGCATGCGAATGCCTCTCTTACAAACTGTCCTGCTACTCTACACACATGAATCAATGAATCTTTATTTTACAGCGACACAGTCAGTGACTATGTCATTTTTCGTACCTGCCGTTGCTACAAATACGACTAGCTAAGTACAAAATATACATAAAACAGGGACATCAAAGCACAGTGATACAAAATATATAGTCCACTAAACACAAACACACGCATACGCGCACAAACGCACTCGCGCGTCCACAAACACACACACACACACACACACACACATACACACACACACACACACACACACATACACACACACACACACACATACATGATTGTTATAATATACACGTACATTCGTGTGTCTACGAATAACTAGATATTATTATTTGAGTGATGTCTGATATCTATACAGACTTGTCTTGAAACGAGATAATGTCGGAGTGGCTTTAACGTAATGTGGGAGCGAGTTCCACAGTGTGGAACCCGCAAATGACAAAGTAGATTTAAATATATCTATTCGGGGTTTTGGAACAATATAAAGACCCCTCATATTCCCATAGCAGGAATCTGATTTTTTAAACAACTCTGTTAGATATTCTGGCGCGCTATGGTTCCACACTTTAAACATCATTACCCCTTTGTTAAATTTAAAATGGCTTTGAAGGGGTAGCAATCCAGCTTTACTGAGTTTTTCCTCGGTCGTCAAGGGCGGTTCGGGAAGAATTAATTTTGCCATTTTCCTATGTAAAGAATTTAGTCTTTTTAAGTGGACATCACTGCAACCATCCCACACCATCGATGCGTAGTTTATATGTGACATGATATGTGCATTACTGAATAATTCTCTGGTTTCACTATCTGTGTAATACTTTAATTTCGATAACATAAAGACATTTCTAGAGACCGTTTTACAGACATTGTCAATGTGCATCTGCCACCTCAGTTTATATCAATTGTGACCCCGGCCCAATAGACGATGTTCGGCTACCTGTTCTATGATGTCGTCACCGAGTGATAGATTAAGCTTTAATGGTTTCAACTGGTGCTTTTGGCGTGTTGCAATAATCATAATTTTGTTTTAGTAGGATGCAGAATCATTGAGTTGACTTTACACCATGCTGATATATCGTCGAGACATTTTTGTTCATGAATATACATCGAGCAACACAGTAAAATATTTAAAACAAACAAACAAACAAACATAGTCTCAAGAACATTCAAGTGTACGAAAATCATGAAAGGCGAAAAAAAAAAACAAACAAAAAAAAAAAAACAACCGAAAAAACAAACGACAACAGCGACATAAGCTGAAGGTCATCTTGTAATTAGAACATGTATCTGACTCTGAGAGTACAGTATCAATAGAGGAGAATTGAATCGTGGTATTAGTTTAGAAGTAAAAAGCGATAAAGGCGATCCTTAAAAATATTAAATTTAGAAATAGACTTAAGATGCTGGGGTAAATTATTTCATGCTTTTGCACCTGAAAAGGCCAGGCTAGTTTTATATATATCTAGTCTTGTTCTTGGTAGTTGGAGCGACCTGTTTCTCGTGTTCTGTCTATGATTATCTGAAAACAGAGTTCGCAAATGGAGTGGGGCTCTCTCGTGTAGAATCTTGTACATTAATACACACCGATTAAATTAATTAGGCATATAGAGCATAGGACTAACAAGAGACATAAATCCTCATGAGTCCCCCGCTGTCGCGGGAGGGGGGGGGGGGGGCTCATGAGGATGTGTGTCTCTTGCAGCTGGGTAGCTTTCGCCTTGCCCCGGCAGTTAAGGGGTTAGTCCCCTAGTGCAGGCAGTCGTCGGTACTGTTTACAGCACCGGCGCCTGCATTCACAAAGGGGTTAACAAATAACAGGAGGAGAAGAGGATGAAAAGATGAAATGAAAGGGATAAACTAACTGGAAAATAACTGGTTATGTCAGACAATTTAGGTGATTCTGTCATTTTTTAAGATTCAATATTGGGCAGTGGGCAGATGTTCACATCTGCACGGGACATAGACGACCCCGCCCCCACGAGTCCCCTGCTGCCTTGCAGGCTTGGCCGCTTGGCTGCGGAAAGGCTAAGGGAGGAAACCCCTGACATCAAAGCCCCCGTGTCTCCGGGGAAGGCTTTTGAGCCAGAGACTAAGACAAGGACAGTCTGATATAAAACCTACGACCCGAGGACCTCGATGCCACCGTCCCAGCTTGCTAGGCCATGGCAAACGAACCAAGGGTTTAAAGGGTGGGGCCAGTACTGCGCACACTGCACTCCACCAAAAAGCTCCACCGCGCAGGCTTTAGGAAACGCCCACGGACTATGACACTGAACTTTCCAAGTCCTGTAGCGATGGGCAAGGGGCAAAACGGCAGGTGAAAGATGTCACTGGAAGCCGCAGTCTCAAACCTGCATGCAGGCGGTTCAGGATATTGGTCGCCTGGTGTTGACCTGGGGATGACAACGTCACTCGGCACACCCTGAACGACCAAGCAGCCTTCTCTAGGGACAGCACTGCTTGCTCCACACGGAGAGGGGCCTAGAAAAGGTGGCCTAACCAAAGCTCATCCCCTCGTAACCCAGTTGGCTAGCCGCGGTCAACGGGCATCTTCCCATGCGGTCAGAAAACAAGAAAAAAACAATGGATCCACTCTCATGACGACCACGACCGGACTCAACGTTGCATGCTGGAACATCCGAACCATGCTCGACACAGCAGACAGCGGACGCCCTGAACGTCGCTCCGCCCTCATTGCCCATGAATTGCGGAGGTTAAACATCGACATCGCCGCGCTCAGCGAAGTACGCCTCCCGGAGGAAGGCAGCCTCCAAGAACTTGGCGCTGGCTACACTCTCTACTGGTCAGGCAGGCCTGCATCAGAAAGACGGCTCTCAGGCGTGGGCTTCATGGTGAAGACCCACATTGCGACTAAGTTGGAAAACCTACCAACGGGTCACTCCGACCGCATCATGTCCATGCGCCTCCCACTGAGACACCAGCAATACGTCACCCTTCTCAGTGTGTACTCCCCAACCCTCCTGGCAGAGCCTGCAGAAAAAGACAAGTTCTACTCTGACCTGCGCAGCCTCCTTCAGAGCACCCCTGCAGACGACAAAGTCATCATCATTGGCGACTTCAACGCCAGAGTGGGCCAAGACTCTGAAGCCTGGAAAGGAGTCCTCGGCAAGCATGGCGTTGGGAACTGCAATGACAATGGTCGCCTACTGTTGGAGCTCTGTGCAGAGCAGCAACTTGTCATCACCAACACTGCTTTCCAGCAAAAGGACAGTCGAAAGACCACCTGGATGCATCCTCGCTCCAAGCACTGGCACCTTATCGACTATGTCCTAGTGCGTCAGAGGGACCGCAGTGACGTCCTCCTCACCAGAGTGATGCCCAGCGCAGAGTGCCACACTGACCACCGCCTTGTTCGCTGCAAACTCAGGCTCCGCCTCAAGCTGAAACCCAAGAAAGGGCCCCCCCCCCCCCCCCCAAGAAAAAGCTTGATATTGCCAGCCTTCAGCGTGACGACAAGAAAGCTGCCATTCAGGCCGATTTACAGCGCATGCTCAAAGATACAGTTGATCCAGCAGACTCCTCCCCTGAAACACTCTGGGAACAACTGAAAACTGCTATTGTAAAATCTTCTGTGGAAGTCTTGGGCTTTGCTAGAAAGAGGAACAAAGACTGGTTTGACGAAAACGACGTAGAGATCCAGGAACTTCTAGCAAAAAAAAGAGCCGCCCACCAGGCCCACCTAGCCCAGCCTTCCTGCCCTGTGAAGAAGTCTGCCTTCCGCCTCATCTGCAGCAGTCTCCAGCTCAAGCTTAGAGAGCTCCAGAACGAGTGGTGGTCCAGACTCGCACAGAGGACCCAGCTTTGCGCTGACAACGGTGACTACAGGGGCTTCTACGAAGCACTGAAAGCAGTGTATGGCCCTAGGCACCTGGTACAAAGTCCCCTGCGAAGCACTGATGGACAGGCACTCCTCACAGATAATACCTCCATCTTGAACCGCTGGTCGGAATACTTTCAGGACCTCTTCGGCGCTGAGCGCACTGTTCAAGAAACAGTCATCCTCCAAATCCCACACCTTCCACTAAAGGTTGAATTGGACGAACCGCCCACCGCCGAAGAGACCCTCACAGCCATCCACCAGCTCAAGAGTGGCAAAGCAGCAGGCATTGACGGAATCCCGCCAGAGATCTGGAAACATGGAGGCCCAGCACTGCACAACAAGCTCCACGACCTCTTTCTCTGCTGCTGGGAAAAAGGAACACTACCAAAGGATCTCCGTGATGCAGTCATCATCACCCAGTACAAGAACAAAGGAGAGAAGTCTGCCTGCTCTAATTATCGTGGAATTACCCTGCTGTCCATTGCCGGGAAAATTCTCGCAAGGTTGCTCCTGAATCGGCTGGTACCTGCCATCGCTGAAGACCACCTCCCAGAGGGCCAGTGTGGCTTCAGAGCCAACAGGAGTACCACCGACATGGTCTTTGTGCTGAGACAGCTTCAGGAGAAGTGCCGCGAGCAGAACAAAGGGCTGTACGTAACGTTTGTCGACCTAACAAAAGCGTTTGACACTGTGAGCAGGCAAGGTATGTGGCAGATCCTGGAGCGACTAGGCTGTCCCCCAAAGTTCCTCAACATGATCGTCCAGCTCCACGAGGACCAGCAAGGCCAGGTCAGATTAAACAGTGACCTCTCAGAACCATTCCCCATTCGCAACGGCGTGAAGCAAGGCTGCGTGCTGGCACCGACCCTCTTCACCATCTTCTTCAGCATGATGTTGAAGCAGGCCACAGTGGACCTCGACGATGACGACGCAGTGTACATCAGGTATCGTCTCGATGGCAGCCTGTTCAACCTCAGACGACTGCAGGCCCACACGAAAACTCTAGACCAACTGATTCGTGAGCTGCTCTTTGCTGATGACGCTGCCCTCGTTGCACACACAGAGAGAGCCTTGCAGCGCATTACGTCCTGCTTCGCAGATGCCGCCCAGCTCTTTGGACTTGAGGTCAGTCTGAAAAAGACAGAGGTCCTTCATCAGCCGGCACCCAAGGAAGAGCATCGCCCTCCCCACATCACCATCGGCGAGTCCGAACTGAAGTCTGTACACCAGTTTACCTACCTTGGCTGCATCATCACGTCAGACGCCAAGCTGGACAAGGAGCTGGACAACAGGCTGGCAAAAGCGAACAGTGCTTTCGGGCGACTATTCAAGCGGGTGTGGCACAATCAACAGCTGAAAAAAGGCACCAAGATCAGCGTGTACAGAGCTGTCGTCCTCACCACCCTGCTGTACGGTTCCGAGTCCTGGGCCCTCTACCGCAGCCAACTACGACTCCTCGAACGCTTTCACCAGCGCTGCCTGCGTACCATCCTGGGCATTCACTGGAGTGACTATGTCACCAACGTCGAGGTCCTTGAACAGGCGGAAACTGTGAGCATCGAGGCTTTGCTGCTGCGGACACAGCTTCGCTGGGCGGGGCACGTCTCCAGGATGGAGGATCATCGCCTACCCAAGATCACTCTGTTCGGCGAGCTCGCCACTGGACACCGAGACAGAGGGGCACCAAAGAAGAGATACAAAGACGGTCTCAAGAAGTCACTTAGTGCCTGCCAAATCGACCACCACCAGTGGTCTTCGCTTGCCGCGGACCGTGACACCTGGCGCTCCACCATTCACAAGGCAGCCGTCTCCTTTGAGGACTCTCGCAGAGCTAACCTTAAGGACAAGCGGCTCAGAAGAAAAAACAGAGCTGTCGTAACTCAGAACCCTGACCAGACCTTCCCCTGCAGCCACTGCGGTCGAACCTGCCTGTCCCGGATTGGCCTCCGCAGCCACGAAAATGCCTGCAGACGACGTGGGCAAGCCCTATAGAATCTTCGTTCGCGAAGTCAAGCCAAGAGAAGATTCAATATTATAATCACGTGTTTAACACGACTCCAAGAGGCTAAATGAAATAAAATCTCTGAATTTTGAATCTTATTTCCTCCACACACACACGCGCGAGCGCGCGCACACACACTAACACACACACACACACACACACACACACACACACACACACACACACACACACACACACACACACACACAACGCACACACACACACGCAAACACATACACACACACACACACACACGCAAACACATACACACACACGCAAACACATACACACACACACACACACACACACCTCCCGCAAAGGGCTAAAGGAAAAAGAATCTCTATATTTTGAATCTTATTTCCTCCACACACACACATACACACACACACATACACACACACACACACACACACACACACACACACACACACACACACACACACACACACACACTTCACCCACCCTCCTCTCCCCTCCCCCTCCCCCACTCTCCCCCTCTATCCCACCCCACCCGGGCCCCATCGTTAGAGTCTGGAAAGACTTGATGTTTCTTCTTGACAAATCATCTTTGAGGATTTTATCGAGACAGAAAAAGTTGGACCCCCCCCCCCCACACACACACACACACACACCCTCTCGTGACACAAGAGAGATGTGCATCTGTTAGCCACACTTACGTTTCTTCACTTCCTGGCGAACCTCTATCTCCGATAACTGACGACTGCGGTTCATGATGATCTCGGTTGTGACCCATTGGTACAGCGGCTCTGTCTTCACGCTGAGGGTCTGTCTGCTGGCGTTGCGGCGGCCGCGAATACCCCGTTTGAGGCGAGGATGCAGCTCATCTAACAATCATTAACCCCCTTGTGCATGCAGCTACCGGTGCTGTAAACAGCACCGGTGGCTGCATGCACAAGGGGGTTGATATTGGAAAAAAAATCTATAAAACAGTGTCATACTTGTACGTGTTATTTCGAGAGAGAAAAAAAAGTTGTTTTGGTTTTGTGTAAAGAGCTCCCTGGACCATCCAGGCTGTTGAAAGAATTTGCAGCATTTATTTTGTTTAATATGATAACCTTCCGTTCAAGATTAATTATAAAATCAACACGCATCCAAATTTATCTCCAGTGAAGAACATTCTTTTATCTAGATGCACGACCCACAATGACAGAAAAAGCGCGACAGACAGACAGATTTGGCAGTAATACATGCATAACAAACAAGAAACACTTTGAGACAAACAACCGGGAACCAGAGATACCCGTAGCAGATTGAGGGAGGTAATCATCAGAGTGATTTATAAGGGTGAACGCAAGTTCAACAGAAAAGTTATTCGACGATTTCGCAACTATCGATGCGGGGACGCCTTGAATGAGTTAAACACGTACCAAACAGCTTGACGATGTCCAGTTTCCCGCTTTTCTCTGCCAAGTCTCTTGGTGTTTCCGATTTGTAAGACACGATGTCGGGGGTGGCTTTCAGCTCCAGCAGGGTCTACAAATCAGAGTGATTAACCCCGTCACTCCCGGAAAACGGTTAAAATGTACATCCGCAAGAGGCATAGATCCTCATGGGCCCATCTATGCCTCTTGCTGGCTTGGTTTAGACCCGCGCTCCTACAGCAGAACAGATATCGGGCTTTCAAGTCTGTTGGGGTTTCAGTTATACAGTTTCAGAGATACGGCCACAGGCACAGGATGATCGTTGCGTCATTGGCCACGGGTAATAGTAAACCGAGGTGAACAATGACGCAAAGAACATCCGGTGCCTGTGAGAGATACAATTCACCTGCTCATTGCCATAACAAACAGAGCACATAAACTTCCAGCACAATTTTGCACAACATAATCATACAGTTGGTTGGTTGGTTGGTTTTGGGTATAACGTCCACGGCACGGGAGTTATAATGGACGACCTTAACGGGCGGTTTATTGGGGACAGGGACAGTTATTACCTATGCAGTACCACCTGCGCATTGATTAATTCAGGTTCACAGCAACTCTGCCATATTGATTTATCTTTCAATCGACACGCTGTCTGGATGAATCCCGTCTTTTTGCCTGGGCTACATAACTATAACTCTTTTTTTTTTATCAAGATATCTTATTAAAACGATAAGCTCAGAATGACTACAGTGGACCGGAGACAGAAAAAAAAACACAAACAAACCCGTTCATGATCGAGTTAACAAATATTGTACAAGAAAAAGGAAGGCACAACAATCCCCGAGGAAAGCCGCCCGAATTATTCAAAAGTACCATTAACTCATTCTGCCCGCGACACACCACAGCAAGATATGGCTCGACCATGATAGTTCAAAGGTGGTGGCAGAATAGCTTGGCGCCTATAGGCGCCAAGCTATTCTGCCACCACCCTTGAACTATCATGGTCGATCTGTCTCCTAAATTGCAATGAAGCCTTCAGAGGATAACTCCAAAATGTGGGTATTTCGTAACTCGGGCGCAATGAGTTACAGTTTTTTTTTTCCTGTATTATATTTGTCACACTCTTCATTTTTGTTGTCATCCTCACTTTGACGCAGTCGATAGAGCCTTTGTCGGCTGCCACGTGCAAGGGTGTCAATCCTCTCAGTGAACACTGTGCGTCCGGGTTGCTCTGACCCACCTCCAGCAAAAGTATCACGGTGCTGACCCGGTTTTTGCGGCAAGCCAGCTAAAAGGAAGGCAAGTAAAATATACCGTAAACTTCGGCCCACAACATCGTCCATGGATTACCCAGTAACGCTTAAAGTTATCGGGCCAAAGTTAGGACTTACGGCCTAAAACCACAATGATTACTTTTCAAATGACGAAGTTACCCACGGTGTCTGATATTACAGCATAGAAGTGGAGTGAGTGTTCGTATACTATCATTTCTAGACAGACTGAGCCAATCCCATTCTCAAACTGTTTGAAATCATTGCCACCGAGAGCGAAGCTCGAGGGGATTATGAATCAAACAGTTTGAGAATGGGAGTTGCGAGGTCTGTCTAGACATAATAGTGTACTAACTGGCCACTTTTCTGTTTTATAGAACCTTTCACAACATGAATCCAGTCACCAAAAATCAAACAAAGCGGCTGCTTCTGTTGAGTTTACCTGCTTTGTAGAGCAAACAATTTAAACGTTGGATGTCTACAGCAGTGATGGTGAATCGTAAAGGATTGTCTGTTTTACTATCAGATGTTTTTGACACTTTCGTGAGGAGTGCTATATCATTGGTTCTAGTGTAGAGTAAGCCGTGGTTATCTGCACTCTCAAGCTTGCCAGCCGCCTAGAGGTGTACTATGCAATTCTCGGCCTAGAAAGCACCGCGCGGTAAGACTAGAACATAGCGTGTGGGGTGTTTTTCTATGTAAAAGTGGTCTTGAAAGGTTTTATAAACTGCTATGACTTTCTTTACTACCGCCTCTTATCTTTTTTTCTAGCACTTCTCTCCCTCCCCCCCCCCCCTCCTTTCTTGTTGTTGTTGAGGGGGAAGGGTGGGGTGGAGTGGGGGTGGGGGTGGGGTGGGGTGGGAGGGCTGCTTGTTCATTTTGCTGTTGAATTAACCATTTTTTTTCCTGTTTCATAGATTAAATCATGTTGTGTACAGCTTAATATGCGACTAAGGGTTTCCATGGGAAATTAACGTCCAGATGAAATCCCCCATTAACCCATTTAGCCCAAACGTCCTGCGGGAGGATATGGATTGATCATGATAATTCAAGGGTAGTGCCAGATAAGCTTGGCGCTTCCAAACGACAAAGCTCATATGGCACTACCCTTAAATTATCATGATCAATCCATCTCCTACAGCTGGTAAATAGTCGTCAGATAACACCTCCGAACATGGGGCCGTGGAGTTATATGGGTTAAACAGTATTCGTCCAGATTTAGCCCTCGTGCGACAAAAAAAGAAGTTCTTAATTGGCAATGTCAGTTATAATGTACAACAAATATTTGCTCGTACGTGAAGCGCAGTGCGCCCCTTGATGTCCATCATGTCGACGTACGCCCCAGCGTCCAACACAATTTCCACCAACTTGTCGTGACCGCTGAGGACCGCCAGATGTAAGGCCGCGGAGCCTGTAGGGTTAAACAAGAGCCCGACAGTAAATCAGTAATAATTATAAGAAGCTGGTGTGTGTGCGTGTGTGTGTGTGTGTGTGTGTGTGTGTGTGTGTGTGTGTGTGTGTGTGTGTGTGTGTGTGTGTGTGTGTGTGTCTGCGGTTTTTATCCAGTAATAAGTGTAAACACCACAGACACACACAACAACTTAACTCTTTCGAGACGTGCCGTCTACGGAAACGCGGCGGTTCGCCGCGTATCCGTAGGCGGCACGTCTCGAATGAGTTAACCCTGTGGATGTCGTTAGCGTTTTTTGTCGCGATGATTCCTGCATGAATCATCGCGACAAAAAACGCTTCCGATGGGGTGGGTTATAGTAGTGTATAATTATGCTTGTTTCTGAGAGAGAGAGAGAGAGAGAGAGAGAGAGAGAGAGAGAGAGAGAGAGAGAGAGAGAGAGAGAGAGAGAGAGAGAGAGAGAGAGAGAGAGAGAGAGAGAGTGTGTGTGCTGTTGTGCATGCGCACTGCGTTCAGTGTTTTCCTGGAGAACAGCGCTATACAAGAGTTATGTATTATTATTATTGTAACCGACGTACATGGGGTTAATAAGAAGCAAACACTACAAACCACAGCTTTTAGAAGAACGATTTTAACGATATAAGAGGGCATGCGTTACGTAAGCCGCGGGTGCTTCTCAATTCATTCAAGGAGCCCAGCATCAACAGCTGCGGAAGTCTCATATAGCGTTGCCACCGGCAACGATATACGACACTTTCGCGGCTTTGGATGTGTGGCACTTGAATGAGTTAACACACTTGTACATGCGGCAACTGGTACACGTATCCGAAGAATAAACAGCCTATATGTTACCTCGCGTGTCCTTTGCATCGATGTCTGGGCAGAGTTTATGTTTCAAGATTCTCTTTGCAAGACGTTCATCTCCTGAAACACAATCACACGTCTACACCTTGATACATGCTGCAATGTAGCTGTAAGATCGATAGCATTAATAACAACGACAGCAACCACCCGTACAAAGCGACGATGACAGCGACATCAACCACACCGTAACAAAAGCAACAATGACAAGGACAAAAACCACCACAATAAAAACCAACAATGAACGACAACGACAGAAACCACCACTACAAAAACAACGATGACATCGACACAATCATCACAGCAAAAGCAACAATGACAACGACACCAACCACCACAACAAGAGCAACAGTGACAACGACCGCAATCATCACAAGGAAAAAAGAAGAAGAAGAAAAGCAACAACAACAACAACAACAACAACAACAACAGCTACAATACAGTTACAACACGAAAAGATCAATTCTCATGTTTAACTCATGCAGCCCGACGGTTGTGTTTCCCTTTTGGAGGCGTCATCTAACGACTATGCACCTGTGGCAGGAGATGGATCGACTATGATAATTCAAGGGCAGTGCCAGATTAGCTTGGCGCTGACCGGCGCCAAGCTAATCTGGCACTACCCTTGAATTATCATGGTCGACCTTTCTCCTGCTGTAGTACGTCAGGGCTGAATGGGTTAATGTAAAAAAAGCACTAATGCACGTACCTATATGTCAGCAATCATGACGTATTTGACAAACCATGGCGTCCGCCATTTTGAAGTCGAAATTTTATTGAATGATATCATTTGAGACGTGCTGCTTACGGATACGCGGTCGAAAGCCGCGTATTTGTAAACGGCACCACTCGAATAAGTTAAAAAAATATATACGAAATCTCTATAATAACCATCCAAAGCTACAATCAATCGTACCTTGGGTGATTGCGCAAGGAACAAGTTTTGAATATAATATCCTGTTTGCCAAACATTTGCCGAAATCAACTCGAGTGTGCTGGTCTGTGATTTTGGATCTTATAGCTAAAGCCGTATGGTCCAAACCCACGGATCAGCACGCATAATATTTAAACACGAACAATCACAAAGCCACAGCCTTACCTTCACTGATAACGCGATGAAAGAGGTTGGTGTGTCCCGTTTTTCGAGACGTGGGTGGTGGAAGTGTCCCTTTGGCGAAGGTTTTGAGCTGTACGGGCTGCGTGCACGCTTCTATGTCACGGCGGGTGGACGTATACTGACTGATAAGACTCTCTAATCCTGTAGTGAGAAAGACATGCGTGCAGATAGCGACAGATAATCATCTAAGACGTTGACACCAAACAAGAGTAGGTGCTTGCGTGACCATTTAACTCATTCGAGACGTGCCGGATACGCGGCTTAAGCCGCGTATCCGGAGGCGGCACGTCTCAAATGAGTTAAATTTCTGCGAGCTCTGTTCCAGTAACAATCCCCCCTCCTCCCCCCCCCCCCCATCATCCCCTAACCAACTCCACCATACAAACAAACAAACTGAAAGCTTTAGGTCCTTAATAGTTTGTGGTGACCTTTGGAAAACTTTCCTGTTTACAGTGAATGCTTTGCCCTGGTTTGGCTAACGCCAGAATGCCCATTTTTGTGAAAAGCGAGATTTTCAGAGCATTGCATTGAAATTCTAGATTTACACAAAAGTGAACATATTGTTGTGTTTTTTTTCTCTCACAAATTACGACAAAGCGTAAGGATCATGGGGCGCATAGGTGGCAAAGAGGTAGAGTGTTTGTGTGTGTGTGTGTGTGTGGAGAGAGAGAGAGAGAGAGAGAGAGAGAGAGAGAGAGAGAGAGAGAGAGAGAGAGAGAGAGAGAGAGAGAGAGAGAGAGAAAGAGAGAGAGAGAGAGAGAGAGAGAGAGAGAGAGAGAGAGAGAGAGAGAGAGAGAGAGAGAGAGAGAGAGAGAGAGAGAGAGAGAGACAATGACAATGACAATGACAATGATTCTTTATTTTACAACGGTGAAAGTTTTGGTGAAACCATTTTTCGAACTTGCCGTTGCTAATCTACTTTACATATAATGCACAAATCACAAAATACTATCATTAAATTGGGAAAAACTATATATATAACTAATAAAAAAAATTGAAATATAAAGTTTTTAAAAAAGAAATCATTGAAAAAGCTGAAATAAACATAGAAAATCTCACACATACACACAATTGTAAAGGTATAAATCTTCATACTTACATTCATAAACACAAGCACAAGCACAAAACACACACACACAAACACACACACACACACACACACACACACACACACACACACACACACACACACACACACAATACATGCAGCATTAGCATCTTGTATTAACTGAAGATATAACTGAATTGAAGAGTTAGAAAGGGGAAAATCGTACACTGCAAGTGCAGGTTGCTGTGAAAATCTTACGATGCTGAGGTGAGGTACTTGAAGAGAGCGGTTTTAAAAGACGAAAGCGTTGTTGATGTTGTAACATGTTTGGGCAATGTGTTCCACATGCTAGCACCTGAGAACGCTAAACTTGTCTTATAGAGATCGATTCTAGGTCGTGGCACAGTAATGGACTGCCTTGATCTGGAGTATGTTGATGCCGGGCGGGAAAACATTTTTTTTTTTTATATACTCGGGGAGTCTGTTATTCAATACTTTGAACATCGTTATTCCCTTATTGTATAATAAATGTTTTTTCAAGGGGAGAATTTCTAAGGTTTCCGTTGTTGAGTTAGGGTCTGAAAGGATAAGCTTCGCGACTCTACGATGAAGAGAGTTCAGTCTTTTAAACTGGACCTCGCTTGCGCCATCCCACACCGTAGAAGCATAATCTATATGTGACCTGATGTGGGCGTTGAAGAACTGTTTTCGTGTTTCTACATTAGCTATATGTTTTAACTTGGATAAAATAAACAGTTTCTTTGATATTGTCTTACATATATTATTAAGATGGCATTGCCATTTAAACTGGTTATCTACAGTAACGCCGAGAAGACGATGTTCCGTTACCTGGCTGATAGATTTGCCTTGAAGGGACAAGCTGAGTGAGAGAGTGCCGAGCTGGTGCTTTTGGCGGGTACTTACAACCATACATTCAGTCTTTGCAGGGTTTAAGATCATGGAATTGTTACTGCACCAGCTGTTAATGTCCTGTAATGTGTTTTGTAGGCGCGTGTCAATTACTGACAAATCCTTATCGGGAGTGTGTATCGCAGCATCATCAGCGAACATATCGCATGCAACACTATCATCACTAATTGTGAGTGGAAGGTCGTTAATGAACAAACAGAATAAAAGAGGGCCTAAAATAGAGCCCTGGGGCACGCCATGCTTTACTTTGCAGTGACTAGAATATGTACCATTAAGGAGAACTTTTTGTCTTCTGTTTTCTAGGTAGGATTTGAAAAACACGGCTGCGCTTTTAGTATATAAGGATATTTTCTGTATAAGTATGTCATGGTTCACCATGTCAAAGGCTTTCCGGACGTCTAAGAAAACTACACCTGTTAGTTTGGAATCATTAATAGATGATAACCAGGTATCTGCCATCCTTATCAAGGCAGTGTGACAGGAATGGTTTGGTCTGAAGCCTGACTGCAGTGAATGGATGAGATTTTGGTTTTCTAAGTATTCAGATAGATGCTTATGGATGTGCCGCTCTAAAGGCTTCGACAAAACAGGTAATAGTGATATGGGGCGAAAGTTGTTGATTTCACTCAGATCTTTTGATTTTGTAGGGGGATCACTTTTGCGTCTTTAAATGCGTCTGGAAAAGAGTTTTGGTTTATACAGAGATTGTAAATATATGTAATACTTTCGACGATATATGGAAGAGATATCTTGAGTATTTTTGAGCTGATCTCATCAGGCCCGAATGACTTTTTATTTTCCATCGAGGAAATTAATATACCCACTTCGTGGACTGCTATAGGCGGTATCGTGAATGGTTCTTTGTCCGTATTTTCCCGGTTACAGTGGTGTACTAGCGCGTTTGGACAAACATACTCACATGAGTTAGTTCCTGTTGGGATTAATGATTCGGCTATAGAGGTAAAGTGGTCATTAAACCTATTTGCAGTGAGGTGGGATGATAAAGGCGCACTATTTTTATTTGTACCTCTAGTTACTAAATTAATGGCACGCCATACAGTAGATGAGTCTTTGCTTTGTTTAACTACTTTATCGAAAAGAGATCTCTTTGCATTTAAAACCATATATTTAACACGATTACGCTGTGTTTTGTATTCAGTAAACCGCTTCTCGCTTCTCAGCTGGTCTCTAATTTCCATTGCCTCAATCAGATCCGCAATCAGTCAGGTGGAACGGTAGCGTATTTCACTCTTTTGTGTCTCAGAGGCGCGTGTTTGTTCAGCACACGAAGAAAAATTCGGTACCAGGTATCTAATGCTTTATTTGGGTCACTATCGTTATACACGTCGATGAATCGTGCTGTGGCTAAATCAGCCAAGAAAACACTTTCATTAAAGTTTTTAAACGATCTGTAAGTTATGCAAGTGTGGACTTGCTTTTTTAGCTTTGGAAGTTTTGACAGCCATGTGCAGCTAACCGGATAGTGGTCACTTACACTAAGACTATTTACTTGAGTGGAGGTTTCTTGGTATAAATATGGTCTATAATTGTGGCTGATGATGGCGTAATTCTGGTGGGTGATGTTACCAATTGGTGAAGACCGACAAGGGTAGTAGTACATTCCCATGATGGATGGGGTTTAAGAAAGTCAATATTAAATCTCCAAGAAGGAGAACATCTTTGTTGTGAATGTCTGTTTTATCAATCATGTGTAAAAAGCTATCGTACCACTCAAAGGTGGCTGCGGGGTTTCGATACAGAAACCCAACAAGTAAGGGCGGGGATTTAGAGTTTTTGATTTCTACCCAAATACATTCTACATCACCAGTTTCTAGGTCTTGTCGCCTGCGGGTTATGTGTAGAATGGATTGATGGATATATACCGCTACACCTGTCTCACCCTGTACTGACGGGTCTCTCCTGATAATAGAATAATTCGGGATGGCGATGGCTTCATCACTGATGTGGGCGGCCAAACGAGTCTCAGTTAAACCGAATAGATGGAAATAGTTGGGGGTATTAACATAAACACAGACATCCTGAACTTTGTTTGCCAGGTGGTAGATATTTAGGTGACCGATACGAAATTGTTGGCCTTTTTTCGAGGGTCTGTTCATAGTTGTATAAATCATGTTCAGATAATAAGGTAAAAAACCAGGGAACAAAACTAAGGTACAGGATACAAATAGTAGAAGGTTACGCAGTTAAACCAGGAAAGAAATTACATGTACAAGTAAAATATCAGATGAAACAAATAAAGACTAATAAGGTAAAGAACCAGGGGACAAAACTAAGGTACAGGATACAAATAGAAGGTTACGCAGTTAAACCAGGAAAGAGATTACATGTACAAGTAAAATATCAGATGAACAAAATAAAGACTTATTCGACTTTAGTCTCAGTACGTCAGCTGAACGGCGGTTCACGCCAGAAACCGTGTATTACAGCACACGCAAAGAACACAAAAACAAAAGCTTGCAGTAAAGAGTAAGAAACGATAAGTGTACGATCTGAGAAAAACCCGCTATAAAGAAAGCGTTTATGTCTGAATTCGTGTGTGTCAAAAGAATTCACGCAATGATCGTGCACTGTGAGTCGGGTGTTCCGACTGTCCGACAAAGCGGATTCCGGTCATTAATAACAAATTACACGGATAGTTTACAGTTTGTTCACTGTACTAGAAACACTGTTTCACAGAGCAGTATCGCACTAATGATCAGATGTGGTCATCGTTCATGTGTCTCTGTCATCAGATGTGGTCATCGTTCATGTGTCTCTGTCACCAAAAAATCGGTTAATCCATAGTAACTGTGACAACCATCAGCAGCTAACCTGAGTAAGTCGTCGCCGAGTTGATGCCAATTTAACAAGCGAGGTTGATGACACCTTCACGCAAACTCATACCATCACACACACACACACACACACACACACACACACACACACACACACACACACACACACACACACACACACACACACACACACACACACACACGACCCACTGGTTTGTACACACATACCCTTTTTACTTCCAGCGCCAAGTCGGTAGGAGCGACTGATTGACCCTGAAAGCAGAAAGGCAATTCCCGACCAGTTGTGCGCCCTGCAGGGCGAAAACTGATCAGACAAAACCTTAGAGCAGTAAACGTCATTCATCGCTCCCCGTGTGTACACAGTGCAGAGATGTGATTCTAAAGCCTGTGCAGCTTGGCCCTGGAAGTAAAAGAGGTAGCGGGATGTCCTTCAGACAAACGGCCTAAGAAACTGCGCCAGCAACTGGAGCAGGTGTTGGGGATCCAGGGTCGTGGCACATTCCTTCTGCCAATAAAGATAAGTAGCGGCTAATCTCTCTGTTTGTTTGTTTGTTTTACTTTGACAAAGGGTATTTACCCGAAATATTAATAAATTGTGTTGTACCCGTCTTTTGTAAGCGTGTTTCTTTCTCCGTTGGGTACTTCTTTGCATATTACACGCTTGGCAGTCACCTTTTTGGTCTGGATTGTAGTCAATGTGGGACTGGATGTGAGCGCTGAAGAAGAGTTTTCTATTTGTGAGTTCGTAAAGTAAATAAGGTTTGAAAGGAGAAATAGATTTCTGGACACAATTTTGCACACACTGTTTACATGCGCATGCCATGTCAATTGATCGTCTATAATGACGCCTAACAGCCGGCGCTCCTTAACTTGTTTAATCGGCTTACAGTTAAGGGAAAGGATAAGTGGCGGTGGGTTTAGCTGGTGCTTTTGACGTGTAGTGATTAGCATGCACTCTGTTTTAGATGGGTTAGGTATCATGTAGTTGTCTCGGCACCAATTTGAGACGTCTAATAGACTATGTTGCAACGAAGAATTAATTGTAGATATTTTTGCCGACGACACGTTGAGAGTAGCGTCATCTGCAAACAAATTGCATCGCACATTTGATTGTGAGATACACAAAGGCAAGTCATTAATAAAATTAAAAACAAGAGAGGACCTAAAATAGACCCCTGGGGTATTCCATGCTTAATGACACCTTCTGAGGAACGCTTACCGTTGACAAAAACATACTGAGATCTATTGCTTAGATAAGATTTAAAGAAGGCAACGGAATCTGTGTCTATGTGGTATGCCAACAGCTTCTGTAGCAACAGTTCATGGTTGACTAAGTCAAAAGCTTTAGAAAAATCTAAAAATACCGCATGGGTCATTTCAGCATTGTTTATTGAAGTTAGCCAGGTATTGGTCAGATGAGACAGAGCCGTGTGACAAGAGTGGCGGGGTCTGAAGCATGACTGTAACGGATAAATCAAGTTATGTGTCTCCAGGAAGTGACTCAGGTGCCTGTGGACATGTTTTTCTATAGGCTTTGACAAAGTTGATAAAAGTGAAATTGGCCTGAATTTGTTGGGGTCTGTGAGGTCTTTAGTTTTAGGCAGCGGAATGACTTTAGCTATTTTCCAGCTTCTTGGGAAAGTACCTTGCTGGATTATCAAATTGTAGATAAATGTTAAAGATTCGACCACATAGGGGACAGACAGTTTTAAAAAGAAACTATTAATGACGTCATGACCAAGGGAGCGTTTATGTTTTAGCTGACTAATAGACTTGCCTACGTCGAAAACAGTTAAGTACGGAATACTAAAAAGGTCGTTTGGCGGGAGGTCAAGATTCCGGATTTATTTGAAATTTTAAATCTTTCCCTTCTTACAAGAAAGGAATACGTGGGCCATACATCTTTCGGTACCACCTAATTTGAGCAGGTTTGCTTAGCACTAGTGGCGTCGGAACCTATCTGGGTCTATACCCTTCCTCCTCGTGACTAAATACTCCGGTCGTTTTATTTTTCGGATTGTGTCTACATCTCTTTTGATTATCTTCCTACGCCACTGTATTTAACATACAGGCACCTGACGTCGAAATTTCTATTAAACGTTGCCCTCTAAATACGATATACCAATTCAGACGACAGGTCAACTTTGAAAGTTCAAGGGTGATGCCAGAACAGCTTGGCGCCTGGAGGCGCCAAGCTATTCTGGCACCACCCTTCAGCTATCATGGTCAACCCACCTCCTACTGAGGTGTGTCGAGGTTCAACAAGTGTGTTTTACTCTCTGACCTTGTACATGATCGAGGTCTCCCAGGCTGAAAATTCCGGGTCGATCTTCTGTGATGATCATGTCAATGACTTTGTCAGCCACGAAAATGGAGAGTAAGTAGTCGGTCCCGCCTACATTTTTTCGCACGAGGTAGACTGCTTCGCTTTTGTATCTCTGTAGCTCGCTTTTTGTAAAGGCTGAAATAAGAGGATGATGATGACTGACGACGATGACGTGATTGTCATCTTCGTCGTTGTGTGAAGAGGATAAACGACGTCGCACTTACGACGATAACGATAATAATAATAGCCTGGGGCATTATGGCCATATTTTAACAGATCGGTACACGTCGGCAATAGCACGAAACTTTCTGATATACTTCATTAGATGATACTCTTTCATTTTAGAAGGGGTGCCCACTCTTCTGAGCTTATGCGTAGTGTCACTCGACATTTTTTTTTAATTTTTAGATGAATGAGTGAAAAAGACATTTCCACTAACTCACTTTAGTCGCGTCTTGTTCTGCAACTGTCTAACCTAGATTCTTTCACCTTGCCAGGCTTATTGCCCTTTGAATGGCCTTTCTATAAATACCTACTTGAAGGAACTTTGATTAAGGTCAAGGTCACAACATGTAAAACGTAGTGCGTTTGCAGTGCTCGTGAATTACGTTTTATAGCAGTAACGTCTTTGGGAAGGTGGTTTTGATACAGTTCTGTGAAAGAAAGTGTTTCCTGACACAGATACTCGACGAAATTCGCGTGAATTAATGCTGTCTAACCGACCTTTAATACCCGGCTCAGATACGAGGAGGAGCATCAAAGGTTTTCGATTGTGTATGTAACCTGTTTAGTTCCTGTCTGACGTGTGTCAGATGTAAAATAGAAAGAAAGGGGTTTCAGCACGTGCACGTTTGCATGGGAGACACAGACACTACGTGATCTACGTCATTTTCGGGTGTGTACGACATTCATCCTAATATTGCAATATTTAGGGCAGTGGGCAGATGTTCACATCTGCACGGGACATAGACGACCCCGCCCTCCACGAGTCGCCTGCTGCCTTGCAGGCCTGGCCGCTTGGATGCGGAAAGGCTAAGGGAGGAAACCCCTGACATAAAAGCCCCCCGTGTCTCCGGGGAAGGCTTTTGAGCCAGAGACTAGGACAAGGACAGTCTGATATAAAACCTACGACCCGAGGACCTCGATGCCATCGTCCCAGCTTGCTAGGCCATGGCAGATGAACCAAGGGTTTAAAGGGTGGGGCCAGTACTGCGCACACTGCACTCCACCAAAAAGCTCCACCGCGCAGGCTTTAGGAAACGTCCACGGACCATGACACTGACCATTCCAAGTCCTGTAGCGACGGGCGAGGGGCGAAACGGCAGGTGAAAGATGTCACTGGAAGCCGCAGTCTCAAACCTGCATGCAGGCGGTTCAGGATACTGGTCGCCTGATGTTGACCTGGGGATGACAACATCACTCGGCACACCCTGAACGACCAAGCAGCCTTCTCTAGGGACAGCACTGCTTGCTCCACACGGAGAGGGGCCTAGAAAAGGTGGCCTAACCAAAGCTCATCCCCTCGCAACCCCAGTTGGCTAGCCGCGGTCAACGGGCATCTTCTCCTGCGGTCAAAAAACAAGAAAGAATAACGGATCCACTCTCATGACGACCACGACCGGACTTAACGTAGCATGCTGGAACGTCCGAACCATGCTCGACAAAGCAGACAGCGGACGCCCTGAACGTCGCTCCGCCCTCATTGCCCATGAATTGCGGAGGTTAAACATCGACATCGCCGCGCTCAGCGAAGTACGCCTTCCGGACGAAGGCAGCCTCCAAGAACTTGGTGCTGGGTACACCCTCTACTGGTCAGGCAGGCCTGCATCAGAAAGACGGCTTTCAGGCGTGGGTTTCATGGTCAAGACATCCATTGCGACTAAGCTGGAAAACCTACCAACGGGCCACTCAGACCGCATCATGTCCATGCGCCTCCCACTGAGACACCAGCAGCACGTCACCCTTCTCAGTGTGTACTCCCCAACCCTCCTGGCAGAGCCTGCTGAAAAGGACAAGTTTTACACTGACCTGCGCAGCCTCCTACAGAGTACCCCTGCAGACGACAAAGTCATCATCCTTGGCGACTTCAACGCCAGAGTGGGCCAGGACTCTGAAGCCTGGAAAGGAGTCCTCGGCAAGCATGGCGTGGGGAACTGCAATGACAATGGCCGCCTACTGTTGGAGTTCTGTGCGGAGCAGCAACTGGTCATCACCAACACTACTTTTCAGCAAAAGGACAGTCGAAAGACCACCTGGATGCATCCTCGCTCCAAACACTGGCACCTTATCGACTATGTCCTAGTGCGTCAGAGGGACCGCAGTGACGTCCTCCTCACCAGAGCGATGCCCAGCGCAGAGTGCCACACTGACCACCGCCTTGTCCGCTGCAAACTCAGGCTCCACTTCAAGCCAAAACCCAAGAAATGGGGGCCCCCCATGAAAAAGCTTGATGTTGCCAGCCTTTAGCGTGACGATGTGAAAGCTGCCTTTCAGACAGATTTACAGCGCAGGCTCAAAGACACAGCGGACCCAGTAGACTCCTCCCCTGAAACACTTTGGGAACAACTGAAAACTGCTATTGCAAAATCCTCTGCAGAAGTCTTGGGTTTCGCCAGAAAGAAGAACAAAGACTGGTTTGACGAAAACGATGTAGAGATCCAGGAACACCTAGCAAAAAAAAAAAAGAGCCGCCCATCAGGCCCATCTAGCCCAGCCTTTCTGCCCTGTGAAGAAGTCTGCCTTCCGTCTCGTCTGCAGCAGTCTCCAGCGCAAGCTCAGAGATCTCCAGAATGAGTGGTGGACCAGACTTGCACAGAGGACCCAGCTTTGTGCTGACAATGGTGACTACAGGGGCTTCTACGAAGCACTGAAAGCAGTGTATGGCCCCAGGCACCTGGTACAAAGTCCCCTGCGAAGCGCGAATGGCCAGGCACTCCTCACAGATAATACCTCCATCTTGAACCGCTGGTCGGAATACTTTCAGAGCCTCTTCAGCGCTGAGCGCACTGTTCAAGAAGCAGTCATCCTACAAATCCCACACCTCCCAGTAAAGGTTGAATTGGACGAACCGCCCACCGCTGAAGAGACCCTCACAGCCATCCACCAGCTCAAGAGTGGCAAAGCAGCAGGCATTGATGGAATACCGCCAGAGATCTGGAAACATGGAGGCACAGCACTGCACAACAAGCTCCATGACTTCTTTCTCTGCTGCTGGGAGGAAGGAACACTACCAAAAGATCTCCGTGATGCAGTCGTTATCACCCTGTACAAGAACAAAGGCGAGAAGTCTGACTGTTCCAACTATCGGGGAATTACCCTGCTGTCCATTGCTGGGAAAATCCTTGCAAGGCTGCTCCTGAATCGGCTGGTACCTGCCATCGCTGAAGACCAACTCCCAGAGGGCCAGTGTGGCTTCAGAGCAAACAGGAGCACCACCGATATGGTCTTTGTGCTGAGACAGCTACAGGAGAAGTGCCGCGAACAGAACAAAGGGCTGTACGTAACATTTGTCGACCTAACAAAAGCGTTCGACACTGTGAGCAGGCAAGGCATGTGGCAGATCCTGGAGCGGCTTGGCTGTCCCCCAAAGTTCCTCAACATGATTGTCCAGCTACACGAGGACCAGCAAGGCCAGGTCAGACTCAACAATGACCTCTCAGAACCATTCCCTATTCTCAACGGCGTAAAGCAGGGCTGCGTGCTGGCACCGACCCTCTTCACCATCTTTTTTAGCATGATGTTGAAGCAGGCCACAGTGGACCTCGATGATGACGATGCAGTGTACATCAGGTACCGTCTCGATGGCAGCCTGTTCAACCTCAGACGACTGCAGGCCCACACGAAAACCCTAGACCAACTGATTCGTGAGCTGCTTTTTGCTGATGATGCTGCCCTCGTTGCACACACAGAGAGAGCCCTGCAGCGCATCACGTCTTGCTTCGCAGATGCTGCCCAGCTCTTTGGACTCGAGGTCAGTCTGAAAAAGACAGAGGTCCTCCATCAGCCGGCACCCAAGACAGTGTATCGCCCTCCTCACATCACCATTGGCGAGTCTGAACTAAAGTCAGTGCACCAGTTTACTTACCTTGGCTGCATTATCACGTCGGACGCCAAGCTGGACAAGGAGCTTGACAGCAGGCTGGCAAAAGCGAACAGCGCTTTCGGGCGACTTTTCAAGCGGGTGTGGCACAATCAACAGCTGAAAACAGGCACCAAGATCAGCGTGTACAGAGCTGTGGTCCTCACCACCCTGCTGTATGGTTCCGAGTCCTGGGCCCTCTACCGCAGCCAACTACGACTCCTCGAACGCTTCCACCAGCGCTGCCTGCGTACCATCCTGGGCATTCACTGGAGTGACTATGTCACCAACGTCGAGGTCCTTGAACAGGCTGAAACTGTGAGCATCGAGGCTTTGCTGCTGCGGACACAGCTCCGCTGGGCGGGGCACGTCTCCAGGATGGAGGATCATCGCCTACCAAAGATCACCCTGTTCGGCGAGCTTGCTACTGGACACCGTGACAGAGGGGTACCAAAGAAGAGATACAAAGACTGTCTCAAGAAGTCACTTAGTGCCTGCCAAATCGACCACCACCAGTGGTCTTCGCTTGCTGCGGACCGTGACACCTGGCGCTCCACCATTTACAAGGCAGCTGTCTCCTTTGAGGACTCTCACAGAGCTAGCCTTAAGGACAAGCGGCTCAGGAGAAAAAACAGAGATGCCGCAGCTCAGAACCCTGGCCATACCTTCCCCTGCAGCCACTGCGGTCGAACCTGCCTGTCTCGGATTGGCCTCCGCAGCCACGAACAAGCCTGCAGACGTCGTGGGCAACTCCTATAAAATCTTCGTTCGCGAAGTCAAGCCAAGAGAGAGCAATATTTACGTATTAGAGGGTCAGGAAAGTAGTTTTATGAGCTGTTTTCCATACTTTGAATCTTTTCACACAATTTGATCTCAGCATACCCGAAAGCCGGGAAGGGCAGCAAGCTTGTGTAGACAATGTTCATAAAGCAACTGTTCGGGTACTTCTAAGGAGATTGTCTTTAAAAAAGAGTTTCAAAGAATACTGACTGATAACAAATATTAGCAAAAAGCATGGTTCACGAGCATTGCAAACGCACCTGCTCTTGTCAGGCTCCTGCACAGACCAAACTCAGACTGAAGTAGAAAAGGAAGTTTGGCAATTGGATATGATCAGCAAGAGCCCGACATTTCAGTATTGGGATTTAGTCCTCAACCTTAACTCATTCGCGGCCAGCGGCATCCGGATGTGGCTGGCCGCGAATGAGATAAGCTTCCAGAGATGATCCTCATTCGGGCACACTTTGAAGCAGATTTCCACAAATACCCTAAGAACCCTTGTGCCATTGTCCTTCTCCACAAAATTGTTATAGAACACACAAAAATCTGTCTTTGGTGGACTCGGATCCCGGCACGCATACTTGACGTGGACTATACACCATACAATCTTGGAAGAGTTCTGCACCATGGTCTTCGGACTACTTCTAAAACAACCCACTGATTTTGTTCCTGCCGCTGGACCAGTGCCATGAGCAATCCAGTGACACGGTCAAAGATGCAAGACGTGCCCTCAGACTAACCGTCAGTGTTTCGCCAATAAATGCTGTCGGGACCGGACCGGACCAAACACGACAGCTAAACAAATTCAACATTTTCTAAACAGGAGTATGCACTCTATCACGACGAAGAAAGCATGTCACCTCAGATAAAATTGAGATAGCAAGGATTAGATCTGGCGGACACAATCAAGGAAAATGCAGTCCTTCCTGAACGATCGACTCTAGAGCTGCTGACTTTAGACACTGGTGATGTTCGGGCCGACTCTGTGGCGGAAACCGCGCGCAGCATCGAAGCATTTGGAAAGAAACAGTACAATGGCTTTTACATGTCAGTATTGACAGACTGTACATTATCCAATGTAGAGGAACTCCCTACGACTTTTCATGCCATCTGGATCATAGCCCAAAACCAAAAACGTTGAAATGATCTTGCATTTGAGGAGTGACCAAGCTCTTTTAACCAGCCTGTACATTGTGGCAAAGAACAGGGAAATGGAGAAAAGTGCATTTTTCATGCACGAAAACCACAGGTAATACTTCCACCCTATCTTTGAAAGAAACCAGACATCCTGAGTTGTCAAGAACAAGTGTCAGGACATATAACATTTCCTGAAATACAACTTCAAGATAACGAGACGGATCTTGCTGCATTTCCGGATAAGGTCATTCAGACGGACACTTCAAAGACATCAAGATTTTTAAAGTCTCCTCTAAAGCGTTTAACACTCAGCCAGTGCTTATCCTCCAAACACATAAGAAATAAAAGTTCTAGATCGCAAGGCAGTCGTATACCCCCCCCCCCCCCCTTCCGACGAATGGTGTCGCAACATTTAATTTCTGCCTGATATTCACAGCCAGGGCATGAGAATGAAATTTGTTGGCAAAAACAAAATCCCCCGAAGGTGACAAGACGTCCTCAAAAAACAAAAACGAAATGTTCGTATCCCATAAAGCCCCAAGTCAATTTCAGCATGTGGCTGTAGCCACTAGAAAAGCAAATGTGTTGGACTTGGTGTTCAGTTCTGAAGAAGAGATGGTGCAAGAGGTCGAGATAGGCGATCCTCTAGCCAACAGCGATCACAACATTGTGCACTTCAAAGTGGCCTTTTCCGAGCCTAGAGACAGTAACAGCGACAGGAGGAAAGAGATAAGGGATTTCAGAAAGGCAAACTGGAAAGTGCTCAGAGAGAAGTTAGATAAGGTGAATTGGGACAATGAATTTGAAGGGAAGAGCTGCAGTCAACAGTGGGACTTGTTTCATCAAATGCTGCAGAAGGTGGTGAGAAGTTTCGTACCGTTGAAGAAAACGAGGTGCACTAGGAAGCCCAAGTGGATGAACAGAGAGGCACTCAAAAGTGTCAAGAAGAAGAGAAAGAAATGGAAAAAATACAGGCAGAGTGGTAGGCAAGAAGACTTTCTTGTATATAAACAGTGGCAGAATGGCAGTACAAAACTCATCAGAGATAGTAAATTGAAGTTTGAAGAAAAGCTGGCACAAAACATCAAGAAGGATGCAAAGTCTTTTTACGCCTACGCAAGAGACAGGCTGCGCTGCAAGGTCAAGGTTGGTCCTCTGGAAGATAGCGACGGGGAGCTGCACACTGATGAAGAGGAACAAGCGGACATCTTGAACAAATTCTTTGCATCAGTTTTCACGGTGGAGGGCAATGGTGACAGACCGGAACCCCAATGTAAGTTTACGGGCTTACCAGAGGAAAGACTGGTACATGTGATCTTTACAGAGGACATAGTCCTCAAGAAGTTGCAAAACCTGAACGCTAGCAAGGCGCCAGGGGTTGACGAAATTTCTCCAGCCGTACTGGTGGGAGCAGCAGAATCCGTAGCATATCCCCTGTCACTGATCTTTCAGGCTTCCTTGGACACCGGAGAGGTGCCAGTGGGGTGGAAAGAGGCAAATGTTGTGCCGATATTCAAAAAGGGTGCAAAATGTATAGCAGGAAACTACAGGCCGGTATCGCTGACTTCTCAGGTTGGGAAAGTCTTTGAAAGTGTTGTGCGGGATTTTCTGAACAATCACCTTGAGAGGCATCAGCTGATCCGAGGCAGCCAACATGGGTTCTCAAAAGGAAAGTCCTGCTTGACAAACCTGCTCGTCTTCCTGGAGGACATGACACGCATGCTGGACGAAGGGAAAGATGTAGACGTCATCTACCTTGACTATGCCAAGGCGTTCGACAAGGTCCCTCACAAACGGCTTATGGACAAGCTGAAAGCACACGGTGTAGACGGAAAAGTGCTGCAGTGGATGGAAGAATGGCTACGTGGCAGGAAGCAGAGAGTTGTGGTCAACGGACAAGCTTCTCCATGGGTAGATGTGACGAGCGGAGTTCCACAAGGATCCATTTTGGGGCCGACCTTGTTCCTGGTGTTCATTAATGACTTGGAGGACGATATGCTGACCAGCGTTCTAAAGTTTGCTGATGACACTAAGATCTACGGCGACGTCTCCGACCCAGCGGGGAGCGACAAACTACAGCATGACCTTAAGGTAGCAGAAAAATGGTCAGAGAGGTGGCTGATGCAGTATAACGTGGACAAGTGCAAGACTCTGCATGCAGGCCGTAAAAACACTTGTCAGGTTTACACGCTGGGAGGACAAGAACTTGGAGCAGTGGAGGAAGAAAGGGACCTAGGCGTCATCATGCACAGGTCACTGTCGGTCAGTCGCCAGTGCTGCGTGGCAGCAAAACGAGCCAACAGAGCAGTGGGGCAGATCATGCGAACAGTTACAGCCAGAACTAGAGAAGTTATTGTCCCACTCTACAAAACAATTGTACGACCACATTTAGAGTACTGTATCCAAGCATGGCGACCTTACCTCAAAAAAGACATCGCAGAGTTGGAAAAGGTGCAGAGGAGAGCTACAAGATCGATTACAGGGATTGGTCACCTGCCGTATGAGGAGAGACTGGCCTTTTGCAATTTGCAGAAATTGGAAGAAAGGAGAGACAGGGGAGATCTCATCGAGACTTTCAAGATCATAAAGGGACTTGAAAAAGTTTCTGCGGACATATTTTTTACTTCATGCCAGTCATCATTTTACCATAGAGGTCACAGCAGCAAACTGTTCAAAGGGAGGTCCAGACTGAATCTTAGAAAAAACTTTTTTTCCCAAAGAGTTGTGAACCCATGGAATGCTCTGAAACAAACAATTGTCGAAGCTGAAACTGTCAACCAATTCAAGAACCGCCATGATAAAGAGACAGTTAAGGGGGTTAAAATAAGTTCTCAAACTTCCTACCCCGTCGGCCGCGCTCAGTGGCCACTCAGGTAAATTCAGGTAAAATTCAGGTAAATTCCCAGATTAACCCATTCAGCCCTGACGCCCTACAGCCTGTCGGCGCCAAGCTCATCTGGCACTGCCCCTAGAATTATCATGGTCGATCCATCTCCTGCAACTGGTGCATAGTCATTAGATGACGCCCCCAAAATTTGGGAAATACGGCCATCGGGCTGAATGAGTTAAAAGGAGGTGGTCATCACATTCGGTGAGAAAAAGAAACCCCAAGATGCCTGATGTGTGGCTGCAGGAACAAGTGTACTTGTAAGCAGGTTGGTGGTATGCAACGTTGTACAAATGTAGTGATTTAGTAAATGTGACAAAAACGTAGAAAAATCCCGTCAAAATAAAATAAGATTAAATGAAAACCCACGCTTTGCAGAGTCCGAAATAGCTCAGGCGTTTAAGCGTCGGAGCAAGAGAGCAAAGGGAATCGCCGGGTCGTGGGTTCGAGTCCCCGTCCCGGCCCCGGTAGCTGGACTCACAATCCAGGGAAAACAGACGGGCTTGTTCAATAGCATGTCCGTTGAAAGGTCCTGGTAAATCAAAGTGGCACAGTTGCAGTGCGCCTGAATTGATCACTGTTCAGGTCGTACTCCATAAGCAATAGATTTCCCTGTCCCCCATAACCCGCCCGTCAGGGCCGTCCATTATCACTTCGGTGCCGTGGACGTTAAAACCCCGAACTAACCAACCAACCCACGCTTAGATGGGACAAGTACAACACAATTTCTTTTAACCCATTCAGCCCTGACGCACTACAGCAGGAGATGGATCGGCCATAATAATTCAAGGGTAATGCCAGATTAGCTTGGCGCCGATAGGCGCCGAGTTAATCTGGCACTACCCTTGAACTATCATGGTCGATCCATCTCCTGCAACAGGTGCATAGTCGTTATTTGACGCCTCCAAAATTTGGGAAATACGTGCGTCGG
>BTPG01000007.1:56912833-56942833 GCA_036245525.1 Semisulcospira habei
GACTAGTTCATTGTTATACAACGAACATCTCGCGATTCTCAAAAATGGATCTATTGGCTTTCGCTGTTGTCTACCGTTATATGGCGAACGCCAGCATGTCCATTTTCTTTAGAAAAGCGACATTTTCATTCTTATACAATGAAAATCTTGCTTTTCTAAAAAAAAAAAACAGAACATTGACCTCCCGGCTTTTACTGTTGTCTGCCGTTATATGGCAAAGGCCAGAATGCTTTTGAGAAAAACGAGATTTCATTTGTCAACAATAAAAAATCTCGCTGTTCTTAGGAATGGATATGCTGGCCATTTGCGTTACAGCTGCCGGCAAAATTTTGCTGATTATTTCAACGGGGCAAGAGGCAAGTGAAGAAAAACAACCCACAGAGAAAGAAACGCGCTTTGAAAAGTCGGGTGCAAGGCTGTTTATGCACGTCTTTTCTATGTCTGTTTCTTTTCTTGTAGCTTATACACTGAGCAGCAAAATAAATGCAACATTTTTGGAATCACCGGAAACACTAAAGTGTTTCCGAAGAGTCAGAAAATGTCGCATTTCTTTTGCTCGTCAGTATATCACCTTGCATTGCACACACTTGGTTGTCCCCGTTTCTGGTCTACGAAGCATAAATTATGATAATAATCGTGCAGGCCAGTGGGGCCGGCGGCTCAAAGATTGTATGTGTGCATACGCACTGCGATCTGATCATGGTCGTACTTTTGCAGCCTTTAACCACTTGTCTACTACCGACCAGCGTAAAAGATGCGGGTTTTCTCGCCAGTGACAGTCAAGGGGTTAACCTATTTAGCCCCGATGCACTACAGGAGGTGATGAATCGACTATGACAATTCAAGGTTAGTGGCAGATTAGTTCGGCGCCTAATGACGCCGAACTAATCTGGCGCTACCCATGAATTATCATGGTCGATCTATAGCCTGCAACCGGGTAACACAGTCGTTAGTCGTAAATTAGTCGCTGGGTGACACCTCCCCCCAAAAAAAAATATGTCCAAAAATGCGGCCTTGCGGGTAAATGGATTAAGCCACTTACTTTTGAAAACGCTGCATGTTGAAAAGCTAATCCGTTACTGGCCGCCATCTCGTACTTTGCGCAGCTGCGCACAGTGCCAATGTGGTAGCTGCACGACTGTTTGCCTACGTTCTTCTTTGCTCACTGTCACGTGATAATATTTCATGTACAAGTGTCAAGTATCAAGTAAAAGGAGCAAGTATCACACACGCACACAAAAATGTCAACGATGCACGGACTTTGCGTTCGGCGGCATTCGTCTCTGCACACTGTCGCGGCCTATCGCGTAACACGTTCAAAGGTCTCAGTTTCAATAAGTTGCTCAATAAGCCGGACCGCTCGCCCGCCTATTCATTCTTCTCTGCGCTGTGTGTGACACAGTCTAGTCACAGATATTCATCGGTACACACCAGGGCGTGCAGGTAAGGCATAGGTGTCCTAAAAAAACACGATCGGTGAAAGGTGCGTCTGTGATAGGCACTTCAGTTGAGAGCGAACGCCCATAGACAAGAAATGCACAGGGTGTGCTGTGATAAACAAGGGACCTACGTTCATGCAGTGAGAAACAAGAACTATGTGTGCTGGTCTGTGATTTTGGACCTTACGGCCGTAGGCCGTAAGGTCCAAAATCACAGACCAGCACACGAAATCTCCTACAAAAACTACAGTGTGATCACGTGATGACAAAACTATGATGTACATTTGCATATATATATATATATATATATATATATATATATATATATATATATATATATATATATATATATATATATATATATATATATATATATATATATATATATATATATATATATATATATATATATGTGTGTGTGTGTGTGTGTATTCAGTGATTTATGCATATTGTCCAACTTGCACACGCATAGATGTGTTTTGAACGTATGCATACTTTACTGTACGTTGTACTACTGGCTGTGGTCGACTCACAGACCTTTTCGCTATATCGATCTAGAAACCAACCCCCCTCCCCCCCCCCCCCCCGCCCCCACCCCTCTTCGTCACCCCCACCTACCACCCCACCCCCCCACCCCCGCCCCCCCCATCCCCACCCAATCATACCATGTTTCTACGCAGCTTTGAATCATTATCATGCTTTGAATGCATCTGTTGAAACGAACCTCGGTTAGGCCTTGACTATGTTAAGCATGCATTTGTCTGACTCGAGTTTATCTGCCTGATAGTGGCTGCATATGTCGTGTTTGGCGCTTTTGTCTCACAGTACGAGAAGGAAACAACAATGTGTTGTTATGACTCACGATAGTGGGGTTTCGTTTGCGACGAACGACTACTAACGAACGAGAGGGTTATCATACTCAAGGTTTGTACCATTACCATAGACAACAATCAAAACATCTCCAAGAGGCTCATGAGGACCTGTGCCTCCAGGAGATGTTTGGAGTGTTGTCTATGCCGGGCTCGTGAGGATTTATGCCTCTTGGAGATGTTTGAAGTGTTGTCTATGCTTATGGTAGCAGCTCCCCCACCCGGGTCTGCCCTGGGGGACTTGGGTGGGGTTAGGTACTTTTTAGTTCCCAGGGTCACCCTGGTCAGCCCCACAGGGTGGGTTTCCTTTCTATTCTGGGGCATGTGTTTCTGTCTACCTTTGGTCCATTCACCTGTATTTGTCTATTTAAAACTCTCCCAACTGTCTGCACTGCCTGTAGCTCTTGATATTGGATGTGTGTTGCTAAATGGTCTTAGCTTTATTTAGGCCCCATGTTGTAGGTTTATTTAACGTATTTGACCGGCTGGCGACATACATTCAATTTTCTGTATAGTTTTTTTTTCACAAGCAGTGCAGGCACGTCCTGAGAAAGCCTTGTTGCTGTCTGGACGTTAAGCAATGTACAATCAATTATGGTAGCAGCTGATAATCAGCCTATGGCTTCGCTCTCGTTCGTTTCTGGGATTCGTCTAGCGTAAACCTAACCTCTCTGTAGTGTAGGATCTCTCTCTCTCTCTCTCTCTCTCTCTCTCTCTCTCTCTCTCTCTCTCTCTCTCTCTCTCTCTCTCTCTCTCTCACACACACACACACACACACACACACACACACACACACACTCACACACACACACAAACACACGCACGCGCGCGCACGCACGCTCGCTCACAAGCTCGCACGCACGCACGCACGCACGCACACACACACACACACACACACACACACAGAGAGAGATTCAAAGATGTTATTAATTTTCCTTCATCCCCTTATAGGAAAGATATTGATTAGAGAAGAAAAATAACTCTTACAAGTTTGATACATAGTGGCTGATGCACAATGACAAAAATATTCTTGGTCAAATCGTCTTTACCAGTCACAAAAAAAAAAAATCCTTTTACAGATAACAGTGAACATGAGAAGACAGCTTAGACTAAACACACATACGTGCGAATACAGTGCACTTAACACATGGAGCAGCTTATACAACTTGACAACTTTTAACAAACTTTGCAAGATTCAAGACAGGGTTTCGACACTTGTAAGACAATAAACCACATACATGAAACATGGAATATACTGACGAGCAAAGGAAATACGACATTTTTGGAATCATCGGAAACACGATTCCAAAAATGACGCATTTCTTTTGCTCAGCAGTATAGTTCTACGACACTTAACAGGCATAAAACTTCCTTCAGGAATTACCTGGACCAAATCGTTACCGACAACCAGAGTTAAACTTTGCATGTCTTACAGCCTCGAAATCTGTTGTCTAAAACTGTCCATAAAATGTATTGCAAATAATTATAGTGACAAGCAGAAGAAATGCGACATTTTTGGAATCATCGGAAACACTTTGGTTTTTCCGATGATTCTAAAAATATAGCATTTCTTTTGCTTGTCAGTATAGTACAAATGTTAGGGGTTAGAAATAATGCGGGCTAAAGAGTGCTTGTGTGTGTGTGTGTATGTGTGTGTGTGTGTGTGTGTGTGTGTGTGTGTGTGTATGTGTGTGTATGCGTGCGTGCGTGCGCGTGTGTGTGTGTGTGTTTGTGTGTGTGTGTGTGTGTGTGTGTGTGTGTGTGTGTGTGTGTGTGTGTGTGTGTGTGTGTGTCTGCACGCTTGCGTGTGTGTGTTAATCTTTTTTTAAAATATTACAGTTATTTGTCACACTTGAAGTGCACAAAGGCTAATACAATGATGTAAAGAAACAACCAACACTGAACAAAACGCGCTTTGAAATTACCATATTTTAGGATACAATTTTTTGTTAAGGTAGGCTAATAAACAAGAAAGAAAATGCGTTAGAAACAATAAGGTACAAGACTGGAGATGACGTGAAAATGTACAAATAGAACTGACTGTTGCATTCACCATTAAATTTGACTGCCAACAGACAGTAGTTACAAATGTTGCTTAACACAGGACAGTGCTCACTTTTTCAATACAGCCAGTACGGCGGCCAACCAAAATGTACATACTCCACCCGACAACTATCGTACCATCCGCAGTAATAATTGCAGAAGAAGAACCAGGAACAATAGCGCCTGCACTGCCAGGTTCTCCAGCAAACCACCCACCACCACCAGGAGCGCTTCACTCGTGGCAGGGAAGTTACATCGTCTCCTGTAATCGGAAGCAAATGATATGGCACAGCTAATAATAATAATAATAATAATAATAATAATAATAAATCAAACAGAACGATACAGCCTACACGAGTTAGGTCCCTTGGCAGTTGCTCTCCGCCTTCTTTTAATTTTTTTTTAATTTATTTAATTTTTGTGTGTGGGTAATTTGACAGGCCACGTGAGAACTGTCATCCTGTTTTTTCTAGCTGTCCCGTCTCTTAGTTTCAGTCGTCCCAGTAGTCGGTAGCGTTTTCGTCGAGATGATTTTTGCAGGAATCGCCTCGCAAAAAGCGCTACCGACAACCACAGGTCAAATTTTCAGTCTCCCTAGCTATAGATTACACCCAAATCCTCTAGCTGCACCCTTGTCATGCTAAAAGACACGACATATTCAGGTCGGTCGTCTCATTTTTTGGCTGCGAAGGTGGTGTCTTTGGTCACAAAGGGAGCTGAGTGCACGCCGCCTGTGCACGCATCTATAGCTAAGCTCAGATAGACTTTACTCAGATAAATACTGACGAGCAAAAGAAATGCGACATTTTGTGTAATCATCGGAAACACTATGCGACATTTTGGGAATCCAAAAATCGCATTTCATTTGCTCGTCAGTATATATCAATCGGGCATGTTTTTATACACCAAGCATGTCTCTTTTAGAATTGTGTCCACGTACCCATAAAAAGGCGTCCAAAGTTTAAAAGGATTCCCGGATATTCTATTAACCCCTTTCCTGCCACTGTACTTAAATTTTTGCTTCTGAAATGTTTGTTCGTTCAACGACCAAAAAGCTGTTATTGCCTCCACGCCCTCTACCCGCCCCCCCCCCCCACCCGATCCCCCCCCCTCCCGCACTCACCTGGCCCGTGGAAATTAAGGAAAAAGAACTTTTTCCTTCGTTATTCTATCTCATCCCCATTTAATAAAAAAAGGTGAACTTCTTTATCCTTTGTTATTCTAGTTTACTTCCATGTACTTTCCATTTCATTTTGACTTTTCTTATCTTTACTTCTGTCTTAATTATTATCTCACCTGACACAAGGGCAGTCCTGTTAGCGGCCATTTGATGCTCTCTGATCGACCTTTCCACCATCTTGACGACCTTGCGGCCTTCACATTGCTCTCTCAAGACTTCCGGTAGGTCGTCAAGACTCAGCTCCTCGCCTTCCACAAACTCTGTCCTCTCCTCAACAGGGTCACTTTTCTACAGACAAGAACAGCAAAACCATTGTCAACAATCAAAATCAATCCACTCAAAGCTGGACAAGGTCTTTAAGCCCTTGACTGGCGAGAAAAAAAGTGAACACGATCCAACTCCAAGAGGCATAGATCCTCATGAGCCCCCACGACTGCGGGGGCTCATGAGGCTCTATGCCTCTTACCGAGACCAATTTGTTTCCATGTTTCTTGGACGGTGTTGGAGTCTAGTCGTTAAATGAACCAAGATTTCAGAAACAAAAACAAGATGGGATGAACCATAACCCACAAAGTCCCTTTTACATGAGACCTGTCCTCGCTGTCAAGGGTCTCTACTTTTTGTCTTTGACCTGGTTCTGATGTTTAATTATCTCATATTGAGAAAGTCTCGCGGGTCTGCCAATGCGTCAGTGCCTTCTATAAGGGGCGCAGGACATACGCGTCATAGATTTGTCAAACGTCATTTGTCATGAGGTAAGTTTAGTTTTTACGTAATTGTATATTTTACGTGATATGAGTTTCACTTTTGCTTCTTAGACTTCAGAAAATAGTGACAAAACTAGAACTTCACGGTACAATTTCAGTGTTGCTATTTTGTGTGAATCAGGTTGACTTTACCTAGCTACATGATTAACTAAGTACACGAGTCACTCGCATGCTCTTCTGAAAGCGCGGTGATGTGTGTGTGCGTGTTAGTGCGTGCGTGCGCGCGCGCTCCAAACATCTCCTCCGGGCGCATGAAGATCATTAGAGAGAGAGAGAGAGAGAGAGAGAGAGAGAGAGAGAGAGAGAGAGAGAGAGAGAGAGAGAGAGAGAGAGAATTACGTCATATTTAGAGTATTATGTCAATGTCTGCGTGGTGACGGAGCTGCCTCTTTTACGTCACCGCCACTGTCTGACTTTCCCTAGAAGTCAATTAAAAAAAACAAAAAAACACTGTTTTTAATTCTAATTTTTACAAAAGAAGTTGAAAGGATACAAAATTGGTTAACGAACGCATCGAATGTCTTTCTCCAAACTAGCTATATCCAAAAGTTCAAGTAAATATGACAAAACTGAATTACAGACTCTAATCTGGGTCAACCGACTTCCTATAAACGGTTGTTTATGATTTCAATGATACATTCAATCACAATATGCTCGGAGGGTCTCTTAGCCACCCACTTAAGAAAGTGTTTCGCCAAGTTTCAAGTTTGTGTGTACAGAAATATAGGAGATTCTCTTGTTTACATACATACGCACATTCATACATACATACATACATACATACATACATACATACATACATACATACATACATGCAAACATACATACATACATACACACACACACACACACACACAGGCACACACATAATATAATAATAATAATAATAATAATAATAATAATAATAATAATAATAATAATAATAATAATACCGTTTTTGGCGCTTTTTCTCACTTTTTGGGCAAATCGACTCAAAGCGCCGCGAACTGAATCCCAACACGCACACTCACGCAACAGACACGGATTTACGCCATTTAAGACAAACACAGTACAAGACAGACGAAGGGCCAGTTCAGCTACTGAAGTTACAGAGATTTTTAATCACTTGTATTTGAAATTTGTAAAGTGGCCTGAAACCGGTACCAAAGTGTGGGGGATACATACATACATACATACATACATACATACAGACACACACACACACACACACACACATACACACATACATACATACATACATACGCACATACGGCGCTTCGCGCCAAATGTACGTTCAGCAACGAGGTTAGCGTAAGTAGTAGACATGACGTAATTTTTATCTTGTTACTTCAATTGTTAGAGGTTTAGGCCTGCCTGCCTTTGACATCATGGACATGTTATTAGATTCTCACCACCGCGACCCGTCCTAAAAAGTCCCTTCTATAAATAGCAGGGACTAAAAATGTGCATACAGTGGCATGGAATGGGGCCATGTGTAAACATAGGCGTTGTGGTTGTGGTCAAGCGGTCCAATGCCACACGGTGGAAAAGAAACAAAACGTGACACGTTTTGCGGCTTAACGTCTATTGTCCACCAGGAAGGTGATTTTCAAAGAATAGAGTCTGAACAAATTTTGACCCCAGCTAGATTCGAACCCGGGACCTTTCGGAAGAGAATCAAACGCTCTACCACCAAGCCACCCAGCTCCCCGGTAAAGGAACAAGGGATGGGGCGTGGGATAGGGCCGTTCCTGGATGATATTGTATGTCTAGTATCAGTTTGAGCTGCATCTTTGCGTCTGTTGACCCTCTCCCCTCCCCATCCTCCTCCCCCCCCCCCCCACGCCCCCCCCCCTCCCCCCCAGTGATGATGATGACAACAACGATAACAACGATGATGATGATTACTTACTTTTCTCTGTACGCTCCCCTTGTTACAGGTAGTGAGCAGTTTTTCTTCCTGCTTCGGTATGTCCCTCACGTAACACACGTCAGTGACGTTAGAGAACAGCATCAGACCTTTGTGCTGAAAATGAATTGCAGAACCATGTGCAAAAGTATTGTCTTAAATGTTAAATACAACAGTTTGATATGAACAACAAACCTGAGTATTTGGGATACAGCTCAATAAAGCAGGTAGGTGTCAAGGGAGCTAACTATCTGGTCTAGCATCGACTGGTTTCCCTTAGTACTGCATGTGTACTGTATCTACTAACGCTGGCCAGCGCTGGTAGATTCAGTTTACATGCAGTACTAAGGCAAACCACTAAGGGAAACCCCTCAACGCTATAGAAGACAGTTAGATCCCTTGAGACTAGCTGCCTTATGACACTGTATGCCAAATACCAAGCACAAAGTACACAAAGGCGAAATCCACGCATGGGGGTGAACAGACTAAATTGGCTCTGCTGGTCATTGTCGCTGACTCACTTTGAGCGCTTTTACCTGACACTCAATACACACAAACAGCACATCAAATAATAAAAGGTATACAATAATTCAGGGTGTTAAGTACCAACGGGATACGGTTCATTTCTTTTGAAACAAATGATAACGACCAGTAGTGTTTACCTGCTGTTTGCGTAATAGACACGCAGTTTTAACCTCCCTCTCGGATTTATTGATATCATCTATTGTCTGCGAAAGATCCGTGAATAACACGTTAACTATATGCCACAGTAGTGAAACCGACCTTGGCGTAGTCGTTGAGAACGGTGCTCATGGATTCATCAGGAAAGGTGGCGGTGTTGTTCTCAAAACGACAGTTCGCGTCGATCATTTTCTCCTCACGCAGAAGCGTGCCGTCTTTCAGTACCACGTCCGTCTCCTGTCAACAAAGAGAAACAAGATGGGATGAACCAGCTCACAAAGCCTCGTCTGTAGGCCTACGAGCTTGCATGTATTTTCACACTTTTCACGCTTGTAGACTAGACAACATAACAACGAGTCTTGCCCGCCTATTTTGTCATGAGCGAGCTATTGAAAGCGCCTTGCCGCGTCCCATCATAAAAAGTTTCTTCTATGAATAGAACTTTATGAGAGCTGTCCTCGCTGTCAATGGTCTCTACCTTTTGTCGTTGATCTGATTCTGATATTGAATTATCTCCTATTGAAAAAGTCTCGCAGATCAACCAATGCGTCAGTGAGTTCTATAAGGGGCGCAGGATATACGCCGTCATTTATTTGTCAAACGTCATTTGTCAGGACGTAAGTTTTAGTTTTTATGTAATTTTATATTTTACGTGATACGAGTTTCACTTTTGCTTCATAGGCTTCAGAAAATGGTGACAAAACTAGAACATCACGGTACAATTTCAGTCTTGCTATGATTTGTGTGAAAGCAGGTTGACTTTACCTAGCTACGTGATATACTAAGTGCACTACGGATCAACTGCATGCTCTTCTGAAAACGCGTCGATGTGTGTGTGTGTGCCTGCTAGTGCGTGCGTGCGCGCACGCTCCAAACATCTCCAAGAGGCATACATCCTGGAGGGCGCATGAGGTTTTATTCCTCCTGGAGTTGCGCGCATGTTTGTGTGTCGGTATGTGTGTGTGTGTGTGTGTGTGTGTGTGTGTGTGTGTGTGTGTGTGTGTGTGTGTGTGTGTGTGTGTGTGTGTGTGTGTGTGTGAGTGTGTGTGTGTGTGTGAGAGAGAGAGAGAGAGAGAGAGAGAGAGAGAGAGAGAGAGAGAGAGAGAGAGAGAGAGAGAGAGAGAGAGACGCGCGCGCGATAGAGAATGATGTCATATTTAGAGTATTATGTCAGTGTCTGCGTGGTGACGAAGTTGTCTCTTTTACGTCACCGCCACTGTTTGACTTTCTCTAGAAGTAAAGTTTTTTTTTATTTTTAAAATTTTTTTTAGTGTTTTATTTCTTTTCTGAAAAGAATTAATTTTTACAAAAGAAGTTGAAAGGATACAAAGCTGGCTAACGAACGCAGTCAATGTCTTTTATCAAAATACGCTATATGCCAAAGTTCAAGTAAAAATGACAAAAATTACGGACTCTAATCCTGGGGCGTTCCGTGGCGCAGTGGTTAAGGCGCTTGCCACCAATGCTAAAGGTGCGTGGTTCGATTCCGGGTTGCGGCGTCGGATTTTTCTCCTCTAGTAAGTGTCACCGTTAATTCGGGCGGACCGTCGGGGGTTCTTTCTCCGGGTACTCCGGCTATTCCTCCCCCTCCACTTTGGTATCAGTTTCAGCCAGCATAATAAAATTTCAAATACAAAACGATTACCAAATACCGTCAGTAGCTCGCTTGAGCTTGCCCTTAGCACCACGTAAATGTTCTGTGTTTACGTACAGTGTGTGAGTGAATGCGTGTGATTCACGTGAGCGTGCTTGTTGGGTTCAGTTCGCGGCTACATTCTGCGCATTGAGTTATATTATAAATATGAGAAATGCGCCATATAAATACCATGTAATAATAATAATAATAATAATAATCTGGGTCAACGGACTTCCTATAAACGGTTGTTTATGTCTTCAATGAGACATTCAATTACAATATGCTCGGCGGCTCTCTTTGCCACCTACTTAAGAAAGTATTTCGCCAAGTTTCGAGCTTGTGTGTACAGACATATCGGAGATTCTCTTGTTTACATACATACACACACATATTTTTTTTTTTACATACTATGTGCGCATGTGTGTATGTATGTATGTATGTATGATCGACCAATGATCATACATACATACATACATACACACATGCGCACATAGTATGGCGCTTCGCGCCAAATGTACGTTCAGCAGCGAGGTTAGCGTAACCAGGCTAGACATGACGTATTTTTTATTTTGTTACTTCAATTGTCAGAGGTTTAGCCTTTGACATCATGGACATGCTATTAAATTCGCCCCACCGCGACCCGTATTAAAAAAAATCCCTTCTATAAATGGAAGGGACTTAAAAAGGTATAAAGTAAATGCATGGAAGCATGGATACGTGTGATGAAGCTCTATGCTCGTGCATAGTGCTCATTCATTAGGGTAAATACGGTACGGTTTTTGTTAACGAGTAGGATTAGTACGGTACGGGTTTTGTTAACGGTTTGTTTGTGCCGAAAGTCCGTGGGGCCTGCTGCCCACGTGGAATATGTAAGGCATGGTTAGCACGGAGTTTTGGTGAGTTCTGTTTAGTGAGTTTTAGGCAAAAGCTGTGTCTGTCAGAGGTCTAGTTTGGTTAGTGCGGGCTGTTTTGTCGTATGGAACGGTTGTTGAGTTACCTAGCCCGCATTCCAAGACTCTGAAGCCTAGATTTCAGGTATGTTTCTATAAACTTAGTATTGATAGTTGTTTAGTTAAAGACAGTATGCGTGGTAAGATTAATGTGGTTGTATAGCGGTGTTCCGGTTTGGTATAGTATGTTTAGAATTCGGTGAAGTAACCGGTGTTTTTGTATACAGTTGTTTACCGAGTTAGATGACTAAAGGAATATGAAGTGTGTATGTCTAAGCCGCTAGGAAGATAGTACGTGGTTGGTTAAGCATAGTCTTTTCCAGTGTATAGAGTAATGTATAGCAAGAGTGTCAGTTAGGCTATAGTCTGTTTCAAGATAGTGACTGATATATGGGGGTGATACGAAGATAGTTTATGAAGCACGTGTGTGTGTGTGTGTGAATGAACGTGTGAGTTATTTGTATCAGCCAGGTTACGTGACGTTTCTCATTGATACAATATGTTGTGTGTTTAGCAAGTGTTACGTTGGGACTTTTGTTATCTATTTAGAGTTCTTGTAACGAGAGTGGAAGACGGACGCCGAGACGTCGAGTCGCAGGAGTGGACCTACGTGAGGTCATCCCTCCAGCTCTTCTGAGTGATTCTGACTGGGACCAAGACACCCAAGTCCAAGTGAAAACTGAGTACCGTACGAGAACGAGGACGTCCGTGCCCAAAGAGACAGGACGGCAATCATCGTACGACGAAGGACTTTCACGCCTAGACGTGAGAAGGACCAACGTAACCAGACAACAACATCAAACAGGTTGGAGGCAATGTGAGACTAAGACCTAACCTGGCAAAGATACTGTGATACGTGTGTGGTGTGATAGTAGAATATTGTATATAGTTGATAGTCATTTAAGTCATTCTTTTTCATTTATACTGTATAAAGGTTACTTTAGAAAGGGAGCCCGTGTGTTTGTTTTACCGCATGAATGCGCCCGTCTGAGTTAGTGGCGGTGTATGCGTCTGTTGCGTGAGAGTCTGTGCGTACGACTGTGGGCAAGTCTGCGTGCGTTACAATACGTTAGACAAACGATTGGGGGGAGGCGGGAGGGGTGCATCCCGCACACACACACCCTTTGCCACTATCTACCTTTGCGCACAGAGAGAAACACTCTGTTTCAGAGCGTTCGTCTGTGTACACATGGCTTTCTGAACAGTAAAAAGTCCACAATCAAGAGTACTTTCAACTGATATTTTTGTTTTGCATCAATTACCCGCGGAATTCTCTCACTAGCGGACCAACAGCTATTCTGGCACGACTTATGAGACGCCACCACCCAACTGCAAGAGTTATAGATCCTCATGAGCCCCCGCGGGTGCGGGGGCTCATGAGGATCTATGCCTCTTGCTAATATCACTGCGTATTAATGCCGATTCATACCTTACTGTATTGTGTGTCAGTGCTGAATGGGTTAAATTCTCGATCAATCTCGGTCACAGCTACAGCTGATTGGCAAAACCCGAAAGGCCTTTGTCCTTTTTGTGAGATTTTCAGTGTATACATTCAAAATCTAGGATTTCACAAAAGCTGAGATACTTTTTTTTTAAACCCATCCAGTCCCGACGCACTACAGCAGGAGATGGGTGGACCATGATAATTCAAGGGTAGTGCCAGATTAGCTTGGCACCTGTCGGCGCCAAGCTAATCTGGCACTACCCTTGAATTATCATGGTCGATCCATCTCCTGCAACAGGTACATAGTCGTTAGATGACGCCTCCGAAATTTGGGAAATACGTGCATCGGGCAGAATGAGTTAATATTTTTTTAATTAGGGCAGAATTCACAGAACGCACCTCGTAGACTTGCCCGTATTCCTCCCCAGTCGAGGCGGCCTTGTTCACTGTGAAAAGGGTTGCGAGCACCATCAGGGAAATCTGGAAGGATAACATTCGCAACAATTTATATATATGTACAAAACATAAACTCAGAACATGACAACTGATGTCATGGGACCCAAACTGTTTTTTTGAGAGAATTGTGCAGTATCGACCAATGATCATAGATCGAGTTTAGTTGAAGCAATGAATATGGAAGCCCCCTCACCCAACACTGTAACGAACGCATTTCGTACATGTTTGGGTAGAAAGACGTTATGACGTCATTAGCAGTTGGACCGGAGGTTCACAACAGGTAATGTAGAGGTGAGCAATGTTCACGTGTGGGAGTGACAGTGTTGTATCGTGAACTGTTGTTAGTCAGAGATGTCATATCAGCCGAGTTGAGCGGACGTGTTCGTTGGTGCTCTGAGAAAGAATTCTTCTAGGGAATTCTATAGCTGTATATAGAATACAGGTATTTATTATTGTTATTATCGGTATTTATAATGACCTGTAAAGCTATTCATACGAAAAGGGAAAGTATTGTTTTTTTATGAATTATTATGACTAGAGTGCAGAAGGGCCCATGTTTGAAGGAAGTGCGATGACTCGTATCAATACTTGTTTGGTCATGTAATTATTATATGTGATATAGTTTATAACTAGGATGTCATGTTGTATTTATTTATATGTGAAAATGTGGGACTGAAATAGGAAGGTAATTCAGTGTATAATTAGGTATACCTAATGATGAATGAATGTGCAGTAATATGTTATAAATTGAAGGTGAGCTGTGATTGTAATATTTGGCTCATAATTCATTGTGTGTAGGTACGCAAAATGTGTGCACAGTGTTAAAGTGGCTATAGGAATTGTCATAAGAATTGTGACAATAGTGACTGTAATAGTATGGTGGCATAGAGAAGACATTTTTCAAAGGAAATGATCTAGAGCACTCTGAATTATAATAATGTGTCGAGGACACATACAGACTCTTTAAGTATAAGAGCGAAAATTTACGATTGTATAAATGTTGTATACAGCGGCCGGTACGGAGCGGAACTCCTCTGGTATGTGGCTGATGAAGCTGTCCTTATAGCATCTTCTACGTGACCGGATGCGGACATCATCACGCCTTCATCTTTCCTTCGTCTACCATCACTGGTGCAGACGTGCAGCAACGGTAACGAAGTAAGCCTACAGATTTGAGCTACAGGACCACATGCAGTGTTCCTCCAGTGTAGCCCATGTCGCCTAGCGTCGTTGATAATTCCACGCCTAGGAATATTCTAATCTGTAAGTACTGTCATTGACTATTACCGTTCAGTTCGGGAATCTCCGTCAAGTCAAGTCGTCGATGTGATATCATTGACTGTGTCGACACTAGTGTGAAGAGAAGAGCCGAGTGACGTCTCGGGAAAGAGACAACGACTTCTGCGGTAGCGATTGACTGTGTAAGCGTCGAATTCATACATAGCTTATACGCCACTTATTAATTATTTGTGTGAACTTGCTTATATGGTGATGTGAATTGAGTGATTTAATGTATAGGTTCATGAGTGTATGGGAAATAGCGAAACAGAGGGCAAAGAGAGATAACTGTGTAGCCTTTGTCTTTGTTGTAAGCACGTGTGTGGTGGTGGATGAAAGAGTATAGTAAACAGAGTTAGAACACCCACCTTTATACTGATTGTCAGAAAGCCCACGCACACACTCATTCCATTAGACTAAACGTATTTATACATATAACAATTTAATTCAATACAACACAAAAACCCTTCGTTACAAACACCACCCCCCCCCTCCCCCACCCCCACCCCCGAACGGGGGCGTATCGCATATTCACTGGCTTTCCAGCCCCTTATGCGTGGAAATTAGATCTAGGTCCCCCAAGGAGGGTGGGTGGGTGGGGGGGGGGGGGAGGTCCAGATTGTTTAGCCGGTGTGAACAACTGTTTCTGTTTTGGCGTCTTCGTCAGCACACCATTCGGCTTTGTGTGTGTGTGTGTGTGTGTGTGTGTGTGTGTGTGTGTGTGTGTGTGTGTGTGTGTGTGTGTGTATTTGTGTGTGTGTGTGTGTGTGTGTGTGTGTGTGTGTGTGTGTGTGTGTGTGTGTGTGTGTGTGTGTGTGTGCTTCGACCAAACTCGATCTATGATCATTGGTCGATACTGTACAAGTCTCTCCCATGACAGTTCTTTTACCTATTTTAAATTTTAATCTTCCTAAAATATTAGTATTGGCAGTCTCCCCTTTTCTTTTCATTTGTTTGTTGCTACATCTGAAATGTATTATTTGTAGAATCTGGCTTTTGCAATCACTATGCTTCTGGACCTATCCAAAATAAATAGACTAAAATAAAATACAATAAAACACAATACAATAAAACGTACATCGACAACAATGTTAACACATTCTACCCCAGGACCCAAATTTTGAAGTTGCCTCTGGGGAAGGACTGCATAACAATTCTAGAGACAGATCGAGCATGATAGTTCAAGGGTGGTGCCAGAATAGCTTGGCGCCTATGGGCGTCAAGCTATTAAGGCACCGCTCTTGAACTATCATGCTCGGTCCATGTCTTGCTGTGATTTGTCGGGGCTGAATGAGTTAAGAACAAACAAAACAGGATACAGGCAACCATACAATCAACCGACCAGCTAATACCTACCCCCCCCCCCCCTTTCACTTCCACAGACACCAAACAACAACCCGACCAATTAGCCACACAACCAGGCAGACTCACAAACATGCAAGCAAGCAAACAAACAAACAAACAAACAAACAAACAAACAAACAAACAAACAAACAAACAAACAAACAAACAAACAAACAAACAAACAAACAAACAAACAAACAAACAAACAAACAAACAAACAAACAAACAAACAAACAAACAAACAAACAAACAAACAAACAAACAAACAAACAAACAAACAAACAAACAAACAACAAACAAACAAACAAACAAACAAACAAACAAACAAACAAACAAACAAACAAACAAACAAACAAACAAACAAACAAACAAACAAACAAACAAACAAACAAACAAACAAACAAACAAACAAACAAACAAACAAAACAAACAAACAAACAAACAAACAAACAAACAAACAAACAAACAAACAAACAAACAAACAAACAAACAAACAAACAAACAAACAAACAAACAAACAAACAAACAAACAAACAAACAAACAAACAAACAAACAAACAAACAAACAAACAAACAAACAAACAAACAAACAAACAAACAGAAGAACCGAGGAACCAAACAACGAACAGCCAACAAAAAAGAAACGAACAGCAAAATAAATAAGTAATTAAATAAATAAACGAATGAATAAATGAACGAACGAACGACCGAGAGAACGAACAAACAAACAAAAAATCAACAAACAAACAAAAAAAGCAACGAACAAACGAAAGAATGCATGATTTAAAAATAAATAAATGAATAATAATATAAATAAATACATACATAAATAAATACATAAATAAATAAATATATATATAAACAAACAAACAATTACATAAAAATAATTAAAAAATAAATAAATAAAGAAACGAACAAACGAACGAAGAAACTCTAAACAAATAAATAAATAATAAAAAATAAATAAAAATAAATAACTAAATAATAAACACATAAACAAACAAACAATACGGACCATCTTTTTCAACGCCATGGTCACGATGCTCAATTCAAAGCAGAAGTGAGAAGAAGAACTCGTCTGTTCGCTGTCTGTGTGTTCTGTCTGGTGGTCCCCGAAGACCTTGTAGCGGGAGCTGTCGTCAAGAAGGCGTTGCTACAGACAGGGGTGGGCGGTTCCAGAATGTGCAAAGAAGTTTCATTTTCGTGCAGATTATATACTTTTCAACCAGGAAGCCGGTGTCAGGTGAACATCCTGATGAGTCAAACTAAAAGTGCCAACCGTTTTCAATGTGAAAAGATCGTCATGAATTTTGGAGAGAAAAAAAAATCGTCCTTTTTATTTTTATTTATTTATTTATTTATTTATTTATTTATTTGGGGGGGGGGGATGGAGGGTGGGGGTTGGGTGGTGGGGGCAAATTACGCACTTTTCAATCAGGAAGCTTGAGTTAGGTAAATGCTCTTAGGTGCAGGTCATGCGTGTGTCAAACGTTTAGAATTACACCAACCCTCTTGCTCATGCAGTCATTGTTCGCAGTACCTGAGACTGCAAGCGCAAGGGGGATAACCACTTCGTAATCAGCGATCACGAATTTGCGTCTGTGCACACTGACCGACACACACGGTCGCGGTCGCGGGGGGTTCATAAGGATTGGTGTCTCTTGTTACTTCTATGTTATTCTGTCTCTTGATACTTGGTACCGCTCACCTTGCCCCGGCAGTTGGACTCAATAAATAAAAATAAAAACAATAATAAATGGAAACGGTCTGAAATCCAGGAAGTTTTGAACATTATGAAAGATCTTGTTCAGCGAACAGCCAATGCAAGCCTTTAATTGTTCTTCACAAAAATCATACTTGCGTTTGGTGTCGAACATTAGTTTCGTGACATTGCAATATTCGACTTTGATCGTATGATTCATTGAACAGGACGCTCTAATTTACATTTAGGAACTGGTCTATACAATTGACCTGTTTGCTTATTCGTCAGCGTCATTGCTTCTTTGCATGTATGGTTTACTGTTTGCTTGCTTCCTGGTTTGCTTCACATGGTTTTTATCTCGATTTATGTCTCCCTTTTTGTCTACCGTATTGAAACTATGGTAGATTTTGGGATAAAGCTGGTAGGAGCCCGTTCAGTAGAATGCCAAGGACATAACAGGCGGGCGGGCCTCAGATTGTGGTGAAGAAGCAACAAGATCAAAATGACGTGATGTCTAGCTACTGCATTTGAACGTACTTTTGGCGCGAAAGGCCATATGAGTTTGTGTGTGTGTGTGTGTGTGTGTGTGTGTGTGTGTGTGCGTGCGTGCGTGCGTGTGTGTGCGTGCATGCGTGCGTGCGTGTGTGCGTGTGTGTGTATATGTGTGCGTGCGTATGTATGTATGTTGATGTAAACACGCAAATCTCCGAAGCTGGCTTGCGTATGAGCTTGAAAATAGAGGAAATGCTTCAGTCAGGGTGTGCCGAGCATATTGAAATTGGATGTCTCATTGAAGAGTTAAATGACCTTTTACAGAAAGTCGGTTGGCCCACATTGGAGTCCATAATTTTGATTATATGCACTTGAACATTTGGATATAGCTAGTTTGCAGTAAGACATTGGATGAGTTCCTTAGCCAGCTTTGTACATCTTCAACGTTTTCCAGATAAATCAGAAGAACAAGCTTAAAAACAAAAACAACTCAGAAAGTTTCTAAAAAAAAAAAAAAAACAACGTACGTGAGTTCAAAACAATACGGTAAACGTTCGGATGAAATCTTCATCTCGTTTTTTTCTTGGTTTGTTTGTTTGTTTGCTTGTTTTTAGTGTAGCAACGGCAAGTACGAAAAATGACCTGTGTGCTAATAACTTCATCTGTTGGTAAATAATGTTTTAATTTCATTTCATTTTCTTTCACTTGTGTGATTGTCCAGGTCAGATATCACGTAGGTTTGGGAAACCCCACTTAGGTCCTTGGATCGACCTTTTCTTTCTTCGATCAGAAAGCAGCATGATGACCTGTATCATTTGCGCCGGGCGCAATCCGCAAATACTGCCGCTCGGAGAGCACACCACACTTATAGGCCGTTTGACATCGGAGCGCACAACGTTTTTGCCAAATATCTCCGCAAAGAAAGAAATTTCTGCACCACTTTAAAAACAAATATCATTTAGTGCCAATTGACCTAATATGTATTTTTTAAAAACTGAACTTCGATAATTTGTCGATTTTGCTTTGCAGTCTTAAAAATTTGGTGAAAACACCAGAACAAGCCATTTCAATACCCTAAATAGAGCCCCGGCAAATTTCAATATCGAGGTTGAGCATGCACACTTCAGGTTTGAAAACTTGGCCAATTCAAGTGAGAATAGATTCTTATCTTGGGATTAATATACCTGGGGCACAATTAGGGATGTAAAATCAGACATTTCATGAAAAAAATCCGAATTTTTACGACAGTTCAGCGAAACTGACACATCATTAATCCGTCTTCTTCCTCTTTTTTTCTCACATTTTAATTATTATTATTTTTCTTTAGGTCAGTGTGCGTTAGGGGACGAGGGAGTAGGGGTGGAGAAAGCTCTACAAAACCTACCTCGTCTCCCCCTCCCTGGTTCACCTTTAATAATGCCTTTGTATCCGGACACGAAGACAGCAAATCCAATATTCAAAGACGGCGTACCGGCTTTTGACTTGGTGCGGGCACGCGTTTCTCATTTAGAAAATCTGCAGTGTACGCATTGAACCGATATGCTTTGAATACTCAAGTTTGCTCATAATATGTCCCGGCACTACCCTTGAATTATCATGATCAATCCATTTCCTACAACTGTTACATAGTCGTTAGACAACGGCTCCAAAAGTGTGGAAGTGTAGGGTTAAGAGGGTTAAACGAACTCAGTGACGTTTCTGTCTTTTCTTCCCCAAGCCATTTAATAAGCACACATAACAGAGGTGTTAGCAGTACACAAGAGGCCAACTGGCCAAAGTCGGCCGCAGTGGGCCCGCGCACAGTCGTGCGCGGGCCCACTCCTGCCGACTTCGACCCGTTGGTCTTTGCGTACTGGGTCGTTACTGCCCTCTCGTGCATGTAGCTCAGGAGAAGAAGAGCAAAAGCGTGTTTTATTGTAGCGTCTTCACACTTTACAATAAAGTCCTTGTGTAGCATTGCCGTATGACATACCACGAACGCTTCTGAGACGACATTATCCGTTAATGCCTGTTTTATATCCCGTTAAAATGCTTCCTGGTACGAGCAATGCGTTCATCGTCGAGATGATTCATCAGAAAGAGGGGTAGAGTGTGTGTGTGTGTGTGTGGGGGGGGGGGGGTGAGGGGGAGGTACGGAGAGGGGGAGGATGAGGTTGGGGGACAAAATGCTTTCGTTCTACCCGACTCTCCGTCGAGAACTTGTTACCCGGAAGAGTGACTGGTTTTAACCGCCTGCATCTGGCATCTGTAAACGTCAATGGCTTTTGTGAGTACATTTGACAGACAGCCATTGAAATGCACGTATATTATATATAATGTCTCTTTTAATATGTCGGATGAGACGAATGCGTCTGCACTAACTGGGCAAAAAAAGAAAAAAAAAAAAAAAAATGTTTTTCTTTTCATTTTTGAAAAGCGAGATTTTCGTTTTATTACAGTGAACATTTTGCTTTTCACAAAAATGGACAACCGGGTTAACCCCTTTAGTCCCAAGGTCCCATTTCTCAAATGTTGGAGGTGTTGCCTAATGACTATGTACCAATTGCAGGAGATGGATTGACCATGATAATTCAAGGGTAGTGCCAGATTAGCTTGGCGCCTTCCGGCGCCAAGCTAATCTGGCACTATCCTTGAATTATCATGGTCAATCCATCTCCTGCTGTAGGGACTCGTGCCTAAATGGGTTAAAAGGGAAAATAGGGCAGAATCAAGCCCTTCTTGGCTAATGCTTGACTGCCTGGCGGACACAGATATGAATGATGCCAGCAAGAGGCAGAAGAAGATAGAAGTGAGGAAGCAGAAGAAAGCAGTTGTCAACAACAGTCGCACGAGAGCAGCCAAAGTAAGGGCACAGGAGGAATACGCGGAAGCCAACCGCGAGGTGAAGAGGAGTATCAGGGCAGACAAGAGGGCCTACACAGACAGCCTGGCAGCAGAGGCAGAAAAGGCAGCAGGCAGCGGCAACATGAAACAGCTCTACGACACTACCAGAAGATTGTCGGGCAAGTATGGCTATACAGAAAGACCAGTAAAAGACAAAGAAGGCAAGCCTGTTGCAGACAGAGCAGACCAACTCGACAGATGGGCCGAGTATTTTGAAGAGTTACTGAACAGACCTAGCCCACCCGACCCCCCAGACATCCAGCCGGCAGAGACCGACCTACCCATCAGCTGTGACAGACCCAGCCGGGAAGAGATCAGAAGAGCAGTGGCATTTTTGAAGAACGGCAAAGCAGCAGGGCCAGATGGCATCCCAGCGGAGTCTCTGAAAGCAGACCTAGAGACAACGGTGGAGATGCTGTACCCACTGTTTGGAAAGATCTGGGAAGAGGAGGTGATGCCGGCTGACTGGAAGGAGGGGTACCTAATCAAGCTTCCCAAGAAAGGCGACCTCAGCAAGTGTTCCAACTACAGAGGAATCACCTTGCTGTCAGTACCAGGAAAGGTCTTCAACAGGATCATCCTAGAGAGAATGAAGAGCTCCATTGACCCCCAGCTGAGAGACCAGCAAGCAGGATTCAGGAAGAACCGATCATGTACAGACCAGATCGCCACTCTCCGCATCATCGTGGAACAGTCTCTGGAGTGGAGCTCCCCGCTGTACGTCAACTTTGTGGATTATGAGAAAGCATTTGACAGCGTGGACCGAGAGACTCTGTGGAAACTCCTACGACACTACGGTGTACCCACAAAGCTCGTCCGCCTGATCAAGAGCAGCTACGATGGCATGACATGTCGCGTGATCCATGAAGGGCAGTTCACCAGGGAACTCCAGGTCAGAACTGGTGTCAGGCAGGGGTGTCTGCTGTCTCCATTCCTCTTCCTACTGGCCATAGACTGGGTCATGAAGATGACCACAGAGCACAGACGAAGTGGAATACAGTGGACACTGTGGACACAGCTTGACGACCTCGATTTTGCAGACGACTTGGCATTACTGTCCCACACTCATCAACAAATGCAGGACAAGACCACGAGGCTTGCTGACATCTCGTCCCTAGTGGGCCTCACCATCCACAAACAGAAAACAAAGACAATGAGGCTGAACGCAACCAGGGAAGAACCAGTCTTGCTTGCTGGCACCCCGTTGGAGGAGGTGGAGTCCTTCACCTATCTCGGGAGCATCATAGACAAAAAAGGCGGCACTGATGCAGATGTCAGAGCACGAATTGGTAAAGCCAGAGCAGCCTTTCTCCAGTTGAAAAAAGTGTGGAGTTCCAGAGAGCTGTCACAACACACCAAAGTCCGGATTTTCAACTCCAATGTAAAAGCAGTTCTCCTATATGGAGCAGAGACTTGGAGATTGACAAAACCCACAGTCAACAGAGTACAGACCTTCATGAACAGTTGCCTTAGAAGAATTTTGAAAATCCACTGGCCAGAGAAGATCAGCAACGTCAGACTCTGGGAGAGAACAGAACAGATAACAGCAGAGAATGAAATTGGACGAAGAAGATGGGGATGGATCGGTCACACTCTGAGAAAGCCAGCTTCCAGTATCACTAGGCAGGCATTGTCATGGAACCCCCAGGGAAAGAGGAAAAGAGGTAGGCCGAGAAACTCCTGGCGTCGAGACCTCCAAGCAGACATCAAGAGACTGGGAACCACCTGGAGTAGAATCGAAGGAGAAGCACAGGACAGGAGTTGCTGGAGGTCTCTCGTCGACGGCCTATACCCGGGTAGGGGTGACAGGCGTAAGTAAGTAAGTACGCAAGAGGCAGAGCAATGGATCACGCAAGAGGCATAGATCCTTATGCGCCCCCGCGTCTACTGGGGGCACATGAGGATCTATGCGTCGTGTATTTGGATCAGCCATCGTCCGTCCTCTCCTCAAAAAACACAACCTCGACCCAAACGAACTCAAGAACTACCGCCCAGTCTCCAATCTCTCTTTCCTGTCAAGCTTCTTGAGAAGGTCGTCCTCAACCAACTCAACCTCCACCTCGCCGACAACAACCTCCTCAGTCCCTTCCAGTCTGCCTATCGCAAACATCACAGCACTGAAACTGCCCTTCTACATATCCTAAACGACCTGCTTCTCTCCACTGACTCGGGCAACATCTCCCTTCTTACGCTACTCGATCTCTCTGCCGCCTTCGACACCATAGACCACTCTATCCTCCTCCACCGCCTCCACCACTCCTTTGGCATCACTGACTCTGCTCACTCCTGGTTTCTCTCCTACCTCTCCGACAGACAGCAGTCCTGTCACCATCGACGGCGTCTCCTCCAACCCAGTCAGGCTCTCCTGCGGCGTTCCTCAAGGGTCCGTCCTGGGCCCGGTCCTTTTTACACTCTACATCTCCCCACTGTCCAACATCATCCAGTCTCACCACATACACCACCACCTCTACGCTGACGACTCACAACTACTAGACAAAGACAAACTCGACAACACTCAGACACTACTGACTCGCACGGCTGACTGCTATGAGGACGTGAAAAACTGGATGTCAGCAAACAAGCTCAAACTGAACGACGACAAAACGGAAGCCATGCTGGTAGGCACTCGCCAGAAACTTTCCCAGCTCTCTCCCTCTCTCCACCTTCAACTCGACAGCACCCCCATCTCCCTCTCTGACTCGGTCAAGAACCTTGGCGTTATCCTCGATTCCTCTCTTTCCATGACCAGCTTCGTCTCCGCCACGGCCCAGGCATGTTATTTCCACCTCCGCCGCATCAGTCAGATCAGAAAATACCTCACTACCGAAGCTGCCACCAAACTCGCTGTCTCTCTCATCTTATCTCGCATCGACTACTGCAACTCTCTCCTTTCTGGCCTTCCTCACTCCACCACTCTCACTCTCCAGCGCGTCCAGAACAATGCTGCCCGCCTCGTCCTCAGAAAGAAAAAATCCGACCACATCACTCCCCTGCTCAAGCTCCTTCACTGGCTCCCCATCCCCCAACGCATCCAATACAAGATTCTGTCTCTCTGCTACAAATTCCTGAACAACTACGCTCCTGCGTATCTCTCCAACTTACTTCACCACTACACTCCTCCCCGCTCCCTCCGCTCCGCCTCTGACCCTCTCCGCCTCCTCATCCCCCGCACCAAACTCAGCACTTTCGGCCCCCGCTCTTTCTCAGTATACGGTCCAACCACCTGGAACACTCTCCCACTCTCTCTCCGTCAGAAACACTCGCTCTCCTCCTTCCAGTCTGCCCTCAAAACTCATCTCTTTCAACAGTTCTAGCACTATATCACCACACTCCCCAGCCCAAGCTGACCGTCCTAATGTATCTTCACTATTTGTGTTACGTGAGTCATTGTCTAAAGCGTGCGCATGTGTGTGCGAGTTGTGAGTGCGCGCTTAGAGTTATAATTATTATAAGATAAGCGCATTATAAATACCGTAATTATTATTATTATTATCAGTTACCTCTTTAGTGCGTGTGGATGGGAATTAAAAATAATCATTAATCTGTCTTCTTTCTCTTTCTTTTTCACCTTTTTTTTTTTTTTTTTTTTTTTTTTAAGGTCAGTGTGTGTTAGGGGACGGGGTGGTGGGGAATGAAGAAAGCTCTACAAAAGCTACCTCGTCTTTCCCTCCGGCCTGGTCCACCGTATCTGGGCAGGAAGACAGGAAATCCAATATTCAAAGACGGCGTACCGGCTTTTACTTGGCAGCGCTCACGCATTTCTCATTTAGAAAATCTGCAGCGGTCTGGGTAGGCACTCGGTTATTGAAAAAAAAATGAAAAAGAGAGAGAGAGAGAGAGAGAGTGAAATTAAAAAAAAGGTTTCAGTAGGTCCTGCTTGGTATTACGGGCTTTCGCTTTATTGATATCTTCCGCAATATGAGAAGACGTGGGTAGTTCAAGTAGGAGACATGCGTAGTTCAAGTTGGACAGCGTTGCAACTCGCCTTCGTAGGGTGGCAGGCTGGACCCGGGTGGTCTCAACATTTCTTCAGACCCGTCCTTGAAATCACCTTCGCGGTGATGTCCTCCTCTTTGAATTAGTCACGATTTCAGAAAGATAACCTGCCACCACCGGCAGTTAAAGGGTTAACATTCGAACAGATCGTCACCCCTTGTGGACGTCTTCGTTAATTCTACGCTAAACAGCCCCAGCCGTCCAAGGAACATACTACTACTACTACTACTACTACTACTACTACTACTACTACTACTACTACTAATCATAATGAAGATGATGATGATGATAATAATAATAATAATAATAATGATAATAATAGTAATAGTAATAATAAAGAAGATTTATCAGGCGCCTATACATGCATGTAGTAAGATACTCTAGGCGCCGTACATCTGAACAAGAAAAATATGACGCAAAAAGCCACAAAACCAAAACCACATGTACAATTACAAAAAAAAAAAAAAAAAAAAAAAAAAAAAAAAAAAAAAAAAAAAAAAAACCAGAAAATGACTAAATACATGACACTGATAGTCATGATAGGAAAATATGGGTTTTGAGACTGCGTTTCAAACATGGGGACAACGTGGGATCAGCAAGAGGCATAGATCCTCATGAGCCCCCGCACCTGCGGGGGCTTAACAAAGATGTATGCCTCTTGCATTTGGGCGTTGGTCGTTGTACCCCGACTGTGAAGGAGTAAAAGGGACCTGCTCTAGGCAAGAAAGGGTTAACTCCTTCGAGACGTGTCACCTCCAGATACGCGGCTTACGCCGCGTATCCGGAGGCTTACGTCTCGAATGAGTTAATTGTTTGAATTATCTCTTTTTTAAAAAAATGTTCTTAATATGTATTACAATATTGCCGGACAAAAAGACTGACTTAAAGCGGCGGGTTTTGACTGCTAAAAATTTGCGGATACAGCGGGCTCGGAATTTTGTCTTGTCTCAGTATAACGTTTGTGGGTGTGTTATTCTTTGAGAGCATGTGTGTGTTAATCATAGGAAAGATCCGATATTCATTTGAGTTATTTGGGATAAGAATTACGTACCTTTTTAGTAGGATTCATTTTCTTTTGCACGGAGACTTGCGATCGATTTTTGTTGTCACGCGTATTTTTGCTACACTGTTGTAAAGTTTGACCTACATTGGACTGGAAGGTTCGAGCAGGGTCACAATCTTTTTAGTGACCTCAGATATGACGTCAAAGTTGTTGGCTACATTTTGTAACTATTGTATCAAATAAACCTGGATGTTAGTCGAAATCTGTAGTTGATTCTGGAGTATTCTTATTAATGAATATTAATAGGTTTTGGTTACGCTTTCTTTTTGATTGGTTGTGTTGTGTGAATTTGCTGGATTATTCTGGAAATCTGTAAAAGTATAAAAGACCGTGTTAGGAAGTATGTGTGTACATTGTATGAGAGACGCAGTGTGTCAAAAGTGTTGATGCATTGTAGAGGAGACAGTGTACCAGTGCTGTTGCATTTGTGGATACATTGTGCTGAGATTGCAACGTTGCAATAAAATATTGTTGGAACTGTTTCTTCAGTGTGGTCTACAACCTTGTGCCACGTTTGACGAGTTGCAGGTGAGTGAAGTTTCTTTACAAGAACCCTACGTGCGTGCGTCTGGTGTGATTGCATCATACTGAGCTATGACATTTCAGTCCATGTTTCTTGGACGGTTTTGGCTTTTGGTCGTTGAATGATCCAAGATTTCAGAGACAAAAATGTACGTACAGTGGCAGGGAAAGGGTTAATCCTTTCTTCCCTGCAGTAGGTCCTTTCAGATTACAAAGCCGTCCCTGAATGTCAAAACAAAGAAAGACTTTCTTCCCTGCAGTAGGTCCTTTCAGATTACAAAGCCGTCAGCTGAATGTCAAAACAAAGAATGACTTTCTTCCATGCAGTAGGTCCTTTCAGATTACAAAGCCGTCCGCTGAATGTCAAAACAAAGAATGATTTTCTTCCCTGCAGTAGGTCCTTTCAGATTACAAAGCCGTCCGCTGAATGTCAAAACAAAGAAAGACTTTCTTCCCTGCAGTAGGTCCTTTCAGATTACAAAGCCGTCCGCTGAATGTCAAAACAAAGAATGACTTTCTTCCATGCAGTAGGTCCTTTCAGATTACAAAGCCGTCCGCTGAATGTCAAAACAAAGAATGACTTTCTTCTCTGCAGTAGTCCTTTCAGATTACAAAGCCGTCCGCTGAATGTCAAAACAAAGAATGATTTTCTTCCCTGCAGTAGGTCCTTTCAGATTACAAAGCCGTCCGCTGAATGTCAAAACAAAGAATGACTTTCTTCCCTGCAGTAGGTCCTTTCAGATTACAAAGCCGTCCGCTGAATGTCAAAACAAAGAATGACTTTCTTCCCTGCAGTAGTCCTTTCAGATTACAAAGCCGTCCGCTTAATGTCAAAACAAAGAATGACTTTCTTCCCTGCAGTAGGTCCTTTCAGATTACAAAGCCGTCCGCTGAATGTCAAAACAAAGAATGACTTTCATCCCTGCAGTAGTCCTTTCAGATTACAAAGCCGTCCGCTGAATGTCAAAACAAAGAATGACTTTCTTCCCTGCAATAGGTCCTTTCAGATTACAAAGCCGTCCGCTGAATGTCAAAACAAAGAATGACTTTCTTCCCTGCAGTAGGTCCTTTCAGATTACAAAGCCGTCCGCTGAATGTCAAAACAAAGAATGACTTTCTTCCCTGCAGTAGGTCCTTTCAGATTACAAAGCCGTCCGCTGAATGTCAAAACAAAAAATGACTTTCTTCCCTGCAGTAGGTCCTTTCAGATTACAAAGCCGTCCGCTGAATGTCAAAACAAAGAATGATTTTCTTCCCTGCAGTAGGTCCTTTCAGATTACAAAGCCGTCCGCTGAATGTCAAAACAAAGAATGACTTTCTTCCCTGCAGTAGGTCCTTTCAGATTACGAAGTCTGAATGTCGAAACAAAGAATGACTTTCTGCTCTCCTTCTCCCTTGTGCGTAGAAGAGTTCCATCGAAGCACACAAGGGGCTGCAGAATTTTAAAAAAAAATTTTTTTTACTCACAATGATTCTAAAAAAGATGGGTAGATACGCCTTAGTTGAAGCCAGACAACATTCAGAACTGACCCTTTATAAATTTTACAAAGCAAATCCCTCCCTGAACATATCGCTTTAAACAAGTCAGTAGCTACGGATCCATATTTGTTGGTGTTTTTTTCCCCTTTGCTTGCGGTATATTACATCAAACGTTTAGGGCTTAACGTCTTTTGTACACCACGAAGGTGATTTCAAACACGGGGCACTGAAATAGGGTCTAAACAAATTTTGACCCCAGCTGGATTCGAACCCCGGACCTTTCGGACGAGAGTCGAACGCTCTACCACCGAGCCACCTAACTCCCCTTCTTAAAGAGTTTTGCGTACTGCGCAGATACGTTTTGACCCAATAACTGCCGGGCCAAGCGAACGCTACTTACAGCTGCGAGAGACATAAACTCTCATTAGCGGCGGGCTCATGAGGATTTATGTCTCTTGTTGGTCCTGTGTTGTTGCCTATTTTGGGGTCCTATTTAACCTATGTTCTTCACAAGAATGTGTGCGGTGGCTTCATACGCGCAATTCGTGATCACTGGCAGCGAAGGGGTTAAGCGAGTAAATTAAATTAGACGGCGACGGGGCATGAGACGATCAGACACACACACACACACACACACACACACACACACACACACACACACACACACACACACACACACACACACACACACACAAGCCAATCCCTCTACCCTATTCCCCTGGGTACCTCCCTTGAAAGCTCAGGACGGTTGTCTCCTTACGGCCGGACTAGACTACCCGGAAGAGTGTCTGAACCTGGCATACATGAATTCATGGGGAATTTTGACATGCGGTCATTGGACGCTGACAGTAGTACACGAGTTCTCGTTCCTTTGTGCGCTGGTGCGCATGTCCCCTTTCGAGAGGTCTGCCAGCGTCTTCTGAAACTACAACAGATTCAGTGCCGACGGTTAGCCTTGCGGTAGAGCAGATATTAACAACTTCAGACGTCGCAAGAAACATTGATCATGAGCCCCCGCGACCGCGGGGGCTCATGAGGATCTATACCTTTTGCATTTCCAGTGTTTCTCGGGTATCCCGTGGTAAAGGGTTAAATGTGTTCGCTCCCCCCCTCCCCCCCCCCCTCCCCGAGTCCCAACCACCATCTCCTCATTCCCCAACTTGATTTCAGGGATTGGATGTGGTGCTTTCTTGGTGTCAATGAATTCTCGGGTTTGCTACAAAATAAAATGCAAGGCAAAGCAGGTAGACTATTTAACTCATTCAGCCCCGATACATCACAGCAAGTCATGGATTGAGCATGAGTAGTTCAAGGGTGGTGCCAAAATAGCTTGGCCCCCATAGGCGCCAAGCTATTCTGGCACCACCCTTGAACTATCACGCTCGATCTGTCTCTAGAATTGTAATACAGTCCTTCAAAAGGCAACTTCAAAATTGGGGGATTTCGGTCCTGGGCCGGTAGAATGTGTTTAAGTGCCATTACGCATACATCTGGTCATGACATACATTACAGCACCATTTGTGTTTGCTATGCCTTGTCGACACACCTCGTGATGTTTAACAGCAGTTTGGACACGCAGCAAAAGCACACGCGTAATCGCTTTTATTTAAGTTATGCCCAGCTTTTAGCGTGTCAATTTATTTTTAGCTGTTTCTCGCACCAAAAGCGTTGCATTTCTAGAACGGAGTGGCATCACTTTCAGTATAACGACGACGTGTGCTGAACTGAATTGTCCTGTGTCTAAATGAACCGTAACTAGACCTGTGTGTAGCGTTTCCTAACCATCTGTTACAGACGAGAATCTTTGAACAGTTACGGCGGTAGTGGGCCTTTAATCACAGAGCCGGAAGAATATTGTACAGTCTTTATGAAACGGCTGAAAACACTC
>BTPG01000007.1:56947833-57357833 GCA_036245525.1 Semisulcospira habei
GGTGCACTCCCAAGCAGGGTTATTCAAAAACATGTTAATATTGAAATCGCCTAGGATCAAAATTTCAGAGCTGGACTGTCTGACCTTATCCATCATGGCGATAAAGTCGTCGAACCATTGAAATGTTGATGCTGGGTTCCTGTAAATGTACCCGACCAGCACGGGGCTGGATTTGTTTGCCCTTAACTCAACCCAAATGCATTCTACGGTTTTTGACTCCAGGTCCCCACGCCTGCGAGTAATACCGCTAATTGAATTATGAATGTATACTGCAATACCCGTATGTCCCGGGTATTCAGCATCGCGGCGCAGTACAGTGAAGTCCTGGATAGAAACGGCCTCATCGCTGATGTTACGATTGAGACGCGATTCCGTTACACCAAACAAGTGAAATGGATTGGATTGACTCAAGAGCACACACAGATCGGGAACTTTGTTAGTTAAATGATAAACATTTAAATGGCCAATATGTAACTGGCGATCATACACCATGATTGCTAATGTATGTCAATACCAAAGAGTACAAATAAAAAAGCTTATAAATGATACAAAGGCAAATAAGAGCTGAAATAATAAAACAAAGCAAAAGAATATCAGTCCGCTCTAACACACAGAATGTGGGAGGCAAGTGAAAAAAAAAAAAAGAGTTTCTTCTACGCATTCACTGATATAGACCACACTACCGGTCACTAACGGTCACTAACAGGGACTAATCCCTTTAGCAAACTTCAACAGTCAAAGCTAAACGACCCCGCTGCGCGATAGGGGAAATAAAGTCAGCGCTGCGAAAGGACACAGATATGGTCGTAGTGTGAATATACGTAGAGCACTAGTAGAGAAAGTGTCACGGTGCACAAGTACTAGTGCTATAAGCGTCACAAATCGCACAGAGTGAGAAGATCGGTATTCACGAATACTGTCGGCAGAAGTCAAAAGGATGACAATGTTAATATTGGACCACGTGCAGTGGTTGAAGTTAAAAACAAATGAATACGTCTCTGCGCAAACACAATAATTATGAGCAATGAGACGCAAGAAAATCAATTCGATATTGTTCAGTGTTAGCCTGGAAAGTAAAGCACAAAGTTATGTAAGGAAGAGTAACTGAATGTTCTGGAAATGAGTCTAATACACACGCACGGGGTGGCTGTACTGTGCCCACGGTTCCTGCTGTGCGTATGGCGTGTATGTGAGCGGGGGGACGCTGAAAGGATACGTTGGCTGCGTCATGCTGAAGTGTCCCCATGGTCCGGCCTCGCGATACTGTGGAAATGCGGCACTGTATGGTGGTAGTGGCGGTTGCTGCCACATAGGATACTGGCCCGGCATTTGTTGCTGATAGCTACATTGACTCTCTGCTGTACCACCAAATCTGGATTCGCTGTACTGTGATTCCAGACTTGGTGCTACAGCAGAGGACACTGACAGTCCACCTTGACTCTCCGGTGCAGCACCGAAGCTGGATGCACCACAGAGCGATTCCAGGTTGGGTGCTGCAGCGGACACTGACTGTCTGCCGGCTGCGACATTAGCGTAAGTGTTGGTGGTGCCAGCGTGTCCTTCACGTCGCTGACGGCGGTGACGGTCACCACCTGCAGGCTGGTTGTTGGGAGTGGTGACGTCAGTAGCTGGCCCTCCTCTCTTTATGTTGAGGGCCAGACTGATGGTGCCCTGGCGACTAGGATGGATGGGGTCACCGCGCCTGTAGAATTTTCTACGCGGCAACCCATCAACAGCAGTAAAGACCTGAGTGTTGTCTATCAGTGTGACACCCAGCTTTCTGCACACATGGAACAGGTTACTGTTGGAGGCGGTGATGGCCCTATACAGCTGGTGTCTACTGTCGGTCGGCAGGATGGAGGATGCCTGCAGACGAGCGCCGGGAAATACCCGCCTGCATTCCCGGACGAGCTGTTCCCACACAGCGCTGGTCACTTCCTTCTGTTTGCAATCGTTGATCCCCACGTGGAAGGTCACCAGTGCCACCGCTGTGTGGGACGCGTGTTGTCGCTGGAGCCAGTTCAGCAGGTGGACAGTCCGCAGGCCAGAGACAGATAATACGTCTACTTTTTCTATAGGGTAGGTGGGCATCTTCTCTGCCTTGATGTTGCGAACAACAGAGTCTCCAATGACCAGCGTGGTGGTGTCACTCTGCACTGAATGTCGCAGTATTTGCTCATCTGGAGACATTTTGTTATTACGCTGCTGCTGGCTGCTGGCGTGGTCATACCCGTTGTTGACCTCAGGCAGGCCGCCGGTAATCCGTACTGGTATGAGTCGCTCTGGGCTCTTCTCGGCTGCACTCACAGCCTGTACCGTGGCCAGTTCTTGCAGAACGGGTGGAGGGGAGGGGTGACAGGGAGCAGCGATTGCGCTGCCCGTTACCTGGCGCGGAGACGCACAGATATCAACATTGGCAGACAGGTCAGTTTGAGTGTTACCACTCATGGCAACGTCTGAGTTGTTGGACACAGTGGCTGATTTCTTTTTCAACTGTTTTTGAATTTCCCTCAGGCGCTGCTTGTGGCTCTGTTTGGCGGAGGATAGCTGGTTGACAGTGCCGTCTGTGGCGTGTTGAGCTGTCTCCACACCAGTTATCCTGTCGTCCAGGCCGGACAACACTTCGCCCACACTTTTCTCCGTAACCTGTAGATCTCTGGCTCTCTTGACCGCCTCAACACGGAGCTGACTCTCGAGCTGATCAATCCTGGCTAGGGCTGCTGAAAGTCCTTTGAACAGTGTACTGACGTCAGCGCGAAGGTCCGTGATGAGGTTACAAGCACTTTTGAGTTGTGCTCGCAGAGTATCAGGGTCAGTGGTGTCCTCGTGAGGACAGGTAGTCCCGAGGGCCGTGGTGGGTGCGGCCTCTGTATTACGTAATCCCAGTCCCGGAGACGCGGGACTGGCGTTCGTGTTTGGTCGGGTTGGGAGAGAGAGAGAGAGAGAGAGAGAGAGAGAGAGAGAGAGAATTGAATTGAATTGAATTGAATTGAATTGAATTGAAACTTTATTTTCTAAGGATGAAGACAGTAGGCACGCAGGCCTTTTTACACGTCTGTCCTTAATAACGTTTTAAATAAATATAACAGCAGAAAAGATAACATGACAAATAAATAAAAATAAAAAGAAGACAGGATAATAATAATAATAATAATAATAATAATAATAATAATAATAATAATAATAATAAACAGAAATATTTCGCGCGCGCACACACACACACACACACACACACGCACACACACGCACACACACACACACACACACACACACACACACACACACACACACACACTTTCAGTCAGATGTAAGGCAGCACAAGGGTAACGCATGGTGCCTATTACTCAAGTGATGCGTTACAATCACGCACGCACCCACACACACAGACGCACACATACTCACGCATGCGCATACATTACATTTAAATAAACCTAAAAGTAATCATAGATTATATGAAAGAATATTAACCCTAAGATTTCAACTAAAAACTGAATGAGTATAGTTAAAACTTCAAAAGAAAACTATTGAACACTAAACATCAACTGTAACTATTGATGAATTGAAAATATCATACATACACACACACAGACACATACTGACATACGGCGGCTGTTGCGCACACGTATGCTAGTTGTAAGGCAGCACAAGAATAAAGTAAAACACGCATTACTCGAGTGATGCGTTACACACACACACACACACACACACACACACACACACACACACACACACACACACACACACACACACGCACGCACGCACGCACGCACGCACGCACTCACACACACACATTCAGTCAGATGTAAGGCAGCACAAGGGTAACGCATGGTGACTGTTACTCAAGTGATGCGTTACAATCACGCACACACACGCACACATACTCACACGTGCACATACAATAGATTTCAATAAACATAAAGATGATCATAGATTATATGAAAAATATTAACTCTTTAAGATTTCAACTAAAAACTGAAGGAGTAAAGTTAAAACTTCAAATGTAAACTATTGAACACTAACCATCAACTGTAACTATTGAGAAATTGAAAAAAGAAAAGAAAAGAAAAGAAAAAAAAAAAAAACAAAAAAAAAAAACAACACACACACGCGCGCGCACACACACACACACACACACACACACACACACACACACACACACACACACACACACGCACACACACACACATTCAGTCAGATGTAAGGCAGCACAAGGGTAACGCATGGTGTCTGTTACTCGAGTCATGCGTTACATTCACACATGCACGCACACATGTGTGCCAGATGCAATGCAGCGCAAGAGTAATGCGAGACGGTCATTACTCGAGTGATGCGTTGCACCACACACACACACACACACACACACACACACACACACACACACACACACACACACACACACACACACACACACACACACACTGTGAGTCAGATGTAAGGCAGCACAAGGATAACGCATGACGCCTATTACTCGAGTGATGCGTTACAATCACGCACACACACACACACACGCACGCACGCACGCACGCACACACACACATTTGAGCGTGCAAATATGATGCAAGTTGAATGTATGATAGCAGATCAAAGTAGCATGATACGGAATCAGAATTAATGATCATCTTTATGATACTATTAATAAAGTTTGTAGAGTACATCTAATCTGTTCGATTATTTCTGAGTAAATATTGTAGTAGTTGGGCTTTGAAGGAGCTCACAGACTGTGCTGATTTAATCTTTTTGGGGAGTGCGTTCCACAGTATTGTACCCGAGTAAGAAAAAGACGTCTTGAATATGTCTATTCTGGGCTTTGGAACTACCAGGTCGTTTTTACGTGTGTTGTAGGGTGTGCTACAAGTCTTGAAAAGATTAGATATGTAAGCTGGTGTTTTTCCTACTGTGGCCTTATATACCATTACTAACTTATTAAAAACAAAGTGTTGACGGAGAGGGAGCATATGAAGTAAAGCAAGTTTTTCGTCGGTACTGCTTTGTTGTGGAATGTTTTTATCTAATATAAGTTTCGCTGCTCGCCTATGGAGTGAGTTTAATCTTTTTAAATTTGCATCGCTACAGCCATCCCAGACAGATGAGACATAATCAATATGCGATTTAATGTGTGCATTATAGAATAGTTGTCTTGTTTTTCTGTCAGTGAAATATTTTAGTTTAGCAAGAAGAAACAAATTTCTTGAGACCACCTTGCATATCTTATCTGTTTGGCTCTGCCAGCTGAGACAGTTATCAATGTGTGTGCCAAGTACTCGATGTTCTTTAACTTGCTGAATTTTTTCTGATCCCAGAAACAAGTTCAAAGGAGGGGGATTGAGCTGATGTTTTTGTCTGGTGGCGACGAGCATGCACTTTGTTTTACCAGTGTTTGGAATCATGAAATTATCCGCACACCATTTTGATGTAACATTTAGACCCTGCTGAAGGGTGAGGTTGACACTGAAAACATTTGCATCAGAAAAGTCTAATGTGCCATCATCTGCAAAAAGGCTGCAGGTGACTCCAGTGGGAGAAATATGTAGAGGAAGATCATTTATAAAAAGAGAAAATAATAAGGGGCCGAGTATTGATCCCTGTGGCACACCATGACGAATTATACCCTCTGCAGATTGTTTGCCATTTACAAGAACAAATTGAGTTCTATTCTCTAGGTATGACTGAAAAAACGCCACAGCGTTGTTACTAAGCCTATATGCTTTAAGTTTCTGTATAAGTAGATTATGATTGACTAAGTCGAAAGCTTTGCTAAAATCTAAGAATACTGTCCCTGTCGTTTGCAGTTTGTTCATTGCATCGAGCCATCTATCAATCAGATGAATCAGCGCTGTATGACAAGAATGGCGTTGTCGAAAGCCTGATTGCAAGGGGTGTAAAACTTGATGATTTTCCAGGAACTGTTGTAAATGATGGTGAATATGTTTTTCTATTGGTTTCGACAAAGTCGAAAGTAAGGAAATGGGCCTAAAGTTATTTGGCTCAGAAAGATCTTTAGTTTTGGGCAAAGGAATGACTTTTGCTTTCTTTAGGCTGGACGGAAATGTTCCCTGTCGAATACAAAGATTGTAAATATACGTCAGAGAATCAACGACATATGGGAGAGCTAGTTTTAGTATTGCAGTACTAATGCCGTCATGACCAGTTGATCTCTTATTTTTTAGCTGAGATATCGTTTTACCAACGTCATAAACCGTTATAACAGGAATGTTGAAAATACTTGACTTGAGCTTTTCGGCACAGAATTTATCAAGTACGTCTGATATCTGTGACATGTTTGGACAACTTTGTAATAGGACATCAGCAGCAGATAGGAAATGCTTATTAAATGTATCTGCTGAAACACTGGTGCATGCCGGTTTTTGTTTAGATTTTGTAAATGTGTTCAGGGCGCGCCACACTGTAACTGTGTCCCTTTTCTCATCAATGATCCTTTTAAAGTGACACTTTTGGGCTTCACGAACAAGATATTTTACCTTATTTCGCTGTTTACGATAGGCATCAAAATCCTTGTGTTTTTTAAGTTCATTACGAAGTGACATAGCATCCTTGATATTTTTATTTAACCACAAGGGTGGCTGTGCACTTTTTAGAGAGAGAGAGAGAGAGAGAGAGAGAGAGAGAGAGAGAGAGAGAGAGAGAGAGAGAGAGAGAGAGAACAATGAACAATGAACAATGAATCTTTATTTTCCAACGGTAGAAGTTATTGGTAACAGGACCAGTTTTCAAACTTGCCGTTGCTACATCTACTACATAAATGACATAGACATGTAAACATACACATACCACACACTGACGCATGTATGCACTCGCTCACGCACGCACGCCCGCACATACGCACGCACGCTCACACACACACAAACACAAACTTGCACACGCACGCACTTAGACACACACGCACACATATACACACACGCTCTCGGACACGCACTCCAGACATACGTACGCGCATAACGCGTACGCACAAAAATATAAAATGAGTAAAAATGCAAAGTAAAGCAATACACAGAAAATCATTAAGTACATTAGAATTCATACAGCAAAGGCAAATATGTATATATGTGCTCTCTCTCTCTCTCTCTCTCTCTCTCTCTCTCTCTCTCTCTCTCTCTCTCTCTCTCTCTCTCTCACACACACACACACACACACACACACACACACACACACACAGCATGCACGCACACACACACACACACACACACACACACACACACACACACACACACGCGCGCGCGCGCGTGAGCGCGCGCCCAAAAATATCGCGTACACACATATGAAGGCAAAAAACATTATACATAGTACATGCAGTATTCAATGTACTCTTGACACTCAAATATTATGGTCCACTGTATATTATATATAAAAAAAAATAATAAAAAAAAAACCCAGACGCTCTCTCTCTCTCTCACACACACACACACACACACACACACACACACACACACACACACACACACACACACACACACACACACACACACACACACACACACGCACAGACATTCTCACACACACAAACATTCACACACCTGAACACACGCGCAAGTTATCCCTGTACTGTAATGATTAGATTACGTCAGAGATTCTAGGTGTTTGAAGAGGCTGACATTAAATGAGGTGAGCGTCTTTGCGTTTCTGATTTCTGCAGGAATAGAATTCCAGAATGAACTTCCCGAGAATGACAAACTGGTTTTGAATAAATCAATACGCGGCAGGGGTACTTTGAAATGGTGTCCATGTCTAGAAGCTACAGATATACGTTCTGAGAAAAAAAGAACTCAAGTACAGTGGACATGATTGCTTGTCTCTCTCTTGGCTTGACTTCGCAAACGAAGATTTTATAGGAGTTGCCCACGACGTCTGCAGGCTTGTTCGTGGCTGCGGAGGCCAATCCGAGACAGGCAGGTTCGACCGCAGTGGCTGCAGGGGGAGGTATGGCCAGGGTTCTGAGCTGCGGCGTCTCTGTTTTTTCTCATGAGCCGCTTGTCCTTAAGGCTAGCTCTGTGAGAGTCCTCAAAGGAGACAGCTGCCCTGTAAATGGTGGAGCGCCAGGTGTCACGGTCCGCAGCAAGCGAAGACCACTGGTGGTGGTCGATTTGGCAGGCACTAAGTGACTTCTTGAGACAGTCTTTGTATCGCTTCTTTGGTGCCCCCCTGTCTCGGTGTCCAGTAGCAAGCTCGCCGAACAGGGTGATCTTTGGTAGGCGAGGATCCTCCATCCTGGAGACATGCCCCGCCCAGCGGAGCTGTGTCCGCAGCAGCAAAGCCTCGATGCTCACAGTTTCAGCCTGTTCAAGGACCTCGACGATGGTGACATAGTCACTCCAGTGAATGCCCAGAATGGTACGCAGGCAGCGCTGGTGGAAGCGTTCGAGGAGTCGTAGTTGGCTGCGGTAGAGGGCCCAGGACTCGGAACCATACAGCAGGGTGGTGAGGACCACAGCTCTGTACACGCTGATCTTGGTGCCTGTTTTCAGCTGTTGATTGTGCCACACCCGCTTGAAAAGTCGCCCGAAAGCGCTGTTCGCTTTTGCTAGCCTGCTGTCAAGCTCCTTGTCCAGCTTGGCGTCCGACGTGATAATGCAGCCAAGGTAGGTAAACTGGTGCACTGACTTTAGTTCAGACTCGCCAATGGTGATGTGAGGAGGGCGATACACTGTCTTGGGTGCCGGCTGATGGAGGACCTCTGTCTTTTTCAGACTGACCTCGAGTCCAAAGAGCTGGGCAGCATCTGCGAAGCAAGACGTGATGCGCTGCAAGGCTCTCTCTCTGTGTGCAACGAGGGCAGCATCATCAGCAAAAAGCAGCTCACGAATCAGTTGGTCTAGGGTTTTCGTGTGGGCCTGCAGTCGTCTGAGGTTGAACAGGCTGCCATCGAGACGATACCTGATGTACACTGCATCGTCATCATCGAGGTCCACTGTGACCTGCTTCAACATCATGTTAAAAAAAAAATGGCGAAGAGGGTCGGTGCCAGCACGCAGCCCTGCTTTACGCCGTTGAGAATAGGGAATGGTTCTGAGAGGTCATTGTTGAGTCTGACCTGGCCTTGCTGGTCCTCGTGTAGCTGGACAATCATGTTGAGGAACTTTGGGGGACAGCCAAGTCGCTCCAGGATCTGCCACATGCCTTGCCTGCTCACAGTGTCGAACGCTTTTGTTAGGTCGACAAATGTTACGTACAGCCCTTTGTTCTGCTCGCGGCACTTCTCCTGTAGCTGTCTCAGCACAAAGACCATATCGGTTGTGCTCCTGTTTGCTCTGAAGCCACACTGGCCCTCTGGGAGTTGGTCTTCAGCGATGGCAGGTACCAGCCGATTCAGGAGCAGCCTTGCAAGGATTTTCCCAGCAATGGACAGCAGGGTAATTCCCCGATAGTTGGAACAGTCAGACTTCTCGCCTTTGTTCTTGTACAGGGTGATAACGACTGCATCACGGAGATCTTTTGGTAGTGTTCCTTCCTCCCAGCAGCAGAGAAAGAGGTCATGGAGCTTGTTGTGCAGTGCTGTGCCTCCATGTTTCCAGATCTCTGGCGGTATTCCATCAATGCCTGCTGCTTTGCCACTCTTGAGCTGGTGGATGGCTGTGAGGGTCTCTTCAGCCGTGGGCGGTTCGTCCAATTCAACCTTTACTGGGAGGTGGGGGATTTGTAGGACGACTGCTTCTTGAACAGTGCGCTCAGCGCTGAAGAGGCTCTGAAAGTATTCCGACCAGCGGTTCAAGATGGAGGTATTATCTGTGAGGAGTGCCTGGCCATTCGCGCTTCACAGGGGACTTTGTACCAGGTGCCTGGGGCCATACACTGCTTTCAGTGCTTCGTAGTCACCATTGTCAGCGCAAAGCTGGGTCCTCTGTGCAAGTCTGGTCCACCACTCATTCTGGAGATCTCTGAGCTTGCGCTGGAGACTGCTGCAGACGAGGCGGAAGGCAGACTTCTTCACAGGGCAGGAAGGCTGGGCTAGGTGGGCCTGATGGGCGGCTCTTTTTTTTTTTGCTAGGTGCTCCTGGATCTCTACATCGTTTTCGTCAAACCAGTCTTTGTTCTTCTTTCTGGCGAAACCCAAGACTTCTGCAGAGGATTTTGCAATAGCAGTTTTCAGTTGTTCCAAAAGCGTTTCAGGGGAAACAAGTTATCCCTGTACTGTAATGATTAGATTACGTCAGAGATTCTAGGTGTTTAAAGAGGCTGACCCTAAATGAGGTGAGCGTCTTTGCGTTTCTGATTTCTGCAGGAATAGAATTCCAGAATGAACTTCCCGAGAATGACAAACTGGTTTTGAATAAATCAATACGCGGCAGGGGTACTTTGAAATGGTGTCCATGTCTAGAAGCTACAGATATCTGTTCTGAGAAAAAAGAACTCAAGTACAGTGGACATGATTGCTTGTACAGCTTGTACATCAATACACCTTTATTGAACTGAAAGTGATGGGATAGAGGGAGCATTTTTAAAGTTTTAAGCTTTTCGTCAGTTGAGAGTTCGGGATCGGGAAATATAAGCTTAGCAGCTCTCCTATGTAGGGAGTTCAGCCTCTTCAAATGTACATCACTAGAACCATCCCACACTGTTGATGCATAGTCTATATGCGATTTGACATGAGCATTGTAGAAAAGAAGACGCGCATCTGTGTCAGTAATTGTTTTCAATTTTGACAACATATACAGGCCGCTGGAAACCCTTTTGCACACATTATTAATATGCAGTTGCCATTTAAGCTGATCATCTATAGTGACCCCCAAGAGGCGGTGGTGTGATACTTGCTCAATTGGGCTGTCGTTTATACACAGACTAAGAGAGAGCGGGCATAGCTGGTGCTTTTGACGTGTGGTTATAACCATACATTCTGTTTTTGACGGATTCAGGGACATGGAGTTGGAATGACACCAGTCGGTGACCTCATGCAGGCTTTCCTGCAGACGCGTGCTAATTGCAGCTACATCTTTGTGAGGAGTATGTAGTGTGCAGTCGTCAGCAAACATGTCACAAGAAATATCACGGCAACTAATATGCAGTGGAAGGTCATTGATAAATATGCAGAACAGCAATGGCCCGAGGACAGAGCCCTGAGGCACTCCGCTTTTGACGAGACCATACGAGGAGTAGGATCCATTTAACAGTACTCTTTGCTTCCTTCCGCTTAAATATGAAGTAAACAATGAGACAGCGCCTGCATTGCAGAGATACGCTTGAAGTTTTGACAAAAGAATGTTATGATTTACAAGGTCAAAAGCTTTCTTAAAATCAATAAAGATCGACCCAGTTATTTGGGAGTTATTCATGGATGCTAGCCACGCATCAATAAGTCTTGTCAGTGCCGTGTGGCAAGAATGCTTGGGGCGAAAGCCGGACTGAAATACGTGCAAAAGTCTGCGACTCTCCAAATATTGATAAAGGTGTTTGTGCACGTGTCTTTCAAGAGGTTTGGAAAGGCTGGATAATATTGAAATGGGTCTATAGTTATTAACATCAGACAGATCTTTTGATTTAGGCAAAGGGATAACCTTGGCTTGCTTCAGTTCTGATGGAAACATATTTTGTTAGATACATAAGTTATAAATATACGTTAACGATTCTACTGTATAGGGAAGGGACAGTTTCAGTATTTTAGGGCTGATCTCGTCAGGTCCCGATGACTTTTTGTTTTTCAGTGACCCGATCAGTTTTCCTACTTCATACACAGCTAGAGGAGGTATAGAGAATGGGGGTTTGTCCGTAGTTTTCTGCTTACAGAAGTTAAGTAGGGCCTCCGGGCATGTGTACGACGCGTTACCGCTTGAGGATATGATTGACTCGGCAACAGACAGAAAATGTTTATTAAAAGTGTCTGCAGTAATACTAGAAGGAATTGCTGACGATTTCTTGCTGTTACCTCGGGTGACGAGATTAACCGCGCGCCAGAGTGCGGCAGTATCTCTGTCTTCTTTAATCAGGCGTTCAAAGAGAGACTTTTGAGCCCTGCGTACCATAGACTTGACACGGTTACGTTGTTTTTTGTATTCGCTAAATAGCTTGTGTCTCCTTAAGTCATTTCTCAATCTCATAGCTTCGATTATTTCTTGGTTTAGCCAAGGCGGTAACGTGTGGTTTTTTTACCCGCTTTTGCCGCAAAGGGGCGTGTTTGTTAAATACTCTTGTAAAGAGTCCATACCAAACAGCCAGAGCCTTTTCAGGGTCAGTTTCGTTATTAACGACATTAAATGGTGTTTGATCAAGGTCTGCTAGAAAAGCAGACTGATTAAACTGTTTAAATGAGCGATACGTTATACAGTCGACTCCGGATATTACGTCACCCATCGGGGAATGTTTTTGAGCGACGTTATATTCGGTGACGCTATATCCGGCTATCGGTTATAACGTCACTTTTACGCCCGGGTGACGTTATATCTGGAGTCTCTTTCTAAATATGCAGTATTGTTAGTGCTGATTCTGAGACAGATTACATGTATCTCTTAATGGTGTGTCAGACTCTGTCTGGCTTCATCGACAATCTCTTTAATTAGAGTGTCCGACGTTATTAGCCTTATGGACACACACACACACACACACACACACACACACACACACACACATACACACACGGCTGTCAGCTGTCTTATCTTTTCTGGGCAGAAAAAAGCAGAAGGGACACGTTTATTCAGTTGCTGTTGTTGTGCATACCTGCGCAAAACACTTTCACTCGGGCAGAGAAAGGTGACTCGGTCATGCACAGTGGAAGGATTGCGTGCCCGATCATTAATTTTTTTATTACCCCGCGTGGTAGGCAGCCGTACTCGGCCTTCGGAGGACGTTTATTCAATGTTTTTATTCATAGATGTTGACCTGTCCGAAGAAATGAAAATGACGAGAACTTCATGGGTCCTTATAATTACTATCTGGCTTATATTACTATTATAACGTCACCTGATATGTATAACGTTTATCGCTTTCCAAGTATAGTCATAATAGTGCACTCGGTATCACGTTTCTGAGTTTGTCGGTTCATTGCGTTTGTGTTTACCTTTAAAATTTAGTCTGAGCGACCTACTCAGTCGACAAGACAATTTGAAAGTGAAGCTCAGTCCACGCCGAGGGCAGCTGTAGTCGGTATAATACGGACGAAAAACCAAAAACAGAAAAAAGACCAACAAAAAACAAACAAACAAACAACAACAACAACAACAAAAAAAAAAACAACGTCGTAGTCTCTTCTCGTCCTCTCGACCTCCTCCTACTGCCATGTTAATAGTCGACTTTTTTTCTTTTTTTTAATATGCGTGATTGAAGGACAGAAGTAGACAGATCCATTCGCACGCGCTCGCGCAGGAGTAACTACACCATGCATGCACGATATGAAACATTTTTATTTTAATTACAAACCTAGACAGGAACTCACAACACTGAGAAATGATATGAAACATTTTTTTAATTAAAAACATAGAAAAGGAACACACAAAACGAAATGAAATGAAACATTTTTCTTGAATTACTAAAAACATAGGACAGGAACTCACAGAACGAAATGAAATGAAACACTTTTCTTTTGATTAAAAATCTAGAACAGGAACTCACAAGTACAGATTACTATGAATGCAGTGGTTTGCTTTGGAGTTTGCGTTAAAAACCGCGCGTTCTTCCGTCGATTTGGATCTTAGCACGCTTGGATTTATGTGGCTCAACTTGACTCCCCTGTAACAGGGTGGACTAAGTGAGCAGCATGTACAGGGTGGTTACCAGTTTTGCGCTTCAGACTCGAATCACTCTCTCAAAATGTGCGCAGAGATTTCTTAAATAGACTTTCTCATTTCGCGCACTCTGAGAGAGTAATTCAAGCCTGCTGTCATTCAGTGCAAACAGTGGCTTGTATGTCAACCACCGTCTACATGCTGAATACACGACCACAGGGGTCTGGAGGAGGGTGCTGCAGCCAGAATTTCCACGTCAGTGCCCCATGTCTTGGGCTGCAATGGGGAGCCACCCTCCACCAGGTACTCCTGTAGGTCGCGCCCTAAGTAGGCAGAAAATGGTCGCGGGTTTTTGATCATGAAGTCCACGATTATTTCTCGTGTTTGCTCATGATGAGCCTGTGTGCCTGTGATCTCAAGGCTCAAGGCTCGATACAAGCAGTTGCCGTCCCCAACAATGGTGTCAACAGAATCGGGGATGCCAAGGGACGACTGGTGGGGTCTGTGTCTCAAACTTCCAATCATAAGAACTGAAAACCTCAGCCTTTTGCACTGCACTGCCCGCCACTCCTGGTTTGTAGGCGCAAATGCCTGTTCCTTGGGCGGATGAAAGGCAGTGATACTGATATAATTGTCGCCTTCCCCATCCTCAGTCTCACACTCTCGCACACCACCACTCTCACCCGCCTTTTCCTCCAACAATTTTCTCTTCTTGCTCGCCCCCGACTTTTCCTTCTCCGGTTTCAAGCCCTTTTCCCTTCTCTTCTGTGCTTTTCCCTCCAGTTTCTCCTCTTCACCTTCTATTGTCTCCTCTCGCCAACAACTTTTTCCCAGGCCCTCCTCACTCTCTTCCTCATTCCCACCCTGTGACGGTCCACTCCCTCCATCACCCTCCTCCGACAGTCCACTCCCTCCATCACCCTCCGCCGACTGTCCACTCCCTCCATCACCCCCCTCTGACTGTCCACTCCCTCCATCAATCTCCTCCGACTGTCCACTCCCTCCATTACCCTCCGTTGACTGTCCACTCCCTCCATTACCCTCCTTTGACTGTCCACTCCCTTCATCACCCTCCTCCAACTGTCCACTCCATCCATCAACCTCCTCCAACTGTCCACTCCATCCATCAACCTCCTCCAACTGTCCATTCCATCCATCAACCTCCTCCAACTGTCCACTCCCTCCATTACCCTTCTCCGACTGTCCACTCCCTACATTACCCTCCTTCGACTGTCCACTCACTACATTACCCTCCTTCAACTGTCCACTCCCTCCATCACCCTCCGCCGACTGTCCACTCCCTACATTACCCTCCTCCCATTCTCCACTACCTACATCACCCTCCTTCAACTGTCCACTCCCTCTATCACCCTGCTCTGACTGTACACTCCCTCCATAATCGTGCTCTGACTGTACACTCAGTCCTCCTGCTCTGACTGTACACTCCCTCCATAATCGTGCTCTGACTGTACTCTCACTCCATTACCCTGCTCTGACTGTACACTCACTCCATCACCACCCTCCTCCCACTGCCAATTCTCTTGATCGTGCTCTTCAAACCTTCCCTTACTTGTCCCTGGCGGTTCTTTGAAAAACTGGGGGATTGTTTTTTGTGTTCCCAAGCGGACCACGTGTTTCTGCAGACAGAAGGTCATCATACGTAATTGTTTCATGATCTCATCACCTACATCATTCTGCATGCAGAATGCATTCAAGCAATTCATACTGTCCAACAGTTCTTTTTTGGAGACAGGTTTTTGGGGCTCTCCACTGTCGTCATCAGAATATCAGCTTGTGGAATCAGCAGGGGCTGCTGTAGAAGCTGCTTCTTTTCTTGGAGAATAATATGGTTTTGCTGTTACCACATTATCATCTACAGTGAAGTAGGCCTGCGGACTGATGTTGTACTCTTCAAACAGTCTGGACAAAAGTGGTTCTGGCTGCAGTGGAATGTTGTCATGTGGACGATCTGCGGATTCAATGCTGCTGCACTCGGTGCACGTGAAACCAGCCTTTCTGAAACAGTTGGAAATCGTCTCTGGCAAGACTTGGTCCCAAGCGTCTCTCAACATTGTCAAGGCCTGCAGAATGTTGATGGAAAAGTCCTTCCTTGGGAGGCCAGCATCAAGATGTGCAACCAGTTGCATGAGGTGTGCATTCCGGTAGTGTACCTTAACATTCTGCACAACCCCTTGGTCAAGGGGTTGCGTCTTCGAGGTGGTGTTTGGGGGCAAGAAGAGAAGCTCAGTGGCCTTCAGCTGTGGCTGAAACTTTTCATGGGCGGTACAGTTATCCAGTATCAGCAACACACTACGCTTTTCAGCCTTCATTCTTCGATCAAACTGCGTCACCCAGGTCTTGAAAAGTTCAGAGGTCATCCATGATGACGCGTTTGCACTATGCTCTACCGGTATGGTCTTCACACCTCTGAAAGACCTGTGTTGTGCAAAACGTCCGATGGCGAAGACGGGCATTTTTTGCGAACCATCCATGTTGGTACACAACAGAAATGTTACACGTTCCTTGCTTTTCTTGCCGCCTGAACACTTATCCGACTTGAAGGCCAAAGTTCTGTCTGGCAGTAAGCGCCAAAACAAACCACTCTCATCACAGTTAAACACGTCTTTCTTGCTGTAGCGAGCCAGAGTTGGCTTCAGAACATCTTTGATCCACTGGTCAGTACTGGCCTCATCGACAGCGCTCCGCTCGCCACTCATACACTTGAAGACAATTGAATGTCGCCGTTTAAATCTAGACAGCCATCCTTCACTACATTTCCAATCATGCCCCAGGCTCCGTGCAATTTTGTTGGCTTGAAGCTTTAGAAGCGGGCCACTGATGGGTACGTTGTCTGCCCTTGAACTTGAAAACCACTCCAGCAGGGCGCTTTCAATATCCTGGATTCAGAAATCAGAATCAGTATCAGTAAACTGAGTCTGTGGCGTATATCACTATGTTACAATGAAGTTGGCCGTTTCAATGGGAGAGGGATGAATAATTGCATTATTTTCTTAGTGATAATGCGAAAGCATGTTATTTGACTCTCGTGACAATGAAACTGTCGACCTTTGCGAAAAGTAAAGGTAAGGTGTATGCCGCATTTTCAAAAATATATTTCCACCAAGTAGGCCTATCTCTGAACAAGAAAGAAGAAACGGGAAACTGAAAGGGAGCGAGAGAAGAGAATGGGGATGGTGGGTGAAATGGGGATAGAGAGGGGGGAGGGGAATGGGCTTCACTGAGACTAAGACTGGGAACTGCTCCGAGCGGGAGTGGGGATAATTGTGATGGAGTGTGTGTGTGTGGGGGGGGGGAGGAGGGGTGTGTGTTGAAGGGGCTTCACAGATAAGCCGTCGCTTCACTGCAGTACAGGTGGTAGTGTTTATTGCGGCACTGTTAATGAGCCAGGGGAGATAACGAGGTGGGATAGACATGGCACCACCCAGCACGTACAGGACAGAAAAACAAAGACGGGGAGTGGTACGGCTAAATGGAGAAAGAAGAGGGGAGGGGGACGGGAAAGAAGGGGGAAGATTCATTCCTTTGCGTTGAGAAGGGAAGTAACCCGGGAGAAACCGGGTTCTATTTCTAGATCTAAATATTGTCAATGAAACAAGAGCGGCACAGATCTATCGATCTAACGATTTTAGTTCATGATACCGCAATCATCAACCTCCACCCTCCCCCCCCCCCCACCCCCCACCCACCACCATCAAATTGCCAGCAAAAATTTGTATCTTACCTCGAACTTCGCTGAGCGAACACGCTTCTTGGAAACATCAGTTTCATTCTGGAAAAACAGCTGCTTGTACTTTAATTTGTTCTTGAGAACGGATGCCACTGTCGTTCGGGGGATGCCGAAAGATTCACCTATAGATGTCGTGGACAGGGCAGGATTATCCTCAGCCTTTTTGATGATGTCAATTTTTTCTTTCAATGAAAGAGACTTTCTCTTTGCAGCATCCTTAGCAGCAGTCGCCATTTTTCCAAACCGTGATGTCACATCCGTTAAATGTACGTGCGATGGGGCAGAGACTGCGCGGGAAAACCAGAGCAGGTTCCGTAAGCGTGAAGAGGGAGGAGAGAGGTTGGTGGGGGTAGGGTAGAGAGAGCGAGGGGCACATCCGGCGTGAGGTTCTATGACTTGTAACTGAAGGCCGCAGTTGAAGCCGCTGTGATCCATGATTGTGCAACCTGCCATGGGGATTGGTATGACGTTATAACCGACATGGGTGAGTGACGTTATAACGGGGTGACGCTATATCCGGTGACGTTATATCCGAGGTAAAAATAGTCTTGGAAAGAAGGAATTGGGCCAGGACCGGTCTTTGGGTGACGTTATAACGGGGTGACGTTATATCCGGCGACGTTATAAACGAAGTAGACTGTAGTTGTGTGCCCGTTCTTACGATGCACTGGCAGTTTTGTTGACCATGAACACACAGTAGGAAAGTGATCACTAATGCTGAGGTCAGGAACACTAACATTGAATACACTAAGGGGACGGTTGGTGTAAATGTGATCAATGAGTGTTGCGGTTGTTTTTGTGATCCTAGTAGGGGCCGAAACTAACTGTTCTAAGCCTGTTTGTGTGGTGATGCAATCCCATGCGGTATGGTGCTTCAACATATCTATGTTAAAGTCGCCTAGTAGCAACGCGTCACAGTTAGGTAAGCCAACTTTTTCTACTGCATGCAAAAAATCATCGTACCATTCAAACTTGACTGCTGGGTTACGATAACAAAAGCCGACGAAGACGGGTTTAGTTTTTGGAGCCCTAAATTCCAACCAAATGCACTCAACTTCCGGAGTTTCTAAGTCCTCACGCCTTTTTACTAAATGTTGGATTGAGTTATGGATGTAAACGGCAAGCCCAGTTTGACCAAGTACACGACGGTCACGTCGAGTGATGCTAAAGTTAGGTATGTGAACGGCTTCATCGCTTATGTCCGAGTTAAGTCGCGTCTCACTAAGACCAAACAGGTGGAATGGTTCAGACGAGTTTAGAAAAACATTCAAATCGGCCACCTTGTTAAAAAGATGGTAGATGTTCAAGTGACCAGTTTGAAGGCTTCCGTGTGTCTGAGCATTATGGATCATGTTGAATTCTAATTCTCACAATTGAAGTGCAACACAATACAAAAAAAATATAAACAGAGAGAATAAGAATAAAAGTGTCAACGCAGTAAAACGCGGCTGAAGTTATAGCACCTCGTATCAAACGTCACAAACAGTGTCCAACACAGCGTTATCAAATGAAGATCGCTTTTGATTAATAGTGTATCCACGTATGAATGCCACGCAAGCTGTCTAAATAGTGACTGTGGTATAGCACACGTATCGGATGTCACACGTGAAAAGAGTGTTCTGGTCAGCGGCACACTAGGCAGCGAAAAAAAAACTATAGGCCCTGAAATGTGTTGATAAGACCAGGCATACCGTCAGTGGGTGTGGATCTGAATGCTATCACACGATTTCCTCACGAATAATCCAAAGATATGAATGAGTGGCCGTAATTGTTAACCGTTACACGGACAACACCTTGAATTTTCCGCTGCTGGCACAATGTAGAATGATTCCCACAACGAAGTAAACGGCTAATTGTTTACCGCTACAGCGGAAAACACCTTGTATTCTCCGTTGTAGCAACAAACACTGCTGGCACAATGCGGTAATATTCGATCCACGAAGTAGTTATTTGGCAGCGGAGAACACCTCGTATTTTCCGTTGTAGTAGCTGTAACAACAACTGTCAACAAAACAAAAAAACAACAAAAAAAAAAAAAAAAAACCGAACTCCAAAAAGTTGTGAACTATAGCGACAACAACACACTGTTGATCAACAGAGAATGCAGATAGACCAAACGAGATCACCTAGTGTACTCACAGGTGGGCACAGGAGATAAACGACGCACACTCACTCCAACACTCACACTTTTTAGTGAGTAGGGAATAATAAACGACTGCACAGCCTAGTACGCACGCACACTGTTCACAAACTGCGCCCACTGGGCGCCACTGAGAATGGTCGCTGGGTAGTACGGGACATACGTTCCATTTCCTGGTTGCTGGTGAACGGAAGATGGTGGGTAATTAGTCCAATGAGCACCGCTAGGGAGAGGTTGGTACTGCCACGGTGTCACAGGCGGATACATCAGTTGCTGTTGCTGCAGCCAGTCGGGGGCAACAACTGATGTATCTTGATACTCCTGAATAGGCTGTAGTTGTATGCTGCTCTTGTAGATCCTGTTGTTGCTGTTGCGGGGGTTGACGCTGTTCTTGTTGTCGTTGCCGCTGCTGTAGTTCATTTTGCTCCTGTTGAGGGCATCGCTGTTTTGGCTGCTGTTGCTGATGGTGCTTCTGAACAGGGGATGACAAGCGCACCGGTGCCCGCCCCGCAGCAATGTCTGAGTAAAGCTGCTTAACGGTTGTTACATTAGGAGATGTAGCGTCCCGTTGAGAGGTTGCTCGGTGACCATCTTCCCCGCCGTATTTGATATTACCGGCTAGCCTCCGCGTGCCCACGTGGGACGGGTGGATAGGGTCAAGCCGGCCTCATTTGTTGTCCACTCGGTACAGCGCCTTGCGAGGTAGACCATTTGACGTGTGAAAGATGCCGGTGTTGTCTATAAAGGAAGCGCCCAGCTTCTTCGCCACGTGGCACAGGTTGGCGTTGGACGGGAAGATACGCTGATTTAAACGCGAATTTCTTCCCTGCCCAGCAGGCAAGATAGAAGAGGCTTGGACTTGTGCTTTGGGGAACGCCGTTATGCAGGCTGTAACCAGTTTCTCCCACTGCTGGCTGGTGATCTCCCGCTGCTTGCAGTCGTTCACCCCCACGTGGAAGGTGACCAGTTGGACGCGGGGTGACGGCGCCTGCTTCATGCACCAGTCAGTCAGGTGGGAGGTTTGCAGGCCCGACACAGAAATGATCTGCACCCTCTCACCCTGGCACATTGTCATTTTTTCTCCCTTCACGTTACGCAGGACAGAGCATCCCATAACGAGGGTTGTGGTATCCGCCATGACATGATGTGTGAGGATCTCTTCGCTTGGAGGAGGGCGGATGAGGGTTTGTGGATTTAGGCCGTTAATCCGATTATCGTTCCTCTCAGCTTGGTCACGCTCACCTGCACCGCTGATCTCCGCTTGCTTCTCAGCCTCTTTCGGGGGCGCGTGGACCGTTATCAGCACACCGCCAGAGGCCTGATCCTTCCGGGTACTTGACGAGCTGTCGGTTTTCGGAGGGGTAATCCTTACCGGGATCACTTCACCACCTGCGGTAGCAGGGTTTACACCGCCACCGTCGGTAATCCCCTTAGCGCCGTCAGCGAGAGGGGGAGGGGCGCTCGTTTCCTCAGGCCCTGACTCGTTGAGCTGATTGTCGAGCTGAAGGAGTTTGTGGCTAGAGACAACTGCTTCCATTCTTTCCACGTGACTGCGCACGTCATGGATGAAGTAGGTGTCACTGTCACGCGCAGAGTTAAGGCCCTGCACTGTGTCGTGTAGGTGGCAGTGAGAGTCAGAGAGCTCGGTCAGCTGGTCCTGTATCAGGGAAAGTTTGTTGCGTACAAAAGACTCAGACATCTGCAGATCACTGGCTAACGTCACTGAGATTTCACGCACTCGGTTGTCTAGCTGGTCCAGTCTTTCCTGCGTTTTGGTTTGGAGATAATACAACTCCTGTTGCAGGGACTCGACAGCAGCAAGTCGGGGCATTAGCCGGCTGATGCTCGGCTTTGAGTCACTACACCCAGTAGCTAGCTCACAGCTAGCAGTGCCCTCCTCAGTGCAGGCGACTGGAGCCCGGGCCGAGGACACGCCCTCTTGGGTGAGGTCACTGACAGATGCTGTGTACAAGACGATAGGACTGGCTACGGTGGTAACGGATGACTGGCCCAGAGGAACATTAGCGAGGGTGGATGAGAGGCGATATCCCGTTGAAGTGTCTCGCCAGAGGACGGGGGAGGGGGTGAAGTAAAGAGAATGGAGGAGGTCTGACCGCTGGTCGTAGCACTGTGAGCTGTGGAGATGTTGCCAATGGAAACAGTCAGTGCCTCGGGCATGGGATTAGTGGTGGGGGGCTCAATGTTAGAGCGCTGAAGGCTGACGGGGACACAGGGTTACAGTCGTCCACTTGTGATGTACTTAAGGGATACAGCTGTATGAGGAGATCTGAAGCGGTTGCTGAGCTCTCAGGTTCTGGCTCGTTTGAGGTCGTGGGAGGGGTGTCTGGGAGTGTTACAATCGGAGGGGTGGAGCCGATTTGTCGGTCCCTAGACATGCTCACAGGCGTGTCCACAGGCACATTGTCCGCCGGGTCCGCGCAGCCATCCTTTAGCTGTTGTACAAATGTACACAGGGACTCGTACTCACTGACTACCCACGCGTCCTTGTTATGCCCCTGTATGAGGCACGTGCCTCCGGTCTTGCGTCGCACGTGAAAATATAGTGTTATTGTTATTTTGGGCTTTTCGTCTCCCCTGACCTGAATGAACGTCTTGCCCAGGTCATCAGGAAGGGCAGGGGCGGAACAGTCCAGATAAATATCTCCACACTCGACCGGTTCGTTCCTGTGGTCTGTGTCTCTCCAGATTACATTCTAGCCCCCTCTAGCCTGGAGAGAGAGAGGGGGAGGGAGAGAGAGAGAGAGAGAGAGAGAGAGAGAGAGAGAGAGAGAGAGAGAGAGAGAGAGAGAGAGAGAGAGAGAGAGAGAGAGAGAGAGAGAGAGGAGAGAGAGAGAGAGAGAGAGAGAGAGAGAGAGAGAGAGAGAGAGAGAGAGAGAGAGAGAGAGAGAGAGAGAGAGAGAGAGAGCGGCGCGCGCTAGAGAGAATTATCATATTTAGAGTATTATGTTAATGTCTGCGTGGTGACGGAGTCAGTAGCCTCTTTTACGTCCTTAAAGCACGAATTTGGAAAGCCAGCCATTTTTACTCTTGGAGATGTTTACATTGTTGTCTAAATTTATGGTAAAAGTTGTTTATCCGTCGTGACTCTCGTTCGTTGTTGTGAGTCGTTCGCTTCAAACGAAACCTCGCTATTTTGTTATACCCCCCCCCCCCTTCCCACCCAAGAAAAAAAGGCAAACCCCATATGGCTACATGTGTGACCTTTGTGGGGCAAATAAGTAAATCAAAATTTAATCAGTTTTTACACATCTGTCAAGCCCCCATGACCCTTGGCCTTTGCAATGAGTCGACTAGCAAACATAGCAAGGTCTTATCATAATCAGCTACCTTTGTGCCAAATTTGATTGAAAAGTTTGCAAAACTGTTGATAATAAGTCAGTACAATTCTATCACAAATTGGCTTTTTGCACATATTTGCCGATCTCTTGACCTTTCAGAGGGCTCCTCCAAATTAGTATGCATAGATAGGTCTTACCATCAGATATCTCTGTAACAAGTTTGGGTTTGAAGTTGCAAATAGTATTTGAGAAGAAAAAACAACATGTTTTGTCAAAATATGGCTCTGTTTAAAAAACCTATTTCCTGAGCTCTTGTGACCCTTCACTATTCCGAAGGGTCATCCAAATTAGTATACATAGATAGGTCTTACTATCAGGCATCTCTGCAGCAAGTTTGGGTTTGAAGTTATGAATAGTATTTGAGAAAAAAACATCTTTTGTCAAAATATGGCTATTTGTTTTACCTATTTCCTGAGCTCTTGTGACCCTTGACCTTTCCGAGGGATCAACCAAATTAGTATACATAGAAAGGTCTTCCCACCAGGTATCTTTGTACCAAGTTTGGGTTTGAAGTTGTCAATAGTATATTATAAAAAAAACAAAAAACATTATGTCAAAATATAGTTATTTTGTAGTATTCCCTGATCCCCTGTGATCCTGTCCTTTGTGAGAGGTCATTCAAACTGGTATGTTTAGAATGGTCTTGCCACAAAGTATCCTTGGGCCAAGTTTGAAGACTGTGTCTTGAATAGTCTCCGAGAAATTGCCAACGTTAAAGTTTTTACCACGGACGACGGCGGACGGACGACGGACGACAGACGACAGACGACGGACGACGGACGGACGACCGTTGGCCCAGGACACAGACTCACTTTTGCTTCGCTCTTGAGCCAATTGTTATCATCGACTGTTTCTAATACATCCGTTCTTCTTATAACCTAAGGGCAAGAACACGTTTGGTTGGGACCTACCGGAGCGCGTTGTTGTATCCGACTTTTCTTATATACGACTTTGTTATAAATGGAGTTGACAATACTAATTTAAATTATTTTGTTGTATAATATCTACGATAGACACAGAAATTACAGTCACAAGCTTTGGGATATTTGTCTTTTACTGCAAGTTGATTGATTATCTCTTAATTTACCGTGCAGCAGTTAGTTAGTTAGTTATTTGGGTTTAACGCCAAGCAGACGACTAAGGTCATCTCACAGCGGCCATGCAGCAGAGCAGGAGATGGATCGACCATGTTAATAGAACGGTAGTGCCAGATTAGCTGGGCGCCTGATGTCGCCCAACTAACATGGCACCACCCTTAAATTATACGGTCGATCCATCTCCTGCAACTGGTATAGTCTTTAGGTGACACTTCCAAAAATTTGGAATTGCAGCCTTGGGGTTAAATGGTCTCATTCTCCCAAAATTTGGGAATTCTACTGTACGACTCATAATGAGCCGTACAGTATAATTCCCAAATGTTGGGAGTACTTCTCTGAACCCGACACGACAGTTCATTAGACAGATCGACCATGACAGCTCAAAGATGATGCCAGAATAAGAGACAGCCTGTAACGCCGCCCTAGCATGCTGAATTCTCCAACTCTAGTATAAATTAAAGCGTAAAGAAAAAATCGATGCATTTACAAAATATTTGCACTGGAAAAAAAAGTTTATTCAATTCAATTTAATACTGCATTAACTGCAAAAACACAGCTTGACATCTCTTCGGTGCAATATATTGTAGCACTCCATATCATACACGACTAAATTTTTTTGTAAAATTCGACTTAAGCGAGTTTAAATTATCCGTTGTAAAATTATAGTCACATAAAAAGCAGCTTTGGTCAGGAAAATGGTCTTTGTTCGACTTAAACTTTAAAAAAAAATTATCCGTTTTCGAATTAACCCGTTCAGTGCCGAGAAAGTTTGAACACAACCCAACTGCTAGAGGTATGGATCCTCGTGAGCCCCCGCACTTGCGGGGGCTCATGAGGATCTATGCCTCTTGCTGACACCAGTTTGAATCCATGTTCCTGACACATCTAGGGTGCCTTGGTGTTGAATTAACGAAGATTGCAGCAACACGGTCTGCGTCAGCTGACATTGATCAGGTTAACACATTCACGACGTGACGCATCCGGATACGCGGCGTTAACGCCGCGTATCCGTATACGTCACGTCGTGAATGAGTTAAGCGTATGGGGGACTGTGTTTCTTCGTGGCGAGGAACAAATTTACGACAGCATAATAGACAGAGCAATGAGCGGCAAGCTGTATGTGACGACAGAACCAGCGTTCGATCGCGCCATGGCCAGCTTATCCGCACATACCTCGTTATCACAGGAGCTCAATAACAGTGAAATTTTAAGGACATCAAAACCAAAGTTCGGCCAAATAAACTTCTTCTGAAGGCTCAAAACATCTTTATCAGCAAGGCAAGGTATGCTCTCTCTCCCTCTCTTGATAGTGTCCTTGCATTCATCGTAGCACGTGTGAAATACGCAGTTGGCCGCCAACTCTTTGAAGAAGAGATACATCAAGGGCGCCATTGCCCTGCTGCATCCCTTCATCGTGGAAGAGTCACATTGGCTAACGCTCCTGAAAGAGAAGCACGAGGGTTCCGCGATGGCTTGGGCTGGGTAGTAGTAGAGTGCTCCGTAGCACATCTCGTCATGAGTGGCCAGGCCAAACGTCGTGGTTTTGTTTCGAGACATAGAGTTGAAGAGGCAGATGGTTCTCAGCTCATCTCCGGGGCGCAGTTCAAAGGGGGTGGGGTACCTGATAATATTTACAATCATTATCATCATCATCATCATCATCATCATCATCATCATCCATCGTCGTCGTCGTCGTCGTCGTCGTCATCACCCATGTATTAAAAATCATTATAATTGTAACGAGGTCTTATTAGCGATTAATTATTGCCTAACTCCTTCCCTACCATTGGACGCAGTTTGTGCTTTTAAAATCTGTGTGAATTCAACGCCAGAGATCCCCAGCCGTCCAAGGAACATGGCTACAAAGTGGTGTCAGCAAGAGGCATAGATCCTCATGAGCCCCCGCAACTGCGGGGGCTCATGAGGATCTGTGCCTCTTGCAACTGGCGGATTTTTTTCTTTTTTAGCACTGAATGGAGTGGTGGTATAGTTCGGGGTTTAACGTCCACGGCACCGAAGTGATAATGGATGGCCCTGACGGGCGGGTTCTGGGGGACAGGGAAATCTATTGCCTATGGAGTACGACCTGAACACTGATCAGTTCAGGCGCACTTTGATTTACCAGGACCTTGCAACGAACATGCTATGGAACAAGCCCGTCTTTTTCCCAGGATTGCGAGTCCAGCTACCGGGGCCGGGACGGGGACACGAACCCACGACCCGGCGATTCCCTTCGCTCTCTTTCGCTCCGACTGAATGGGGTTAATTACAAACTCTATGCGCTTTACAATACAAATTAACCCATTTAACCCCACGGCCGCATTTCCCAGATTTTGGGAGGAGTCACCTATAACGACTATGTACCAGTTGCAGCAGATGGATTGACCACGATATTCAAGGGTAATGCGGATTAGCTTGGCGCCACAAGGCGCCAAGCTAATCTGGCACTACCCTTGAATTATCATGGTCAATCCATCCTCAGCTGCAGAGCTTCGTGGCTAAATAGATTAAGTAACAATGAAATTCCTTATCAGCACAAAAAATGACAAACGAATATGTTTTCCGGTCTGTGAGTTTGGACACTGTGGCTTAACTTCCAGCCATCTGTACTTCCAATAAGTGAACAACCTAACGAATAAAGAAACGCGCTTAGAAAAGACAGTTACAACACAATGTATTAATATTTCGAGTTAAAACCCCTTTTTTTTCAAAACAGACATACAAACAGTGTTACACTTCTGTTTTTTTCGGACACACTTATTTGACGTCAATCTAGTGGTGTTGTTTTATTACTTCATCTATTGTTTCACGTCATACCATCAGTTGCATATTCCCATCTTCACGTCATACCATCAGTTGCATATTCCCATCTTCACGTCATACCATCAGTTGCATATTCCCATCTTCACGTCATACCATCAGTTGCATATTCCCATCTTCACGTCATACCATCAGTTGCATATTCCCATTTTCACGTCATACCATCAGTTGCATATTCCTATCTTCACGTCATACCATCAGTTGCATATTCCCATCTTCACGTCATACCATCAGTTGCATATTCCCATCTTCACGTCATACTATCAGTTGCATCTTCCCATCACGAAAAGATAATTTGCCAATTGTGTACTTGTTTGCACTTGAACAAGATGCGGATTTCATCGCAATGTCTACTGTATGGTTTTCAGCTCACATGACATTTCCTTTTAAGGCCCCGCTACACATGCCCCGTTTTGAGGCCGATTCCCGATCAGTTTTCGAATCGGTAGGTGATCGGGCCGGACTAAAAAACGTGTGCACTGCCACAAATTTCCCGACTTGTTTAGCCGACCGGTTTGAACCGAAGATCAAAGTCGTACCTGTTCTGCAATATGACTGCTAGTTTTGACAGTGATGATGATGTGCTTGCATTATCAGCAGTTTTGCATCATATTCGGGAAGAGGCGTGCGAAACATCAGCAACGGCGGTGGTACTGATCACAACAGGCGTGTTCCGCCATTTGCAAACTACTAAAAAGACATGCTTTGCGAGATGCGCTCTGATTGGTTGAAGCTTACAACCGGGGCCGATTCGGCTCGGAAAAATAGAGCAGGTTCTAGTCACCCTATTCCCAGCCGATTGGGACCGGATCGGATAATTGACGTCATCCGATCGGAATCGGATCGGAATCGGCTTCAAAATCGGGGCACAACCGGCCCGTGCAGCGGGGCCTTTAGGCACATTCAGAGTTGCTCCTTTTGTTACGCCTATCCTTCTGATTTATCTCTCTCCATCTTAACCCTTATCATTAGGAATACACCAGTGTGTGAAATAAATCTGACTAAAATAGTTCAAGGGCAGTGCCAGAATAGCTTGGCGCCTCTAGGCGCCAAGATATTCTGGCACCACCCTTGAACTAAAGCCATTAGGCTATATCCTTATCTGTAAATAGTATAATGTAGCTTGCAAATGGCAGTGTACAAATTTGAAGTGCCTCTCATACGGCAGGTATGAAATATGACAATGTCTTTGTAGGAGCTATGATAATATAATGCGTCATTTTTTTAATAATCGGAAACACTAAAGTATTTCCGATGATTCCAAAAATGACGCATTTATTTTGCGCGTCAGCGTTTACTGTTTCGTTGATTCTCTCTCTCTCTCTCTCTCTCTCTCTCTCTCTCTCTCTCTCTCTCTCTCTCTCTCTCTCTCTCTCTCTCTCTCTCTCTCTCTCTCTCTCTCTCTCTCTCTCTCTCTCTCTCTCTTACGTGTACATCTCGGGAAAGCCGTATTTGTAGTTGACGTCATTCGTGATGTCACGCAGTTTAATGCCGTTTCGGTAGAGCTGGATCCACTGGCTCACGCCTGTAGAATAGAACAATCGTTGTTGTCATCTTTCTTATCATCTATTGCAACATTTCCACCTAATTCCTTATGCCACTATACCCCATCACTCCTTTCCCCGGTAGCAAAACGTCATTGGGCCCATTACGGCCGCGGTCGGCCCGCGCTGACCGCGGCCGCCGTCGGCCCTAGGACCATAGGTCACTTGGTCACCCATCAATCTGTTAACTATTATGCCTTTACCGATCGTGCATTTATTTCCTAAAATTCATTTATGCATGATACCTGTGTGCGGTTACCCATGATGACGCATTTTATGAGGTTCAAGCATAAGTCTATTACGTAATATTTGTGTGCTGCTCTGTTATTTTTTTCTTACGTTAAGACCTGGAACCGTAGCTGTATAAACATTTACATCAGTCTATTATAGTACTGTAAGTATGCAACGCCTATCTAAAAAGTCGACGCCTAGTGTCGCGGGCGACACGCGTTTGAACAGGTATTTTCCAAGTGTCTATTTAACCCGTACAGTGCCGAGAAAATCCGAACAAAAGCCAACTGCAAGGGGCATAGATGCTCATGAGCCCCCGCAGTTGCGGGGGCTCATGAGGATCTATGCCTCTTGCTGACACCACTTTGAATCGATGTTCCTAGGGCAGCTAGGGCTTGTTGAACTGATGAAGACTGCAGAACACACGTTGTCCGTCAATGGCTACTGAACGGGTTAAGACAGCGTGCATGTATCGAGAGCACACCGGTTCGACCTATTGACAAAACAAACGCACGAGCTGGATACACAGAAATCATTTACGTAATAATGTGTTCTTGTTATGACGTACTGGCATATAGAGGTGATTGTAATGTTCTAAGTATGCAATGTTGAAAGAGTACTTGTGAAGTACCGTGCGCAGGATTTTGTACGGCGTGTGTATGTACGTGGAGTGGAAGGGGGTGCGGGCGGGAGGGTAGGGGCGTGTGGGGGGAGGTGTGGGGGGTTTAGCTCGTAGACCAAGCGCATCCCAAGGAACAGCACTTGGAGTCAATGCTATGTTAGAAACGTATAGGAGTCGTGACAGAAATAGTAAACAAGATGGGATGAACTATAACCCACAAAGTCCCTTCTAAATGAGAGCTGTCCTCACTGTCAAGGGTGTCTACCCTTTTGTCTTTGACCTAATTCTGATGTTGAAATATCTCCTATTGAAAAAGTCTCGCAGATCTGCCAATGCATCAGTGAGTTCTATAAGGGGCGCAGGACATACGCGTCATTGGTTTGTCAAACGTCATTTGACATGACGTAAGTTTTAGATTTTACGTAATTTTATATTTCACGTGATACGAGTTTCACTTTCGCTTCATAGGCTTGAGAAAATGGTAACACAACTAGAATTTCACGGTACAATTTCAGTCTTGCTATAATTTGTGTGAAGGCAGGTTGACTTTTCCTAGCTACACAATATACCAAGTATACGGGTCACTTGCATGCTCTTCTGAAAGCGCGTCGATGTGTGTGTGCGTGTTAGTGCCTGCGTGCGCGCGCTCCAAACATCTTCAAGAGGCATAGATCCTCATGCGCCTTCTGGGCGCATTAGGATCTATGCCTCCTGGAGATGCGCACATGTTTGTGTGTGTGTGTGTGTGTGTGTGTGTGTGTGTGTGTGTGTGTGTGTGTGTGTGTGTGTGTGTGTGAGAGAGAGAGAGAGAGAGAGAGAGAGAGAGAGAGAGAGAGAGAGAGAGAGAGAGAGAGAGAGAGAGAGATCGATGATGATGATGATGATTACTTACTTACGCCAGTCACCCCTACCCGGGTATAGGCCGTCGACGAGAGACCTCCAGCAACTCCTGTCCTGTGCTTCTCCTTCGATTCTACTCCAGGTGGTTCCCAGTCTCTTGATGTCTGCTTGGAGGTCTCGACGCCAGGAGTTTCTCGGCCTACCTCTTTTCCTCTTTCCCTGGGGGTTCCATGACAATGCCTGCCTAGTGATACTGGAAGCTGGCTTTCTCAGACTGTGACCGATCCATCCCCATCTTCTTCGCCCAATTTCATTCTCTGCTGTTATCTGCTCTGTTCTCTCCCAGAGTCTGACGTTGCTGGTCTTCTCTGGCCAGTGGATTTTCAAAATTCTTCTAAGGCAACTGTTCATGAAGGTCTGTACTTTGTTGACTGTGGTTTTTGTCAATCTCCATGTCTCTGCTCCATATAGGAGAACTGCTTTTACATTGGAGTTGAAAATCCGGACTTTGGTGTGTTGTGACAGCTCTCTGGAACCCCATACTTTTTTCAACTGGAGAAAGGCTGCTCTGGCTTTACCGATTCGTGCTCTGACATCTGCATCAGTGCCGCCTTTTTTGTCTATGATGCTCCCGAGATAGGTGAAGGACTCCACCTCCTCCAACGGGGTGCCAGCAAGCAAGACTGGTTCTTCCCTGGTTGCGTTCAGCCTCATTGTCTTTGTTTTCTGTTTGTGAATGGTGAGGCCCACTTGGGACGAGATGTCAGCAAGCCTCGTGGTCTTGTCCTGCATTTGTTGATGAGTGTGGGACAGTAATGCCAAGTCGTCTGCAAAATCGAGGTCGTCAAGCTGTGTCCACAGTGTCCACTGTATTCCACTTCGTCTGTGCTCTGTGGTCATCTTCATGACCCAGTCTATGGCCAGTAGGAAGAGGAACGGAGACAGCAGACACCCCTGCCTGACACCAGTTCTGACCTGGAGCTCTCTGGTGAACTGCCCTTTGTGGATCACGCGACATGTCATGCCATCATAGCTGCTCTTGATCAGGCGGACGAGCTTTGTGGGTACACCGTAGTGTCGTAGGAGTTTTCACAGAGTCTCTCGGTCCACGCTGTCAAATGCTTTCTCATAATCCACAAAGTTGACGTACAGCGGGGAGCTCCACTCCAGAGACTGTTCCACGATGATGCGGAGAGTGGCGATCTGGTCTGTACATGATCGGTTCTTCCTGAATCCTGCTTGCTGGTCTCTCAGCTGGGGGTCAACGGAGCTCTTCATTCTCTCTAGGATGATCCTGTTGAAGACCTTTCCTGGTACTGACAGCAAGGTGATTCCTCTGTAGTTGGAACACTTGCTGAGGTCGCCTTTCTTGGGAAGCTTGATTAGGTACCCCTCCTTCCAGTCAGCTGGCATCACCTCCTCTTCCCAGATCTTTCCAAACAGTGGGTACAGCATCTCAACTGTTGTCTCTAGGTCTGCTTTCAGAGACTCCGCTGGGATGCCATCTGGCCCTGCTGCTTTGCCATTCTTCAAAAATGCCACTGCTTTTCTGATCTCTTCTCGGCTGGGTCTGTCACAGCTGATGGGTAGGTCGGTCCCTGCCGGCTGGATGTCGGTGGGGGGGGGGGGGGGGTCGGGTGGGCTAGGTCTGTTCAGTAACTCTTCAAAATACTCGGCCCATCTGTCGAGTTGGTCTGCTCTGTCTGCAATAGGCTTGCCTTCTTTGTCTTTTACTGGTCTTTCTGTATGGCCATACTTACCCGACAATCTTCTGGTAATGTCGTAGAGCTGTTTCATGTTGCCGCTGCCTGCTGCCTTTTCTGCCTCTGCTGCCAGGCTGTCTGTGTAGGCCCTCTTGTCTGCCCTGATACTCCTCTTCACCTCGCGGTTGGCTTCCGAGTATTCCCCCTGTGCCCTTACTTTGGCTGCTCTCGTGCGACTGTTGTTGACCGCTGCTTTCTTCTGCTTCCTCGCTTCTATCTTCTTCAAGGTCTGTGCCGACAGCCAGTGATGATGATGATGATGATGATGATGAATCTTTATTTATTCAGGATAAAGCTATTAGAGAGAGAGAGAGAGAGAGAGAGAGAGAGAGAGAGAGAGAGAGAGAGAGAGAGAGAGAGAGAGAGAGAGAGAGAGAGAGAGAGAGAGAGACTACAGACAGAGACAGAGACAGAGAGAGAGGGAGAGAGAGAAAGAGAGAGAGAGAGAGAGAGAGAGAGAGAGAGAGAGAGAGAGAGAGAGAGAGAGAGAGAGAGAGAGAGAGAGAGAGAGAGAGAGAGAGAGAGAGAGAGAGAGAGAGAGAGAGAGAGAGAGAAGTAACAGACAGAGAGAGAGAGAGAGAGAGAGAGAGAGAGAGAGAGCGAGAGAGAGAGAGAGAGAGAGAGAGAGATTGAGACAGAGAGAGAGAGAGAGACAGAGAGAGAGAGAGAGACAGAGACACACACAGAGAGAGAGAGAGAGAGAGAGAGAGAGAGAGAGAGAGAGAGAGAGAGAGAGAGAGAGAGAGAGAGAGAGAGAGAGATGATGATGATGATGATGATGATGATGATGAATCTTTATTTATTCAGGATAAAGCTATTAGGCAACTCAATGCCTGTCTTACAAGCTGTCCTGTAAACAAACAACATAACATGAAAATAAACACAGCATGTAAATAATAATAATAATAATAATAATAATAATAAGAAGAAGAAGAAGAAGAAGAGGAAGAAAAACTACGGGAAAAAAACACAATAGGTGAATTAATGAAAGGGAAAAAAATGGTATTGGAGAATTAGTAACACAAAAAGCAAGGGAAATAAATGAGTGCATAGCATTAATATTATACTCAGCTAAGACAGTGTCAAAGCATCAGCAGCATCAAGAGCATATAGCGACACCGACAAGACAAAGGATTATCAGTTTACAAATGTAAGGAGAAAGAGAAAATACTTGACGTTCACGTGTTATCTGCAGTAATACTCTGATATGGCAAACTGTGAAGTCAGGCTGAATGGAAGTGCGTTTGCAAAGCACGTTTAAAATGGGTTTTACCTGAACATGATTTAATGTTCAAAGGCAATGAGTTCCAGACAAAACTACCCGATAAAGAGAAAGAGAGAGAGAGAGAGAGAGAGAGAGAGAGAGAGAGAGAGAGAGAGAGAGAGAGAGAGAGAGAGAGAGAGAGAGAGAGAGAGAGAGAGAGAGAGAGAGAGATTTGTGTCATATTTAGAGTATTGTGTCAATGTCTGCGTGGTGACGAAATTGCTTCTTGTACGTCACCGCGGCTCTGGCTTCCTCCAAAAGTCAAATGTTAAAGTCCGTTCTATTTAGGACGAGTCGCGGAGGGGCGGATTTAATAGCATGTCCATGATGTCAAAGGCGGGCACCTCTCACAATTGAAGAAACAAGATTTAAAAAAAAAACCGTCATGTCTAGTTACGCTAACCTCATTGCTGAACGTACATTTGGCGCGAAGCGCCGTATGTGCGTATGCATGTATGTATGTATGTATGTATGTATGTATGTATGTATGCATGTATGTATGTATGTACGTATGTATGTGTGTATGGATGGATGGATGTACGGATGTATGTATGTGTGTGCGTATGTATGTAAACAAGAGAATCTCCGATATTTCTGTACACACAAGCTTGAAACTTGGCGAAATTCTTTCTTAAAGGGGTGGCTAAGAGAGCCTCCGAGCATAATTATTGTAATTGAATGTCTCATTTAAGATATAAACAACCGTTTATAGGTAGTCGGTTGACCCAGATTAGAGTCCGTAATTTTTGTTATATTTACTTGAAATTTTGGATATAGCTAGTTTGGATAAAGATATTGGATGTGTTCGTTAGCCAGCTTTGTACCCTTTCAATTTCTTTAGTACATATTGATTCTTTTCAGAAAAGAACTAAAACAGTAAAAAACCTTTTCTCTCTTGGCTTGACTTCGCGAACGAAGATTTTATAGGAGTTGCCCACGACGTCTGCAGGCTTGTTCGTGGCTGCGGAGGCCAATCCGAGACAGGCAGGTTCGACCGCAGTGGCTGCAGGGGAAGGTATGGCCAGGGTTCTGAGCTGCGGCATCTCTGTTTTTTCTCCTGAGCCGCTTGTCCTTAAGGCTAGCTCTGTGAGAGTCCTCAAAGGAGACAGCTGCCTTGTAAATGGTGGAGCGCCAGGTGTCACGGTCCGCAGCAAGCGAAGACCACTGGTGGTGGTCGATTTGGCAGACACTAAGTGACTTTTTGAGACAGTCTTTGTATCTCTTCTTTGGTGCCCCTCTGTCACGGTGTCCAGTAGCAAGCTCGCCGAACAGGGTGATCTTTGGTAGGCGATGATCCTCCATCCTGGAGACATGCCCCGCCCAGCGGAGCTGTGTCCGCAGCAGCAAAGCCTCGATGCTCACAGTTTCAGCCTGTTCAAGGACCTCGACGTTGGTGACATAGTCACTCCAGTGAATGCCCAGGATGGTACGCAGGCAGCGCTGGTGGAAGCGTTCGAGGAGTCGTAGTTGGCTGCGGTAGAGGGCCCAAGACTCGGAACCATACAGCAGGGTGGTGAGGACCACAGCTCTGTACACGCTGATCTTGGTGCCTGTTTTCAGCTGTTGATTGTGCCACACCCGCTTGAAAAGTCGCCCGAAAGCGCTGTTCGCTTTTGCCAGCCTGCTGTCAAGCTCCTTGTCCAGCTTGGCGTCCGACGTGATAATGCAGCCAAGGTAAGTAAACTGGTGCACTGACTTTAGTTCAGACTCGCCAATGGTGATGTGAGGAGGGCGATACACTGTCTTGGGTGCCGGCTGATGGAGGACCTCTGTCTTTTTCAGACTGACCTCGAGTCCAAAGAGCTGGGCAGCATCTGCGAAGCAAGACGTGATGCGCTGCAGGGCTCTCTCTGTGTGTGCAACGAGGGCAGCATCATCAGCAAAAAGCAGCTCACGAATCAGTTGGTCTAGGGTTTTCGTGTGGGCCTGCAGTCGTCTAAGGTTGAACAGGCTGCCATCGAGACGATACCTGATGTACACTGCATCGTCATCATCGAGGTCCACTGTGGCCTGCTTCAACATCATGCTAAAAAAGATGGTGAAGAGGGTCGGTGCCAGCACGCAGCCCTGCTTTACGCCGTTGAGAATAGGGAATGGTTCTGAGAGATCATTGTTGAGTCTGACCTGGCCTTGCTGGTCCTCGTGTAGCTGGACAATCATGTTGAGGAACTTTGGGGGACAGCCAAGTCGCTCCAGGATCTGCCACATGCCTTGCCTGCTCACAGTGTCGAACGCTTTTGTTAGGTCGACAAATGTTACGTACAGCCCTTTGTTCTGCTCGCGGCACTTCTCCTGTAGCTGTCTCAGCACAAAGACCATATCGGTGGTGCTCCTGTTTGCTCTGAAGCCACACTGGCCCTCTGGGAGTTGGTCTTCAGCGATGGCAGGTACCAGCCGATTCAGGAGCAGCCTTGCAAGGATTTTCCCAGCAATGGACAGCAGGGTAATTCCCCGATAGTTGGAACAGTCAGACTTCTCGCCTTTGTTCTTGTACAGGGTGATAACGACTGCATCACGGAGATCTTTTGGTAGTGTTCCTTCCTCCCAGCAGCAGAGAAAGAGGTCATGGAGCTTGTTGTGCAGTGCTGTGCCTCCATGTTTCCAGATCTCTGGCGGTATTCCATCAATGCCTGCTGCTTTGCCACTCTTGAGCTGGTGGATGGCTGTGAGGGTCTCTTCAGCGGTGGGCGGTTCGTCCAATTCAACCTTTACTGGGAGGTGTGGGATTTGTAGGATGACTGCTTCTTGAACAGTGCGCTCAGCGCTGAAGAGGCTCTGAAAGTATTCCGACCAGCGGTTCAAGATGGAAGTATTATCTGTGAGGAGTGCCTGGCCATTCGCGCTTCGCAGGGGACTTTGTACCAGGTGCCTGGGGCCATACACTGCTTTCAGTGCTTCGTAGAAGCCCCTGTAGTCACCATTGTCAGCACAAAGCTGGGTCCTCTGTGCAAGTCTGGTCCACCACTCATTCTGGAGATCTCTGAGCTTGCGCTGGAGACTGCTGCAGACGAGGCGGAAGGCAGATTTCTTCACAGGGCAGGAAGGCTGGGCTAGGTGGGCCTGATGGGCGGCTCTTTTTTTTGCTAGGTGTTCCTGGATCTCTACATCGTTTTCGTCAAACCAGTCTTTGTTCTTCTTTCTGGCGAAACCCAAGACTTCTGCAGAGGGTTTTGCAATAGCAGTTTTCAGTTGTTCCCAAAGTGTTTCAGGGGAGGAGTCTACTGGGTCCGCTGTGTCTTGGAGCCTGCGCTGTAAATCTGTCTGAAAGGCAGCTTTCACATCGTCACGCTGAAGGCTGGCAACGTCAAGCTTTTTCTTGGGGGGCCCCCATTTCTTGGGTTTTGGCTTGAAGTGGAGCCTGAGTTTGCAGCGGACAAGGCGGTGGTCAGTGTGGCACTCTGCGCTGGGCATCACTCTGGTGAGGAGGACATCACTGCGGTCCCTCTGACGCACTAGGACATAGTCGATAAGGTGCCAGTGTTTGGAGCGAGGATGCATCCAGGTGGTCTTTCGACTGTCCTTTTGCTGAAAAGTAGTGTTGGTGATGACCAGTTGCTGCTCCGCACAGAACTCCAACAGTAGGCGGCCATTGTCATTGCAGTTCCCCACGCCATGCTTGCCGAGGACTCCTTTCCAGGCTTCAGAGTCCTGGCCCACTCTGGCGTTGAAGTCGCCAAGGATGATGACTTTGTCGTCTGCAGGGGTACTCTGTAGGAGGCTGCGCAGGTCAGTGTAAAACTTGTCCTTTTCAGCAGGCTCTGCCAGGAGGGTTGGGGAGTACACACTGAGAAGGGTGACGTGCTGCTGGTGTCTCAGTGGGAGGCGCATGGACATGATGCGGTCTGAGTGGCCCGTTGGTAGGTTTTCCAGCTTAGTCGCAATGGATGTCTTGACCATGAAACCCACGCCTGAAAGCCGTCTTTCTGATGCAGGCCTGCCTGACCAGTAGAGGGTGTACCCAGCACCAAGTTCTTGGAGGCTGCCTTCGTCCGAAAGGCGTACTTCGCTGAGCGCGGCGATGTCGATGTTTAACCTCCGCAATTCATGGGCAATGAGGGCGGAGCGACGTTCAGGGCGTCCGCTGTCTGCTTTGTCGAGCATGGTTCGGACGTTCCAGCATGCTACGTTGAGTCCGGTCGTGGTCGTCATGAGAGTGGATCCGTTATTCTTTCTTGTTTTTTGACCGCAGGAGAAGATGCCCGTTGACCGCGGCTAGCCAACTGGGGTTGCGAGGGGACGAGCTTTGGTTAGGCCACCTTTTCTAGGCCCCTCTCCGTGTGGAGCAAGCAGTGCTGTCCCTAGAGAAGGCTGCTTGGTCGTTCAGGGTGTGCCGAGTGATGTTGTCATCCCCAGGTCAACATCAGGCGACCAATATCCTGAACCGCCTGCATGCAGGTTTGAGACTGCGGCTTCCAGTGACATCTTTCACCTGCCGTTTCGCCCCTCGCCCGTCGCTACAGGACTTGGAATGGTCAGTGTCATGGTCCGTGGACGTTTCCTAAAGCCTGCGCGGTGGAGCTTTTTGGTGGAGTGCAGTGTGCGCAGTACTGGCCCCACCCTTTAAACCCTTGGTTCATCTGCCATGGCCTAGCAAGCTGGGACGATGGCATCGAGGTCCTCGGGTCGTAGGTTTTATATCAGACTGTCCTTGTCCTAGTCTCTGGCTCAAAAGCCTTCCCCGGAGACACAGGGGCTTTGATGTCAGGGGTTTCCTCCCTTAGCCTTTCCGCAGCCAAGCGGCCAGGCCTGCAAGGCAGCAGGCGACTCGTGGAGGGCGGGGTCGTCTATGTCCCGTGCAGATGTGAACATCTGCCCACTGCCCACAAACAAAAAACCTTTACTACTAGAGAAAGTCACACAGTGGCCGTGAGGTAAAAGAGGCAACTCCATCACCACGCAGACATTGACATAATACTCTAAATATGACGTAATTCTCTCTAGCGCGCGCCGAAGTCTGTCTGTCTGTCTCTCTCTCTCTCTTGGACAGTCACATCCTTCGCAATGCAGCAAAAGCCTGTGCCCTACTGCCTGAGCTGATGCATAGCCATATATTAGGAGAAGGGCAAGCAGGCTTTAGGCCTGGCTGTTCAATTGCAGACACAACAGCAGTGGGGCAGTGACTCACAACAAAGTGACAGCGACAAAACTGGAGAACATAGAAATAAAGAGGGAGTGTTTCCATAAGCCTGACATAGAAGCAGCGGGGCGACAAAATTGTAACGTGCAGTCGAGCGGTTCAGGGGCTATTGTACAGTGATGGGGGCGTGCTTTGTGTGTTTTTATATAACAACGTGACAAATCGATTTGACACCCATGTTTTAATTTGTAGTGCAGTAAAAACCACGCCCCCATCACTGCAGTAAAAGCACGACCCACTCACCAAAATTGCCTCTGAATCACTCGACTGAGCAATACATTTTTGGCTGCTGTCGCTTAGCTTCGATGTCGCGCATACCTGCGAAGCAAAAGTGTGTGTCTATGTTTTGACCCAGTGGTCATCTGTCCACCGTCGTCCGTGGTAAACTTTAACAATGGCAATTTCTTGGAGACTATGCAAAGGTCACGGTCACAGGGGATCATGAAATAGGTGAAAAATAGCCGTATTTTGACCCCAAAAAATGTTTTCTCAAGTATACACAACTTCAAACCCAGACTTGGTACAAAGTGGTAAGAACTTTTTATGCATACTAATTTCGTTGACCGCTCAGAAAGGTCAAGGGTCACAAGAAATCGGGGAAATAGGTACAAAATAGCCATATATTGCCCAAAGATGTTTTTTTTTTTCCTCAAATATTATTCACAACTGTAACCCCAAACTTGGTAAAGAGATACCTGATGGTAAGACCTTCCTATGCATATTTATTTGGATGACCCCCTCAGAAAGGTTACTTTTGTGTCACTCTCCTGTCATGTTGCGATTTGGAAACGCAGCGTAATTTGTATTAGTTTTTGATTATCCAGGGAAAACCCCTTTACTGCCAATGAGTTCATTTTTCGAAGACATTTCATCATATGAACAGGTCTTTTTTGTGACAAGTTCCGAAATACTGGCATACATCAGTCATTCAAAATATGTACTCCACAGCTGACTCTTATGGGGTAGGAAACAGTGGTACAGATAGATTTTGTGCAGCGTCAGTGTGAGACAAGGAGAAAACTTTATCACTGCTCCACTTTGCATGATTCTAAATTATATACAGGGTTTATTCTGAAAATGGTAATTGGCCTCAGAGTATAAAACCCATGGGTCCTTTCTGAAGAGGGGATGTGCCGAAATATAGAAACGCAGGGGGGGGGGGGGGCAGGGGGCCGGGGGGGGGGGCAGGGGGGGAGGCAGGGGGGGAGGCAGGGGGGGAGGGGGGAGGGGGGTTTAATATGTATGTCATTAAACCCTCAGCTCAAAATGTTGTGCCAAATGTGGACTTGCCCAATGAAGACGCAATACTTCTCAAGTGCGAGTTGACCATGCAGTTTGTGCATTACCCTCCAGCTGTCACAGCAGATTTAAGTGGTTGGGTGATAACTGATTATAGGCATATGATATGTACTGTACTTTGTGTTTGTTTTGTTTTTTTCTTCCACTGTCAATCTTTGACTTTCAGCTGTGTGGCTTTACTTATCCTATCAGAATTGCTAACCACATGGTTCATTTCACAAGTTTTCCAGATGTACTGTACATGACACACACCAGCAAACAGAATGACCTGACTATGATCTGTGTCCATACAAGTCATTTGTGCTGTCTAAGGAACATGTGTACAGTGTAGTAAGAAGGGTAATATTTAATTTTTGAGCACATTCATGTAAGTTCTTTTGTGATTTTTCTCGTGCCCCCAGCGGGCCCAACATTAAATAAACAAAGTAAAACTGAAGCCAACATTGTGCACAGTACCAGGGGGTATGTGGTGGGTGCAATGCAATGTGCAATCAGTTGTGACACGATAGCCTGCACCATGTTGAGTTTTTGGAGAGCAGCATTGGTATTGCTTGGTTTACGGGCCAGCATGGTGCAGACTATGTTGTAGGCACTTTGCAGGCGTAGCACTGATGTATTTTGCAGTGTTATGATGTGGTCGACTGCACAGACTTTGTATCAAGAGCAGTACAAGTATTGTTTGGTGTGCATGCCTATATTATGCAGACTATGTGACACTGTGCATTGTACCCTTGTTATGCAGTTGTTATAGTATTATTTTGTGTTGACGTCCGCATTGTGCAGTGTAAGTTATGTGGCTTGAGACTGCATTTCACTTCGTTGTGCTGCAATGGGACACAGTGTGGTACTGGTAACAGTATTGTTTGATTTTCATGCCAACCTTGTGCACAGTATGTGTGTAGTGCAGTTTGGTGGCTGGACACTGTGAATTTCACTGTTATAACGTAGTGGGATGTGCAATGTCGAGTTATATCATGACTATAGTGATGGTCTCTCACTCTCCCTCCCTCCCTCCCCCCCCCTCTCTCTCTCTCTCTCTCTCTCTCTCTCTCTCTCTCTCTCTCTCTCTCTCACTTTGATGTTCAAGCAGTTGGATTATTTCCCTGCCAACGAGTCTGCTAAATCATTTCATTGTGTCTCATCTATTTACCAGCTTTATATATACATAGGCATATGTGCTGTTTCATTTAATAATCTCAACGTATACTTCCTTCTTTTGACATTTTATTTTGTTGTTGTTGTTGTTTGTTCTGTACAAATTTGCCTTACTCCGTAATAGACATAAATTTGAAAGTTATGCAAATAGGGCATCTCAATGTTTTTCATTTGTACAATAAACTAACCGACATATCTGTTTACATTAGCAATCCCACCCCGTTTCATTTATTTGGGCTTAGTGAGACGCGCCTGAGCTCATGTGTGAGCGATGAAGCCATTAGTATTCCTACTTTTTCCTTGACTAGGAAAGACCCCTCGTCCCCAGGTCAAACAGGCATCGCTGTCTACATTCACAACTCCATTCAGCATTTAGTTCATAGACGCTTGGACTTGGAAACAGCAGACGTAGAGTGTTTGTGGCTGGAAGTGAAATGCCCTAAATCGACACCGCTACTAGTTGGATTCCTTTACAGAAACCCTGCCGCCACTTTTGAATGGTATGACCATATTAGTCAGATCCTTGACAGAGCGTGCAAAAGAAAGGCTGACCTTCTTCTCATGGGAGATTTTAATATAGACTTCCTTAAGAATCACACTGCGTGTGATACAATATCTTCATCGTTTGGTCTAGTCCAGTTAGTAAAATCGCCCACCAGAATTACTCAGAATACGTCCTCACTTATAGACCACATATACACTAATAAACCCAAAGCCGTCTGTAATGTTGAGGTTTCAAATCTAAGTGTTAGTGATCACTATCCAGTTGTTTGTTCATGGTCAAAAAAGATTCCAAAAGCAAAAAAGAACGGCCATACAACCATAACATATCGATCATTCAAGAACTTTAACCATAATAAATTCCTATTTGATTTAAATAATACTCCGTTCAATGATGTACTTCTCTCCAATGACCCGGACACTGCCTTTCTATTTGGTACACTCTTTTTCTAACTGTATTAAACAAACACGCACCCCCTCGTGAGAGAAGGGTTAAATCAAACACTCTTCCTCCATGGTTAACCCCAGAAATAATGCAAGCGATGGCGCTGAGAGATGATCTGCGTAGTCGAAAACTATTTCCTGAATTTAAGCAACAACGTAACCGTGTTAAGTACATGATCAGAGAGGCAAGGAAAAGGTTAATCCGTGACACAGTGAAAGACAGTAAGGATACTTCCACTATCTGGGGCCTATTAAACACTCTAACTAAAGGCTCCCCTGGCACTTCAACAACCATTCCCATCAGTCTTACTGCAGAAACTTTTAATAATCATTTTCTTTCAGTTGCTGAAACTCTAAATGCCTCAATTAATAGCAGTAAGTATGAAAGTTCTAATTTGCTTTCTGAATTCTGTAAACACAGAACAGAGGACACAGACCCCTTCAGCATTCCCTTGCTAGCAGTTCATGAGGTGGGTTTGCTTATTAGTAAACTACCATATAAAAAGTCTTCGGGGCCTGATGACATCAGCCCGCAAATACTTAAGTTATCCCTGCCGTACATAGTAGAGTCTATTACGTACATTTACAACCTTTGTATCAAGCAACATACTTTCCCTAACAAACTAAAATACGCTAAAGTCATTCCACTTCCAAAAACTAAAGATCGTTCTGACCCTAACAACTATCAACCGATTTCATTATTATCAGTTCTATCAAAGCCGCTTGAAAGGCATGTCCACAAACACCTGCTTGCCTACTTAAAAAACCACAAGCTCCTGCACCCCTTTCAATCCGGATTTCGCCCACAACACTCGTGCCACACTGCACTCACGCGCCTCGTTGACGCATGGCTCCACGGTATGAACAAATCCCAGATAACAGGTGTCGTTTACTTAGACTTTAAAAAGGCCTTTGACCTGATCGATCACACCACTCTAATGACAAAGATTCAGAAATACTTGAATAGTACAGTAGTAGTTGCATTTTTTATATCATACCTAACTGATCGTAAACAAAAAGTTCTAGTAAATGGATCTTACTCTTCTCTAAAAGATATAAAGTATGGAGTTCCCCAAGGATCCGTGCTTGGTCCCTTATTATTTTGTCTATTCATCAATGACCTGCCACTTCATATAACTTGCAAGAACGTACAATGTGATCTTTTTGCTGATGACACTTCCATTCATATGACTAACAAAGATATACAAGTAATTTCTTCCAACTTGCAGCATAGTCTTGATGAAGTGTCTGAATGGTGTCACAGGAATTCTATGATTGTTCATCCAATCAAAACCAAATCTATGATAATCGCCACTCGTCAAAAACACCAGTTAGCACCCCTGTTACTTAACCTTTTATTAAAGGGCAGGCAAATAGAACACGTTAATGAACACCGCCTACTAGGGATTACAATTGACAGTCAGCTTAAGTGGAAGGCTCATACGGACACTTTATGCAGAACGGTAGCCAAAAATCTTTTCATGTTGTCCAAACTGAAATATTACACCAACTCGGACACGCGCAAACTATTTTATGATGCTCACATACGTTCTCATATTGATTATGCGTCAACGGTGTGGGATGGATGCAGTGAAGTCCACTTGAAGAGACTCAACTCGTTACACAGAAGGGCAGCAAAGTTAATCCTTCCTGACCCACGACACACAACAGAAGAAAAACTCGCCAAAATAGGATTTCTGCCGCTGCAAGACCACTTCAAATACAATAAGGCAATTTTTATGTTCAAAGTGTGGAAACAGAAAATTCCAGAATATATCACAACTCTTTTCTCTAAGTCGGAATCTAGGCTTGGTAATATTAGGCAACTTTTCTTAGTCCCCAAAACAAGAATTGATATATACAAATCTAGTTTGTCATTCGCGGGAACGCAGACTTGGAACACGCTTTCTGATTATGTAAAATCCGCTTCCTCTCTAGACCGTTTCAAAATCAGTCTCTTCAAGTACTTCTCGAAGCAGTCGTAATCATTACGTTGTGAAATATATACTGCCCTGTAACCCTGATTATGTATGCTCCCAATTACAAACTCTGTGTGTGCGTGTGTGATGGTGTGTGTGTGTGTGTGTGTGTGTGTGTGTGTGTGTGTGTGTGTGTGTGTGTGTGTGTGTCAGTTTAGGTGTGTGAGATTGTCATGGGACTTTCTTTCCCTAAACTAGCAATATTTTTGTTTCATTTAAATTTAACTATATACTTAGTTGTTTTTTTTTTTGTATTTTGACTCGTAGTTTTGTAGCAACGGCAGGTTTGAAAAATGGCTATGTCTATGACGATGTCAATGCCTCAACCGTTGATAAATAAAGCTTCATTGAATCATTGAATCTCTCTCTCTCTCTCTCTCTCTCTCTCTCTCTCTCTCTCTCTCTCTCTCTCTCTCTCTCTCTATATATATATATATATATATATATATATATATATATATATATATATATATATATATATATATATATATATATATGCAGTGGAAGGCTCTAAATGATAAGTCTGTCATTCCTTTTCTCCTATCCCCCTTCTTTTATATACTGTGCAGTTGGCTCCCAAATAAATACCTCATGAGCAAGTGGTTGCCGATGTCAGTCTCAGTTGGCATGAACACAACTAAACCTGACATCAGCTCCACTTTTCTCCCAACTAGCTTGTATAAAGTCAGCACTTTGTCAATGTAAATGTGAATAATGTAGTTGAAATATGTTGTTCTGCAGTAAAGCTGTATTTTGAGGGGGAGCTGGGTGGCTCGGTGGTAGTGTGTTTGACTCTCATCCCAAAGGTCCTGGGTTCGAATGCAGCTGGGGTCAAAATTTGTTCAGACCCTATTTCTGTAACCCATCTTTGAAATAACCTTTTATGGACAAAAGATGTTAAGCCCTAAACGTTTAATGTTTTGTATTTGAGGTAGTTACTTTTATATAGGTGCCTTATGTGCTTAATATACAGACTTGACTGTATACTTTAAATGAATGTCTGCAAATACAGCATTTGTTTTGAAAATAAACAGAGATATTATTCTTTACTCACAATGTATGCAAACCAAGGGGAATCACAGCGCTGGACAGACAAACAGTTAGATCCCCTGCCCCCGCCTATCAGGCACCCAATCGCCAGCCCACAGAGAAATACGCAGGTATAGAACAAGACGATCATTTCCATCCTTGGTTTGCATACAATTCTGCCAGCGCTAGCCTCGCCTATCTGGTTTGTGAGTTTACTCACAATGATCATGTGTAAATATAACAGGGCATATTGAAACATGTGACATTTGTTTTGTTTCCTTATAATTTGTAACCAAAAACTGCTGGGAAACTGAGACTCAGCTAGAGAGATAGGTACATCCACTACCAGTCTGTTCACAAACATCTTTCAGCCAGAGATGTTCATCGACCTGCTTTCACGGAGACACCAAAGGAGTGTGTAGCATTGCTTGCAGCAGGTATATTACCAACAAATTCACATCAATTAATGTTTGTAGATGATGCCAGTAAAATTAAAAAAAACTGTCTGTGACAACACTCTTTGGTGTGCTTTTTCATCAGTGAATCTGTGAATGATTGAATGTATGTAAACATGCTCACACAATGCATGGCTGAAATAATGAATGAACAAATGTACCGATGTAACCAGTGTGCATTTTTATTCACGACTGAATCCGGTTGGTTGGTTGGTTCATGGTTTAACATCCACATTACCAAAGTGATAATAATCGCATACATTTTTTTGTTACCACAATACCATGCGGGTTTTTTTTTATTTTTTTTTATGAGTTTTTTTTTTGTTTGTTTCATTTAGCGAAGTAGAAACTGTATGGGTTTCAAATGTGAGCAGGAAAAAAATATCGCCATCTACGGGGTTGAACCCGGGTTACCTGCGTGCCGAGAGGGTATCTTATCACTGCACTACCTCAATTACCTAGAGACAGGAGGTGCATTTAATTACTTATAGATAAACGTTTTTCATCCCGTATCCAACGATGATCTGCCGTTGTTCTTTGTTCCAGTTTACTGTCCCACTGGCATTAATAGTGTTCGAGGACTAGCAGTTTTGGCGTAGTTGTTTCCCTTCTCCTTTCTCATGCCGGCTTGGGACCGGCAACGGCGGAGATATGATCTGCCGGAAGTTAGGCATCGCTTGTATCCCTTATTGAATACGCACTCGCAAACGACCCAAAGTGCCAAATTTTGTGCGGGACCCCATATTTTCTTCATAACCAATGTGCTGCATATGACCTAAAGTACGCCTTTATCGAATAAAAAGGGCATGAGCAATTGTCCAGCAATTCAAACACTTGTAATGTTATTGATAACAATTTGCGAGTTTACTAAATACATTGTTTTAGATTGCACTTTGAATTCCAATTATCAGAACAAACTTTTTTTTTACGAGAAAAGACAAACATACTATTTGAAGTGACCTAAATGTTTCTTTATCATTTTAACACACTATTCGATAAATTTGTATTGTGTTCTGAAATCAGCTATTTTGCGTGTTTTTGCTCATGGGGTAGTTCACGCAAACATGCCCGGGACCATGGGTCTGTCAGGGTGGCAATAGCCTCCAGACTCAACAAGGCTCTCAAAAAACCCTATAAACGACAGTTTTCAATTAAAAAATGTAGGTATAGTCAACAACCTTAAATATCATCATCATCATCAGTCCCTTGCCCGATTTGGGCGTTGGGGGGACTGAAAGGCAGCAGCAACAGACAGTGCTCTGCACTGAGTTCTATTTTGGGCGGTGGTAAGCAAGTCTGGCATCTCGAGTTCGGTCCATTCTTTTATGTTTGCGACCCAACTCTTTCTCTGACGACCTCGCAGGCGGCTTCCTTCGAGAGTGCCTTGGAGGATGGTCTTAGACAGGGTGTTGTGTCGGGTCACGTGGTCAAACCAAGCAAGATTGCGCCGTTTCACGGTTGCCAGAAGGGGTTCATGTGGGCCCACCAGGGAAGTGACAGTGCTCCGTACATATTCGTTGGTCTTGTGCTCGCAGTACGAGATGCGGAGCAACTTCCTCAGGCACTTGTTCTCAAAGGCCTGGATTTTCTTTTCTGAGTCTGCAAGCAGTGTCCAAGTCTCACAGCCGTAGAGTAGAATAGACACTACGAGGGACTTGTAAAGCCTGTACTTGACGGTGAAGCTGATGGAGTTACTTCGCCAGATCCTGTCCAGCCTGGCCATTGCGGATGTTACTGTACCTATCCTGATACGGATCTCTGCTATGCAGCTACCGTCTTTGGACAAGGTGGCTCCTTAAATATAAAATTAAGTAAAAACAAAAAATATGTCATGACAACTGAATGACGTCAATGACGCGTATGCACCGCGCGCGCCCCTTATAGAGTTCACTATGACGCACTGGCATATCTGCGAGGCGTTTTCAAAAGAACTGAGATATTTCAACATCAGAATCAAGTCAAAGACAAAAGGTAGAGACCCTTGACAATGAAGACAGCTCTCACTGTGAGAACTTGGATTTTATCTTGTTTGTCTACCGTACTGAAAATATGGTAGACTTTAGGGCGGGGCTGTCGGAGCACGTTTCGTAGAATGCAAAGGGCATAACAGGCGGGCGGGGCGCATGGTCTGGCAAAGAAGAAATAAGACAAACAAATTAATGACGTCACGTCTAGCCACTGTAACCTTGCTGTTGAACGTCGATTTGGCGCGAAGAGCTGTGTGTGCGTATGTATGTGTGTGTGTGCGTATGTATGTAAACACGAAAATCTCCGTGCCAGTACTCACAAACTTGAAACTCACACTTTATTAAGTTGGTGCCTAAGAGAGCCTCCGAGCATGTTGTAATTGGATGTCTCGTTGAAGACATAAAAGACCGTTGAAAGAAAGTCAGTTGACCCAGATTAGAGTCCGCAATTTTGGTTATATGCACTTGAAATTTTGTATATGGCTAATTGGTAGAAAGACATTGGATGAGTTCGTTAGCCAGCTTTGTACCTCTTCAACATTTTCGAAAATAAAAGTTCAATGCGGGGAAAAAAAATGTCAAAAGTAAGACTCCTTGATTTCATCAGAAGAATCAGAACAGTGATGGTGACGTAAAAGCACCAAACGCGTCAGTGTTTTATACAATGTTCCTAATTGACGCAAATCAATAGCACTTCAGCGTTTTACATGTATACATGTATGAGCAGGCGCGATGGTCTCCTTCATTTATTTTTGTATGATATTTGCGAACGTATTGTGGAAAATGTGGAATATACATGCAAGCTCATACAGAGAGGCTTTGTGGGCGTGGGCCATTCCACCTTAGTCTTCAAAATGGCCGCTGTGGCTACGCCAGCCCACAGAACGTATAACCGGTAGGAAGCGCCGTATGTCTGCCGTGCCTGTACGTGTTTGTGTGTGCCATTCTGCCGTTTGTGCTTGTGTGTGCCATTGCCGTGCGGATCAGGCTGGGGGAGGGCCTGGGTGGGGGTGGGGGGGTGAAAGGGAAATACTGAATGAGTTCGTAATCCAGCGTTGTACCTGTTCAACTTTTCAATAATAATTAATTCATTATTGCAATGTTTTGGAGCCACAATTTACTTCCATCAAACAGTCAGCGCTGGAAGAGGCTGTGTGGAACAAAACAGTCAGCTCTGGAATAGCGCGTCTTTCGGATGAATAACGTGAAATATAAAATTCGTCCTAGTGTACACGGCGTCGTGAGACCAGCGATGTCATGACGTAAAGCTTATAGTGACGTCATTTTGCTGCTCGAACTATTCTTCTTCTTCAGAATTCCTGTTGCTACTCCAGCCCGCAGAGCATACTAATGGCGGGATGTAACTTGATGCCTTATTGAAGACATTAAAGACCGTTCATAGAAACTCGGTTGATCCAGATTATAGTCCGTACAGCACACAGAGAGTAATAATGGCGGGAAGCGCCGTGTCAGTGTCCGTCTTTATTTGTGTGCGCCGGCGTGTGTTGATCAGAGGTTGGCTTAGAGCTGTTCTTAATTGGACGAACTTCTGGTCAGCAAACCTAGATCGGAGAAGATCGGCGATCTTTTGGTTTGTTTCTTAATTGAGGTTGATCGAACCTAGGCGAACTTCAGCAAACCAGGTTTGCCATGGTTCTCTTTCTTAACTGAAGTGCTTGATTTGGCGTACTTCCTGGTTCAAAATGGCTGCCGCTATGCCGCTTCGCGATTTGAACGATGTTTGTTTTTGTACTCCTTGCAGTAGCGACACCACAAACAGCGTTGCGCCTCCCACAAATCAATAAAAAAAATAGGTCTTGTTCTTCGCACGAGTAAAATATCGCCGTCCGCCATATTTGTTTGTATCGGTGACTGTCTTCTTATCTCCAACGCAGATGAGGGAAAAAGTTTTGACCAATCAGAGAAAAGGTTTGCCTTGGTTTGCTCAACACGTTCAGCGAACCTTTTCCGACAGCGAACTATGGTTTGCCGAGGTTCGTGAACTACTTCGAACTAGGTTCGCCGTATCTTTAGATCGTCCAATTAAGAACCAACCTGGTTCGTCCGAGATCGTGAACTGTAGTTCGTTAGAGTTCGCGAACTAAAGTTCGCTTAATTAAGAACATGCTTTATTAGGGAGGACTGAAATGGATCAGAGGAGTATGCCTAAAAATATGAACAACTCTGAATGTTCCTAAAAGAAAAACGCACGTGAGCTCCAAACAATACGGTAGACTTTGGGATGCCGAAATCCTCATCTTGTTTACTGTTTTAATCTGTTTCTGAAAAGAATTAATTTCTACTGAAGAAGTTGAAAGGGTACAAAGCTGGCTAACGAACTCATCCAATGCCGCCTTTCTCCAAACTAGCTCTATCGGGTCATCTGCATTTTCTTCTGAAAGCGCGACGATGTCACGTGTGTCTGTGCGTGTTCGTTAGTAGTGCGTGCATGCGGCACGCGCTCCAAACATCTCCAAGAGACATAGATCCTCTTGCGCTCTCCGGGCGCATGAGGATCTATGCCTCTTGGAGATGCGCGCATATCTGTGTGTGAGAGAGAATTACATCATATTTAGAGGATAAAGTCAGTGTCTGCGTGGTTACGGAATTGCCTCTTTTACATCACGCCACTGTCTGACTTTCTCTAGAAGTCAAGTTTTTATTGTGGTTTTTTTTTTTTACTGTTTTAATTCTTTTCTGAAAGAATTAATTTTTAGTAAAGAAGTTGAAAGGATACAAAGCTGGCTAACGAACTCATCCAATGTCTTTCTCTAAACTAGCTATATCCAAAATTTCAATGACAACAATTACGGACTCTAATCTGGGTCACCCGACTTCCTATAAACGGTTGTTTATGTCTTCAATTAGACATTCAATTACAATATGCTCTGAGGCTTTCTTAGCCACCCCTTTAAGAAAGTATTTCGCTAAGTTTCAAGCTTGTGTTTACAGAAATATCGGAGATTCTCTTGTTTACATATATACGCGCGCACACACACACACACACACACACACACACACACACACACACACACACACACACACACACACACACACACAAACATACATACGCACATACGGCGCTTCGCGCCAATGTACGTTCAGCAGCGAGGTTAGCGTAACTAGACATGATGTAAGCTTTATCTTGTTACTTCAATTGTTACAGTTTAGGCCTGCCCGCCTTTGACATCATGGACATGCTATTAAATTCGCCCCATCGCGACCCGTCCTAAAAAGTCCCTTCTATAAATAGAACTATGCCACCATAAACTCATGCAGAAGGTTCTTGTCAATGCACAAGCCACTGTCAGCTACTGCGATGTGTACGTTTACAGACCTCCCGCGATTTTGTCTACAAGGAATTGAAGAATGTGGGATAAATAGATTCCATGTCATTAGTATATAATAAAAATTAGAAAACATGTACATCACTCGACAGCAAGATCACGTCATCTTCGTGTAGTTCGTTCACAATTTCTTTGACACCTCATTCTTGCAGTACATATGTTTCTTGAGAAGGCTCTTTACAGGAAGAAAAAGCAAATACTAAGTAATTCTGCACCACCAGCTAATACGTATACCAAGACAAATCTGCGTCGGAGCGAAAAGTACCACGTGTTCAAAAATGGAGATTTCTTCCGGTCTCACGACGACAACAATCTACCCCAAGCACGTACTTGCTTCTTAACGTCAATATGGAACCTTCAAGCGAAGGCGATCGAACATTACGCGTCGACTAAAGTTACATGTTACTACATGTGCGGCCGACATGTTGCACATTTATAGTTATAGACTTATGACATTCACAATCTTTTTAACCCTGCCAGTGCCATGATGAATTTAGCGTCTGAAGCGACATTTGCGTGAAGAACACAGATGAAAATGCGACAAAAGTGTGCATAAAGAACATATGACTAACAAGAGACATAAATCCTCATCAGCCCCCGCGACGGCGGGGGCCCATGAGGGTTTATGTCTCTTGGAACTCGGTGTCGTTCGCCTTGTCCCGGCGGTTATAGGGGTTGATACTTCTAAAGGTTCAAGCCTTACCCAGAGCGTGCATGTGGTTCAAGGCAGCAGTGACGTAGACAGACGCATTCATCATTTTTTTGGTGCAGACGGGGGTACACAGAGATGTAACCTCCACTATCTGCCTCTTTGGCGGAATGACAAAGTCATTGCTTCCAATCATCAACAGCCCTTCGTCGTAGGGGCGGAGCTTTCGAGTGTAGTACAAGGCCAGGCCGGACGAGTCATGATACGCGCCTGAGAGTTCGGGGTTGTTCCAGTGAAACTGTCGGACACAAGATACGTTGTTTTCATCCATACGTCACGGGACCAATCACTTTAGCGCAAACCGTACCATGTGACCTCGCTACAAAAACTCTTGTTTTCATCCTTAGGTCACTCGACCAATCTCTTTAGAGTAAACTGTACCACATGACGGAGCTACGAAAACCCTTGTAGCGACTAATGGCGGACTTTTTGTAGCCCTCTTTCTGACGCGTCTTGGATGCCAGTTTTGTTCTATAAAAAGATCATCAGAACGTTCTAAAGTACAAAGTTACTTAGTGTTGTTCGAAACAACAAGCAAACTACTGGAGACGGCAATGTCATGAAAGATCTTAAATTACGTCATAAGTCTATTATGTATAAATGTGTATTTCTTTTACGTCAGTCATGTATGGCGTGATCCAGGTCGGAAGATTTCTTCTTGATTTCTTTTACGAAAATAGTGAAGCAATAAAAACAAATACGTTAATGGTAGCAGGTGCTTGCTGCACGGACCCTTGTAGGCCTGAGGGAGGTCAAAGGAACTATTGTACCACTCAGGCCTTCCGGGTACAATGGTTCCTTTGACCTCCCTCAGGCCTACAAGGGTCCGTGTAGCAAATCCCTGCGACCAATAACTTATATTGTAGCGACTAATGGCGGACTTCTTGTAGCCCTCTTTCTAACGCGTATTGGATGCCAGTTTTAGTCCATAAAAGAGCACCAAAACGTTCTTAAGCACAATGTTACGTAGTGTTGTTCGAAACAATGCAGACGGCTTTTTCTCCCTACTGTCTGCACTGCCTGTAGCTCTTGATATTGGATGTGTGTTGCTAAATGGTCTTAGCTTTATTTAGGCCCCATGTGTTAGGTTTATTTAATGTACTGGACCGGCTGGCGTCATACATTCAATGTTCTGTTTAGGGTTTTTTTTCACAAGCAGTGCAGGCACGTCCTGAGAAAGTCTTGTTGCTGTCGGGACGTTAAGCAATGTACAGTCAATCAATCATTCAGCCCCGACACATCACAGCAATATATGGATCGAGCATGATAGTTCAAGGGTGGTGCCAGAGTAGCTTGGCGCCTATGGGCGCCAAGCTATTCTGGCTCCACCAGTCCCTTGAACTATCATGCTCGATCCATATATTGCTGTGATGTGTCGGGGCTGAATGATTGATTGATTGTACATTGCTTAACGTCCCGACAGCAACAAGACTTTCTCAGGACGTGCCTGCACTGCTTGTGAAAAAACCCTAAACAGAACATTGAATGTATGTCGCCAGCCGGTCCAGTACATTAAATAAACCTAACACATGGGGCCTAAATACTAAGACCATTTAGCAACACACATCCAATATCAAGAGCTACAGGCAGTGCAGACAGTAGGGAGAGTTTTAAAAAGGCAAATACAGGTGAATGGACAAAGGGTAGACAGAAACACATGCCCCAGAATAGAGTGGAAAACCCACCCTGTGGGGCTGACCAGGGTGACCCTGGGAACTAAAAAGTAGTTAACCCCACCGAAGTCCCCCAGGGCAGACCCGGGTGGGGGAGGGGCTGAATGAGATAAGTAATAATAATAATAATAATAATAATAATAATAATAATAATAATAATAATCACGGTATTTGTAATGCGCTTATCTAATAATTATTATAACTCTAAGCGCGCACTCACAACTCGCGCACGCATGCGCACGCTTTTGACAATGACTCACGTACCACAAATACATTACGACAGTCAGACTGGAAGGAGGAGAGAGAGAGTGTTTCTGACAAAGAGAGAGTGGGAGAGTGTTCTAAGTGGATGGACCGTAGACGGAGAAGGAGCGGGGGCCGAAAGTGCTGAGTTTGGTGCGGGGGATGTGGAGGAGGAGAGGGTCGGAGGCAGAGCGGAGGGAGCGGGAAGGAGTGTAGGGGTGAAGTAAGTTGGAGAGATAGGCAGGAGCGTAGCTGTAAAGGGATTTGTAGCAGAGAGGCAGAATCTTGTATTGGATGTGTTGGGGGATGGGGAGCCATTGGAGGAGTTTGAGCAGGGGAGTAATGTGGTCGGATTTCTTCTTTCTGAGGACGAGGTGGGCAGCATTGTTCTGGACGCGCTGGAGAATGAAAGTGGTGGAGTGAGGGAGGCCGGAAAGTAGAGAGTTGCAATAGTCGATGCGAGATAAGATGAGAGAGACAGTAAGTTTGGTGGCAGCTTCGGTGGTGAGGTATTTTCTGACCTGACTGATGCGACGGAGGTGGAAATAGCATCAGTGCCCGGGCCGTGGCAGAGACAAAGCTGGTCATGGAATGAGAGGAATCGAGGATAACGCCGAGGTTTTTGGCCGAGTCAGAGAGGGGGATGGGGGTGCCGTCGAGTTGAAGATGGAGAGAGGGAGGGAGCTGGGAGAGTTTCTGGCGAGTGCCTACCAGCATGGCTTCCGTTTTGTCGTCATTCAGTTTAAGTTTGTTTGCTGTCATCCAGTTTTTCACATCTTCGTAACAGTCAGCCGTGGAAGTCAGTAGTGACTGAGTGTTGTCGAGTTTGTCTTTGTCTAGTAGTTGTGAGTCGTCAGCGTAGAGGTGGCGGTGTATTTGATGAGACTGGATGATGTTGGACAGAGGAGAGGTGTAGAGTGTAAAAGGGCTGGGCGACGGACCCCTGTGGAACTCCGCAGGAGAGCCTGAATGGGTTAGAGGAGACGCCGTCGATGGTGATGGACTGCTGTATGTCGGAGAAGTAGGAGAGAAACCAGGAGTGAGCAGAGTCAGTGATGCCAAAGAAGTGTTGAAGGCGGTGGAGGAGAATAGAATGATCCATAGTGTCGAAGGCGGCAGAGAAATCGAATAGTGTAAGAAGGGAGATGTTGCCCGAGTTGGTGGAGAGGAGCAGATCGTTCAGGATCTGTAGAAGGGTTGTTTCAGTGCTGTGATGTTTGCGATAGGCAGACTGGAAGGGACTGAGGAGATTGTTGTCGGCGAGGTAGAGGTTGACCTTCTCAAGAAGCTTGGACAGGAAAGAGAGATTGGAGACTGGGCGATAGTTCTTGAGTTCGTTTGGGTCGAGGCTGTGTTTTTTGAGGAGAGGACGGACGATGGCGGACTTGAAGATATCGGGGACAGAGCCATTCTCTAGAGATGTGTTGATGATGTCGGTAATAAAGGGCAAACGTTTTGGAAGGCCGTTCCGGTAGAGAGAGGCCGGGAGAAGGTGTAGTTCACAGGTTTGAAAGGCATAGACTTTATGATCTTGAGAACTTCATCCTGAGAGACAGGGCGGAAGAACGAGAGGGGAGTGCCAGAAAAGGGGAGGGGGGGGGGGGAGGGAGGGCAAGGCGGAGAAGGTAGAGTATCGCGTGTGTTGCGCAGAGTTTGGATTTTGTCAGATAAAATAGGTGGAAAAGGCGGACGGGAGTTCTTTTTTGCTGTGTGTGTGATGGGGAGAGGAGAATCTTTAGAAGTGCCTAGAAATGTGTTCATGGTAGTGTAGAGGGTTTTTGAAAAAGTGGATTGCAGGATTTTATTTTGAAGGTGTTTACGTTTGGAATCGGAGTTCATTCTGCGGACTTTGGATCTGGCGGTTTGGAAGATCTGTCTGTGAACGGTGAGATCGGATGAGCGCCAGCGCGTTCTGCTTGTCGGCGCTCACGCTTGGCCTCAGCTATGTCGTCAGTGAGCCAGGGGGAGGGGAGTCGGTCGGGCATGGAGCAGGTGGTGACAGGGGCATGGGTGTCTAGGAGTTTTCGAAGGGAGGAATCGAAGTGGGATGCAAGATCAGGAGAGGGGGCGGGGTCCAAGAGAAGGTCGACGGCTTCGTCGAAGAAGCTCTCTCGGTTGACAGAATTTAGTTTACGACGCGAGACAAGGAGCGTGGTTTTCTTTCGGGGGACGTAGTTTGAGAGAGACGAGAATAGCGAGGTGGTCAGAGGGGAGCACAGAGGAGATGTCAGAGTCGAGAAAGAGTTGATCGGAGGTGCGGGTGATGATCCAGTCGAGGGTGTGGCCGAGACGGTGGGTGGGTTTAGTGATGTGTTGTGTAAGATTGTGGTTTAAAAGTGACTTGCAAAGGCGTTTTGTGTCAGGGTGGTCGGGTTTGTCGAAGTGGAAGTTGAAGTCGCCAAGAAGAATGTGTTTTCGGGGTCGTGTACTGTAATGGTCGAGGAGGAGGTCAAACTCGGTGAGGAACATGGAGTTTGTGAGTTTGTTTTGAGAGCTTGGAAGGGGGCGATAGATACGTGAGAAGATGAGAGACTGGCCAGGGAGTGTTGCTACGGCCTCGACAGATTCAAAGGAGGTATGAGCAAAAGGTTTAATTGATTGATTGTACATTGCTTAACGTCCCAACAGCAACAAGACTTTCTCAGGGCGTGCCTGCACTGCTTGTGAAAAAAACCTAAACAGAACATTGAATGTATGTCGCCAGCCGGTCCAATACGTTAAATAAACCTAACATATGGGGCCTAAATAAAGCTAAGACCATTTAGCAACACACATCCAATATCAAGAGCTACAGGCAGTGCAGACAGTAGGGAGAGTTTTAAAAAGGCAAATACAGGTGAATGGACAAAGTGTAGACAGAAACACTACCCCAGAATAGAGAGGAAAACCCACCCTGTGGGGCTGACCAGGGTGACCCTGGGAACTAAAAAGTAGTTAACCCCACCCAAGTCCCCCAGGGCAGACCCGGGTGGGGTATGAGCAAAAGGGAGAGACTGAGAGAAGGAGAGGTGAGCAGAAAGACAGTCCCTGTAGATGATGGCAATGCCACCCCCTCTGGAAGCGCGCGGGAAGGAGGCCAGGCAGTAGCCACTCGGAGTGACGCTGGCGATGATGGGTTCATCGCCAGCTGGGCGGAGCCACGTTTCGGTGATCACGACAACATCTAGGTCATTGTCTAGAATGAAATCTGAAATCACGTCGGTTTTGCCATCTTTGCAGACAGACTGTGCATTGAACAGACACAGTTTCAGGTTGGATGAGGCAAAAGAAGAAGAGGAAGAAGACACGGACGAAGAAGAGGACAAAGGAGGAGGAGGGGGAGGGAGGGGGAAGGGGGTGGGGGAAGAGGAGGGAGGGGGAGAGGAGGAAAAGATGAGGAAGGAGAACCGGACAAAAAAAGAGGGTTAGGGAGGAGGGGGAGAGAGGGGAGTAGGAAAAGATGCGGGAGAGGGAGGGGGAGGTTGAAGGGGAGGGGGAGGAGAAGAGACGAGGAGGAAAAAGCGGGCGAAGGAGGAGGGGGTGTGGGGAGGAAGAAGGAGGGGGAGGATGGCGAAGAAGGAGACGGTTGGGGAGAGCAGGGAGAGGTGGATGAGGAAGAGAGGAGAAGAAATGGGAGAAGAAGGAAGGGAGGGGGAGGCGGGGGGGGGGGGGGGACAAGAACGAGGAGGAGGGGGAGATGGAAGGGGTGGAAGGGTATAGGGGAAAAAAAGAAGTGTGTGTTTGTGTGTGTGGTGGTGAGTCGCGCCTTCTGCTTGTTCCGCCCCTGGGGCCTCGCTGTTGCGATCGGATGCCGCGTAAGGCGTAATCTTAAGACGAATGAATACTTCCATAGCACAGGTGTTTCAAATATTTTGCTCGTGAGTACATAAGCACGCACAGCACGCACATCATCATTATCATCTTCATCATAGTTGTAGATTGTTTACGTAAAAATAGAGGATAATAGAATGTCACACGTAGAATTGTTGAGAATTTTCAGAATAGACAAAATGAAGAGTAATGCCACCGACCAGTCACGCTACTGCCCACGATTTCCTAGAAATAACCCGCATGTGACTATTGTCAAACGAGCTCATGGTTGTCAATCTGACCACGTGACCGTACAACAAAACCAGTGTAGGCGGGTGGAGCGACAGATTTGTAACATAACTCATCGTTCTGCCGAATTTGAAAGTTCCACCATTCCAGCTGAACGTGTTAACTCATTTAAACCTAAGGACACATTTGCCAAATTCTGGAGGTTCACTAAAGGGGCTAGACCTACCGAACCAAGGGATCCTATATTGAGTGTCATTTAAATATACTAAATTTCAAAATATTGAAACGAAAACTGGCCAAGTATTTAAAATTAGTTAAATATTGCTCTTGTGTTGTTATTTTGTTTACATAAATGACCTTAAAAATAAATAATTTAAATTACTCATTTTTTTCGGCCATGGATTGGGTAGTACGATGTCCAATTCTGCCAGCGTTAGCCTCACCTATCTGGTTTGTGAGTATTCTATAACTCGAGGCAAACTTGTATCGTTACATTGTTGTGTATTGTCTTGTGCATCTACTGTGGGAATTCAGGACCGCATTTAGTAGTGCACCTTCGTGTTTCTGTATGTATGTTTCTCCTGCCTACTTCCTAAGTTCCGGAGAAAGACATGGGTTATAAGCGAGACCTGATGCATCCTTTTTGAGGATGTAGATGATCGTCTTGTTTTATACCTGCGTATTTCTCTGTGGGCTGGCGATTGGGTGCCTGATAGGCGGGAGCAAGGGATCTAACTGTTTGTCTGTCCAGCGCTGAGTAATTCCCCTTTGTATGTGTCCAGTAGTATGATGGACTAATCTTTTTCAAGAACATGCATTTCTCAAACCCCTGCTTTTGTCATATATTAATACATAGCGGTATCTGGAAATTGTACCAACAAGATGTGTATAGCTTCATAAGCTTCTGAACAAACGCGTATCTAAAAAACACAAATATTTTATAAATGTCATTTTAAAAACAGAAGTTAAAAAGTACTATTAATTTCTGAGACTTCATGGTGGTACAAGTTCCAGGTATATACGTTAGATACCTCCCTAGCAAATTTCAACTTTCAAAGATGAAGTTTGAGGTTTTTATGCCGCCAAATGGATATATCTGGTGTTTTCTGATTTTAGATGACATTTATGCTTTGTAGGCAACCCCACCTCTCACTTTTGAGACTCTATATCTCCGGTTCTAGTATATGTAATACAACAGTTTTGACTGTATGTGAAACTAGAGACCTCAGAGTTACCAAAATTTCATTTGTTTTCAACAACCCTAAAATAATATTTTTGTCAAATTTCTGGGTAGGTCTAATGACTCCGTACCAGTTGCAAGAGATTGATCAACCATGATAATTCAATTGGTGGCGCCAAGCTAATCTGGAACTACCCTTGAATTATCATGGTTGGTCCATCTCCTGCTGTAGGATGTTGGGGCTAAATGGGTTAATATCCCCTTCCTTTTCGTGAGCAGCATTTTCTCGAAGAGCACGTTCGTAATCGGAAAGAACGGTACCAAATTTACATTACCTGCAGCGCAAGATTCGTGAAGCCTTTGGGGCCGAGTCTGATGCCAGTGTTCTTGTGAGAACACTCGCCTTTCTGCCCCGCTTTAAGGACGCCGATTATGTCAAAGCACTTATCGTGGGCAGACTTTGCTTCACAGGTAAACGGCGAGAAGTACGTTTCCTCTATCACTGAAATAACGTGCATAATAATACTAATACTAATAATAATAACAATAAATTAATAATGATAAAATAATTATCACATCATCATAATACAAGTTTGTTTTTCCTTCGACCGATGATGATGATGATGATTATTATTATTGGGCGATCATTGGTCGCCCAATGATGATGATAATAATAATAATTATTATTATATAATATCAACAACGACTATCATCGTCATCATCATCAATATTATTATTATTATTAACGGGCGGACGGTGCACCCATTGCTTTAGGTGCGAAGCTTGATACTGGGCGCCGTGTCAACTTGTATTCTTTCGTGTCACCGTAAACCCATTCAGCCCTGACGCACTACAGCAGGAGATGGATCGACCATGATAATTCAAGGGTAGTGCCAGATTAACTTGGCGCCAACAGGCGCCAAATTAATCTGGCACTACTCTTAAATTATCATGGTCGATCCATCTCCTGCAACTGGTGCATAGTCGTTAGATGACGCCTCCAAAATTTGGGAATTGCGTGCGTGGGGCTGAATGATTTCATTCTTTCCCGGGTTCTCCGGTTCCTCCTCCCCTCCACCAGGTCATACAAGCCATCCAAATTTCAGTAGCTGAGCTTACCATTCGCATCACATGAATGTCAGGTCGTCACACACCCTTCTGCCACCCCCCCCCCCCCACCCCCCTCCCCACCACCACCACCACCATTACTTGGGCTTCCCTGATGGCTTACGCTGGCTAAATCGGCTCGCAATTACATTCTTTGTGAAAACGCCAGCACGGGCGTGTATCCATATACTGATTTTACAATTATTTCACCAAACGGCGATATAAATTCACGAATTATAGTGGAATAACTCGTCTAAGTACAGTTTCAGGATACATATAGTGAATATTGTGAGCCTGCCCACAAAACTAGGAATGCCTGCTACAGTCATTGACAACAGGCTAGCTGAAAACGCAGAGCTTGGTTGCTGAATTATGGGTGCAGAAAGCATTAACAGAACAATGAAAATACTAAAGAAAATGTATATATATATTAGGTCAGTGCTTGATATATGTATTAGGTCAGTGCTAATGACCGTAAAATATATTGAAGAACAAATGTTATGGCATGAGTCTGCATTTTGTGTGACGTTGCAAAATGAAAACCCGCGAGCCCAGATCAATCTTAGCTTGATAGTTCGGTACAAAAATGGCTGGCCTTTCCAAATCCGTGGCTGAGTGTAACCCTTTAAACATGCACTTGGTTTTAATTCATTCAACCCCGACAGATCACAGCAAGACATGGATCGAGCATAGGCACCAAGCTATTCTGGCAACACCCTTGAACTATCATGCTCGATCTGTCTCTTGAATTGCAATACAATCCTTCAGAGGGCAACTTCAAAATTTGGGGATTTCAGTTCTGGGGTAGAATGTGTTAAGGATGCAGACAAACGACTACTATCTTGTCAAAATACAAAAAATGCGAATGCATACTTAATACTAACGATAATAAAGAATGTTGTGAAAGCTTGGGCAGGGAAGGCATTGTGTCTAGTGAAAGGCTGGGACCCTAAGGAACGTCAAGAAGTCATTCTTAAAGCATTTTCATTGATGTGAAATCACAGTCCATGTGAGTGCTTCGACCTTAAGCGTTTTTCGTCATTTCCGTTTTTGAGTTAGGCGTATGGAACTGCGTCAACAAAATTAGTTCGTCTTATCCGACTTTTGAGAGGAGAAACGTATTAGACTTATCCGAAGTTCGACTTAAGCAAGTTCATGTAATTCGTTGTAAAATTAGTCATAGAAAGAACAGCTTTGGCCGGGAAAATGTTTTTGTTCGACTTAAGCATTTTTCGACTTATCTTATCCGTTTTCGACTTACGCGTATGAGACCGTAGTTTCTTTCAGGCATGAGGGTACCGATGTTGTTGCTGTTGTCTGTCTCTTTCTTTCACTCACTTTTACCCCGTCATTTGAAAAATTCATTTTAGGTGTCATTAACATCTGACGTGCTTTTGTCAGCAAACCTTCTATCGGGTCTTTTTTTCTGTTTCAACATGACTTTTGATGTCTTATTCTTATCTTAGAAGAATGGTGTGTTATGAACATAATGTTGATCCATAGCAAAAACCCACACACAAAAAAAAAAACAGCGCTTAAAAACAGCAACTCTGGGTAAAAAAAATTGACTTGTCTGAATGACAGATAAGCCGAATGAGGTTCGACTTAAGCGCCGTCGACAGGTATTATTTTCATTTTTATTTATTTATTATTATTATTATTATATCGTTGTTGTTACGTTTAAGGTGATACAAAGAAACTCTGTCACACGGGTGTATGTCGTACCCCCCTTGCATCCAAAGAGCACCATGTGGTGTAGGACCTGTTTGTTGTCAATGACAGCCATGGTAGCGATCAGATGAACGTCACTTTCATTATCCGGTGGGTCAAACACAATGCACACGTAGGTCGTCTCTTTTGCCGGCACCGGTGTATTAGGGAGCCGGAAGGTTAACTTCTTTACATCTGAAAGTAAGAGGCTGGAGTTCAGTCAACAACATGGCACGCATCTAGATTGTCTGTTCTGTTATGAATGTAACGTTGAGTAAGAGTAAGAGGCTGGAGACCACGCTATCGCACTAGACGCATCACAACAACCATTTGTATCATACGATAATAGATATATAGACGCCACACCAACAACAAATCCCGTCCTAAGCTGTTCTTTGTCAGTCGGACAATAATTTTACAATGGATAACTCAAACTCGCTTAATCCTTTGCCTGTCGGTAGCGGTTTTAGTCGCGATGATTCCTGTAGGAATCATCGCGACTAAAACGGCTACCGACACCCAAGGGGTTACGTGGAACTTCTCACAAGTCGAACATGTTTCTCACCGCCTAACTCGGATAAGTCGAACTAAGGCAAGATACAACCCGTACGCCTACACACAAATAAATAAACAAGATGGGCCCCCAGCCCAAAGTTGTTTGTATTTTCAAGATTATCATTCTGATCCATTTCCCGACCCTAACCCACCCGTTGATCCACACACACTGGCACACAGAAATAAAGATGGACACACGGCGCTTCCCGCCATTCGTAAACTATGTGAGCTGGCGTAGCGATAGCTATTTTGAAGAAGAATAATAACGATCAGCGAAATTACGTCACTTCAAGCTTCACGTCATGGCATCGTTAGTCCCACGACGCCGTGTTCATAGTGACGACTTGATGTTATACTATGCCACGTCACTCATCGCAGTACTAACATTTTACGTATTAGAGGGTCACACTTCGCAATTCAAGTTCTTTCTGATTTTTACACCTAGAGCTTACAGGTCACAATTTGACCAAATCCTACCCCAGAGCCGAGACAAACAGCAGTCTTGTGCAAACACTGTTTATGAAAACTCATGCGGATATTAACAAAGACAGTACATTATAAGACAGATCACTCCTTCATAAGGCTTACTGAAAAAAGCGAGGTCAGTTGCGTCCCATGGTGTAATCGTGTTGTAGCCATACGTCTATCACTATCTGGTAATGGGCTCGAGCTCTGACGCGAGGCTTTTTGAAGGGTAGCAGGTGCTTTTTATGTGTGCATTGCGGAAAACTGTTTTAAAATCACATGAGCTTTTCTTCTAAGATTTGTTTTCTATTTCTAATCGAAAGATTTTTTTCGGGAAAGTCGTAATTAGCAGGGAAAGTGTAACAGCAAAATAAATAAATCAGGCATTTCATTGTTGCCGTGTGAGTTAATATCTAGTACACACACACACACACACACACACACACACACACACACACACACACACACACACACACACACACACACACACGTGCACGCAAACAGACACACATGCACACAAACGAACACACATACAAACAAACCACCAGCACAGGACTAAATAAAAAATAATTTACAGCAAACATCAGTTGTTTTGAACAATCTCACAAGAAGATCAGTTTATTAATACACGTTCAACTTGCAGCAGGTATTATCAAGCAAACCAAATAGTGATTATACACAGGCCACGCTAACCATCTTATGCATACACCCGTTAGAAACTGTAAACAGTACCTGGCGTTGTATGCACAAAGAGATTAATAAGAAATTATCACTGATTACCTGTTCTTTCTCCTCCTCTCCATTCATCCCTCCACCCAACACAAAATTTATGACAAAATTATTCATCGTACATAAACTAGCAGGTCAACATGAATATACACATTAGGCTGAATTATCATAAGACGTACAACAGACAATACCATCAGTCACATGCCCACTGCCTTTAGATCTAAAAGTCATTATCAGGTAAACAGATAAACATATCATCACCGATCAGAATTATGTTCTCCAACAACCCCCTCCTCACCCACCAGACCTTCGGCTGCTTCCAGTGGGAAACTAAACCCCTTACAACAAGGGCAGTCGCATGGTTTGCCACAAGCTCTGTCCTCTTATCCTCCCCAAAATCTTCTGCCCCTTCTATTTGATCACGTTTTTTTTGTTGTAGGTGACTTGTTCTTTTATTGTTATTTCGTCTTGTACTATTGCACACAGATCTGACTTTGGCGGCAGTACAGACACTTTAATCTGAAGCGCTTTCAGAATCTTGGCATTAAAGCCGGGGCAGACTGAAACCTTTTGCATAGTTTTCCGTACGGTTGAAACTGACGGGAGGACAAAGATTTTTGCAAGCTTACGATATGCCTTGGGGCTTGCATGATACAAAGATAGAGCTGTTGTTTTGTCTGTCTCCGTCCATCTCCGGCCTTGTTTCTTTTTGTGTGTTTCACGCAACTGTGCTGAAATAAATTGAACACACGAATCAGGCAAAAACTGGGCCAAGCGGCTCTTCGCTGCTGCACCCTTCTTCTCTTTGAGTATTAGTCTTTTTTTTCCCTTGTTTGCCGTCTTTCTGTCGTAATTACATTTCTTCTGCAGGCAGTACAATCTGTTGCACACAGTTTTAAGAATTTTCTTCAAAGCTTTCTTTCTTGGTGAATGGCTGTCCTGACCACCTGTTGCTGCAGTTCCCCCCACATCAGTTTCTCCAGTGGACTCATCTGCACACACACAAGCAACCATACATTAAATCATTAATGATATCATGATAATCCACAGCATATTTACTCAGATCAAAAAAATCAATTCACATTTCATCTGACTGACAAGAAATGTATTTTCACACACACATTCAGGGGCGAACACACACAAAAAGGCCATCGAAAATTCAACTACATTTAAAGTCTGCTTGTCTGATTTTATTAGTCAACAGATTTTACGATCACAGTTGTGAAAACAACTCACACAACTGATCTTTTGTGCTGTCATTTTTGGGTATTTTTTTTATAAATTAAAATTTTCAGCTTACAAATTAAAATCAGATTCATATTTATTCATTGAAACTATCTGGTTGCAGTGACATGCGTGCCTGTTTGTGAGACGGCGCTTCTGAATCTGTAGCAGTATCCCTTGTCCAGGGTGGCTGTCTCTGTTGTTAATTGTGGGGGGTGGGTTGGGCACCGAAAACAAAGTCGACACACGTAAACTGGCTGTTTTCAAAATGGGCACTGCACAGCCTGCAGGAACGTGAACGCAGCTCAGCAGGTAAAAGTCCCAACAGATCTTCCCTGCGCAAATTCTGCATCCGGACGTCTGTTGGGAGAATAACAAAGACTGAAATAAAAGTACTAAAACACCACCAGCTAAACACTAGTCTGCAGGCGTAGTTCGTGAGAACAGTAAAGTGGACAAAGTTCTGCATGACCTTTCATACTTTTGTATTGTAAGTCTTGTTAGACAATGAAGGCGAAGTAGCTTTGCAATGTCTGAATTTTATCAACGATCTTACAACTCAAGGTTTCTTTGCTTTAATTTCTCACCAGTACTTTCCTCTTTCTGATCGGAACAAACTCGATTAAGAACGTGAAACTTACACAGGTTTCTCCCTATCAGTCGTATTGCCTTGAACGAAAGAGAAAGGTCCGTGTAGCCTAAAGAATACTTTTCCTCGCCCAAGTTAAGCACGTGTGGCACAACTGACTAGATCTAACTTGAGTTAGTCCACCATTAAGTGGATACAATGGGACAGGAAAACTGGTCTATGTACATCTGGCCCTCTTCTACATTTGAAAACAAAATTACTAGAAACGTATCATTACTCTGGATCTAAATGGTCGTTAGACCACTTTTCCACTGACATTTCTCGGAAGTCACGGCGTAGAGAGACGGCTAGGGTCTGTTTGCAGTTGGATCAGTTTTCCACTCCCCCAGATTTAAACCCAAAGGTACATATCACACAAGGGACCTATGCCTGAGTATCGCCCTGGCAACTCTAATGCAGAATCGAAAATTTTCGAGATAGACTCCTCTGCGCCATGAAATTATTTTACGGTCATAAAGTTATGCATTTATGCACATTAAGATAAGACCACAGAGTAATCAGCTTACCTTGTTTCTTCATTGGGGAAAAGGAAAAATGATATGCCGGTGAAACTTGGCTTGTAGCGCGCGTTCGAACAAGAAATTGCGCGGCAAAAGTCAGACCCTTGCCTCGTTTGGTCAGCCATGATTCAACACGATTACAAGGGAAAACAACTCTCAAAGCACGTCCTTGCACTCTCGGGGCGAGTGATTTGTCTTATAATGTATTGTCTTTGGTATTAATGAGAAGATAGGGGTTTTTTTCCTAAAAGAAAAATCAAAGTTATTTTCGCTGTTTTAAAAATAATTCCGAAAACATGGTGCTTAAAATTAGCTGATATTCACACCTAGGGCTTACAGGTCACAATTTGACCTAATCCTACCCGACAGCCGAGACCAACTGTAAACTTATCTAAATATCGCTTATGAAAAATCATGCGATCATGAATGAGAAGATTGTTCTTTTGTAAAAAAAAAATAAAAATAAAAATAAAAAAATAAAAAATAAAAAAGAAAGAAAGAAAAAAAAAAGAAGAAAAAAAGATTCAGTCATTTTAAGATGAATCCCAAATAATTCGTGAAATTAATCGCAAAAAAAAACATGAAACTATTATTTTTTCCAAAAGTATTTAATTATCACTCACTCACTCACACACACACACACACACACACACACACACACACACACACACACACACACACACACACGTGACAGTGGTGATGAATTGTGCATGGCTGGGGAAATGAACTAGTAAAAAGGCAGCTTTGTAGAATGAAGGGAGCGTCTGGCGGTTACGAAAAGGGTGGGGAGGCTGTTCCAAGTGGCGGGGCCAAGATGGGAGAAGGCACGCCCGCCACGTGTTTTACATTTGAATTGGGTAGGCGAAATTTACGTGTGTCAGAGGAAGAGCGGAGGGTGTGCGATGGAGTATACAGATGGAGTAAGTCAGAGATGTAGGCAGGGGAACTCAGGCTGAGAGAGTTAAAGCACATGCAGGACAATTTATACACTCAGTCGGAATGCGTTCTTGTACGGACAGCCAGTGGAGTTTCGTAAGGGCGGGGCGGATATAAACGGTCCCGATTACGCGCAGAATTAAACGGGCAGCACTGTTTTACACTCTCCGCTGCGGTTTATCTATCTGGGTTTTAGGCAGGCCGAACTTTGATCAGAGTTGTCTCATTCTTCTGTTTTTTGTGTCTTGTTTATGCGCAGAAGATGGTACACCTTTTAACACTTTTTGTGTGCTTCCACCCATCAGATGACTATAAAATAATAACTGTAAAAGTATTATTATAGGCCTTGAAGAATCATGTATGAATTACATTTTATTGCCCCTGATGTGATTACTTTACAACCTTCAAAACTACTATCTTCTGCGCGTAAGGTGTCCCTACATTTTGTTTAATGTTTCAACTGAACCCACCTTTTCCGCTCATTATTATGTCTGGAATTGCTTAATAACAGGTAGAAACAGTATTTCTGATGAATCCTTAGTGGTTTTGGGCCTGTACATCAAATTCTGTGATCTTGATATACCACCCAAGGACACCAAGTTATGCGCGGAAGATATCCAAACCAGTTCTCATTCACCTTATTTAAAGTCATTTTGCTACGTAATGCAAATTTTCAGAAAATACAGACACTAAATTATATATTTCTATCTTCAAAATGTCTGTCAATCAATTTTGATTTTGACATGATTGTGTAACACAGCTGGCACCCGTGATCTGAGCTGTGCACATATACTAAAGCAGGTAGAGCGGAACCCGCATTGTGATTTTGACAGAATAGCGGGTATGGAAGGTTTATTCTACTGTGAAAAATTACGTCGAAGGGATGCCAGACAACATCAGTACACCCCTGTACACTGACACGTGTGTACATCACACCGATGACCTCGTGACCTGCAGTATTGCGATACACTGCCGATAGTCGGCCGTGTTCTGCTTTGTGACGTAGGCTAAAAAAAATATGCATATTAATTCAAAACAAGGCCGATGCAGACGATAAATCCGCGACTCGGGTACAAAAACAATACACCCTCCAAACGATAAATTTCGACATTTGGCATTGTACGAACACCATAAAGCTCTAAGATAGTACACAAAGGTGGGCGAATTTAATAGCATGTCCATGATGTCAAAGGCGGGCGGGCTAAACCTCTAACAATTGAAGTCAAACAAGATAAAAATTACGGCATGTCTAGTTACGCTAACCTCGCTGCTGAACGTACATTTGGCGCGAAGCGCCGTATGTGCGTATGTATGTGTGTGCGTATGTATGTAAACAAGAGAATCTCCGACATTTCTGTACACACAAGCTTGAAACTTGGCGAAATACCTTCTTAAAGGGGTGGCTAAGAGAGCCTCCGAAAATATTGTAAGTGAATGTCTCATTGAAGACATAAAGAACCGTTTATAGGACATTGAAGACATAAAGAACCGTTTATAGGACATTGAAGACATAAAGAACCGTTTATAGTCGGTTGACCCAGATTAGAGTCCGTAATTTTTGTAATATTTACTTGAACTTTTGTATATCACTAGTTTGGAGAAAGACATTGGATGAGTTCGTTAGCCAGTTTTGTATCCTTTCAACTTCTTTAGTACAAAATTAATTCTTTTCAGGAAAGAATTAAAACACTAAAAAAAACTTGACTTCTAGAGAAAGTCAGACAGTGGCGGTGACGTAAAAGAGGAAACTCCGTCAACACGCAGAAACTGACATAATACTCTAAATATGACGTCGTTCTCTCTCTCGCGCGCGGCTCTCTCTCTCTCTCTCTCTCTCTCTCTCTCTCTCTCTCTCTCTCTCTCTCTCTCTCTCTCTCTCTCTCTCTCTCTCTCTCTCACACACACACACACACACACAAACAAGCGCGCCTCTCCAGGAGGAATAGATCCTCTTGCACCCTCCAGGCGCAAGAGGATGTATGCCTCTTGGAGATGTTTTGAGCGTGCAGGTGACCCGTGTACTTAGTATATCATGTAGCTAAGTAAAGTCATGACCTGCTTTCACACAAATATAGCAAGACTGAAATTGTACCGTGAAGTTCTAGTTTATCATCATTTTCTCAAGCCTATGAAGCGAAAGTAAAACTCATATCACGTAAAATATAAAATTAGGTAAAAAAATAAAACTTACGTCATGACAAATCGCGTTTGACAAATCAATAACGCGTATGTCCTGCGCGCCTTATAGAACTCACTGACGCATTGGCAGATGTGCGAGACTTATTCAATAGGAGATAATTCAATATCAGAATCAGGTCAAAGACAAAAGGTAGCGACCATTGACAACGAGCACAGCTCTCATAATAGAAGGGACTTTGTGGGTTATGATTAATACCATCTTGTTAAATATTAATATCAACAAGATGGGATGAACCATAACCCACAAAATCCCTTCTGTATGAGAGCTGTCCTCGCTGTCAAGGGTCTCCACCTTTTGTCTTTGACCTGATCCTGATGTTGAAATATCTATTATTGAACAAGATGAGGATTTCATCCCAAAGTCTACCGTATTGTTTGGAGCTCACATGCGTTTTTCTTTTAGGAACATTCACAGGTGTTCATACTTTTAAGCTTATCCTTCTGATCCATTTCCCTCTTCTCTAAGCCAACCTCTGATCAACACACACGCCGGCACACACAATTAAAGATGGACACACGACACTTCCCGACATTAGTAAGCTCTGTGGGCTGTACGGACTCTAATCTGGGTCAACCGAGTTTCTATAAACGGTCTTTTACGTCTTCAATGAGGCATCCAGTTACAAAATGCTAGTATTTCGCCAAGTTTCAAGCTTGTGCATATCTGAGATTCTCGTGTCTACATACATACGCACACACAAACACACACACACACACACACACACACACACACACACACACACACACACACACACACACACACACACACACACACACACACACACACACACGACCTTTCGTGCCAAATGTACGTTCAGCCGCGAGGTTAGCATAACTAAACATGACATAATTTTTATCTTGTTACTTCAGTTGTCAGAGGTTTAGGCCTGCCCACCTTTGACATCATGGACATGCTATGCTATTAAATTCGCCCCACCGCGGCCCATCCTAAGAAGTCCCTTCTATAACTAGAAGGGACTTAAAAACGACTCGATTAAGATTATTTATTCCTGTTCAAAGCAGTTCTTTTGGGACTAATTTCACGAAGTATTACTCTAACTGTCCTGTTTGGATTGAAGGCCCACTACCGCCGTAACTATTCAATGATACTCCTCTGTAACAGATGGGTAAGAAACGCTACTTGCAGGTCTAGTTATGGTTCATTTAGACACAAGACAATCCAGGCCAGCACACGTCGTCTTTATATCAAGTAACCTGACAATGACTCCACTCCGTTCTATAAATACAACGCTTTCAGTACGAGAAACAGCTAAAAATTAGATTGACGCGCTAACGGCTGCGCAGAATAAATAGGTGCGATTACGCGTGTGCTTTTGCTGCGTGTCCCAACTGCTGTTAAAGTTCATTAGGTGTGTCGAAAAGGCATAATAAACTTAAATAGTGCTGAAATGTGTCTTCAAATTTACGCGTAATGGTTCTTTAAGTCAAACTTCGCATTAGTCGAATCAGTTTTCTTTTTTACGGTCAAAGTTTCCGTGACTGTTTTTACAACTAATAATGGCTCCATTAAGTCGAAAGAGTTTCCAAAGATGGACAAATCGAACTCAAATAGTTTGGGTCGTTTTGAACGCACAACGACATTAGCACCTTCTGATAATGTTTCGTTGTCGAATGCTATCCATCCATACATCCATCCATCCATCCATCCCATCCCATCCCAATCCCAATCCCAATATCTATCTATCTATCTATCTATCTATCTATCTATCTATCTATCTATCTATCTATCTATCTATCTATCTATCTATCTATCTATCTATCTATCTATCTATCTATCTATCTATCTATCTATCTATCTATCTATCTATCTATCTATATCCCGTAGTCTTGCCGACCGTTGGGGCACCACTGATGACTTGGCAAGCAGCTCCCTCCATCCCTCTCTGTTAAATGCCATTCTTAGCGTATCGTCCAGCCTCAGTCCTGTCCACTCTGAGATATTGTCCTCCCATCTTTTCCTCTGTCTTCCTCTCCTTCGTCCTCCTTGCACAGTGCTTGCATGATTGTTTTGGCAAGCCCTGCTGAACGCGTGACATGCCCATACCACTTCAGTTTGCTTTTTTTCATAATGGCTAATAGGTCTTCATAGGGCCCAATGGCTTGCCTGATTCTGCTTCCCACTTCCTCGTTCGTGATGTGATCTCTGCCCGTATGAAATGCCAAGCAGCATTCGAAAACATCTCATTTCAGTGGCTTGTATCCTCCTTTTAATGTATACAAGAACACTGAGATGACTAAGGAGCGCATCAGTCTGATCTTGGAGCAGAGCTTGATGTTTCTGTCCTTCCATATGGTCTTCAATCTTGTCAGTGCTGTTGTTGTCTGCGCAATCCTGGACAGTATTTCTGGTTTTGATCTCTCATCTGTCACAATGGCTCCTAAGTATTTGAATTTATTAACTGTTTCCAGTTTTTGGCTTCCAATCATGACGTCAGTGCCAATGCCACTGGTGTTATTTGTCATCAGTTTGGTCTTATCTGCACTGATTTCCATCCCATACGCAATGGCTGTACTGTCCAGCTTTTCCACCAGCTGAGCTAGCTCCTTCTCTGTTCCTGCAAGGCCATCAATGTCGTCTGCAAAGCGCAAGTTCGTGATTGTTCTGCCTTCAATACTGACAGTTCCTTCATGATCTTTCAAAGCGTCTGTCATGATTCGTTCCAGGAAGATGTTGAAAAGAGAAAAGCAGCCTTGTCTGACTCCGACTGTAGTCCTAAACCAGTTTTCTATTCTGCCGTTGAAGCAGACTGCGCTAGTGGCTTCGTTGTAAAGGTTTGCTATGACTTTGATCAGGTTGGCATTGATGTTGTATAGCTTCATGGTGGACCAAAGGGCTGCATGCCACAATCTGTCAAACGCTTTCTTAAAATCCACAAAGACATGATAGAGGTCTTGCTGGTGCTGGAGGTACCTCTCACATAGAACTCTCAGGTTGAAGATCTGCTCAGTTGTGCTGCGCTCTGGTCTGAAGCCTGCCTGTTTCTCAGCTATGATTTCCTCTGCCTGTGGCTTCAACCTGTTCAGTAGGATCTTTAACATGACTTTGCTTGGGTGGCATATAAGACTGATCGTGCGATAATTCTGGCATTGATGTAAGATGCATTTTTTGGGGGGGAGAGTTATTTGTCGAATGCTACACACCTCGAACTCAGTGCCAATCGAATGTAGTCGTAATCTAAAGGTTTTGCAACATTAACTCATTCTGCCCGCAAGATATGGCTCGACCGTGATAGTTCCGCAAGGGTGGTGGCAGAATACATTTGCGCCTATAGGCGCCAAGCTATTCTGCCACCACCCTTGAACAATAATGGTCGATCTGTCTCCTGAATTGTAATGCAGTCCTCAGATGATAACTCCAACATGTGGGTATTTCGTACCTCGGTCACAATGAGTTAAGCAAACAAACGATAAAAGATCTCTCGTGCAGGTTCGACTTAAGTGCCGTCGACTGTGTAAGCGCAGTAATTCTGTGTGTGTGTGTGTGTGTGTGTGTGTGTGTGTGTGTGTGTGTGTGTGTGTGTGTGTGTGTGTGTGTGTGCGCGCGCGTGTCGTGTGTGTGCGCGCGCGCGCGTGTGTGTGTGTGATGTTGTGTGTGTGTCTCAGGATAAGGATTTTATTTAATGTCTTTTCCCACATTGGTGATATTAGACGTGTACGTACGTGCGTGCGTGCGTGCGTGCGTGCGTGCGTGCGTGCGTGCGTGCGTGCGTGCGTGCGTGCGTGCGTGCGTGCGTGCGTGCGTGCGTGCGTGCGTGCGTGTGTGTGTGTGTGTGTGTGTGTGTGTGTGTGTGTGTGTGTGTGTGTGTGTGTGTGTGTGATCTTATCCAAAGGGCTTCGACCGACATCAGGCTGAGTACGACTGACGTCGATTGGCCCGAGGACCTATCACTGGTGTGGGTTCCTTGCCTGGATTGTCAAGACCTTCACAGAAAGACTCTCTGTGTTTGCACACATACTCCATCCAGTCTGACTGCTGTTTGAAGACGCTCACACTGAAGGTGCGTTGCTTGCAGTGAGGGCTGTCCAGAGGTTGACACACACCTAAGTACAAGTACAGAAAATATTGAACAACTGCATGAGGTCTAGATCCTCCTGAGCCTCCGGCAGCTGCGGGGGCTCAGGAAGATCTATGCCTCTTGCTGAGACCAATTTGTATCCATGTTCCTTGAACGGTTGTGGCTTTTGATCGTCTACTAAACAAAGATTTCAGAAACAACATATACATCCGTTGTCAGACATTTTTAACATAATTTAACAAGCTCTTGTGACCCTTGACCTTTCCAAAGGGTCTTCTAAATTAGCATGCATAGGAAGGTCTTACCATTGGGTATCTATATACAAGGTCTGGGTTGGAAGTTGTAAATAGTATTTGAGACAAAAAACAATGTTTGTCCAAAATGGATATGTGTGACCTGTTTCCTGCTCTCAGGTGACCCTTGACCTTTTCGCGGGGTCATCCAAATTAGTATGCATGGGAAGGTCTCACCATGAGGTATTCCTGTACCAAGTTTGGTTTTGAAGTTGTGAATAGTAATTGAGAAAAACAAATTGTGTCAACATATGGCTATATGTTTTACCTATTTCCTGATCCCTTGTGACCTTGACCTGTGAGATGGGTCACCAAAATTGGTATGTTATAAAAGGTTTTGCCACAATGTATCCTTCGGCCTTGCCTAGTCTCCGAGAAACTGCGAACTTTACCACCGACGACTGCGCACGAACGACGGACCACTGGAATATTTTATGGCTCACTTGCGATAGCAAACACGAGTCCTGTGGACAATTTTATGGCTCACGTGCGACATCACAAGAGAGTCCTATGGACTATTACATGGCTCACATGCGACAGCGAAAGTGAGTCCTATGGACTATTGTATGGCTCACGTGCGATAGCAAAAGTGAGTCCTATCATAAGGCTATTACTATGAGTGTGCAACAAGTCGGCCGCACATGTAGTAACATATTGTAACTTCAGTCGACGCGTAATGTTCGATCGCCCTAGCTTGAAGGTTCCGTAGTGACGTAAAAAACAAGTGCGCAGATTTCAAAGAACAACAAGAAAGGCAAAGCCATTATGGCTCACGTGTATGACCTATGTCACAATAAGTAAAGGGCTGGCTTTTGCACCAGCAAAATCCATGTTTTCTGAAAATGTAAGCATTTTTCACACATCTGTCAACCCCCCTCCCCTCCCCCCCCCCACTCCCTCCCCGTGACCCTTGACCTTTGCGATGAGTCGACTAAATTAGTATGCATAGGAAGGTCTTATCATCAGCTACCTCTGTGCCAAATTGATTGAAAATGTTTGCACAAATGTTGATAATACCTACAATATTTTTCAAAAATTTGCATTTTAAACATACTTTCCGGCCTCTTGTGACCCTTGACTTTTCCGAGGGGTCATCCAAATTAGTATGCATAGATAGGTCTTACCATCAGGTATCTCTGTACCAAATCTGGGTTTGAAGTTTTGAAAAGTATTTCAGAATAAATCTATTGTCAAAATATGGCTATTTTTTAAAGCTATTTCCTGAGCTCTTGTGACCCTTGACCTTTCAGAGGGATCAACCAAATTAGTACATATAGAAATGTCTTACTATCAGGTATCTTTGTACCAAGTTTGGGTTTGAAGTTGTCAATAGTATTTGAGAAAAAATAAATTGTGACCATAAATAGTTATTTTTGATATATTTCCTGATCCCCTGTGACCTTGACCTTTGTGAGAGGTCACTGAAATTGGTTTGTTTAGAAAGGTCTTGCCACAAAGTATCATTTTGCCATGTGTATAGACTGTAGCTTGAATAATCTCCGAGAAAATGCCAACATTAAGGTTTACCACGGACGACGGCGGACGGACAACGGACGCCGGACGGACGACCACTGGCCCAGAACACAGACTCACTTTTGCTTCACACGTGAGCCAAAAATCAGGCTGGCATGACGGGAAGGTTGCGCAGAAATCACCGACACTGCGTTGTTGTCTTAAGCAAGGTGATGTAATCAGATCGTATGCAAATGTAGTCATTTTCTGCTGCTTGATTTTTTTCCGAAAAAAAAAGATCGAAGACAAAGAGGAACGACGTGTTAACGGTAGATGGACAGTAACGGTTCGTCTGTCTGATAATTATGAGAGCAGGAATTTTTGTTTCCTTTGTTACATCTGTCCAGGTGCAGAAAAAAAGATAAAATCGTAACCCTTTCTTTTGTCATCTGACGCAGACATTCGCCCCCCCCCCCCCCAACTCTACACACACACACACACACACACACACACACACACACACACACACACACACACACATACACACACACCACGCAAAATCCTGCACTGTACAACAAAAGTATTCTTTCAACATTACCTGCTCAGAACATTACGCGTGAGCCATAAAATGAAATCCATACAGATAATCGAGAAACAATTGGCCAACATAAAATGACAGTCTTGACAATGTTTTGGCCTGCTCATGTACGCTTGCCTAACCTATTCAATGCCAGGTGATGCCGGTCTCCTTAACCCCTTCACTGTTGAGAACAAACAAACACCACGCAACTGCCAGAGGTACAGACCCTCATGAGCCGCCGCAGTAGCGGCTGCTGAAGAGGATCTACGCCCCTTGCTGACGCTACTCTGCATCCGTGTTCCTTTGAAGGTTGATGATGATCAATGACGATCAAAAACACAGCAAGCGTCCACTGGCAATGAAGGGGTTACTTTCCAAATATCCGTGAGTCTCATGACTCAGTGAGGGTTTCCAGACGAGAATTATAGCCTCTGGCACTGGAAGGGTTAACTCTCTCGAGACGTGGCGAATCCGGATGCGGCACATCTCGAAAGAGTTGAAGTCGGCATCCCAAGATAAACTTTAAGTTAATACAAACCAAGCGGAATCACTCAGCGCTGGACAGACAAACAGTTAGATCCCCTGCCCCTCGCCAGCCCACAGAGAAATACGCAGGTATAAAACAAGACGATCATCTACATCCTCAATGGGGGCAGGGGATCTAAATGTGTGTCTGTCCAGCGCAGAGTGATTCCCCTTGGTGTGTGTACAATTCTGCCAGCGCTAGCCTCACCTATCTGGTTTGTGAGTATCTATAACTCGAGGCAAATTTGTATCGTTACATTGTTGTGTAATGTTCTGTGCATCTACTGTGGGAAATCAGGGTATTTACCCGACCACATATAGTAATGCACCTTCGTGTATGTGTATGTATGTTTCTCCTGCCTACTTCTTAAGTTCCGGAGAAAGACATGGGTTATAAGCGAGACTTGATGCATCCTTTTAGAGGATGTAGATGATCGTCTTGTTCTATACCTGCGTATTTCTCTGTGGGCTGGCGATTTGGTGCCTGATAGGCGGGAGCAGGGGATCTAACTGTTTGTCTGTCCAGCGCTGAGTGATTCCCCTTGGTTTGTGTACAGTTCTGCCAGCGCTAGCCTCACCTATCTGGTTTGTGAGAGTTTAAATTAATAGTAAGACGGGGAAGTGGCGCAGTGGTTCAGACGTCTGCCTCCAATGCCAAAGGTGCGAGGTTCGATACCGGGTTCCGGCGTTGGATTTTTCTCCTCTGGTAAGTGTCACCGTCTGGGCAGTGGGCAGATGTTCACATCTGCACGGGACATAGACGACCCCGGCCCCCACGAGTCCCCTGCTGCCTTGCAGGCCTGGCCGCTTGGCTGCGGAAAGGCTAAGGGAGGAAACCCCTGACATCAAAGCCCCCGTGTCTCCGGGGAAGGCTTTTGAGCCAGAGACTAAGACAAGGACAGTCTGATATAAAACCTACGACCCGAGGACCTCGATGCCACCGTCCCAGCTTGCTAGGCCATGGCAAACGAACCAAGGGTTTAAAGGGTGGGGCCAGTACTGCGCACACTGCACTCCACCAAAAAGCTCCACCGCGCAGGCTTTAGGAAACGCCCACGGACTATGACACTGAACTTTCCAAGTCCTGTAGCGATGGGCAAGGGGCAAAACGGCAGGTGAAAGATGTCACTGGAAGCCGCAGTCTCAAACCTGCATGCAGGCGGTTCAGGATATTGGTCGCCTGATGTTGACCTGGGGATGACAACGTCACTCGGCACACCCTGAACGACCAAGCAGCCTTCTCTAGGGACAGCACTGCTTGCTCCACACGGAGAGGGGCCTAGAAAAGTTGGCCTAACCAAAGCTCATCCCCTCGTAACCCCAGTTGGCTAGCCGCGGTCAACGGGCATCTTCTCATGCGGTCAGAAAACAAGAAAAAACAATGGATCCACTCTCATGACGACCACGACCGGACTCAACGTAGCATGCTGGAACATCCGAACCATGCTCGACACAGCAGACAGCGGACGCCCTGAACGTCGCTCCGCCCTCATTGCCCATGAATTGCGAAGGTTAAACATCGACATCGCCGCGCTCAGCGAAGTACGCCTCCCGGAGGAAGGCAGCCTCCAAGAACTTGGCGCTGGCTATACCCTCTACCGGTCAGGCAGGCCTGCATCAGAAAGACGGCTCTCAGGCGTGGGCTTCATGGTGAAGACCGCCATTGCGACTAAGTTGGAAAACCTACCAACGGGTCACTCCGACCGCATCTTGTCCATGCGCCTCCCACTGAGACACCAGCAATACGTCACCCTTCTCAGTGTGTACTCCCCAACCCTCCTGGCAGAGCCTGCAGAAAAAGACAAGTTCTACTCTGACCTGCGCAGCCTCCTGCAGAGCACCCCTGCAGACGACAAAGTCATCATCCTTGGCGACTTCAACGCCAGAGTGGGCCAAGACTCTGAAGCCTGGAAAGGAGTCATCGGCAAGCATGGCGTTGGGAACTGCAATGACAATGGTCGCCTACTGTTGGAGCTCTGTGCAGAGCAGCAACATGTCATCACCAACACTACTTTCCAGCAAAAAGACAGTCGAAAGACCACCTGGATGCATCCTCGCTCCAAGCACTGGCACCTTATCGACTATGTCCTAGTGCGTCAGAGGGATCGCAGTGACGTCCTCCTCACCAGAGTGATGACCAGCGCAGAGTGCCACACTGACCACCGCCTTGTTCGCTGCAAACTTAGGTTCCGCCTCAAGCTGAAACCCAAGAAAGGGGGCCCCCACAAGAAAAAGCTTGATGTTGCCAGCCTTCAGCGTGACGACAAGAAAGCTGCCCTTCAGGCCGATTTACAGCGCATGCTCAAAGACACAGTTGATCCAGCAGACTCCTCCCCTGAAACACTCTGGGAACAACTGAAAACTGCTATTGTAAAATCTTCTGTGGAAGTCTTGGGCCTTGCTAGAAAGAGGAACAAAGACTGGTTTGACGAAAACGATGTAGAGATCCAGGAACTTCTAGCAAAAAAAAAGAGCCGCCCACCAGGCCCACCTAGCCCAGCCTTCCTGCCCTGTGAAGAAGTCTGCCCTCCGCCTCATCTGCAGCAGTCTACAGCTCAAGCTTAGAGAGCTCCAGAACGAGCGGTGGTCCAGACTCGCACAAAGGACCCAGCTCTGCGCTGACAACGGTGACTACAGGGGCTTCTAAGAAGCACTGAAAGCTGTGTATGGCCCTAGGCACCTGGTACAAAGTCCCCTGCGAAGCGCTGATGGACAGGCACTCCTCACAGATAATACCTCCATCTTGAACCGCTGGTCGGAATACTTTCAGGACCTCTTCGGCGCTGAGCGCACTGTTCAAGAAACAGTCATCCTCCAAATCCCACACCTTCCACTAAAGGTTGAATTGGACGAACCACCCACCGCCGAAGAGACCCTCACAGCCATCCACCAGCTCAAGAGTGGCAAAGCAGCAGGCATTGACGGAATCCCGCCAGAGATCTGGAAACATGGTGGCCCAGCACTGCACAACAAGCTCCACGACCTCTTTCTCTGCTGCTGGGAAAAAGGAACACTACCAAAGGACCTCCGTGATGCAGTCATCATCACCCTGTACAAGAACAAAGGAGAGAAGTCTGCCTGCTCAAATTATCGTGGAATTACCCTGCTGTCCATTGCCGGGAAAATTCTCGCAAGGTTGCTCCTGAATCGGCTGGTACCTGCCATCGCTGAAGACCACCTCCCAGAGGACCAGTGTGGCTTCAGAGCCAACAGGAGTACCACCGACATGGTCTTTGTGCTGAGACAGCTTCAGGAGAAGTGCCGCGAGCAGAACAAAGGGCTGTACGTAACGTTCGTCGACCTAACGAAAGCGTTTGACACTGTGAGCAGGCAAGGTATGTGGCAGATCCTGGAGCGACTAGGCTGTCCCCCAAAGTTCCTCAACATGATCGTCCAGCTCTACGAGGACCAGCAAGGCCAGGTCAGACTAAACAGTGACCTCTCAGAACCATTCCCCATTCGCAACGGCGTGAAGCAAGGCTGCGTGCTGGCACCGACCCTCTTCACCATCTTCTTCAGCATGATGTTGAAGCAGGCCACAGTGGACCTCGACGATGACGACGCAGTGTACATCAGGTATCGTCTCGATGGCAGCCTGTTCAACCTCAGACGACTGCAGGCCCACACGAAAACCCTAGACCAACTGATTCGTGAGCTGATCTTTGCTGATGACGCTGCCCTCGTTGCACACACAGAGAGAGCCTTGCAGCGCATTACGTCCTGCTTCGCAGATGCCGCCCAGCTCTTTGGACTTGAGGTCAGTCTGAAAAAGACAGAGGTCCTTCATCAGCCGGCACCCAAGGAAGAGCATCGCCCTCCCCACATCACCATCGGCGAGTCCGAACTGAAGTCTGTACACCAGTTTACCTACCTTGGCTGCATCATCACGTCAGACGCCAAGCTGGACAAGGAGCTGGACAACAGGCTGGCAAAAGCGAACAGTGCTTTCGGGCGACTATTCAAGCGGGTGTGGCACAATCAACAGCTGAAAAAAGGCACCAAGATCAGCGTGTACAGAGCTGTCGTCCTCACCACCCTGCTGTACGGTTCCGAGTCCTGGGCCCTCTACCGCAGCCAACTACGACTCCTCGAACGCTTCCACCAGCGCTGCCTGCGTACCATCCTCAGCATTCACTGGAGTGACTATGTCACCAACGTCGAGGTCCTTGAACAGGCGGAAACTGTGAGCATCGAGGCTTTGCTGCTGCGGACACAGCTTCGCTGGGCGGGGCACGTCTCCAGGATGGAGGATCATCGCCTACCCAAGATCGCTCTGTTCGGCGAGCTCGCCACTGGACACCGAGACAGAGGGGCACCAAAGAAGAGATACAAAGACGGACTCAAGAAGTCACTTAGTGCCTGCCAAATCGACCACCGCCAGTGGTCCTCGCTTGCTGCGGACCGTGACACGTGGCGCTCCACCATTCACAAGGCAGCCGTCTCCTTTGAGGACTCTCGCAGAGCTAACCTTAAGGACAAGCGGCTCAGAAGAAAAAACGGAGTTGTCGTAACTCAGAATCCTGACCAGACCTTCCCCTGCAGCCACTGCGGTCGAACCTGCCTGTCCCGGATTGGCCTCCGCAGCCACGAAAATGCCTGCAGACGACGTGGGCAAGCCCTATAGAATCTTCGTTCGCGAAGTCAAGCCAAGAGAGAAGACGTCTTTATAGGACCCAGGTACTATACTTCGACTATTTCAGAACATACACTTTGTCGAAGGTTTTATAGATCGACTATTTGTATTACAGAACATTAGACTTGAAGCAGAAATTACTTTTAGAATTTGGGTTTGTTTTACTGACCTGAATATTACCGATCGGAAGTGCCCCATGGCTAATTTGAATTTCTTACACACCTCCTTCTTTGCTGCCTTTGAGCGGAAAAGCTGTATCACACGTGTGTGATACAGCTTTGCTGCGTAAACGGCCATGTGTGCACAAAATTGTCTAGTAGAAAGTCTAGTCTAAAAATGGTACGGGCACACGCGATATTGAAACTTGACCTACTTTAAGCTCACGTGCATTGACATCATTTAATAGTGACGACTGACACTCTGGCGTCATGAATTGCACTATTACGTCATCATATATGAACATTTGTCTGGAATCCAAAATATTGACGTCACATTACAAAGTAAATTATGTCCAGATTTTTTCCAAGACACAATGGCGGCTGTTTGTTTTTTGGTTTTTTTTTTTCTAGGCGTGTGCCTAAAGCCAACTCACATCGGATTCATGCCAAGACAAAGGTGAGTAAGAAATAGATTCTTACATCGGTTTATAGGTGATACCAAAGCTCCTACATAGTAAGATAGGCCAGCAGGCTTGTTTTCGCGAGGCCAGCACCAGAGTTACTTCCCCTGTTACGGCAATGCAACATGGCGACGCGCTGGGGTAAAGGTGGAGGCGATGCATATGGCGCAATTGGATGCTCAAATGCTCGACGGAAAGAAAGTTGCAAAGGAAAATCATTCTTCGGGTTTCCTAAGGATGAAAAGAGGTAAGTGATTGCTTTTTTTTTCCTCAAATATTCGAATCTTTTCTAGCTTAAAATTTAGATTATAGGCATTCACTATATCTCTCTCACTTTGTTTACATATGCTCGGTTTCTCTGCCAATGTCTTCATCGCAAAACGCTCTCTTTAGTACAACATTGCATAATTCTGAACTATAGTGGGGTCAAAGGCAAGTTAGCAACACTGAACACCCGCAAATGAAGATGCGAGACAATCATGAATATGGCTATACCTGCGAATGTGACTGAGCATATTTAGATTCAGTGTCAGACTGGGTATGGTGTACATGTAATTGTGTTACTGTGAGTGGGTGATGTTTGCTTAAAACTAAGTGACAACGTCCATTTTACATACAGACGTTTTCTGTTGTGGCATAACAACTTAAAATCACAAAACTCTTTTGTATGGCGCACAGGTGCAAAGAATGGGTTCAAAGAACAAGGAGGGAGGACTTGATTGGGAAGACAGCAGCGGAGCTGTACGCTTCTGATGTAAAATTATGCAGTGACCACTTCGAAAAGAGCCAGTTCTTATATCCAGACAAAACCAACAAGCTGGCCTGGAATGCAGTACCATCTGTATTCAAGAATATTCCGAATCCATCCCCTCGAGTATCGACTCTTCAAAAGCTGCCCAAACAGAGAGTACAAGATGATATACTGCGCTGTCCACCTGAGAAGAAGAGAAAGTCTTCAGGAACAGGTAAAATAAAATTCAGGTCTAATCCCATTGTATGTTCATTGTGTTTTACGTCATATATGTAGGCTTCTTGTTCTTCAGTGCTGCATTAGTAGGCTATTTATTACATAATTTAATAATGGCTTATAAAACGCAACTGTCAGTAAGCATTAGTCAACCAGCATGCGTACAAGTGGTTTACTACGCATAATGGATGTAATGTTGTAAGCTATCGTTTATTTCATCTATTAAGTAATTGTATAAAGAGCCTGTAAATGTATTTGTTTTACAGCCTCTTACATATGAAGGATGTGTGCCTTAGGTGCCTGATGCAATTCTTTACTATATCTGTCATTAGGTTTCAGGACTGCAGGCTTCTTTGTCATCGGACACTGACTTTGCACAGCACATGGATGTGGAACTAGAAGTGGATGCCATACCGCCAGCAGGTATAATTTACATATTAAATATTAGCTCTTTAGAAGTAAACCACCCACCTCTCCAATTAGGAACTCGACTACTAGCAGAAGGCTGGATGTGGTTATATATTATAATGTACCAATTCAGAGGGCGCTGGCAAAATCATTGGAAAACATTACAGGGCTGACGCGCGGAGAGGCAGAGTGCAGCAGCTAGTGTCAATCTAAACACACTGGAGATTTTGACTTGAACTGGTCAAACATTTCAAACTTGGCAAAATGTAGAGAGTTACTGTACAACCGATTAGCCACACCACTTGCCTCCATAGTCTACAGTCATCTGAATTAAACTCTACTTTTTGTAAACAGTATAATTAGTATTATTATTTTGGGTGTGTGTGCAGAAAAGCAAGTGCCCAGTACCTCAGGCATTTCGCCAAGAAAGAGAAAGCTGAAGAGGGACCTAAACGCTTCCAGAAACAAAATTTATAGACTGCAGAAGAAAATCAAGCAACACTCTCCGAAGATAAAACGTCAAAAGCAGGACCTGGCAGAAAAACGAGATGCGTTGATAAAAGATCTCTCACTCTTCCTCGAAGGTCCATGTCTGCAGTTCGTCACCACTCCGCTTCGTCAGGTCATCAAACCGAAGATGGGTCGCAGATGGAGTGAGCATGACAACCGTTTAGGTTTGTCCATTTTTCATGCCAATCCCAAAGCATATCGGCTACTGAGAAAAAAAACTGTTTTTGTTGCCTTCAGTTTCTTTACTTCGGAGACTCATGCGAGCTGTCCAGATATTTCCAGGCTTCAACAAGAATGTTCTGAGCGCACAAAAGATTTCTTCAATGCCAACTAATTTAGAACTCTGTGCTTTGGTGTTCGACGAAATGTCTTTAAAGGAGTTTGTGACATACAATGTCGAAAAGGACTATGTGAAAGGCCTAGAAAACTTCGGCTGTATGGGTCGGTCGGTGTATGTAGCCAACCATGCTACAGTGTTCATGGTGCGTGGACTTGTTATGAACTGGAAACAGGCTGTTGGCTTTATGCTTTCCAGCGGACCTGTTGACGCTAAAGTGCTGCATGGTTTGTTGACTGAATGTCTTGATAGACTAGAGGAGTGTGGTCTGCAGGTAAAAGTGGTGATTGCTGACCAAGGTTCAAATAACCGAAAAATGTTCACACAATTCTGCAGGATGACAGAGCAGGCTCCTTTTTTCTTCCACAAAGAGAACAAAGTACACGTACTTTATGATCCGCTCCCCATCTTCTGAAAAACACAAGGAACAACTTCAAAAAAGTGGGTTTCTTGTTGATGGACAAGAAGTGAAGTGGGTGCATATTGAACAATTCTACAACTTTGACCAGAAAAATGTTGTTCTCATGGCCCCAAAACTGACCAGCAACCACCTTAAACTGCCACCTTTTGCTGCACTTCGCGTGCGGTATGCTGCGCACATCCTCTCGCACACAGTTGCAGCAGGTATTTCTACACTTGTGCAGCTGCATTTACTTGACCCAGACACCGCTCACACAGCCCTGTTCATCGAAACCTTCGATCAACTGTTCAATACCTTCAACAGTGGCAACCTCAGGTCTACACAGAAAATTGCCCATGCCATGACGCCAACACCCGGACACGAGTAGTTCTTGTTGAAGACTCTAAGTTGGCTGGAATCTGTTCAGTCCCTCTCCTCAGTATTGCAACTCCCAAGTCTGACATGGTGGAAGATGGCCATTAGAACACTTCTGGCATTGTGGAAAGAACTTCATACTGACCATGGCGTGAAATTTCTTTTAACTGACCGTTTGAACCAGGACTGTGTTGAAAATCTGTTTTCAGTTGTTCGGTCGAAAGGAGGGTATGGTGACAACCCAAGTCCGGAACTATTTCGCAACAATTTTTGCTGACGTCAGTGGTGGAAGATGAACCTGAAGTTGAACCTGAAGATGGTGTCGTCCCAGATTGGCACACCGGGCCATGTGGGAAATGATGGTGATACATATTAGTTGATGCAGCTAGTTTTGCCAGTGCCAGAGACTCAAGACCGCCCACGGCTCGTCCAAGTGCAAGAAAACGTACTTCTATATATTGCTGGCTACATGGCAAAAAAGATGCAGGCAAAACCATTATGCCAGGAATGTAGAGTCACCTGACAGGTGTCTCCACTGGTTCTCGGGCTGAAACGTTCATCGTGAACAAACAGTATCAAGGCATTACAGGGGGGCTTACAGATCCGAGCACCAGACTGCAACACATTGTACAGGTGTTTGAGGAAACCTATGTTGCCAACATCGGAAAAATTCTGCACATGGACAAAGTAAAGATGCGCTTGGTAGCACTGTTGAAGAAACATGACACCTTATTTTGCCGCATGGGAAAGTGTGCCATCCAGCGTTTTCTGCTGCAGTTGTTCATCAATGGCTGCATTTCACTCTGAAATAGAGCAACAGGTCATTCGTGCAGAAGTCGCAGAAAAGAAACAGAAAAATGTTGAAAGTGTGTCACCTTTAAAATAAGAAAACAGTCCACTAAGTCCAGACCATAAAGATGACTACTCTTCTTTCTCTGAACACGTTTCTTTCTTTGTTGAAACAATTCACTGATTGAGTAATTACTTTACTTGTGTAGTGCTACCAAGCGCATATTCAGGATCTTTCAGACAGCTGCACTGTGTTGTACTTGTAGCCATGTGCAAGTGTATACATGATTCTTCTTTCATATGACATTTGATTATGTTCTGTTATTATTTTTACTTTTTGCCTGTTATGAAGATGGTTTCTCTGCCACTAGATCATTTCAGATAAATACAGTAGAGAATACGTTTGCTCTTATGCCAGACTTTACCTGTGTTGTCTCATTTCTTACATACATACATGTGTGTGTTAGCACATATGTGTGATTTGTGTGTGGGTGTTCGTGTAAGTGTTTATAAATGTTATTTGTTTTAAATGTTATTTGTAGAAATTGTTTACATAACCCATTTAGCCCTAAGCAGGTAGGTATTGGATTGATCAATATAATTCAAGGGACATGTCAGATTAGCTGGGCGCCTGAAGATCTGGCGCTGACATTGAATTATTACGGTTGACCCATCTTCTGCAACTGGTACACAGTCGAGTGGTGACTCTTCCAAAAATTGTTGAATATGGGCTTGGGATTAATTGGATAAAATAATTAAGCATAAATTAAACAAAACAAACACACTGCGAGATCATAGAAGGCATGAATGATGGCTGGTTGATACTTGCTGAAATTTCGCTTCTCACTAACACATGAATAAATAACACAGAAAAACTAAATGAAGGAGAAATGATAATATTTAAATACACTAGAAGTAAGCATTATTAAAACAACAACACAACTTAAAGTGCATGTTAACACTTAGACATATAAAGAACACTTAGACATGTAAACAAACAACTCTGTAGATTAATAATAATGAGTACTTGTATAGCGCCTAACCTCAGATTAGAGCTCTAGGCGCTTAACAAAAACTAATTGCACAAAAATAACTAATTACAAAAACGCAATTTACAAAAAGTACTAAAACAAAATACAACGCACTTTGTAAACAAGCTATAAAGTCACCATTCAAAAGTGCTACGCTTATGGACTCATACTCGCATTCACGCGCGCACGCACGCACGCACGCACGCACGCACGCACGCACGCACACACACACACACACACTACTTCTAACATAGAGATGACTTTAACATGACAGGTGTGACAAAGTCATTTGTAGCAGACAGAAAAAAATATGGGTCTTTAGGGCTCGCTTGAATGCCTCTCTCGAATCCATGTATCTCAGTTCGCGTGGGAGATAATTCCAAACAACTGGGCCCTGGTACCTAAATGACCTTTCACCGAACGACTTTGTTTTGACAAGAGGGATACGTAAAACTCGAGAGTCGGCAGCAGAGCGCAAATTCTGTCTTGAGGGCGTATACAGCTGGAGAAGAGAGGCAAGGTAGCGTGGGCAGGAACAGGCAATACAACTGTGAGTCATGCATGAAATTTTGTACTGTATCCTAGCTGTTACAGGTAACCAGTGAAGAGCAGACAGATGGGGTGCGATATGATCTGATCTAGGGACTCTAAGAATCAACCTAGCAGCTGAGTTTTGAATTTTCTGGAGTTTGCCAATCAAACACTGGGAACAGCAAGCCAAAAGAGCATTGCAATAGTCTAATTTAGATAAAACAAAAGCGCAGACAAGTACTTTAGTTGCTTCAGGCGTCAGATAGTGGCGGACTGAAGCAATACGTCGCAGTTCAGTATAGGCGGATCTACAAACGTTGTTCGCATGAAGGCGCATGAACAGGCTACTATCAAGTGTGACACCCAGATTTTTTACATGGGGGGAGAAGGGGACAGTGGTACCACAGATTTGTAATGACTGGGGGAGTGTCAGCGTCTTCGTCAACCTCGGGGAAGCAATTATCATGGCCTCAGTTTTTCCGTCATTCAACTGTAATTTGTTTGAAGTCATCCACATCTTAGTCTACGAGACACACTCCTGAAGGCTCTCGATTGTGTCCATAATCTGATCAGATGAACATGAGTCATGGAGTTGAGTATCATCTGCAAATGCATGATGTGATATAGAGAAACGGTTAAAGACACTGGCCAGTGGCTGAACATACAGGGTAAAGAGGACTGGTCCAAGAACAGAACCTTGTGGGACGCTAAAGCGCACGGTGGATAGGCTGGATAGCTTATCATTAACAACTATGCATTGAGTTCTGTCTGTCAGATATAATCTAAACCACGATAAAGCAGTTTCATGAATGCCATACACAGAATAGAGACGTTGTAGCAAAATGTCATGGTCAATCGTATCAAAGTCAGCAGATAGGTCTAACAGTGCCAGAACAGATACTTTGCCATCATCAAGAGCCTCGAGGAGGTTATTCAGAATTTTTTCAAGCGCAGTTTCATTGGAATGACCTGCACGGTAAGCAGACTGATTGGACTAAGAAGATGGTTCAGGTTCAGATGGTCGAGAAGTTGCGACAACACAACCTTCTCAACAATCTTAGAGAGAAAAGGGAGGTTTGAGACAGGGCGGTAATTCTGTAGATTGTTAGGGTCTAGAGAGGGCTTTTTTTAAAACAAAGGTTTAACAATGGCGGACTTGAAATCCGACGGAAAAACACCAGACCTCAGGGACTCATTAACAACGTTGGTCATGACTGGAAACACAACATCAATACACTCGTACAGCAATGTAGTAGGAAGTGGGTCTAAACCACAAGTTTTTTGTGCAGTTCTCTTCAGCACAATATGAAGTTCCTGTTCACTGATAGGTTTGAAGGACGAGAGACACTGATCAAAAATGGGAACGTCATACTGTGATGGAGACTGTGAAATAAGTCCATCATGTCTATCACGAATGTTCTGAAATTTATCATTAAAGAAATTAGAGAACTGATCAGGCAGCTCTACTGGCGAGAAAATGGTTGGATCCCTTCTAGCAGTCAGTTTGTTGGTCACATTATAGAGCTGCTTGCTGGTGGTGCACGCTGCAATCTTGGCATTGAAGAAAGCTGTCTTCGCCACGAGTACCAGACGAGTTACGTATTTCTTAGCAGCGCTGAAAATCTGCTTGTGCACGGTAAGTCCAGTGGACAGCCACAGTCTCTCAGCTAGTCGTCGCTCTCTCTTTGCAGCAAGAAGCTTGCCTCCCACGGCGCTGAACCACAGTGAGGATATCCGACATGACACTTTATGGCGAGCAGATGGAGCATGCTTGTCAAGTAGTGATCTCAGACCCCGAGTTCAACACTCCAGCAGAGGGATCAGGGTGTTCGCTAAGATATTCATGCAAATCAGAGTTGAAAGCCAGGCGATCAATAGCACGAATGTTTCGTTTTCGCACAAATACAGGCTGAAAGGGTGGCACTGAAACAACTAGATCAGCAATCACACATAGATGATCAGACTCAAGTGCATATGACACATAAGTGGACTGAACGAAATTATCACTTGGTCTGTGTAGTAGCCAATCAAGAACTACACTCGTATGACCATGCTTGTGAGTTGGCTGACGAACAGACTGTTCAAGGTCAAAAACACTCAAAAGATCCATTAATTTCATAGTACTAGAATTTTGTGGGCAGTCAAAGTAGAAGTTGAAGTCTCCCAAAATAGCAAGGTTACCTGGGAGTGAGTTGCTGTATTCAAGTAAATCAGAAAACTGATCAAAGAACATGGTATCAGTCAGCTTATTTTTGCTGTTAGGAGGGGGCCGGTAGAGAATGAAGAACTGTACTGGATTGTTTGGTAGCGTAAGTGTTACGTGTGCTAGTTCAAAGGAACAATGTTCGAAGGCAAATGCAGTGTTACAGGAGAAGTAGGTCACGAGGTCACCTCGAAAAATGATGTAAAGACCGCCACCCCGAGACGGACGTGGGAATGACTTGACGGTGAGGCCAGCAGGGGCAAGTTCGGCACATTTCGCCTCGTCACCACCCGGTTTTAGCCAAGTTTCAGTCAAAAACAAGACATCAATGTCATTGTCATATATGAAGTTGCTTATTTCAGCTCGTTTCTCCGGAGACGCGACTGAACGTGCATTGAATAGAGCCACTTTCAGTCCATTAATTTTGTGTGGACGATTGGACGTTGATAAAGGGGATATGAATCAAGTTATCTTTACACACCCCTCAGTCGTGAATCCACGCTTTGTGTTTCTGTTTTCGCTGTCAAAGAAACAAATGGAATTCTCCTACCTTGACAACGGCGACCAGCCCTATAAAGACGCTTTTTCTTACGTCGCCGAAGGCATGGCAGCGCAGAGGATCTTGAATGTATGCAGAGATCATTTAGCTTTCAGCACAGGGATTGTGAAACTGCATGCTCATGACGGTCGAACACCATAAGTGCCTCTCTGCTGTAGGCCGGTATCCGCACGGAAGATGGAGTCAAATTGTCAGCAAATGACAAGTGTGAAGAAGAGTCGATACATGAAGTACTGCAATAGTCAGAGTGAGACACAGTTGTATGTGTATACACGTGCGACACACACTGCCACTGAAAAGTACACCCTGAAGTAGGCCAGTCACTGAGAGACGTCACAGGCCTCCAGTTGAAGTCAAGTACAGTTGGACCAAAGGGTGCATGAGCACTGTTGAAGACAGGCACAACCACTGTAGCCGCATTGCAGAGCAGGGCCTGTGGTAACACAGGTGAACTGGTCTTAACCAGTTTATGTCTGTGCACTGCTATGGCACTGAAACGGTTTCAGAAATACAAGTATCCACAGAACTCTCATGTCCGGTGGTAAAACTGCACAAAACGTACACCAAAATGTAGCCCAGGACATCAGCAACACGTTGGTGGTAGAAAATCCAATGTAGCATTCAATAATCCAAATATAGAGACAAAAAATGGGAGAGGGCACACTCAAGCTGCACTGACAGCGAGTGAACACCAACCCAGATTCACACCGTTTAAAACAAAACGTTGCACACACCCCACCCCCATTCAACATCACCGATTTTATTATCAAACAGGCCTGCACCATGTCTAGGGACACACTGCATTTCCTTGTGCTGATGTTTTTTCTAATGGTAATACCATCGTGTGTTGACCGGCTGCGTGTCAAATTTCAGAACAGGGGAAGCAACTCTCCGGCCGACCTCGTTTTTCGCTCAAAGGATAAGGTTTTAAAACCACTCTAGTGAGATTCTCAGTATCAACTAAACACCGATGTAAGAATCTACATGTAACAAATTGCCAAGAGACCCAGATGTTTGTTGTTACATCCAAAGTTTGTAATCAGCGAAATATTTATCTCAGAATCACTAGTGTTGTGTGGACTTGTCAAAAGTGTCGATCTACTATCCGACTTTTGCTATATATCCGACCGTGTGTGTGTGTTATAAACGAAGTTGACTGTAGAATAGCACACAAGAAATTGAATATCGGATACACCAACTGGCAGGAACATACCAGTGCTACGATATCATGATTACTGACCAGGATGTGATAGACCGGAAGTGAGCTTTAGCGTGGCATTTGGTTGCCATGTGCAGTCCGGATCGCCAAGTTCCTGTCCGTTGGTTTTCCCATCACCATCTGAGTCCTTCTGGCACAGTTGCTTAGTCCATTTCTATATTTAAAACAAACAAACAAACAAACAACAACAACAACAACAACAACAACAACAACAACAACAACAACAACAACAACAAAAATAAAGAAACGTTAATCGTTAACCCAGGAGCAAAACGACTTCGGCCCACGACGGCCGCAGTGGTGGACCCCGGCACAGCCGTGCGCGGGCCCACTGCGGCCGTCGTGGGCCCGAGGACATTTGCTTAATGAAGGTGATTTCAAAGACGGAACACCAAACAGGGTCGTACAAAATTTGACCCAGCCGGTGTTCAAACTCACGACCTTAGCCGATCGAGAGTCCGACGCCCTACCCGCTCCTGAGCCACCCCAACAAAAGCAAGGTTTAGGCAGCTGCCAGGCACCTTTGCGAAGGTTGGAACACGTAGACTACACACCACACTAATGCAAGAGGTATAGATCCTCATAAGCCCTCGCAACTGTGGGGTTCACGAGGATCTATGCCTCTTGCTGAAACCACTTTGTAGCCATTGTTCATGGAACAGCTGGAGCTCATTCGCGTTGAATTTACGTAGATTTCAGACGTACAGTGTATGACCACTGGCAGTGAAGGAGTTAGTATAGAGAAATACGATGGTGGAGGTAAGTACACTGAAATTTGTTGAAAAACACTGAATTTTACAAAGAACTGACAATTTACGATGAGTTCAGTTACCGACTTTGACGGCAGGCGCTCTTTTTGGCCAGCTGCTACTAAAAGAAAATACCTGTTGTCAAAAACCGTACCTCGAGCACTGTACATAGTCTCTTATATTGCCTACTTGAGAACGTTGATCTGAGGTGCACACAATTCTTTCACATGTTGCCACAGGTTGCCTTACGTCGCGGGTGCCAGCACACCCTTACTTTTATAGAACTTACGTTAAACCCCTTGGGCCAATTTCATGAGTGAGTTTATTCCTGCACAAGCCACTAAGCAAGGTGCTCCGCTGTAGCGGAGCACCTTGCTTAGTGGCGGCTTGCGCAGGACTAGGCCGCTCACTCATGCAACTGAATCCTTGTGCATGTGGCCACCGGTGCTATACGGCTGGATGCATGCACACGGGATGGGGGACGTCGTAACCTCTCACGTTTCCAGCTTGAGCAAAGTCCTGTCCAAATGGATTTCTGTTTCCGCCTCCCGGATCGTTAAAATGACCGACGCCTGCCCACAATTCACCGTTCCTGCAAGGGTGGGGAACTCTGTTCCCGTTCGGAATGCGGCTCTGGAAAATCTGGTATCCCACTGCAGGGGAAATGACCAACAAGCAGACGATAGCTGAAAATCTGAAAAGGAAAGGAATACTGGTGAGCAGAAGGCCCTCGGGATGACGTTTATCGGTGTTGGCCCCTGCAGTGTTGTTAAAGCCCCTTGCACACGCAGCCACCAGTACTCAGTGTAAACGGCACCGGTGACCGCATGCACATATCTCAGTCAGTATCACCTAAACACCTATGTAGGAATATTGTCAGGACACAGGTTTTTTTCGTCTAATTTTGTAGGGGAGTAAGTTTAGAGGGGTGACAGGGTTTAGTTAGTCACCGGGTAGCGATAATGAATGAATGAATGTGTTGTACTGACACGTTTCTAGGTTGGTCATATTATCACTGCTACCTGTATTGGGATAAATCAATAAAGCAGCTAGTTTAATTTATTGTTCTGAAGATTTTTATGTACAGGAAATTCACCTATAGTGCAACTTGCAGCCACTCAATCACACTCGCAGACCATGGTCATTTTATTTTCCTAGTAAGGCCATATAGCCTGAGAGCCAGACGGATTTATTTTTACTTCTGTGGTCTTACTTAATACATGCCATCTGAGTTTGTATTTGACTTATTGTAGGTCATACTTGATATAAATGCAAACGTTTTTCTTTGGGACTTGAGAGTGTTTTTGCATGATTCTGCGGAACAATAGATAACGAGTGTAAAGGTCGGGAAGGTATATATGGTCCTAAAACTGTGCCGTCATTTTAGCCAGTGTTTATGTAAAGTAATTGTGTGTTGTAGTGTGAAGGGAGTCTAAATGTTACTGTGGCTTTAGCAACAAGAAGAAACGAAACAAAAAACAAACCCCCCAAACTAATGGTACTGCCGAAATGCCAAGAAGCTGGACGTACGCTGAACACAATAATCTGGTCAGGCCGGGTTAGGTACTAGACGTTTAACTTTTTTTTCGAACCAAAACCGAGTAAAACGACTGGCAGGGTCTTTCAAAAGTACTTCATGTGTATAGTGTCGTAAATGTGTTCAGAGTTTGGTTGAAAACTGTGCGAAAAAATAGGTAGATAGATTTTACAGTTAGTCCTGCTGATACGGAAACTTTGGCCATTAGGGTTTCTATTAAATGTGTTTACAATGTTTTATGTATGTGCATCGGATGTAGTTTCATGACCTGAACGTTTTGATGCAAGCTAAGTATAGATATTGTGAATGGGAGGAAATTATTGAATTGAAAAGGTGACCTGAAATTCTTTTAGAAAAAAAATTATATAAAAAAAACTATGAAGTATTTATATAGTAAAGCTGTTGCCGCTATGGTTTCATGTGAAAGAAAAACAGAAGATGGTGGTGCAAAACCCTTTAAAATAGAATCAAGGAAGGACGTTTCGGGTCAAAGATCCTTCTTCAGGTGACATGGAAACAAACGTAGAACAGAAAAAAACAGGAGAGAAAGAAAAGACGTCAGTATAGTGAGAATTTAGAATGACGTAAAAAAAATGACGAAAATAAACAAGCACAAAACACGTAGCACAAAACTTACCGACATACATACACGTCACTGCATATAATTCGCATTCACTCGTGCCTGCTGCCACTCACGTACATGCACACACACACACACGCACACACACACACACACACACACACACACACACACACACACACACACACACACACACACACACACACACACACACACACACAACAATATGAAGTATTTAGAGTTGCTTTTAAAGATATCGATAAAAATAGTACAGCCGCAGCATGGGTATGAAAATGGGACAGATTGAACATAAAATACGGACATGAGAGAGGATAATGTGCTTTTTCCCCTGATTTTTTTTTAAGGGCGATAACACATGTTTAAATTGCTATACAAAAGTTGTATTTGCATTTTTGGACTCAATACCACATGGGCTATCAAATGGCACCATAAAAAAAGATTAACCAAAAATGTGCCTTACCTGTTATAACCCTAGCCAGACACCTCCCTAATCATAGCGTAACCCTAACGAAACTTTGACCATTAGGGTTTCTATTAAATATAGGGTTTACAATGTTTTAAGTATGTCCATCAGATGCAGTTTCATCAGCTGCTTAAGATGATGGTGAAAAATGGTGAAAAATGCCAAATCGGATGGAAACTGTAGAAGTAACATGCCATTTCCTATGCAAGTCATAATATATAGTGTTGAACTTTCTCATTATGAGGAAAAAATTTTAGTTTCTGCGTTTTGCATCGGTTTCTTAAATCATATATATAACGCATGATCTCACAAACCAAAAAGCACACCTGAGAGAAGATTTTTTTTCTTTTTTTTTAAATGACATTTGGTAGATTGGTCCTACTGATACAGAAACTTTGACCATTAGGGTTTCTATTAAATATATAAAGTTTAAATGTTTTAAGTATGTCCATCGGATGCAGTTTTATCAGCTGCTTAAAATGATGGTGAAAAAATGCCAAATCGGATGGAAACTGTACAAGTTAAATGTCTTTCATTCTGCAAGTCATAAAATATAGTGATGAAATTTCTCATATGAGCAAAAATTTTAAGTTTCTGCGTTGTTCCTCGGTTTTCTTAATCAGAAATATACGGAATCTCCTCACAAACCATGATGTCAAAAAAGTGCACGTGAGAGAAGATTGGTTACTTTATTATAATTTATTTAGTGATTTTTGGACTTAGCACAGTTTCCAAAATTTTGTACACTGCTTTTTTTTATTTTTCATGTGATCGACTTGAAAATTGGTGAGCAACTTTCACCTAACTGACTGATTAAAATGATGGTTAAAAATGCCAAATCGGATGGAAACCGTAGAAGTAACATGCCATTTCCTATGCAAGTCATAATATATATATATGAACTTTCTCATATGAGGAAAAAAATTTATAACTGCGTTTTGCATCGGTTTTCTTAATCATATATATAATGCATGATCTCACAAACCAAAAAGCACACCTGAGAGAAGATTGTGTTTTTGTTTTGTTTTAGTGACATTTGGTAGATTGGTCCTACTGATACAGAAACTTTGACCATTAGGGTTTCTATTAAATATAAAGTTTATAATGTTTTAAGTATGTCCATCGAATGCAGTTTTATCAGCTGCTTAAAATGATGGTGAAAAATGCCAAATCAGATGGAAACTGTACAAGTTAAGTGTCTTTCATTCTGCAAGTCATAAAATATAATGATGAAATTTCTCATATGAGCAAAATTTTTTAGTTTCTGCGGTTTTCCTCGGTTTTCTTAATCAGAAATATACGGAATCTCCTCACAAACCATGATGTCAAAAAAGTGAACGTGAGAGAAGATTGGTTAATTTATTATAATTTATTTCGTGATTTTTGGACTTAGCACTTACTTACTTACTTACGCCTGTCACCCCTCTCAGGGTATAGGCCATCGACGAGAGACGTCCAGCGACTCCTGTCCTGTGCTTCTTCTTCAATTTTACTCCAGGTGGTTCCCAGTCTCTTGATGTCTGCTTGGAGGTCTCGACGCCAGGTGTTTCTCGGCCTGCCTCTTTTCCTCTTTCCCTGGGGGTTCCATGACAATGCCTGCCTAGTGATACTGGAAGCTGGCTTTCTCAGACTGTGACCAATCCATCCCCTTCTTCGCCCAATTTCATTCTCTGCTGTTATCTGCTCTGTTCTCTCCCAGAGTCTGATGTTGCTGATCTTCTCTGGCCAGTGGATTTTCAAATTTCTTCTAAGGCAACTGTTCATGAAGATCTGTACTCTATTGACTGTGGTTTTTGTCAATCTCCAAGTCTCTGCTCCATATAGGAGAACTGCTTTTACGATGGAGTTGAAAATCCGGACTTTGGTGTGTTGTGACAGCTCTCTGGAACTCCACACATTTTTCAGCTGGAGAAAGGCTGCTCTGGCTTTACCGATTCGTGCTCTGACATCTGCATCAGTGCCGCCTTTTTTGTCTATGATGCTCCCGAGATAGGTGGAGGACTCCACCTCCTCCAACGGGGTGCCAGCAAGCAAGACTGGTTCTTCCCTGGTTGTGTACAGCCTCATTGTCTTTGTTTTCTGTTTGTGGATGGTGAGGCCCACTTGGGACGAGATGTCAGCAAGCCTCGTGGTCTTGTCCTGCATTTGTTGATGAGTGTGGGACAGTAAAGCCAAGTCGTCTGCAAAATCGAGGTCGTCAAGCTGTGTCCACTGTATTCCACTTTGTCTGTGCTCTGTGGTCCTCTTCATGACCCAGTCTATGGCCAGTAGGAAGAGGAACGGAGACAGCAAACACACCTGCCTGACACCGGTTCTGACCTGGAGCTCCCTGGTGAACTGCCCTTCGTGGATCACGCGACATGTCATGCCATCGTAGATGCTCTTGATCAGGCGGACGAGCTTTGTGGGTATACCGTAGTGTCGTAGGAGTTTCCACAGAGTCTCTCGGTCCACACTGTCAAATGCTTTCTCGTAATCCACAAAGTTGACGTACAGCAGGGAGCTCCACTCCAGAGACTGTTCCACGATGATGAGGAGAGTGGCGATCTGGTCTGTACATGATCGGTTTTTCCTGAATCCTGCTTGCTGGTCTCTCAGCTGGGGGTCAATGGAGCTCTTCATTCTCTCCAGGATGATCCTGTTGAAGACCTTTCCTGGTACTGACAGCAAGGTGATTCCTCTGTAGTTGGAACACTTGCTGAGGTCGCCTTTCTGGGGAAGCTTGATTAGGTACCCCTCCTTCCAGTCAGCCGGTATCACCTCCTCTTCCCAGATCTTTCCAAGCAGTGGGTACAGCAGCTCTACTGTTGTCTCTAGGTCTGCTTTCAGAGACTCCGCTGGGATGACATCTGGCCCTGCTGCTTTGCCGTTCTTCAAAAATGCCACTGCTCTTCTGATCTCTTCCCGGCTGGGTGTGTCACAGCTGATGTGTAGGTCGGTCTCTGCTGGCTGGATGTCTGGGGGGTCGGGTGGGCTGGGTTTGTTCAGTAACTCTTCAAAATACTCGGCCCATCTGTCGAGTTGGTCTGCTCTATCTACAATAGGCTTGCCTTCTTTATCTTTTACTGGTCTTTCTGTATGGCCACACTTGCCTGACAATCTTTTGGTAATGTCGTAGAGCTGTTTCAGGTTGCCGCTGCCTGCTGCCTTTTCTGCCTCTGCTGCCAGGCTGTCTGTGTAGGCCCTCTTGTCTGCCCTGATACTCCTCTTCACCTCGCGGTTGGCTTCCGAGTATTCCTCCTGTGCCCTTGCTTTGGCCGCTCTCGTGCGACTGTTGTTGACAACTGCTTTCTTCTGCTTCCTCACTTCTATCTTCTTCAAGGTCTGTGCCGACAGCCAGTCCTTGTGATTGTGTTTCCTGAACCCTACAGTGTCTTTGCAGGTTGAGTTCAGCGCCTCTCTAACTGCCTTCCACTGCTGCTCTGTGGTGACCGCCTCCTCTTCATTTACTAGCTCCTGTAGCGCTTGAAACCGGTTGGACAGCACCAGTTTGAACTCTTCTCTCACTCCAGTTTCTCTCAGGAGGCCTACATTATAGCGTTGTCTTCTTGTTGTCTCTGTGTGGCTTTTCTTTAACTTGAGCTTTATTCTTAAGGTAAGCAGATGGTGGTCTGAGGCGACATCTGCTCCCCTCCTCACTCGAACATCTTGAAGGGATCTTCTAAATTTCTTGCTAATGCAGATATGGTCTATTTGGTTCTCTGTAGTATGGTCAGGTGAGACCCAAGTTGCTTTGTGTATTCTTCTGTGTGGGAAGATGTTGCCTCCAATGACAAGTCTGTTTAGAGCACAAAAGTCTACAAACCTCTCCCCGTTCTCACTCATCTCCCCTAGTCCCTGTCTCCCATCACCTCTTCGTATCTGGTGTTGTCCTCCCCTATTTTGGCATTAAAATCGCCCATGACGATGGTGATGTCTCGCTCCGCACATTTGTCCACAGCACTCTGGAGTCGGGCGTAGAACTCTTGTTTCTCTTCCTCGTCACTGTCATTAGTGGGCGCATAACACTGGATGACGTTCAGCTTAATCTTTTTCTTGGTTCTAAAGGCTGCTGTTATAATTCTTGGCCCAAGAGGTTCCCAGGCCACCAACGCTCTCTGTGCCACTGGTGACAGCATGAATGCTACTCCTTCTGTATGGGGGGCAATCTCCTCTTCATGACCTGAATACAGAATCATCTCCCCACTTAACAGCCTTTTCTGGCCAGACTGCGTCCATCTGGCTTCACTGATATCTAGCAGGGAAAGGTTGTACTTTTGCATTTCCGCTGCTATCTGGGCGGCCTAGCTGCTCTGGTACATGGTCTTGACATTCCATGTGCCCATGGCTGTGTCCCTGGATAGAGAGAGCGGCTCGGTCCTGTGGCTTCCGAAGACTTCCGGCTTTCACCACAGGACGTCATAAATCTTCTGGTAGAAAAACCTTCCTCCTCCAGGAAAGGAATTGCTGTTAGTCTTTTCGTCGGCGTTTTTGTAGCTATTTGCTTATTTGCAGGGTGGGGAAGCTACCCTCACGCCCAACCCCCTTACTAGGAGGACCAGGGGTTTTCTGTCGGGGTCACCTTCCCTTAGACCATGTTGGTTCACGGCACCTTATTTCATTCGGTGCACCCCTCTCGCGAGGGACCCCCTATCCACCACCCAGGGGACGCGCCTCAACGCCATACGGTCCCAGCGCGAGGGGACTTAGCACAGTTTCCCAAATTTTGTACACTGCATTTTTTTTATTTATTAATTTATTTATTTATTTTTTTCATGTGATCGACTTGAAAATTGGTGAGCATCTTTCACGTGACTGACTGATTAAAATGATGGTTTAAAAATGCCAAATCGGATGGAAACTGTAGAAATATACTTTTTCCTATGCAAGTCATAATAATATATAGTAATGAACTTTCTCATATGAGGAAAAAAATTTAGTTTCTGCGTTTTGCCTCGGTTTTCTTAATCAGAAATAAAGCGCATGATCTCACAAACCATGATGTCCAAAAAGCGCACCTGATGTTATTTTTTTTTATTTTATTTTTTTATAGTGACATTTGGTAGATTCGTCCAACTGATACAGAAACTTTGACCATTACGGTTTTTATTAAATATAGGGTTTACAATGTTTTAAGTATGTCCATCGGATGCAGTTTCATCAGCTGCTTAAAATGATGGTGAAAAATCGACTTGAAAATTGGTGAGCTTGATATCTTAAGTTGGTCAAATAATTAAGATATCAATCGATTCCATTGCTATAATTTGTGGTCTGTGACTTTTTGCTGTGGTCGAGAGACATAATTTACTGTATGCATTTGGCTGATTTCTTGATTATAATTTGTTCAGGTAGTACTGACTACTGACCAAACTATTTTAAAACATTTAATTTTAAAACTATATTTTATTTTAAAACATCATTTTCATTTCCCAAACACTCTTGTACTGAACATCTTTCCGCCTTTCACTTAACATTTTGACTTTTACATTCATTCATTTGCTTGTTCGGTCCTTCATTCATTTATGCACACACACACACACACACACACACACACACACACACACACACACACACACACACACACACACACACACACACACACATTCAGTTAATATCATGCTTCCTTTAGTTTTATGCTCAGGGCTCAGTTTTGCAGCCCGTCTCTGGGTTACTATAAACATCCGGCAGGGCCATGTGTTCCACACTGAACCCTCCCGCAGCTAGAGGCATCATGATAGTTCAAGGGTGATGCCGGAATAGCTTGGCGCCTATGGACGCAAAGGGGCATCACCCTTGAATTATCATGGTCGATCTGTGTCCTGCACTGCAAAGCAGTCTTCAGAGGACAACGGCAAAATTTGGGGTATTTCGGTCTTGGGCCGGGGTACAATGAGTTAATTAAGTCAGTTCAGGCAGTGCCGCTCGAGCTTACACCACTGAAGTACTGGAATTAGACCTTGAAAGCCACCCAGTCACAGGCCAATCCCAATGGCTTCCTCTGTCAGAGTAGCAGTAAATATGAGTGAACGGCTTTCAACATGGGTCATACAGTTTAGATAGGATATAAGGGCTATCGTTACCCCTCAGAATCTTGCCCATTTTAAGCTAGTAAAGGATGTGTCACAGACTGAACCAAGCAGTGCCATATTATGTTAGACTGAGCCTTTTTCACAGCGCCGGATATCAGCTGTCTTTACAGGTTTAATTACCGCCACATGACTGACTACTATGAAAGAGGCAATGCTAAATTTGAGCAGAGTCCTCAAGTCAAGGAGACTGTGTTTTGATAAAGCCTCCTTCGTCAGTGCATAGATTCTCATCAGTCTCTGTAGTCTACACGACGTTTAGAGGTCAACATCTTACTGGTTATGTTTATTTAACACTGTCAGTCGATGCTGAACTTGACGCACCAAATTTCTGCCCTCCTGTCGGCAATTTCAGCTTTTATCAAGCCACATAAACTTCCATGCGTCCTCGCAGACTTCGAAGCCAAAAGAGGTGAACCCCTTACTTCCATTACATTTACCTCTGTTGCCTAATTATAGCCTGCAAGAGTTCTCTCAGGTTTGCTATAGTGCAAGTTTCAGCGAGCGTGGCCATGGGAGGAGGCAGAATGTGGGGCATTTTCGATTGCGCGTATCTGTTAGAAAGGTCTAGCTGCCTGGCTACTTTTAATTTTGTGTGGGCTTGAATATGCAAAGTTAACTGTGAAAACTATCACTCGCTCACGTGTGGCAGCCATTGAGATATCAAGAACACCCAAAATACACTTACAACAAAACTATTTCATTCAGTAATTGCTGTCCTTTCAAGAATTTTTTAATCAAATTTTATCACTTTTGGTATATTTTGCAAACTCACATTTTGAATGAAATGGCGATGGATTAAAAAGAAACTCACAAAAAAATTACAAAAAGAAAAACATTTGACGAGAGTTAAAAACAAAGATGTCGGACTGCGTCGTTAGCAATGGAGCCAGTAGTCGGCATTACCGACGCCATGAAACGGCGGCTAACTTTTGGGAAAGGAAGGTCTCAGAGTAGTGACTAAACATTGCAGCCGCGAAGTACAGATAATAAAGATCTGGGTCAGGCATTTGGGTGTGTTTACACGTGTTGACAGGCCGTAGCCCGGCCCTCGGGCCCATAAAACTTGCCAAATGGCCGGCGGCGCGTGTCGTCCCCATTAAGAGGTGGTCTGTTTAGAAAAGGGCTATTGGGACGCTATATAGGAGGTTGTTGGCTCCAAACAATACGGTAGACTTTGGGATAAAATCCTCATCTTGTTGAGTTCTGAAATCTCCCCGATCACATATGTGCCAGCGGGACATAAAAAGGAATAACTAAGTTCTGAAATCGCAGATTACTTCTCGAGAATTAACACACTGATCGCAATTTCTCGGCAAAAGTGAAACTTTTCCTCAAAGACTACATGACAGTCTAGGAGGTATTCCACCACAGCGATAGCCGGCTCAATGGTTGTGCCAAGATAGTATGGCGCCAAGGGGCACTCTTTCTATATACGTTTTTTTTTCTCTCTCTTAAAACAATCACTTTTGTTACAGCAAATAAATCAAGGTTCCCTGGCCGTTTGTCCTATCCGAAGTTTACTATGTTGTGTTGTGTTGGTTCAAGACGCGAAGAAACTGTGTGTAGTTATAACCCTTCACTGCCGCGAGAAAAAATTAACACCACCCAGCTGCAAGTGTTGTATAGATCCTCATGAGCCCCCGCATTCGCGACGGTCCATGCCTCTTGCTGAAACTACTTTACATCCACGTTCCTCGGGTTGATGGCTGGTGCTGTTGAATTTACCATGATTTCAAAAACATAATCTGCGTCCATTGGCACGGAGTTGACGGGTTAATCTCTTTCGAGATGTGCCGCATCCGGATTCGCGGCGTAAAGCCGCGAATCCGGATGCGGCACTCCTCGAAATAGTTAACGGGGATATGATGATGACGTGAGAAAAATCAGCCATGCTAGTTCAAGGGTAGAGCTAGCTGAGCTTGGCGCCTGGATTCCAAGAGTAGTGTTAGAATATGGCCAGCAGGGAGTATAGATCTTCATGAGCCCCGCATCTGCGGGGGCTTATGAGGATCTGTGCCGCATGCAGTTGAATGGTGTTCATTGTTTTCAACAGTGACGGGATTAAAATCGCAAATTGCATTATCTTAACCCATTTAACCCTAAGGCTACATTTCCCAAAGTTGCAGGTGTTGCCCAACGAATATGTACCAGCTGCAGGAGATGGCTCGACCATAATTCAAGGGTAGTGTCAGATGAGCCCATCTAGCCCAACTCTTGAATTATCATGGTCGAACCTTCTCCTGCTGTAGGGCGTTGGGGCTAAATGGGTTAATGTTACATTTTAGTACATACCTGATCGACATGGTGAAGAGTCAGTGTTCTCCTAAGACAGCCTCCACAGCCTGCAGCCAGTAGGGCCTCATGAACACCTTCCCTGACAAGTACATGGGTTTAACCTTTTAACCCTTTAGCAGTCGGCTTATTGTTTGGTCAAGGTGATTCCTGCAGGAATCACCTCAAAAACTACCCACAGCCAAAAGGTTAACATTTCAACCCATTACATCATGGGGCTGAGTCCTTTTTAATTTGCTTGTCGTCTTATGAAGGCTACATTACAGATAAACAGATAGATCAGCCACTTTAGTTCAAGGGTGGTGCCAGAATAGCTTGGCGCCTGAGGCGCCAAGCTATCATTTCTAGCATCCCCCTTGAATTGTCACAGTAAAATAAATTTCAAGCAGTAGTGTACCAGGATGAAAAAGGTTAACCTAAGCCGCCACGACCACCATACGGCCGTGGCGCCTCGTGGTAATTTGCGCAGTACAAGTTAAACCGCTCCAACAGGAGCCTAGCACTTCCCAAGAAGAAGAAGCCGACAAATTTTTTTTAATCTTCAATAGCTGTCCATTATTCAATACTGAGCGGCCCATGTTCTTTCTCTCCGCTCTGCTTTTCTCTCCTCGAGTCTTGTGTCGTATCAAAACAAGCGAGAAGATGTCTTACTCGAACTTACTCTTCGAGAAAGGTGATTTACGTTTTGGAGAGGAATCCACGCCAAAACCACTCCTTGGCTTCTGCGGCCACACCGGTCGAAACTCAGCGTCTCAGTGCGACTGACGTCATTCATCTCGTAAGTGACGTCATTCGTATCAAACAAGACTGATAAAAATACGAACTGGAAACAAAAGGCTGCACACTGTTCAATAAAAGCGAAGAGGCCGGAGTATCAAAACTAACTGCATTTCACGAGGAGGCGCGGCTCCGACATCCTATCCCGCCGCAAGGACTAAGAGCCGCGTCGTGGAGCCATAATACAGTGAAGGGACATTTTTTTCAAACGTCCGGTAATGGCTCAACGACGCGACGAAAGATTGAAAAGGATTTAACAAAGCAGTTGCACTCACAACTGCAGGTCACAGGAGTAGCGGACTGCAACTGGACTGAAACGAACGGCAACGAAGGAACCATAAACCTACCGCATGCCAATGACGAGTTTCATTATCTCATGCAGTCACCTGTGACTGAAAGTCACGGTGTTTCAAAAAGTCGTCTAAGTGCCAGTGACAGTATGGCCGTCGTGCACGTGCGGAACAATGTTTATCAAAGTTATTTTTTCGACAAAAGGGTCCGCTGATTGCGCTGAGAGGTCGGCGGCTTCACTGAGTTGTATCGCATAGTCTTGAATAAAGCTTCACCTCAAGTTTCTCACCTGCGCAGCGGGAAAAAACGGATTTGTTCAATAGCATGTCCGTTGAAAGGTCCTGGTAAATCAAAGTGGCACAGTTGGAGTGCGCCTGAGTTGATCAGTGTTCAGGTCGTATTCCATATGAAATAGATTTCCCTGTTCCCAATAACCCGCCCGTCAGGGCCGTCCATGATCACCTCGGTGCTGTGGACGTTAAACCCGAACAAACCAACCAATCTCAACTGCGCAATTTTGAGGCAACATTTTAATCTCACTGCTGCCCACGTTTCACGTGATTTAGAAAATGTTAACACTGAACCTGCTTGAAAATCAGTCGCCGAGGGCCGGCCGGAATAACAAAGCCATTGTAGTATGGTACAAGGGAGGCAACCCAAAGAGAATTTTTCATTTGAACCGCACTATTATCGCTTTGGTGGTCACTGTGGTATACTTTTCATAGGACATCTACCCGTGTACACTGTCCGAGTGTTAAACTGCCCAGAGGTCTTGTGTTAAACTGTACACGGTGAACGCTGTTCGGTGTCAATTTATATCATTCATTCATTCAGTCCTCTCTGCGCCGTCTGGTGCTTGAGGCGACGGCAAGGGAGCGCCACTTTTGTCTGTCAGCTGCTATTTTGGGTGCTGTTTGCAGAGTAAGGCCTCTGTTCTTGAGCTCTCGCTCCACGGTTCGGCGCCACGTCTCCTTTGGTCGCCCACGGTTTCTCTTCCCCTGTGGTGTCCATCTCAGTGCCACCCTTGGTAATGAGTCAGGTGACATTCTGCAAACGTGGCCTAGCCATCTCCATCTCCGTGTGGCGATGGTTTCAGCGATGCTGTCTGCGCCTGCTCTCTTCCGTAGTTCCTCGTTTGTAATCATGTTTGGCCAGAAGACCTTCATGATCCGTCGCAGGCACTTGTTCTGGAAGACATCCAGCTTGCGTTCCGTAGCGGTAGTGGATTTCCAGCATTCTGACCCATATAGAAGGACACTCAGCACGTTGCTCTTAAAAATACGGAGCTTGGTGTGGATGCTCAGGCTTGTGGTCCTCCAGATGGGTTTCAGCATTGCGAAGGCTTGGTTGGCTTTGCTGATTCTTGTGGTGATCTCCCTTGTGCAGTCTCCATCTGTGGTAACCTTGCTGCCCAGGTACGTGAACTCGTCCACCTCTTGCAGAGGTTGGTCATTGATGGTGATTGGGTCGCCCACTATGGTGTTCTTCCTCATGACTTGAGTCTTCCTAATGTTGACCCCGAGACCTATGGAGCTTGCTGACTGTGTCAACTGTTGTGTCTTCTGTTGCATGTCCTGGTTTCTGCTTGCCAGCAGCCCGATATCATCGGCGTAGTCGAGGTCATCCAGCATTGAGGTCAGCGTCCACTGAATTCCCTGCCTCCTTCCCTCTGTGGTGCGGCGCATGATCCAATCAATTGCCATTGAGAATAGGATTGGCGAAAGAATACATCCTTGTTTCACTCCGGTTTCCACCTTAAACGGTTCGGTGAGCTGGTTGTTGTGGACGTCTCTGCACTCAAAATTGTTGTACAGGGACCTGATGACGTTGACAAGTTTCTGGGGGATTCCATAGTATCGCAGGATTTTCCAAAGGGAGTCTCGATGCAGACTGTCGAAGGCCTTCTCAAAGTCTACAAAGACCACATAGAGGGATCCATTCCATTCGTTAGACTGCTCAAGGATCTGTCTCAGTACGAAAATATGGTCAATGCAGGACTTGCCTTTCCTAAAACCTGCCTGCTCCCGGCGAAGGATGCCATTCACTGCTGTCGTAATGCGTTCAAGGAGAATGCGGCTGAAGATCTTGCTGGTGAGGGATAGTAAGGTGATGCCTCGCCAGTTGTTACAGTTCCCCAGGTCTCCTTTCTTCGGAAGTTTGACGATGGTGCCGGTCTTCCAATCGCTCGGCGCTTCCTCAGTGTCCCAGATCTTTTGAAAAATCTGACAAAGAAGCTGCGGCGTTACCGTATCTTCTACTTTCAGCATCTCGGGGCACACTCCGTCATCGCCAGGTGCCTTCCCGTTCTTCAGCTTTTGAATGGCCTGCTTGACTTCCGCAATAGTAATGTTGCCGAGGTTAATGTCCAGGTCCTCCTCCGCTTCAGGAATGTCAGTGAGGGTTGGTGGGTCTGAGCGGTTCAGGATGGACTCGAAGTGTTGCTTCCATCTCTTCAGAGGCCTTGCTTGACGTGTTAACCACTGACCGGCCGTGTAGAGAATTGGCATAGATCCACATTATGACAATAATTGAGATCCCAGAAGTATTTGAGGGTGTATTCTTACATTTGTATGATGTATGCTGAATTTCGATTAATGATTGCAAACAAACACAACCACTCATCAGTGTTTTTCAGCAGGGTTCACGGCGCAGAACTGTTTGTCTACCAGTGACACGCCCCAATGGGCACTGGCGACTGGTGTTGGCTGAATGAGTGAAAAACGAAAGTCAAGCTATCACAAGTAACTCATGGGAGTGCGCTAGCTTTGCTGTTGAGATCTGGAGTATTTGTCATCGGTGTCCGAATATATGTAGATCTATGCCCTTTTGCAAACTTGCGTGAGCACAACATGATTTTAAACGAAACTTCTCAGTCTCATTGAGACGCACAGATCATCGCTGTGTGTGCAGACTCAGTCTGGCCGGCTGACTTTGTCTTACTTAGACTAGACACAATTTATCTGATTGGCCTGTGGAGACATACCGCCGTGAGATGGCCTTAGTTGCCTGCTCGGCGTTAAACCCAAATAACTAACTGTGGAGACATAAGAAGAAACGACCAAGTGAGGAGGAAAAAGCACTGTCAGGGGAGAGAAGTGTGCATGATCGACCAATGAGCATAGATCTACCGGGCTTTGGTCAAAGCACACACACACACACACACACACACACACACACACACACACACACACACACACACACACACGCACACACACACACACACACACACACACACACACAAAAGATAGACACAATGTATACGGACCCCCCCCCCCCCCCCCGAAGGGGGGCGTATCACATATCCCACTGTTCCAGCCCCTTGATGCATGAAAATTTAAATCTAGGTCCTTCAAGAGAGGGGGGGGGGGGGCGGGGGAGGGGGGTCCAGATATTTAGCCGGTGTGCCGCCGAACAGCTGTTTCGGTCTAGGCGACCTCTTCAGCACACCATCGGCAATACCTGCAAAGAAGACCATATGCATTGCTTCCAGTCACTTAATTAGCGTTCTAGTCCCCGATCACATATGTGCCAGCGGGACACAAAAAGGAATAACTAACTAACTAACTTAATTAGCGCAACCCCTCTTTCCTATTATTGTTTTGTTTTGTGTGCTTTGACCAAAGTAGATCTATGATCATTGGTCGATCATGCACACTTCTCCCACCTGACAGTGCTTTTTCCTACTCACTTGGTCGTTTCTTCTAAATTACAAGCACTGGCAGTCAACAACCCCCTTGGTCTGTTTTCTTTTTCTGTGGCTGGCTTTGTTTTACTTAGGCCGTGGCTGAACACAATTTATCTGATTAACCCTATTGGCCTGTGGAGACATACATCTTCATAACTACTGTGCCGCCTTTCAGCGGTAGACCTACTCCGACGCAGTTACTCAGATCGCGGCCCGCCACGTCATTATAAACTGGTACATGAGGATCTGTGTCTCGCTGAGATTTTGCTCGGAATAACCGTGCTTACGCCATACATTTTCAGAGGCATACATGATAATAGACCTGTACCGAACCGGAGAATCTCATCTGAGTCTCTAAAGGTTGAATAGGCCGCCATGAGGATCTCGTATGATCAGTACTGAGGAATATGCCGCTTACGTCAGCTAGAGGCATAGACCCTCTTTCGCCTAGTCCTCAGTCATTTGGCGTGGGCGACAGTAACTGACCGGAGTAGTCCTACCGCCGAAAGGCGGCACAGTGGTTATGAAGATAATAAACTAATAATAATTAATTACGGTATTTATAATGCGCGTATCTTATAATAATTATAACTCTAAGCGCGCACTCACAACTCGCACACGCATGCGCACGCTTTAGACAATGACTCACGTACCACAAACAGTGAAAATACATTACGACGGTCAGCTTCGGGTGGGGAGTGTGGTGATATAGTGCTAGAGTGTTGAAAGAGGTGAGTTTTGAGGGCGGACTGGAAGGAGGAGAGAGAGTGTTTCTGACGGAGAGAGAGTGGGAAAGTGTTCCAGGTGGATGGGCCGTATACTGAGAAGGAGCGGGGGCCGAAAGTGCTGAGTTTGGTGCGGGGGATGAGGAAGCGGAGAGGGTCGGAGGCGGAGCGGAGGGAGCGGGGAGGAGTGTAGGGGTGAAGTAAGTTGGAGAGATAGGTAGGAGCGTAGTTGTTCAGGGATTTGTAGCAGAGAGACAGAATCTTGTATTGGATGCTTTGGGGGATGGGGAGCCAGTGAAGAAGCTTGAGCAGGGGAGTGATGTGGTCGGATTTTTTCTTTCTGAGGACGAGGCGAGCAGCATTGTTCTGGACGCGCTGGAGAGTGAGTGGTGGAGTGAGGAAGGCCGGAAAGGAGAGAGTTGCAGTAGTCGATGCGAGATAAGATGAGAGAGACAGCGAGTTTGGTGGCAGCTTTGGTAGTGAGGTATTTTCTGATCTGACTGATGCGGCGGAGGTGAAAATAACATGCCTGGGCCGTGGCGGAGACGAAGCTGGTCATAGAAAGAGAGGATTCGAGGATAACGCCAAGGTTCTTGACCGAGTCAGAGAGGGAGATGGGGGTGCTGTCAAGTTGAAGGTGGAGAGAGGGAGGGAGCTGGGAAAGTTTCTGGCGAGTGCCTACCAGCATGGCTTCCGTTTTGTCGTCGTTCAGTTTGAGCTTGTTTGCTGTCATCCAGTTTTTTACGTCTTCATAGCAGTCAGCCGTGCGAGTCAGTAGTGTCTGAGTGTTGTCGAGTTTGTCTTTGTCTAGTAGTTAGGAGTCGTCAGCGTAGAGGTGGTGGTGTATGTGGTGAGACTAGATGATGTTGGACAGGGGAGAGGTGTAGAGTGTGAAAAGGACCGGGCCCAGGACGGACCCCTGTGGAACGCCGCAGGAGAGACTGACTGGGTTGGAGGAGACGCCGTCGATGGTGACGGACTGCTGTCTGTCGGAGAGGTAGGAGAGAAACCAGGAGTGAGCAGAGTCAGTGATGCCAAAAGAGTGGTGAAGGCGGTGGAGGAGGATAGAGTGGTCTATGGTGTCGAAGGCGGCAGAGAGATCGAGTAGCGTAAGAAGGGAGATGTTGCCCGAGTCAGTGGAGAGAAGCAGGTCGTTTAAGATGTGTAGAAGGGCTGTTTCAGTGCTGTGATGTTTGCGATAGGCAGACTGAAAGGGACTGAGGAGGTTGTTGTCGGCGAGGTGGAGGTTGAGTTGGTTGAGGACAATAGCGGGGTTAATCGGATAAATTGTGTTCAGCCATGGTCTAAGTAAAACAAAGCCAGCCGACCAGAGTCTGCACACCGCACAGCGAGGGGCGCTTCCAGTCAAAACAACTGAGGCATGATTTCTTTGAGCACTGCTTTGTCTACTTTGAACCCATAAGGGCTCGATGACAGTAGTTTTGACTATCATCTCCTCATCATCACACACTTCTGCCTGCTTTGTCGACTTGGTCACAGCCTGAGCCACGCTGCCAGCCAGCTCCGCCTTCCTTCCACCTACAAGACGCTGACAGCACCAGCATCTGCTTCTCTGCTAAGCCTACCGCGCTTTGCTACACTACAGGCCCTCTCTCGGACCTGCTGCCAATCTTGGCTACGCCCGCCCTGCTACTAGAACGGGCCTACATCATCGAGCCTTCTACAGATCGTCTGATAGTCCTTTTTACGACCGCTTTGTAGTAAACTGACTTTGGTGGCAAGTATTGGTGTAAATTGGTCAAGAAACTTGGTCGTAAAGTAGAAACTTTTTATAACCGGATCTAAAACCTGAAACTTAACTTGCGCTGGCCCGACAGAGGTACACCTACATGGACTTTCTGATCGGGACCATATCTTCGTCCGAGACCGACGATGGATCTGGTTCCTCGTCGGTGTCGGGAAGCAATCAGGAAACTCCCTCTAGGAAGAGTGTGATGAAGCTCTATGCTCGTACATAGTGCTCACACAGTAGGTTAAATACGGTACGGTTTTTGTTAACGGTTTGTTTTGTGCCGATAGTCCGTGAGGCCGTGATCCACGTGAAATCTTTAGGACATGGTTAACACGGGAGTTTTAGTGAGTTCTGTTATAGTGAGTTCTAGGCGGAAGCTGTCTTGCAGAGCAGTAAATGCGTTAGTACGGGCTTTCTTGTCAGAGGGATCAGATGTGTTTGAGATACCTAGCCCGTATTCCAAGACTCTGAAACCTAGAATTCAGGTATGTTTCTATATATGTAGTATTGATAGTTGCTTAGTTAAAGACAGTATGCGTTCATAAGAGTAATTTGCTTGTATAGTGTTGACGGGTTTGGTTCAGTTATGTTGGTTTAGAATTCAGTGAAGTAACCGGTATTTTGGTTTACAGTTATTTACCGAGATGGATAATTAAAGGAATGTGAGGAGTGTATGCCTAAGTCGCTATGAAGGTAGTACGTGGATGGCTAAGCATAGTCTTTTCCAGTGTATAGAGTAGTGTATAGCGAGAGTGTTAGGCTATAGTCTGTTTCAAGATAGTGACAGAGATATGGGGGTGTTACGGAAGTAGTTCGGTTATGAAGCACGTGTGTGTGAATGAACGTGTGAGTTGTTTGTATCGGCCAGGTTACGTAATGTTTCTCATGTCATCCAATATGTTGTGTGTTTAGCAAGCGTTACGTTTGGATCCTTGTTGTTGTGTTTAGAGTGCTTGTAAAGAGGGAGCGACGGACGCCGAGACGTCAGTCACCAGACCTAACGTGAGGTCATCACCCCTCCAGTTCTTCACTCAGGGAGTGAAGCGATCGGGACCGAGACACCCGAGTCGAAGCGAGAACTGCGCTACGGTACGAGTACGAGGACGTCCGTGATAAAGACACAGGACGACAGGAAAGAGCGTACAACGGACTTGCACGCCTAGACGTGAGAAGGACCAACGTAACCAGGCAATAACATCAAACAGGTTGGAGACTGTGAGAACTGATACCTAGCCTGGCAAGGATATTGTGTGTGTGTGTGTGTGTGTGTGTGTGTGATATTAAGACGTGATAGTGGGGAAGGAGTGATGTATATAGCTTGATAGTTTTGTGAGCATTCTTCTTTTATATTGTATAAAGTTACTTTAGAAAGGGAGCCCGTGTGTTGAGTTTTACCGCATGAATGCGCCCGTCTGAGTCAGTGGCGGTGTATGCGTCTGTTGCGTGAGAGTCTGTACGTGCGACTGTGGGCAAGTCTGCGTGCGTTACAAAAGGAAAAAAAGAAATAAGACTAAGTTCAAGCGAGCTAGGGCCAGCGATGTTGTAAACCCGTCGCACTCACCAACATCCGCTGTTACTGCTACTGACGGAACTAGTTTGTCTGTTGTTTCCCCTGGCAGGGCCCCATTAGGGGACCTCGCACGGGGAGAGCCTAGGGTATTTTTACCCCCTCCCCGCTCCCCGGACATTGCACGTGCCACTGGCGCAGTCCCAGGAGAACCTAGGCTATCTCCCCCCCCCCCCCCCCCCCAAAAAAAAAAAAAAAAAAAAAAAAAAGTTCTTTGGTGTCTGGAGCGGAGGGGTCAGTCGCTGCGGTGGAGAATATTCCCCCCCCCCCCCCTCATCGACTGTTCCCCCCCCTAATCCATCAAAATTCCCCTACAACTTCAACTAATATGGAGGACTGCCCGCCCCCTCTCACCATTGACGAATCTTTTGTCGCTGGTGTAGCGGGGGAAGAGGAGATTCTACCTAAAACTCCCTTCACGCAGGTGCACAAAAAAAAAAAAAAAAATAGACAACGTACTAAGCAGAATGTATTGATTCCTGGAGGGTGCGACGCCGGCGCCACCGCCGAGGTGTGGTGCACTTACCCAGTCAGGGTCCATGACCTGGGGACCGGGACCTCCCGGCTCCGGGATCATGGCACCCACCAGCCCCATCTCTGCGAGGGTGCCGGGGTCGCCCACTCCGAGATCACCTTACGACAAATAGGCAAGGACGTGTGGATAGTTTCCTGCCCTAACCCGCGATCTAAAAATCTACTAGCTTCTAAGAAGAATCTCGGCGGGGCGGAGGTCGAGTGTACCATCCCCACCCCTAGGGTAGTGGGGGTGGCCCACGGCATCCCCCTCGCCGAAGACCCTAACCAACTCAAAAACTCCCTTTCGATTCAGGGATATTCAACAGATGTGGCTAGACTCACTAATAGGGATGGGACCCCCTCAAGAGCGATCAAAATAGAATTTTATAATCTAACTAAACTTCCGGCAAGAGTAAAGATCGGTGTCCACCACCTGCCGGTCGAGCCGTATGCCCCTCCTGTCTTGTGCTGTACCAAGTGCTGCAGGTTGGGGAATACGACACGAGCGTGCAGGTCAAAGCAAGCAGTGTGTGTAAGATGTGGCAGTCGCGAACATGCTCGTGCTGCCTGTCCAGACACTATAACCCCTAAATGCGTTAACTGCGGCGGCGCACACAGCGCAGCCTATCAAAAATGCCCCACAGATAATCCTCTTTCGGGAGGCTAATCGTAACAGGAACGAAAGCTATATTCCGTACAGAGAGGCCGTGAGGAGGGCCCAGATCAAGACCCAAAAGAAAAAAGATGAAGTTTCAGCTAAAGCTCACTTACCGAGAGATCTGCACTCCACTGCATGGACCCGGGTCCCTGTTGCTCGATCCCAGCCCCCTCTCACCAGACCTGCTACGGAGCCAAAAAGTAATTCTAATTCTACTAATTTCGACTCTACAACATTAGCAGAGAAAAACGCAACCCAAAGTAAATCTGCTAACCAGATTTCATCCTACAGAGATATCTTGTCGCGAAATATTTCGCGACACGATCCTACTAAAAAAGACACTCCGATCGTTAGTGATAAATCTCCTCCTCTCCCACCACCCCCTTCTCCGATGGGGGAGGAGACCTCACCCCCTTCTCGTAGAACTCTCCGTTTTGGAGAAGTGCGGCACTCTGCGGATGGCCCTGGGCTGAGGACTTTTATGCTCAGGGACATCAGCAGACAAACTCAGATGCTAACTACCGCAATCTCAAGTGGGAATGTGCAAGGGATGCTACAGTTTAACCAACTGATCATGACTATCCTGGTCCCCTTGCTTACAAACCCTGATGTAATATGACTAAACTACAGCTACCAAAAATTCCAAAGTACTGTTGATAAGTCTTTTCCGCCGTCATGGGTGCGTTAGATAGCGAAAGCTTAAAGTTTCTCCAGTGGAACTGTCGAGCTATTGGTAGTAATATCCACTATCTAAATAACTATCTGAGTGTATATAATCCCCATATAGTTTGTTTGCAATCTCTGCTGATGACTAAAGTTAAGCTGCCACTTATCAACGGGTATCACTATCCGCCCGTTATCGAGTCGCATAAAAAACCTAATGAAAAAAATCACACAGCTATATACATTAAAGTAGGGATCAACCATCAAGTGATGAGAACACCCGTTCTATTACATGAAATATATCCCATTCACAGTAGCTACATACAAATTAAAATTACTGCGAATAAAATAGTTAATGTACTTAACCTATATGCTCCAAAACCAGTCTCCCCAAACAGGTCTGGAATGGATGCGAGCCCTGCCGGGTGATGGGTGGGTGGTCATGGGGGACCTCAACATCCACCACCCGCTGTGGCTCGCAAAAATCCCAGACACACTTAATATAGCACATAAACAGGCTGAAGACATATTAAATTCAAATCTCTTTATTCTCAATAGTTGTGACAAATTCCCGACAGTGGCCACCAATAACCATCGGCGGTGGACTTAACTCTTATCTCCCCAAATCTTTTCCTAGATGCTTCATGGATGCTGGGTGACGACACTATGGGGAGTGATCACCTCCCAATATCCCTGGAACTTAACCTTAAATCTCAACTAATTATAAATCCTCCCCCCCCCCCCCCCCATGCTACAGGTAAATTTTTATATGAAAAGGCAAACTGGCCTTTATTCCAGAAAGCCTTTAACCAGAATATAGTTAGCATCAACACCTCTGAAGTTGATACTTTTAGTATTACCCTAACTAGGGCCATAATTAATGCTGCGGAGGCAGCAATTCCACTTAGCAGGGGAGCTCCACCCGGTAAACCCTCAAACTCCTGGTGGAGCGACGAATGCGATAGGGCTGTGAAAGACAAAAAGAGGGCGTACAATAAATGGAAAAAAATCTATAACTTCTGAAGACCACATAGCAATGAAGTCGGCGAATATTCAATTTAACAAAATCACCGCCTTAGCCAAGCTTAAATTTTTAGATCACCAAATCCATAGAGAAATTCAATCGCCCACGGATATGGCTAAGGCATGGAAAATTGTGAAAAAAATTTAAAATAAACATAACCCCTCTCCGACTCCACTAATTAATGATGTTTGATTTATTCTACCGACCAGGAAAAGGCTGAACTTCTGGCCGAATCCTTTGCTGAAATCAGCTCTACAGATAAATTTAATTTTGTTGCAAATTTCTTTTAGAGAAGTGGAAGAAAATAAACCAGAGTTTAATGAATCTTCTCTCTTGGAGCCGGGAGACTCTGCCCCAATCAATCTCCCCCTGACTATGGAGGAGTTAGACACCGTCCTGTCTCAGGTGAGATCAGTCAAAATCTCACCGGGGCATGACGAGATAACCTACGCTATGCTGAAAAATCTTCCCCTTGAAGGAAGAAAATTTCTACTGAAATTGTTTAATCAATGCTATAGCGAGGGCCTTTTGCCTCAAGCCTGGTATCACGGGATTGTAATTCCCATTCTAAAACCTAAGAGACCAAGAAATTTAGCCTCATCATATCGACCCATAACCCTTACCTCTCATATAAGTAAAAATTTTGTGCGCCTAATAAAAAATAGACTGAAATACCATTTGGATAAAAATAAGGTAATACCTATTGTCCAAGCAGGATTTCGGAAACATAGATCTGTGTCCGACCATCTATACACCCTTTCTTCATCGATAAAGCAGGCCTTTAAGAAAAAACAAAAAGTCATGGCCTGCTTTTTTTTTAATGTCAAACGTGCGTTTGACGTCGTTTGGCACAAAAAAATTATTACAAAAGGTCAATACACTTGGTCTGTCTGGAAATATTTATAAATATTAATAATAATAAAAAAAAAACTTCTTACAGCGAACTTTACAGGTCAAGCATGGGCAGGCCCTCTCTAGAACACATAAAACGGACTGTGGGGTACCACAAGGCACTTGCCTTGCCCCAACGCTTTTCAATATTATGATGGCAGATCTCCCGGCTTATCTTAAATCTAAATTAGATAAATATACTAATACTTCACTAAAATTATCCCAATTCGCCAACGACATAGCCATATGGAAACCAGTTAAAACTACCAACTCACAGAATAGAGAAATTTCCATAGAAAAATCAAACAAATTTCAGAAGGCAATCGACATGGTCCAGAAATACCTTGAAATTAACGCCTTTGAGTTAGCCCCCGAAAAAACGCAACTAATAATTTTCAGCACTAAGAAAGCCAAGTTTTGTAACCAGCTTACAATAAATAATTTCGATGTTAAATACCCGATAATTCCTTTAACCCAAATAAAATTCCTGGGTGTACTGTTTACGTCCACACTAAACTGGACCCCTCATATAAACAGTCTTATCTTCAAAGCAAATAGGGCAGTAAATCTGATTAGAGTGCTTAAGCACGAGGTTTGGGGCAGAAACATTAAACTCTTGCTGCACCTCCATCATGCCCTGGTGCGATCCAACCTCAACTACCTCCAATCCAACCTCAACTACGGAGCCGAGTGTTTTTTTCTCGGCTTCTAAGCACGTTTTAAGGACACTCGTTTCCGCAGAAATGTGATCGCTGAAATGCATTATTGGAGTGCCACCAAATGCAGCAAATGAAGCAGTTTATGCCCTCACCAAGATTCTTCCACTAGACCAATATCGGCTGAAAATTTGTGCTAATTATATTAACCGTATTTTTAATACCCCTAATAATGCCCAGGAAACATTCCACAATGAGTTAAATATGGATCGCTTGGAACTGGTGTTCCACTCAATACAGAAGCGCAAGATCGAACCGACTCTTGCCTCAATCGTACGTGGGGTACACGAAAAAGCCGTAGTGGTTCCCCAGACCATTGCTTATGTTCCGCTCTCTCCTTTACCACCCTGGACCCTCCACGCGGCCTCTATAATAACAGAAATTCCTAAAATAACTAAAAAAAAGCGACCCATATCTCCAGAGACTAGTGACTCTGGAGTACCTGGAAGCTCAGTATCCACACTCTCTTATTGCATACACCGACGGCTCTGTAGATGATGCCGGTAACGTAGGATGCGGAGTGTTTATACCTTCGCTAGCTAAAACGTTAAGTTGTAAGCTTGGGAATGGCTGGGCTATATGCACGGATGAGCTGACGGCCATTCTAATGGCCCTCGGCCATGTGCTGACCCTACCATTACAGATGTGTCAACTCCTAATTTGTACTGACTCAAAAACAGCGTTACAAAGTATTTAACTAAACGATCGATCAGCTCGACCAGATATTGTACTAGAGGTCAAACTTACTATCCATCAACTTATTGCTAGAGGTGTTGACATCGCTCTTCAGTGGGTCCCCTCCCATGTCGGTATCCGTGGTAACGAGGCTGCTGACAGGGCCGCGCGGGCTGGAGCGACGGGTAGGCCTGGCGCCCAGCCCATCCAACTGCCACTTACTGCAAAAGAAACTAAAATCTGTATTAATAAGGTAATAAGAGAAAACAATGCTAAAAACAACCAACTATATGCTGGAGACTGTCCGAATGTCCTTGCCTACAAAATTAGCAAACATCATATTATTTATGGGCTGCCCTTCGTAGAGGGGGCCATCAATAGAATTTGCACAAATAGCTGGCGGGCCCGTTGGGCCAGCCCGACCTGTCTCTGCGGAGAGAGCTTCACCCCCGACCATGCGGTCTTGGAGTGTGGGGCCTTCGCCGCTGAGTGTGCGGACTTTAGATCTGCGTACCCTAGAGCCGCGTCTATCCACGCTATCCTGGAAACGGCTGACTCTGACACTCTGGCCAGAGTCATAGCGATGCTAAAACTCCCTAGGCTGGTTAATTTGATCTGAATAAGTATTGAAATACTATTGTATAGAATAAATTATTATAATATAACAATAAAACTACTATAATAGACTGCAAACCCCTACCGATTATGTCTTAGGGATGGGGTAAAACCATAACTATCTTTAAAAGATACAGATTCTCCTTTTGCTTCGATAGTGTGTGCTCGCAGCGGGCAGTCTTTTAGAGCCAATCACGCGAGACCTTGCATCCATCCGACTCACAGCAGCCGAGGAGTACGGACCTCCGCTCCTCCGCTTCTCGCAAGCAAGCAACCAAGAAAGCAAGCGTCACGCCTCAAGCACCTGGCACTACAAGGAATGCCGATACCACCTAGGGGACTGTTCCCCAAATTTGACGAGCTCATGCAAAGAAACTCTAGCCTGTTGAACTGCCGCAGCCCACCAAGAAGAAAGAATGGCACCCGCCAGCCTCCAGCCAGCCCCCCCCCCCCCTCCCAACAAGAAGAAGAGCCCGAGGACTCGGCGGAGCCATCGTCGGAGTCTGATTTCCCGCCCTCTCCACCGCCGGTCGACATCCCCGAACCACTCACTCGGGAACGGCCGGTATCACCGGAGGAGAAGGGATTCCGGCTCCGGGGAATTGGCTTCGACGACTTAGTGCTCTTGCTACAAGACGCCTTACCAGCCCTATTGTCAACAACTGGCGACATCCACTACCGGTCACTAGCCACCGCCCGGTGGCTAATCCACACTGGAGCGATTAGAGACCTCCAAGCCCCCGCGACTGAAGACACAGCCGCCCAAGCGACAAGACAAACAGCTAACGGGGAATGCCAGACTACATCTGCCGACCCCAGCACAGCCACGAAGAAGACCGGCACCGCCCCGACAACCATCGAACACAGAGGGTGCGGAAACACCGCCCCACCAACGCAGGAGACTGGCACAGATGCTCCCCTGGTCCCGGTCTACGACACCAAGAGTACATCAACCGAAGAAAGAAACAAGAAACCGACACCACCCCACGCCCACCAGCCAACCAACCGGCCACCGGAAGCGTAACAGACCACCCAAACGCTTCCGAGACCAGAAACGCCCGCCACTACTCCATACGCCGCCATCACACCTCCGACTGCCACCCCAGCACCGCCACCCACCCCGCCCATTCCAACGACCGACCCCGAAGCCCAGGTTCCACTGGCCACCACCACCGCCACCCCATCTCCCTAGACCCTTCAACAACCAGCGACGGTACCTCCGGCCAGCGCCACCACCGCCACCACTCATACAACACTTCCTAGAGTGGTTGGCCTACCAACACCCCCCAGCCTGGCACTAGAGCAACGGTCTACCGGCCACACCACCCGCCTCCTCCACCAACAACCACCCGGCCCCGGCAATACCACCAGCCACTGCGCGACGGAGCGGCAGACAGACAGCGAGACGACCCCAACCCCCTCCCCCCCCCCCCCCGGACGAAATCAGCGATAGCTGGAAGTCCCTGCCCCTGTCAAATTTGCACTTGCACCTTGCAGCGACTTGGTTCGCTGCGGCCGCGCGCGATAGTAATGTACCGTTACGCCTAGCACATTCCTATTTGATGGCGCGTGTTTACCGCGCGGCCGCTACCCCTCTACTGATTTATAACTCCCCAGCAGCTAATCTTTATTTATAGCATATTTGCACCTGTGTTGGAGTAAAGTGTTACCCCCTTGGGGGGGGGGGGGGGCATATGTGCGTGTGAACTATCCCTGAAATACCAATTTATAGCTCATTAATAACTGACCGGATTGCTGGCCTATGCTCGCTCTGTCTTAGTTCATATCCTGATTGTAAAACTTATTGTAAATAAATTTTAATTTTTACTCTTCATTCTTTTAAAAACTTTTTTCGCTGGTGGTCCTGAAATGTTAACTTTGATTTTATTTGAAAGTAAAGTAACATCTCGTTGTACTATATTGGACTGACGTTGTCATGGAGAGAGGCCAAACCAAACGTGTGATCTATTCTAACTCTAGCCAATAATATATGACCATGTCGTGTATCATTGTTAACCAAAGTCTAAGAAGCTAGTTCCCGATCACTACAGTGCAGTGGGACATAAAAATGGAGTTAATGAATGAATGAATGCTTTGACTAATGCAAATCCACTGCGCCACCGCGTGCGCGCCAGCGTCTATACTAAGCTCAAGACAAAATGTCAAAGTTACTGTCATCGGGCCCCTCAGTATGTTTGTAGCCTGTTGTGATTCATTCCGGGTAGCCTCTAGATTGTTTGAGAGCTGCGCGCTGAACCGTACTCAGCTGTGTCCGAGCGTCCAATCTCAGTGATGTGTGAGGCTCGTTGAAAGCTTGGTTGGTTGGGTTGGTTCAGTGGTTGGTTAGTTCGGGTTTAACGTCAGTCCACAGCACCGAGGTGATCATGCCGGACGGCCCTGACGGGGGACAGGGAAATCTATTGTAATAATAATCAGTAATAATTACGGTATTTATATTGCGCTTATCTTATAATAATCGTTATAACGCATGCTCACGCTTTAGACAACTCGACTCACGTACCACAAATAGTGAAATACATTACGACAGTCAGCTTGGGGTGGGGAGTGTCGTGGTGATATAGTGCTAGAACTGTTGAAAGTGGTGAGTTTTGAGGGCGGATTGGAAGGAGGAGAGAGAGAGAGAGTGTTTCTGACGGAGAGAGAGTAGAAGAGTGTTCCAGGTGGATGGACCATATACTGAGAAGGAGCGGGGGCCGAAAGTGCTGAGTTTGGTGCGGGGTATGTGGAGGCGAAGAGGGTCGTAGGCGGCCGGAGCGGAGGAAGCGGGAAGGAGTGTAGAGGTGAAGTGAGTACGGAGTACGACCTGAACACTGATCAACTCAGGCGCACTCCAACTGTGCCACTTTGATTTACCAGGACCTTTCAACGGATATGCTATTGAACAAATCCGTTTTTCCCCCTGGATTGTGAGTCCAGCTACCGGGCCGGTACGGGATTCGAACCCACGACCCGGCGATTACCTTCGCTCTCCTGCTCCGAAATTTAACCGCCTGAGCTATCTCGGACTCGGTGGTTGGTTGGGCAAGTTAGTTCGGACTCTTCGTTGGAAGCATTCATTCATTCATTATTTCCAACTTACTGTCCCCACGACCTACGAGGGCATGGGGGACCAGAGGGTTTAACTTGATGATGGAAGAGAAGAAAAAAAAGGAGGGGAGGTGGTGGGAAAAGAGGATAAAGGAAAGTTGGAAACGCGAGTGCGAATTTGGAAGGGACAAGGACTTCCAGCTATCGCTGATTTCGTCCGTGGGGGGGGGGGGGGCAGTGGTGGGGGGGGGGGGGGGTCGTCTCGCTGTCTGTCTGCCGCTCCGTCGCGCAATGGCTGATGGTGTTGCCAGGGCCGGGTGGTTGGTGGTGGAGGAGGCGGGTGGTGTGGCCGGTAGACCGTTGCTTTATTGCCATGCTGGGGGGGTGTTGGTAGGCCAGCCACTCTAGTAGTTGTAGCACGAGTGGTGGCGGTGGTGGTGGTGGCCGGCGAAACCGTGGCTGGGTATGGAGGGGTCAAGGGAGTTGCGGTGGCGGCGGTGGTGGCCAGTGGATCCAGGGTCTGGGGGTTGGGCGCTGAGATATGCGTGGCGGGCAGCGGTGGTGGGGTGGTAGGCGGAGGTGTGGTGGCGGCGTGGGGAGTAGCACCGGACGTTGCTCTCTGAAGCGCGTGGGTGACCTGTAGCGTCGGTGTCGTCGTGGGAGGGTGGTTGGTCCGTTGGCTGGCTGTGGTGTTGTCTGTACCCGTGTGCTTGGTGGTCTTGCTGGTCAGGGTTGGTGGTGGTATGTCTTCTGTCTCGGTGCCTGTCTCGAGTCGTGGAAGGGGTATTCCCGCACCCTTTGTGCTTGGTGGTGGGTGACGTGGTGCCGGTCTTCTTGTTGGCAGTTGATGGGGCGGCGGTCGTCGCTTGGCACACCGTGTGGGCATTCTGGGCTACGGCCTGGCTGGCTGCACTTTCTGTCGCTGGGGGTTGTAAGTCTTTGATGGCGCCCGAGTGCACTAGCCACCGGGAGGTGACCAGTGCCCGATGGTATATGTCGCCCTCGGTTGCAAGTACTGCTGGAATCGCGTCCTGAAGCAGGAGCACTAGATCGTTGAACCCCATCGCCCGGAGCCGAGTCCCTTCCTCCTCGACTGATGCCGGCCGCTCCCGAGTAAGTGATTCGGGGATAGCGACCGGCTGCGGGCAGGGTGCAAAGTCCGACTCGGACGTTGGCTCCGACGAGTCTTCCGGCTGGTCCTCGAAGTCAGACTCCGATGCCGGCCCCTCGGGCTCTTCTTCATGTTGGTGGGGTGGCTGGGGGTTGGCGGCTGCCATTCTTTCTTCTTGATGATTTTGTTGTACTGCGGCGTAGGTCAACGGACTAACGCCGTTGTGAAGGAATTCGTCGAATTTAGGGAACAATCCCCTGGGTGGTATCGGCATCCCCTGGGTTATTAGGTAGTCAAGATTTATCTCCTGATGTGGTAAATAGGCCGTTTGCTGTGGGGTCGAAGGCCCCCACGTTGAATGTTGTCTTGGCTGACTTGGTGGGGACAATGTAGGCCGTTGGTTCCTTGTCTCCTTTGTTTGTCGTTGCGGCGTCCCCCACCTGTTCCCAGTACGGCAGCGCTGATTGTTCCCTTGGCTGGATTGGTGGGGACAATGGGGGCCGTTGGCTCCTTGTCCTCTTTGTGGCCTTTGTTTGTTGCGTTGCCTGGGGGAGGTTGGCGGTGTACTCCTCCACCTGTTGACGGTTAGTTTGGCGTCTGTTCGCTCTAACAAGGGCGGGCGGTTGATTCTTCTTGGAGGCCATCTGTCTGTATTTGTGGCTTGGCCTGGGGTGGACTTGGTCTTGGTTGGTGGCTGCGCAGTGGAGCTTGAGGCGTGAGCTGCTTGCTGCGAGGAGCGGTGGTCCGTCCTCCTCGGCTGCTGTGAGCTGAATGGATGATGTAAAGTTGGAAGCTGTTGTTGTTTGTTTTCTCCATTTTTCTGTCCCTCTGCACCGAGGTGATCAGGGACTAGCACTTTTGGCTTTAATTAACAAACACAACATAAAATATTTGGTTCTATCATTTATTTGTTATTTTTTATAAAATGATTTATAGTGCACTTCCCCACAACAGCGGTCCTTGTGTATAAAAAGGTATAATTTACTTTCCATATTTAAAATCCAGATTAATATTTAGGATCACTTAAGTACAGGGTTTAAAAATTAACGAAAGTTAAAACCAATTTTCTTTTGGCCGGTGTCCTGGTCAGACCTGCTGCTTCACTGTTTGTGGATCAGCTGTGTGGATCACACATGTTGGAAGCGTTCGTTCGTTTATCCATTTTTTTTTTTTTTTTTTTTTTTTTTTTTGTCCCTCTGCACCGAGGTGATCAGGAACTAACGCATTTACTTTAGTTAACGAACACGACATAAAAAGATTTGATTCTATAATTTGTTTGTTTTTGTACAACAATTCATAGCGTACTTCCTCACCAACAGCGGTCCTTATGTATAAAAAAAAGTATATTTTACTTCCATATTTAAAATCCAGAGTAAAATTCAAGACCACTTAAGTAAAGGGGCAAGAGTTAAGAAAGGTTAAAACCAATTTCATCGTTCACCGTAAAAACTTAAGAAAGTTAAGATAAGTATTCTCAATAAAAATTATATAAATTATATAAAATTTATAAATTCGTCCAAAACAATTTCGGTTTTCTTGTTTTATTTGTACCCTCCTTTTATCGTTTTTAATGTACCTTTGTCATTTAGCCAGGGCAGACAAGAGGGCCTACACAGACAGCCAGACAGCCTGGCAGCAGAGGCAGAAAAAGCAGCAGGCAGCGGCAACATGAAACAGCTCTACGACATTACCAGAAGATTGTCAGGCAAGTATGGCCATACAGAAAGACCAGTAAAAGACAAAGAAGGCAAGCCTATTGCAGACAGAGCAGACCAACTCGACAGATGGGCCGAGTATTTTTGAAGAGTTACTGAACAGACCTAGCCCACCCGACCCCCCAGACATCCAGCCGGCAGAGACCGACCTACCCATCAGCTGTGACAGACCCAGCCGGGAAGAGATCAGAAGAGCAGTGGCACTCTTGAAGAACGGCAAAGCAGCAGGCCCAGATGTCATCCCAGCGGAGTCTCTGAAAGCAGACCTAGAGACAACAGTGGAGATACTGTACCCACTGTTTGGAAAGATCTGGGAAGAGGAGGTGATGCCGGCTGACTGGAAGGAGGGGTACCTAATCAAGCTTCCCAAGAAAGGCGACCTCAGCAAGTGTTCCAACTACAGAGGAATCGCCTTGCTGTCAGTACCAGGAAACGTCTTCAACAGGATCATCCTGGAGAGAATGAATAGCTCCGTTGACCCCCAGCTGAGAGACCAGCAAGCAGGATTCAGGAAGAACCGATCATGTACAGACCAGATCGCCACTCTCCGCATCATCGTGGAACAGTCTCTGGAGTGGAGCTCCCCGCTCTACGTCAACTTTGTGGATTATGAGAAAGCATTTGACAGTGTGGACCGAGAGACTCTGTGGAAACTCCTACGACACTACGGTGTACCCACAAAGCTCGTCCGCCTGATCAAGAGCAGCTACGATGGCATGACATGTCGCGTGATCCACGAAGGGCAGTTCACCAGGGAGCTCCAGGTCAGAACCGGTGTCAGGCAGGGGTGTCTGCTGTCTCCGTTCCTCTTCCTACTGGCCATAGACTGGGTCATGAAGATGACCACAGAGCACAGACGAAGTGGAATACAGTGGACACTGTGGACACAGCTTGACGACCTCGATTTTGCAGACGACTTGGCATTACTGTCCCACACTCATCAACAAATGCAGGACAAGACCACGAGGCTTGCTGACATCTCGTCCCAAGTGGGCCTCACCATTCACAAACAGAAAACAAAGACAATGAGGCTGAACGCAACCAGGGAAGAACCAGTCTTGCTTGCTCGCACCCCGTTGGAGGAGGTGGAGTCCTTCACCTATTTCGGGAGCATCATAGACAAAAAAGGCGGCACTGATGCAGATGTCAGAGCACGAATCGGTAAAGCCAGAGCAGCCTTTCTCCAGTTGAAAAAAGTGTGGAGCTCCAGAGAGCTGTCACAACACACCAAAGTCCGGATTTTCAACTCCAATGTAAAAGCAGTTCTCTTATATGGAGCAGAGACTTGGAGATTGACAAAAACCACAGTCAACAGAGTACAGACCTTCATGAACAGTTGCCTTAGAAGAATTTTGAATATCCACTGGCCAGAGAATATCAGCAACGTCAGACGCTGGGAGAGAACAGAGCAGATAACAGCAGAGAATGAAATTGGGCGAAGAAGATGGGGATGGATCGGTCACAGTCTGAGAAAGCCAGCTTCCAGTATCACTAGGCAGGCATTATCATGGAACCCACAGGGAAAGAGGAAAAGAGGTAGGCCGAGAAACTCCTGGCGTCGAGACCTCCAAGCAGACATCAAGAGACTGGGAACCACCTGGAGTAGAATCGAAGGAGAAGCACAGGACAGGAGTTGCTGGAGGTCTCTCGTCGACGGCCTATACCCGGGTAGGGGTGACAGGCGTAAGTAAGTAAGTAAGTAAGTAAGTTGTCATTTAGCCGGTATCCTGGTCAGACCTGCTGCTTCACTGTTTGTGGATCAGCTGTATGAATCACACACTGTGTTTGCTGGTCTCTACAGTCTACAGACAGGTCTTTTGGACCATATTGGACCAGCGACAGTATAAAGTTAGTTAAGTATAGCTTCCTCGCGCTGGGACCATATGGCGTTGAGGCGCGTCCCCTGGGTGGTGGATAGGGGGTCCCTCTTGAGAGGGGTGCACCGAATGAAATAAGGTGCCGTGAACCAACATGGTCTAAGGGAAGGTGACCCCGACAGAAAACCCCTGGTCCTCCTAGTAAGGGGGTTGGGCGTGGGGGTAGCTTCCCCACCCTGCAAAAAAGGAAATAGCTACAAAAACGCCGACGGAAAGACTAACAGTAATTCCTTTCCTGGAGGAGGAAGATTCTTCTACCAGAAGACTTATGACGTCCTGTGGTGAAAGCCGGAAGTCTTCGGAAGCCACAGGACCGAGCCGCCTCTCTCTTTTCAGCGGCAAGGCCGCCCAGATAGCAGCGGAAATGCAAAAGTACAACTTTTCCCTGCTAGGTATCAGTGAAGCCAGATGGACGCAGTCTGGCCAGAAAAGGCTGTTAAGTGGGGAGATGATTCTGTATTCAGGTCATGAAGAGGAGAATGCCCCCCACACAGAAAGAGTAGCATTAATGCTGTCACCAGTGGCACAGAGAGCGCTGATGGGCTGGGAACCTCTTGGGCAAAGAATTATCACAGCAGCCTTTAGAACCAAGAAAAAGATCAAGCTGAACGTCATCCAGTGTTATGCGCCCACCAATGACAGTGACGAGGAAGAGAAACAAGAGTTCTACGACCGACTCCAGAGTGCCGTGGACAAATGTGCGGAGCGAGACATCACCATCGTCATGGGCGATTTTAATGCCAAAATAGGGGAGGACAACACCGGATACGAAGAGGTGATGGGGAGACAGGGACTAGGCTCGGAGATGAGTGAGAACGGGGAGAGGTTTGTAGACTTTTGTGCTCTAAACCGACTTGTCATTGGAGGCAGCATCTTCCCACACAGAAGAATACACAAAGCAACTTGGGTCTCACCTGACCATACAACAGAGAACCAAATAGACCATATCTGCATTAGCAAGAAATTTAGAAGATCCCTTCAAGATGTTCGAGTGAGGAGGGGAGCAGATGTCGCCTCAGACCACCATCTGCTAACCTTAAGAATGAAGCTCAAGCGAAAGAAAAGCCGCACAGAGACAACAAGAAGACAGCGCTATAATGTAGGCCTCCTGAGAGAAACTGGCGTTAGAGTTCAAACTGGTGCTGTCCAACCTGTTTCAAGCGCTACAGGAACTAGTAAATGAAGAGGAGGTGGTCACCACAGAGCAGCAGTGGAAGGCAGTTAGAGAGGCGGTGAACTCAACCTGCAAAGACACTGTAGGGTTCAGGAAACACTACCACAAGGACTGGCTGTCGGCACAGACCTTGAAGAAGATAGAAGTGAGGAAGCAGAAGAAAACAGTTGTCAACAACAGTCGCACGAGAGCAGCCAAAGTAAGGGCACAGGAGGAATACTCGGAAGCCAACCGAGAGGTAAAGAGGAGTATCAGGGCAGACAAGAGGGCCTACACAGACAGCCTGGCAGCAGAGGCAGAAAAGGCAGCAGGCAGCGGCAACATGAAACAGCTCTACGACATTACCAGAAGATTGTCGGACAAATATGGCCATACAGAAAGACCAGTAAAAGACAAAGAAGGCAAGTTTATTGCAGACAGAGCAGACCAACTCGACAGATGGGCCGAGTATTTTGAAGAGTTACTGAACAGACCTAGCCCACCCGATCCCCCAGACATCCAGCCGGCAGAGACCGACCTACCCATCAGCTGTGACAGACCCAGCCGGGAAGAGATCAGAAGAGCAGTGGCATTTTTGAAGAACGGCAAAGCAGCAGGGCCAGAGGGCATCCCAGCGGAGTCTCTGAAAGCAGACCTAGAGACAACAGTGGAGATGCTGTACCCACTGTTTGGAAAGATCTGGGAAGAGGAGGTGATGCCAGCTGACTGGAAGGAGGGGTACCTAATCAAGCTTCCCAAGAAAGGCGACCTCAGCGAGTGTTCCAACTACAGAGGAATCACCTTGCTGTCAGTACCAGGAAAGGTCTTCAACAGGATCATCCTAGAGAGAATGATGAGCTCCATTGACCCCCAGCTGAGAGACCAGCAAGCAGGATTCAGGAAGAACCGATCATGTACAGACCAGATCGCCACTCTCCGCATCATCGTGGAACAGTCTCTGGAGTGGAGCTCCCCGCTGTACGTTAACTTTATGGATTATGAGAAAGCATTTGACAGCGTAGACCGAGAGACTGTGGAAACTCCTACGACACTACGGTGTACCCACAAAGCTCGTCTGCCTGATCAAGAGCAGCTACTATGGCATGACATGTCGCGTGATCCACGAAGGGCAGTTCACCAGGGAGCTCCAGGTCAGAACTGGTGTCAGGCAGGGGTGTTTGCTGTCTCCGTTCCTCTTCCTACTGGCCATAGACTGGGTCATGAAGATGACCACAGAGCACAGACGAAGTGGAATACAGTGGACACTGTGGACACAGCTTGACGACCTCGATTTTGCAGACGACTTGGCATTACTGTCCCACACTCATCAACAAATGCAGGACAAGACCACGAGGCTTGCTGACATCTCGTCCCAAGTGGGCCTCACCATTCACAAACAGAAAACAAAGACAATGAGGCTGAATGCAACCAGGGAAGAACCAGTCTTGCTTGCTCGCACCCCGTTGGAGGAGGTGGAGTCCTTCACCTATCTCGGGAGCATCATAGACAAAAAAAGGCGGCACTGATGCAGATGTCAGAGCACGAATCGGTAAAGCCAGAGCAGCCTTTCTCCAGTTGAAAAAAAGTGTGGAGTTCCAGAGAGCTGTCACAACACACCAAAGTCCGGATTTTCAACTCCAATGTAAAAGCAGTTCTCCTATATGGAGCAGAGACTTGGAGATTGACAAAACCCACAGTCAACAGAGTACAGACCTTCATGAACAGTTGCCTTAGAAGAATTTTGAAAATCCACTGGCCAGAGAAGATCAGCAATGTCAGACTCTGGGAGAGAACAGAGCAGATAACAGCAGAGAATGAAATTGGACGAAGAAGATGGGGATGGATCGGTCACAGTCTGAGAAAGCCAGCTTCCAGTATCACTAGGCAGGCATTGTCATGGAACCCCCAGGGAAAGAGGAAAAGAGCTAGGCCGAGAAACTCCTGGCGTCGAGACCTCCAAGCAGACATCAAGAGACTGGGAACCACCTGGAGTAGAATCGAAGGAGAAGCACAGGACAGGAGTTTCTGGAGGTCTCTCGTCGACGGCCTATACCCGGGTAGGGGTGACAGGCGTAAGTAAGTAAGTCAGTCTAGCTTAATGTCCCACCGGGACATAATAATCGGGTACTAGCATTTAAACTCTGGTTAAAATCACAGCAAAGTAGACTTTCATTCGACTATTATCATCTAGAGTATACCTCACTGCCTCGCGCTGGGACCATACGGCGTTGAGGCGCGTCCCCTGGGTGGTGGATAGGGGGTCCCTCGTGAGAGGGGTGCACCGAATGAAATAAGGTGCCGTGAACCAACATGGTCTAAGGGAAGGTGACCCCGACAGAAAACCCCTGGTCCTCCTAGTAAGGGGGTTGGGCGTGGGGGTAGCTTCCCCACCCTGCAAAAAAGGAAATAGCTACAAAAACGCCGACGAAAAGACTAACAGTAATTCCTTTCCTGGAGGAGGAAGGTTCTTCTACTAGAAGACTTATGACGTCCTGTGGTGAAAGCCGGAAGTCTTCGGAAGCCACAGGACCGAGCCGCCTCTCTCTATCCAGGGATACAACCATGGGCACATGGAACGTCAAGACCATGTACCAGAGCGGCAAGGCCGCCCAGATAGCAGCGGAAATGCAAAAGTACAACCTTTCCCTGCTAGGCATCAGTGAAGCCAGATGGACGCAGTCTGGCCAGAAAAGGCTGTTAAGTGGGGAGATGATTCTGTATTCAGGTCATGAAGAGGAGAATGCCCCCCATACAGAAGGAGTAGCACTCATGCTGTCACCAGTGGCACAGAGAGCGCTGATGGGCTGGGAACCTCTTGGGCCAAGAATTATAACAGCAGCCTTTAGAACCAAGAAAAAGCTCAAGCTGAACGTCATCCAGTGTTATGCGCCCACCAATGACAGTGACGAGGAAGAGAAACAAGAGTTCTACGACCGACTCCAGAGTGCCGTGGACAAATGTGCGGAGCGAGACATCACCATCGTCATGGGCGATTTTAATGCCAAAATAGGGGAGGACAACACCGGATACGAAGAGGTGATGGGGAGACAGGGACTAGGCTCGGAGATGAGTGAGAACGGGGAGAGGTTTGTAGACTTTTGTGCTCTAAACCGACTTGTCATTGGAGGCAGCATCTTCCCACACAGAAGAATACACAAAGCAACTTGGGTCTCACCTGACCATACAACAGAGAACCAAATAGACCATATCTGCACTAGCAAGAAATTTAGACGATCCCTTCAAGATGTTCGAGTGAGGAGGGGAGCAGATGTCGCCTCAGACCACCATCTGCTTACCTTAAGAATGAAGCTCAAGCTAAAGAAAAGCCGCACAGAGACAACAAGAAGACAGCGCTATAATGTAGGCCTCCTGAGAGAAACTGGAGTTAGAGAAGAGTTCAAACTGGTGCTGTCCAACCGGTTTCAAGCGCTACAGGAGCTAGTAAATGAAGAGGAGGCGGTCACCACAGAGCAGCAGTGGAAGGCAGTTAGAGAGGCGCTGAACTCAACCTGCAAAGACACTGTAGGGTTCAGGAAACACCACCACAAGGACTGGCTGTCGGCACAGACCTTGAAGAAGATAGAAGTGAGGAAGCAGAAGAAAGCAGCGGTCAACAACAGTCGCACGAGAGCAGCCAAAGTAAGGGCACAGGGGGAATACTCGGAAGCCAACCGCGAGGTGAAGAGGAGTATCAGGGCAGACAAGAGGGCCTACACAGACAGCCTGGCAGCAGAGGCAGAAAAGGCAGCAGGCAGCGGCAACATGAAACAGCTCTACGACATTACCAGAAGATTGTCGGGTAAGTATGGCCATACAGAAAGACCAGTAAAAGACAAAGAAGGCAAGCCTATTGCAGACAGAGCAGACCAACTCGACAGATGGGCCGAGTATTTTGAAGAGTTACTGAACAGACCTAGCCCACCCGACCCCCCCGACATCCAGCCGGCAGAGACCGACCTACCCATCAGCTGTGACAGACCCAGCCGGGAAGAGATCAGAAAAGCAGTGGCATTTTTGAAGAATGGCAAAGCAGCAGGGCCAGATGGCATCCCAGCGGAGTCTCTGAAAGCAGACCTAGAGACAACAGTTGAGATGCTGTACCCACTGTTTGGAAAGATCTGGGAAGAGGAGGTGATGCCATCTGACTGGAAGGAGGGGTACCTAAACAAGCTTCCCAAGAAAGGCGACCTCAGCAAGTGTTCCAACTACAGAGGAATCACCTTGCTGTCAGTACCAGGAAAGGTCTTTAACAGGATCATCCTAGAGAGAATGAAGAGCTCCGTTGACCCCCAGCTGAGAGACCAGCAAGCAGGATTCAGGAAGAACCGATCATGTACAGACCAGATCGCCACTCTCCGCATCATCGTGGAACAGTCTCTGGAGTGGAGCTCCCCGCTCTACGTCAACTTTGTGGATTATGAGAAAGCATTTGACAGCGTGGACCGAGAGACTCTGTGGAAACTCCTACGACACTACGGTGTACCCACAAAGCTCGTCCGCCTGATCAAGAGCAGCTATGATGGCATGACATGTCGCGTGATCCACGAAGGGCAGTTCACCAGAGAGCTCCAGGTCAGAACTGGTGTCAAGCAGGGGTGTCTGCTGTCTCCGTTCCTCTTCCTACTGGCCATAGACTGGGTCATGAAGATGACCACAGAGCACAGACGAAGTGGAATACAGTGGACACTGTGGACACAGCTTGACGACCTCGATTTTGCAGACGACTTGGCATTACTGTCCCACACTCATCAACAAATGCAGGACAAGACCACGAGGCTTGCTGACATCTCGTCCCAAGTGGGCCTCACCATTCACAAACAGAAAACAAAGACAATGAGGCTGAACGCAACCAGGGAAGAACCAGTCTTGCTTGCTGGCACCCCGTTGGAGGAGGTGGAGTCCTTCACCTATCTCGGGAGCATCATAGACAAAAAAGGCGGCACTGATTCAGATGTCAGAGCACGAATCGGTAAAGCCAGAGCAGCCTTTCTCCAGTTGAAAAAAGTATGGAGTTCCAGAGAGCTGTCACAACACACCAAAGTCCGGATTTTCAACTCCAATGTAAAAGCAGTTCTCCTATATGGAGCAGAGACATGGAGATTGACAAAAACCACAGTCAACAGAGTACAGACCTTCATGAACAGTTGCCTTAGAAGAATTTTGAATATCCACTGGCCAGAGAATATCAGCAACGTCAGACTCTGGGAGAGAACAGAGCAGATAACAGCAGAGAATGAAATTGGGCGAAGAAGATGGGGATGGATCGGTCACAGTCTGAGAAAGCCAGCTTCCAGTATCACTAGGCAGGCATTGTCATGGAACCCCCAGGGAAAGAGGAAAAGAGGTAGGCCGAGAAACTCCTGGCGTCGAGACCTCCAAGCAGACATCAAGAGACTGGGAACCACCTGGAGTAGAATCGAAGGAGAAGCACAGGACAGGAGTTGCTGGAGGTCTCTCGTCGACGGCCTGTACCCGGGTAGGGGTGACAGGCGTAAGTAAGTAAGTAATACCTCACTGGGTCATGGCGTTTCAAACCCCAACAACTTTCAAACCAAATATATACCATGTTAATATACAATTTATTTTTAATTTTAAAATCAAGTTAAAATTTCAGAACCGCCTATATGAGAACCTATGTTTTGTTATTAAGAAAAGTTAAGACAAGGCAAATTTAATCAGACACTGTAAAAGCTAATATGTACATTCCATGATATAAAAAAAAATGGCAAAGCGAGGGTGGGCCAGCAGTCCAGCGCATTAGAGTAAATTATAAGCCGAACGGCGTGGAAAAAAAAAGTCAGAGTGGGAACACCAAACTGGTGAGTACGTTATAATATTTATAGCACTTGTGGTAAACCTATGTTTAATCAGCCTATTAGTTTATAAGCAGATTGACGCCGATCGTACGCTCATATCAGTCTATCGAGTAAAGATGTTTGCATTACCGTACTGACCCTGATTATAGTATCAGGGTCAGCCGATTCCAGAACAGTGTGGATAGCCGAAGCGGCCGAATACTGTGTTCTAAAATCCCCGCACTCGGCGGCGAAGGCCCCACACCCGAATATCGCGTGGTCGGGGGTGAAGTCCTCGCCGCAGAGGCAGACAGGGTCGGACCATCGGGCCCGCCAGCTATTCGTGAATATTCTATTGATGACATCGATAGTGAAAATCATTTTGTGTATGCTATGGTCTTTATTTATCCTATAAACAAGGACACCAGGATATCTCTCTGCAAGTGCTTTCTTTTTAGAAGAGTAATTTTCTCTTATTACTTTTACCACCGGTTTTTCGCTTCTTTTTCTGTCAACAGGAGTCGGACTGGCTTGACTCCAGGTCCGTCGGCAGCGCCTGTCCGAGCAGCCCTGTCAGCGGTTTCATTGCCCAGTATGCCAACATGGGAGGGGACCCACTGGAGGGCAGTATCCACTCCCCTACTAATAAGTTGATGTATTGTAAGTTTTATCTTCATCACTACATCTGGACGGACAGAATTATCGTCTAGCTGAATACTTTGCAATGCAGCCCTGGAGTCTGTGCAGACCAAGAACTGATACATCTGCAACGGCAGTGCCAACGCATAATTCAGTGCCATCAAAATGGCCGTCAGTTCCGCCGTGCATACGGACCAGTCCCTGCCCAAACAGTAGCTTAGCGTTTTCTCCAGAGATGGAATGAACACTCCGCATCCCACACTGCCAGCGTCGCTAACGGACCCGTCAGTATATGCGACGATGGCACGAGGGTAGCTAGCGTCAAGATACTCCAGGGCTGCTGATCTTTGCAAGTAAGGATTACTTTTTTTTAGTAATGTTAGGAATCTCTATGTTGATAGAGGGAGCGAGGAGGGTCCAAGGGGGCACTGGAGACAATGGAACAGAAAAGATTGTGTGGGGCGCTACTCCGGCCAATCTCTGGACTTCGCAGACTAAGGAGGAGACTGTGGGTTCAGTTTTGCGCCTTTGTATTGAATGAAATGTTTTTTTCAAAGCGATCCATTTTAATTTCATTATTAAATGTTTCTTGTGCATTGTTGGTAGTTCCGAAGATGCGGTTAACATAGTTGGTACAGCTTTTTATTCTAAACATATCAAGGGGTAAAATATCAGTTAAGGCATAACTGCTTTATTAGATGCATGAGATGGTACACCCATGATACATTTAAGCGAGCGCATTTCCGTGGCTTCAAGAGATTTTAAACCTTGTTTTGAGGCTGAGAAAAAACACTCAGCACCATAATTGAGATTGGAACGTACCAGTGCATGGTGGAGATGCAATAGGAGTTTGGTATTTTTTCCCCATGGTTCGTTCCTGAGTATTCTAATTAAATTTACTGCTTTGTTTGCTTTGAAAATAAGGCTGTTTATATGCGGAGTCCAGTTTAATGTGGACGTGAAGAGTACCCCTAATAATTTTATTGGTATGTGACGGTTAAAGGGTTAAAGGGTGCTTAACACCATAGTTGGTTAGGGTAATTGGAGCTTGAAACTTAGCTTTACGTGGGCTGAAAATAGTCAGCTGAGTTTTGTCGGGAGCTAACTCAAACCCATTTATTTCTAAGTATTTTTGAATTGTATCAATAGCCTTCTGAAATTTATCAGATTTTTCTTTTGTTACTTCCCTGCCGTCAAGGTTTATAGTTTTAACAGGTTTCCATATGGCAATGTCGTCGGCGTACTGAGACAATTTTAAAGAATTATTGGTATATTTATCAAGCTTAGATTGTAAATAAGCTGGAAGATCTGCCATCATTATATTAAATAGTGTCGGGGCAAGACAAGTGCCTTGAGGTACCCCGCAATCAGTTTTATGTGTTGCTGAGAGGGCCGACCCATGTCTAACTTGCAAGGTGCGCTGCAAAAAAATTCGAAGATAATTATAAATATTTCCACTTAACCCGAGCATTTTAACCTTCTGTAATAATTTTTGATGCCAGACGACGTCAAACGCCCGCTTGACGTCGAAAAAGCAGGCCATCACTTTTTGATTTCTCTTGAATGCCTGTTTAATAGAGGAAGAGAGGGTATACTGTTGATCTCTTCTTACGAAAGCCTGCTTGTACTATGGGAATTACATTATTATTTTCCAGAAAATAGTCCAGACGACATTTTACGAGCCGTTCGTATATCTTACTTATGTGCATAGTAAGGGTAATAGGACGAAATGACGTAGATAAATTTCTTGGTTTTTTGGGTTTAGGTATAGGGATTATTATCCCATGCTGCCAAGTTAGAGGTAGGCGGCCCTCCCCATAACACTGGTTATATAATTTTAGCAGAAGTTTTTTTCCCTCCAGGGGAAGTTTCTTTAACATAATATAAGTGATCTCGTCTTGTCCCGGTGAGGTTTTTGTAGACTTCACCTGGGACAGTACGGTATTCAATTCAATCATAGTAAAGGGGAGATTAATCGCAGTTGAGTATTTCGCTGCTAACATGGATGGATTTTGAAATGTTATTTTGGCTTCTTCCGTAGTTCTGAAGTTACTCGCCAAAGGATTAAACTTATTTGTGGAACTGATGGCGGCAAAGGTTTCCGCCAGGAGTTCAGCCTTTTCTTTATCAGTGGTATATTTAATACCATTATTAATCAAGGGGACTGGGAAAGGATTTAGCTTTTTGACTATTTTCCATGCTTTACCCATGTCCGTAGGCGACTGTATTTCAATTTGAATTTGATGTTTTAAATGTATGAGTTTAGCAATAGCTATAGTTTTATTGCATTGTATATTGGCCGACTTCATTGCCGCATGGTTTATAGGTGTTCTGAACTTTTCCCACCTATTAAAAGCTCTTTTTTTTTTGTCTTTCATAGCCGTGTCACAGTCATCTGTCCACCAGGGGTTGACTGGTTTGCCGGGAGGGGCTCCCCTACTTCGTGGGATGGCTATCTCCGCGGCGTTAATTATAGCTGCAGTGAGGGTGGCACTGAAGGCGTCGACATTGTCAGTGTCGACGCCTCCAATGCCACACCCCACCGTGGTTTCATATAAGGACCAATTGGCCTTATCATATTGAAATTTACCTCTTTTTGTGGGGGGTGGGAGCAATAAAGGTTCCTGATTAAGCTCGAGGATCACTGGGAGGTGATCGCTACCCATAGCGACATCGCCCAGCGTCCAAGAGGCATCTAAGTAGAGCTTAGAGTTAAGTCGACCGCTGATGGATATCACTATCAGGTACTCTGGTTATCTCTCCACTGTTTAAAATCAATAAATTGGAGTTTAATATGTCTTGTGCTTGCTTGTGAGCTATTCTGCGTGTGGAAGGAATATTTGCGAGCCAGAGCGGGTGATGGATGTTAAGATCGCCCATAATCACACACCTATCACCAGGAAGGGCCCGCATCCACTCCAATCCAGTAGGGGCAACGGATTTTGGGGCATAAAGGTTAAATAAATTTATTACTTTATGAACCGGAGTAATTTTTATTTTGATATAATGACTATAAATTGGGTATATTTTATGTAGGGGAACAGGGGAGTTTAATACTTCGTGTTCAATCCCTAATTTTATATAGGTGGCTGTATGTATAAATTCATTGAATTTTTTACTAGATTCAGTTATGGGAGGATAATGATAACCAGCAATACATGGTAGTTTTGATTTGGTGGTAAACAGAGATTGAAGACAAATAATCTGAGGGTTATGTTCATTTATATAATTAATCAAAAATCGAATGTTCCTAGTTATGGCTCGACAGTTCCACTGTAGGAATTTCAAGCCTGTTGTCTTTTCTGCCCATGGCGCTAGGGAGAAGTATCGTGAATATATTTTAGGCTGTTACTTGACATCTTATTCACCATTAGGTGGTTCTAACTAAGTCATATCAGAGTTTGTGAGCAGGGGGACCAGGATGGTCATGATCAGCTGACTAAACTGCAACATGGCCATCACGATCCCCTGCACGTTGCCACTTGTGATCGCGCTGGTTAGAATCTGTGTTTGTTTTTGGATGTCCCTGAGCATGAAAGACCTCAGCCCGGGGCCATCCTCAGTGTGTCGGACTTCACCAAAATGGAGTGTCCTGCGTGACGACAGAGGTGTTTCCTCCCTGATGGGAGAGGGGGGAGGTGGAAGTGGAGGCGATTCATTCACAAGAGAGGTAGAGACCTTTGGGGCAGTTTTGTGACCCGGTGCATTCTGGATTAGGATGTCTCGATAAGATGAGACACCAGGTGCCACACGGGTTGCATTTGATGACAAATTTCCTGCTACTCTGAATTTAGAATTAGTTGCATTAGGAGCATTTCGATTACTATTTATCTGCGCGTTTGTTTTGGTGACTGGGTTCCGATCTCTGGGGGTCTGGATCTGAGTCCAGGCCGTGGAGTCCAGGTCCCTGGGTAGATTAGTAGGAATCTTGGGCTGAGTTTTCTTGTTTTGGATGTTTATTTGGGCCCTCCTCACGGCCTCCTTGTATGGGATATAGTTTTCATTCCTAATTCGATTTGCCTCACGAAAAAGGATAACTTGCGGACATTTTTGGTAGGCGGCGCTATGGGCGCCGCCACAATTTACGCATTTAGGTGCGGTGCTGTCGAGACAGGCAGCACGGGAATGTTCTCGGCTGCCGCATCTGACGCACACTTGATGTTTGGATCTGCACACTCGAGCCGCATGGTCCAATCTGCAGCATTTGGCGCAACGCAAAGCAGACGGAGCATACGGCTCGACGGGCAGACAATGAACACCAGCCTTAACTCGGGCTGGGAGTTTAGTGCAATTATAGAAATCAATCTTGACCGCCCTCGACTGGTCCCCATCCCTGTTGGAGAGTCTGGCAATGTTTGTTTGAAATCCCTGGGCTGCCAGGGATCTATTGAGAACAGTCAGATCCTCGGCGAGGGGGATACCGTGAACCACCCCCACCACCATAGGGGTGGGATGGTGCACTCTACCACCGCCCCGCCAAGGCTTTCTTTAGAGGCCAGAAGCTTTTGTGAACGTTGGTTTGGGCAGGAGACAATCCAGGTGTCCCTGCCAATCTGTCTTAGTGTAATCTCAGAGGGGGGAGACAATCCAGGTGTCCCTACCAATCTGTCTTAGTGTGATCTCAGAGGGGGGAGACAATCCAGGTGTCCCTGCCAATCTGTCTTAGTGTAATCTCAGAGGGGGGAGACAATCCACGTGTCCCTGCCAATCTGTCTTAGTGTGATCTCAGAGGGGGGAGACAATCCAGGTGTCCCTGCCAATCTGTGTTAGTGTGATCTCAGAGGGGGGAGACAATCCACGTGTCCCTGCCAATCTGTCTTAGTGTGATCTCAGAGGGGGGAGACAATCCACGTGTCCCTGCCAATCTGTCTTAGTGTAATCTCAGAGGGGGGAGACAATCCACGTGTCCCTGCCAATCTGTCTTAGTGTAATCTCAGAGGGGGGAGACAATCCACGTGTCCCTGCCAATCTGTCTTAGTGTAATCTCAGAGGGGGGAGACAATCCAGGTGTCCCTGCCAATCTGTCTTAGTGTAATCTCAGAGGGGGGAGACAATCCACGTGTCCCTGCCAATCTGTCTTAGTGTAATCTCAGAGGGGGGAGACAATCCAGGTGTCCCTGCCAATCTGTCTTAGTGTAATCTCAGAGGGGGGAGACAATCCAGGTGTCCCTGCCAATCTGTCTTAGTGTGATCTCAGAGGGGGCGACGCCGGCGCCCTCACAGAGGTGCGGTTGGCGAGTACCGTGGTCCCGGAGACGGGTGGTGCCCTCCCCGAGATCACGGACCAGCACCGGAAAGGTACACCACACCTCGGCGGTGGCGCCGGGCCCGCCCCCCACCCCCCCCCCCCCCCCCCCCACCCCCGGGACTTTTTTCCTGATACTTTGATCGATTTTTGGCTGACTTTTTCCGGTCTACCTGTTCAAAAACTATTTTAGGAAGCGTCTCCTCGTCCACTACCTCACCAGCAACGAAAGATTCGTCGATGGTAAGGGGAGGTGGACAGCTCTCCATAGGAGAGGAGGATAGGGGTGAATTTTCGTAGATCGGGGGGGGGGGGGGGGGGGGGGGGACAGCCGCCGCGAGGGAGACAAATTCTCCGTCTCGGCCGCCCCCCCCCCCCCCCACCCCCCCGGTCCCGGAATCAAAAAGGTTTGAGGTGGGGAGGATACCCTAAGCTCTCCCGGGACTGTGCCGTTGGCACGTGCAATGTCCGGGGAGTGAGGGGGGACACTAGAGTCCTAAGCTCTCTCCGGTCGGGGTCCTCTAGTAGGGCCCCGCCCTGAGAAAAAGTGGTCGGGCTAGTCCCACCAGCGACAAGACTATCAGCCTTCGAAGATAGATAAGTTGGGGACAGTTCTGGCCCAAGCTCGCTTGTATTTAGTTTTACTTCTCTTCTTTCTCTTGCGAAAACGAATCTTGTTGGTGCCAGGGACCAAAATTGTACCAGTTCCCCAATCGGTCTCTGACGATGTCGATGAAGACAAGGTCCCGATCAGGTAGTCCATACAAGTGGACTCCGTACGGGCCAGGTCAAGGTACAAATTTTTAATTAGGGCCGAGAAGGCTAAAAAGTAAAATCAATTTAAGAATAAAGACTATATAGAACGATTTAAGAACAAACTGCGGCTTGCAAGTTTCTTGACCGTTAACACCTACCTGCCAACCCAAAGTAAGCTACCGTCAAAGGCTGTCCTTAACTCATTCTACCCCAGACACACTACAGTAAGATATTGATCGACCATGATAGTTCAAGGGGGATGCCAGAATAGGGCGCCAAGCTATTCTGGCATCACCCTTGAACTATCATGGTCGATCTGTGTCCTGCACTGCAATGCAGTCTTCAGAGGACAACGGCAAAATTTGGGGATTTCGGTGTTGGGGTAGAATGAGTTAAAAAGACAAAGGCTAGTCGCGATGGAGGCTCAGTAACGTCACAGTAGTAATAGGGAGGCGAAGGGGGCGTGGAAATGTGCTGACAGCGAAGTCAAGATGGCGGCAGGCTGTGCCGATGGTGAGCACGAAGCGCCGTAGACAGAGCGTGGTTCAAAAAGCAGCCGGCTGTGACCAAGGATGCAGGGAAGTGATGTTGGAAGCGGTTGGTTGGTTAGTTCGGGTTTAAAGTCCACAGCACCGAGGTGATCATGGACGGCCCTGACGGGCGGGTCTAAGTTATGGGGGACAGGAAAATCCAGTATTGCCTATGGAGTGCGACCTGAACACTGATCAACTCAGGCGCACTCCAACTGTGCCACTTTGATTTACCAGGACCTTTCAACGGACATGCTATTGAACAAATCCGGTTTTTTTCCCCTGGATTGTGAGTCCAGCTACCCGGGGCCGGGACGGGATTCGAACCCACGACCCGGCGATTCCCTTCAGTCGCTCTCCTGCTCCGACGTTTAACCGCTATTTCGGACTCTATTTTGGAAGCGCAGTTGCAGTTGCAGTTTTGAAAGGGACTAGGGCTTCCAGCTATCGCTGATTTCGCCGGGGGGGGGGGGGGGCAGGGAGGGGGTGGGGGGGGGGATGTTGGAAGCGAGATCTGGCCAGCTTGATATACTCTGCTACTGAAGTCTTGCCTCTGCGGCCCCGCCCCGCTCTGACTGACCAACACCCGCGCGCTCCGCTGCCACACGCTTCGCTAGGCGAAATGTGTGGCAAGCCGATAACCTAACAACCGTGAACTTAAACCCAGCATTTTAATCTATATTATACTATATGTCTTAACCATTTTTAAACTTATAGCTTTTCACATTCTCTTCACACATAGTTAATCCTCAGATCCTCTTGAACCCCATTAAAAAAATATATTTGAAAATAATATATATAATATAGTTGAAATAAAATACTGTAAATAATAGTTTTACCTAACGAAACTTAAAGGATTGTTGTTGTTGGGTGGCCTTGGTGCCTCCAACCACACCATTACTATGAGTAGGCCTATACATGTATAGAGGGATCAAAACCAGAAATACTGTCCACGATTGCGCAGACAGCGACAGCACTACTGACAAGATTGAAGACCATATGGAAGGACAGAAACATCACACTCTGCTCCAAGATCAGACTGATGCGCTCCTTAGTCGTCTCGGTGTTCTTGTATGCCTGCGAGTCATGGACCCTCACAGCCAGCAGACCTCGAAAGGAGGATACAAGCCACTGAAATGAGATGTTTTCGAAGGCTGCTTGGCATCTCATACAGAGATCACATTACAAACGAGGAAGTGGGAAGCAGAATCAGGCAAGCCATCGGGCCCTATGAAGACTTATTAGCCATCGTGAAACAACGCCGCAAACTGAAGTGGTATGGGCATGTCACGCCTTTCAGCAGGGCTTGCCAAAACAATCCTGCAAGGCACTGTGCAAGGAGGACGAAGGAGAGGAAGACAGAGGAAAAGATGGGAGGACAATATCTCAGAGTGGACAGGACTGAAGCTGGGCGATACGCTGAGAAATGTCAGAGCGAACAGAGAGGAATGGAGGGAGCTGGTTGCCAAGTCATCAGTGGTGCCCCAACGGTCGGCAAGACTACGGGATATAGATAGATAGATAGATAGATAGATAGATAGATAGATAGATAGATAGATAGATACATGTATACCCAGACAGTCATGCAACCTTGACGCTGCTGGCCTTCTATAGCGCCTACCCGGGCGCCCACCTCCCCCCTGCCACCCCCCGCCCCCCTCCCCACACACACACACATACTACACACACCATGTTTAACCAGCTGGTCTCCTTTACATAGTAATGTAGTATGGGGACGGTAAACCGGACTTCAGTAGTCAGTCAGCGACGGTAAACCGTCTAATGTCACGTTTCACAAGACAGCGGTGTACCTCAGTCAATGTACACGGGTACGGCGGTGTCCTAAAAAGTATAGGCGACAGTGGCCAACTCCAGTGTATAACTATATTCATGCTGTGTTCTCCTGTCTCAAGCTTTCTCAGTGTCAGCCTGGACTGCACAGACCGGCGGCATGGGTGGGACCGAAAACAAAGTTGAATCCTGACGCGAGTGCCTTGGGGCACTTTTTAAGTGAAAAAATAAAAAAAAAAATCCGGAAACCCCGGCGTCTGTAGCCGAAAACGTCCCACTGACCCATGGCACAGCCGGTATGCACAATAACAGCTCCCATTGCCGGATATGAGCTACATTTGAGTCACATCACTACTGAACCCAAAAGATGTCAGTTCAGCTGGTATAACTTGAAAGGGTGTAATAATGATGAATGCCGTTTGTCCTGCGGCTACACAGATCAGTGGGGATGACGTCGGATTGCTCATGCGGCGGCCTTGGATCAGTACGTGACTGATCGCTGAAGCACCGACTGACCGTAACTACTGACTTGTCTGAAGGTCTGATTCACACGGCTACATTACGACATGACTGACCTCCCGCGAAAAATAATCACGGACGAGGGTTGGGGGAGGGGGCGGCCGGCGAGGGGGGAGGGGGGGGGGGAGGGTCCCGAACGTCGACTCGGCGGCCGTGCTGACTGAACTGTCACTAGAATCCCTGGAAAGCTCAGTACTTCCCGCGGGCCGTACGTATTCATCGCGGGCTAAACTTCAGTGTTTCTGCTGCGATGGTGCATTTGCATTTGTCGGCGTTTCCAGTGATGCTTTCAGTTACGTAGACTTCGTTGTCAGTGTGAGATGTGAAATTCAGTGATGACTCAGTGCAGTGCAGAAACGAGGTAAAAATACCAATGCGGAGTGTTTCGTGTGCTCAGTGAAAGATAGTCCGTCAGGTGATTTCATCCCCTCGTGGCGGCCGGCCGGACAATAAGTTATACCTGTTATGACATCATGACCCTGACTCAAATAGATGAAAAACTTCAGTCAGCCGTATACAATATCATCATCAGTACTGATTTCACTGAGGCCGCCGTAGTTTTCTCCGGCCCAAACTGATGTTCTTCAAGGCAAATTGCAATAAACTGTATCTGTCTAAAGGGCCTGGGGGCAGGACTGAAATACGGCGCAGTCAACCCCCTCTCCATCACTTCTACTTTTTCGAGTCAGTGCCGGGTGGGTGCGGGCAGGACGGCCCTAAGCCTCTGTAATGGTATCAGTTCAGTCTTGCGACAAAGTCCGAGCCGGCACTCCAACTTGCCGCAAGTCATGTTGAAACCACAGCTGGTAAATATCGCGGAAATCAGTGATGAGGCAAGCAACTCGGTGAAACCAACCATGCCATATACCCTGACACTGTCGGAGTAGACAGACTGAGAACATCCCCCCGGCTCCCATTTGGCTAAAGCCGGGGTATACCACAAACGTAGGAACGGTCTTAGTGGAGTCATGGCGCTATTTATGCATCTCTGTTAAACAGACGGAGTTCGCCATAATGTGTGATGTGAGTGATACTCAGTCTGACAGTTCGTAATCACAGCCTATAATGAGAAGCGCCGCCGGCGTCCCCCTTCCTGGTATTTGACGTGAATAACGAAAAGTATAAGCAGGATTCAAAGGCTTAATGAAATACTGTTTAGAAGTAAAGATACTGACATTTACATTCCGGCTGAAGCTGAAATATGCCGACGGCAACTCAAAAACACTTGTTTGTTAAATCTCAAGACCGATGTACCACATCATGTACCATATGTTTCACAACTGCACAACATCATTTTAGTCTGAAACATCGTACTCACCTTGTGGGCGGCGAAGTCTGTGCATTTCCGGCCCTTCCAAAAGAAGTTAAGTTGAGACATATTTATTTATTTATTTATTTTGCCCTTTGCTCTGGCCAAATTCTCTTTGTTTTACACTGGCAGCTTGCGTAGCTCAGACTAAAATTTTATGAATAAATTTCAAGGTCTCCTTGTAAAATTAAAGATTGTAAAATAGTTAGCGGAGCCGAGAAGAGAAAAGTGCGCAGCGAGGTTTTAGCTGGAAAGGCCCGACCGATCGTATCTCTCTTCACCTCAGCCCATGCTGTCTTCATAAGTACTGAACTGAAAAATCAACGCTGTCTGAGGAATACAGCTACATATTTCTAGATGCAATAACTGTGAATTGAAATGAACCCTCATGAGAATTACCCATGTGCCTCGTTTATTTCAGAAAGCTTTGCTGCTTCGTACAAGGCAGACGCAGATTAAACAGCAATGATTGTCTCACTATAGCGAGCACAGCTGTAAATTCTGGCACAAATATAACAAACGCCTCCTCTATAATTTCTTATGAGAATCTATGCTGTTTCAATGCGAAAGGTGGTGTCTGTCCGGCAGGCAAGCATTATTAAACTCGACCGGCTTGCTTCGGGAGACGGCTGGTGTTTCTGTTAGCTGTCAAAGTGTGGCGGGGACGCCTGTTGGAGAGGGGGGGGGGGGGGGGGGCGTTTCCCCACTCATCCAGCTTTTGTCGCTAGACTGAGTTGGGAAGGTTGAGCCGGCGCCTCCTGCGCGCAGTTCGTTCGTTTACTCCAGCTTTACGTCCCGCTGGCACACAGCCGCCGCCTCCTGCGCGCAGGACTAGCTGGGACGTAATATTATTAGTTTAGTCTCGCACAATCTCGCGCGATTTTTTTCTCTGCTTTTTGATTGGCTCGTGAGCTATGTTGAAAAAGGCCACTGTTTTCAAACGTTGATGATCCACGATCAAAATGTCCTTTTCAAAGGCTCATTTAAAACGCTTCAACGAAGGCACAGGTAAAAAACATTTTAATATCTGCCCAGTTGAACGAATATAGATCTAATGTGTAAGAGATCTTTTAGCGTAGTCCTTTTGTGTATGTAGTAGTAGTATTGTGAAGACAAAATAGGCCGTGAGGCCTTTATAAATGTCCTTTCTTTCTGTAGTTCCTTTGACGAGACCCATAATTATTTTGAAAAAGAATTCATGTGGTGCAATTATAATTGCAGTATTGAAAACGTAATCAGTTTCTCTGCTTAAAACTCTGCTTATGTGCAAGTGTGTCAGTTGTATTCAAGTTCTTTCGTTAGTTGCGATGAAACTCGAAGGATTCAGACTGTTCAGTGTTCTTTTTGTTTTTCTCAATTTCCAATCTCGGTCGCACCTCAACAAATTCTGTCACACAGCATGAGCAAATAAAATCCAGAATTTCCGTAAAACGCCACATGTGCAGTCAGCCCAGCTTGCAGTTTGCCATAATGATAATCTTGCCTGATCAATGTATCGATTCCTGCACACTAGTTTAGTAGTTATCTCACGTGAAAAAGGTAATCTGTTACGCATCATTCGTAGCGGTTCAAGTGAGGTAACCAGTGTATCAATGCACAGGTCACTAAGTTAACAACTTTTACAATTTCAGGGTGCGCCCCGCCTGTGGGAGCCTATGATCCAAAAGAGGCGAAGACAGTGCACGGGACTTTCTTTGAAAAAGCAGATCGCTTTAAACACCCGAAAGGTAGGCTAAGAAATGTGTAATCTGCATCACCGCAACTATAAAGCAGGGTTCATTTTGAAAATGTACATACATTGGCCCACAGAGTATGAATCCACTGTGTCATTTCTTAAACCTGATGGGCCAAACGTGTGTTAGCACCTTGTCACCAATTGCCAAAATATTGAAAAGCTGAGAATGGGTGGAGGGATGCCACAGAAATATTGAGAAGCAGGAGCTTGGTATGGGGGGTGGGGGGGGGGGGAGAGAGAAAAAAAAGATGAGTGGGCCTTTAGGAACGCGTGAATAGACCTGGGCCCGTTGCCTACAGAAATCTATGGGTGATTTTGGGGAATTATGCACCAGTGGAGCAGGGCGCGCTCCAAAAATGAACCCTGGTAAAGCCTAGCACTTTTAGTTTTACAATACATTTGATGAATCAGTCATCAGTGACTATTATACAAGTATTAAAAAAAGTATTAATTAACATATTTAAGACAATCTTGGCCTTTGAGTTAAGCTAAATAATATGATTTAGCTTAACTCAAAGGCCAAGATTGTCTTATAATGTTCTTTTTTTAATACTTGTATAGTGACTGATGACTGATTATATCTCTCCCGCTCTCCTCCTTTTCCCTCCTGTCTATACTTTGTAGTACTTAGTAGTCACATGAATACCGGTAAGTGCAAATAACACCCACAGATGCACCCTAGCTTGAACTTTACAAATCCTGAATCATGAGAATAAAAAGTTGCTAACATAACTATCAAAATCCAAAACAAAGAAGGAACCATCCTAGGAATTTAGGTCAATTACAACACAATATTTAACAAAAAATATTATTTCAGGATGAACAATTCTGGTGTGTTACTTTGTTGGGATAAATTTGATTAGCGGCAACAGTTTTACTAAAATTTGATTATCATTTGCAAGAGACACATACATTTATTCAGTTGGTGATTTATTCTTGTGCTTCAGTTTTTGCTGCATGCGGTTTAAGCCCTTTTCAAAATGGAATTTAATGTACTGTAAAAAATTGTAAATAAGTACACAGTGCTGATTAATATTTCTTTGGCGAGATGCCACCTCATTTACAAATCAGAGTTGGCTGACTAGTGACTCCCTTAAATCAATTAGAGGTGCAGTCTGAATGTTAGAAACATGCCTTTTTGTTTGCTTTACAATTATTTGTTTGAGGTGATTTTGATAATTGAATTTGACATTTTCAATGATGTGCACTTGATAATTTTTATGTAGATGTGTGCGGAGGTTCATCAGATCATGAGGGCACCTTTGGTCGTTCATCGTTTGGCTGGAGCAGCACACCTGTCAAGAGCAAGTCGAGCAGCCTAGCTAGCTCTGCTAACAGCTCAATGTGCTCAGAGGTAATCTCAGGAATCTTAATACACGTGTAGCTGCATCTTATTAAATATATATTAAGGAAAAGAGAATACAGTCCTTGTGTTAAAGAAAGAGATGTTCAAATTGGTTTAGAAATTGTAACGTCAAAGCCCGCTGTTTGCCTCAAATAGCCTCTAGGCAATGACAGCATTTCACAGGGAAACACCAGGCTGTCTGCTAGAATTTAAAATTGACCATTGGGGCATGGGCAGCATGACACAAAATCTGTCCCAGGCACTCTACAGACCATCAAGTACTTGAAACACAGCATGGATAAGTTCACTTTTTGCTCACGTGTGAAGCAAAAGTGAGTATTTTCTGGGCCAGTGGCGTCCGCCTTGGTCTGTGGTAAACTTTACCGTTGGCATTTTCTCAGAGACTATTCAAGCTACAGTCTTCAATCTTGGCCTAAGGATACTTTGTGGCAAAACATTTTTTAAAATACCAAAACAAGGTAACGGGATCAGGAAAGATATCAAAAATAACTATTTTTGGACATAATTTGTTTTTTTGTCAAATACTATTCACAACTTCAAACCCAAACTTGATACCTGATGGTAACACCTTTATACATAAACTAATTTGGTTGATCCCTCAGACTCAGAGAGGTCCAGGGTCACAAGAGCTCAGGAAATAGGTCCGAAATAGCCACATTTTTCCAAAAGATGTTTTTTTCTGTAATACTATTCCCAACTTCAAACCCAAACTTGGTACAAAGATACCTGATAGTGATGGTAAGACCTTTCTATGCATACTAATTTGGTTGATCCCTGGGAAGGGTCAAGGGTCACAAGAGCTCAAGAAAGAGGTCCACAATCGCCATATTTTGACAAAAGATGTTTTTTTCTCAAATACTATTCAAAACTTCAAACCCAAACTTGCTACAGAGAAACCTGATGGTAAGTCCTATCTATGCATACTAATTTGGATGACCCCTCAAAAAGGTCAAGGGTCACAAGAGCTCAGGAAATAGGTAAAAAAATAGCCTTATTTTGACAAGAAATGTTTTTTCTCAATTACTATTCACAACTTCAGTTCAAACCCAAACTTGCTACAGAGATACCTGATGGTCAGACCTATCTATGCATACTAATTTGAATGACCCCTCGGAAAAGGTCAAGGCTGAAGGGTCACAAGTCGTTGACAAATGTATATAAAATGCCAAAAATTGTAGTTATTATCAACATTTTTGCAAATTTTTCAGTCAGATTTGGCAGAAAGGTAGCTGATGATAAGACCTTCCTATGTATCCTAATTTAGTCGACTCATCGCAAGGGTCATGTTTCAAATGTATGTGTGAAAACTGATAAAAATTTTAAGAAAACATGGATTTTGTTAGTGCAGAAATTTTCCCTTATTGTCAGATGTGTGGATCGGTCATACACGTGAGACATAAGGGATTTGCCTTTCTTGTTTCTCAAGATTTGTCCATCCTGAGTTTGGATGGTCATACATTTTATCTATCCCTGTTAAAATTTGTCCGTCAGATATGGAGAATTGTGCGTTAATGGAAAGCCTGCATGATGATTTGGCAGGCCCTAATGTTGCATACCATTATATTCTAGCCAGCATTTTAATAAAGAGTTTGTGTCTGAGCCAATTGTTGAATCTGTTGAGGATTTTTTTTTCAGGCATCAGATGGGAGTGCCACTGCCAGTGCCACCAAAGGAAAGAAAGGTTTCAAGATTAAAGGACTTGAAGCTGAGGTATACCATTTGATTTATTATCTGATTAAAATTGCAGTTTGCATTTGAACTGTCAAAATCAAGTTGATGACATGCTATTGCTAGTGCGTGTACATTGTTGCTGCTCTTTTCAGACTTACTCAGTCTCGTGGCAAGATAATGTGTTAGACTTAACCCCTTGGCCTTCACTGCCAAGAAAAAGTGAACACGATCCAGCTGCAAGAGGCATAGATCCTCATGAGCCCCTTGCGAGCCCTGCAGTCGTGGGGGCTCATAACGATCTATGCCTCTTGCGGAGACCAATTTGTATCCATGTTTCTTGGACAGTTTTGGCTTTTAGTCGTTAAATGAACAAAGATTTGAGAAGCATAAATGTACGTATGTTGGCAGGGAAGGGGTTAGCTCCCTGCTGCCGTAACTGTTCAGAGAAACACTTCTGCAAGTTGCAACAGATGGTTGCAAAATGCTACATACAGGCCCGGCTAGACACAGGAGAATCCAGTTCAGCACACACCATCTTAACTTATTCCAGACGTGTCACCTCCAGATACGTGGCATTTAAGCCTTGTATCCGGAGAGGGCATGTCTCGAATGAGTTAGTCAAGTAATTGCAGTGACTCTGTTCCATGAATTCCATGACTATGAGCAACAGCGAAAACTAGACTGACCATGTCTCCCGTTTTCACAACAGCTTAAAGGGTCTGTTGACCTCCAGGTGTAAATTTTAGAGGGTATGCAGACCCCCATCTGAGCATAAAAGAGTTCAGAAAGACTGCGTCATTTGTATTGTATTTCTTTAAAAAGAAATGAACGCATTTCACTCTCTCTCTCATTTAAATTGCGTGAGTGTGTGTTCTTTCCATGATTGATACTTATTCTTTTACTGGTGACTTAATTGTGCAAAATGGCAAACGTCTGTGTCCCTCTCCCCGAGGGACTTAATTTTGTTTTTATCCCTACATCACACGACCAATCCCTTTAGCACAAACTGTACCACATGACCGAGCTATAAAAACCCTTGTAGCGATTAATGGGGGACTTCTTATAGCCCTCTTTGTGACGCGTTTTGGATGCCAGTTTTGTTCTATAAAGAGCGCCAAAATGTTCTAAAGTACAAAGTTACTTGGTGTTGTTCGAAACAATAGGCACACTACTAGATTTGATTGCAGCACACATTTGCAGGAGTAGTGTTTATCAGACTGCTAAAGAAAGAATCTTTGCGAAATCGAAAGCACATGAACGTCCTATGCGACTATATTATTGAAGACTTGTGAAGTTGTTTGAAGAAAACAGTCCATTGCATTAGTCATAAAATTTGTAGACAGTGCTGCTGGTCATGCAGATGGCAACATCATATTACATCATAACTCATTTATATATATTCACATATTTGACGTCAGTCATGTCTGGTGTGATCCAGGGCAGAAGATTTCATGTTTTCTTTTATGAAAATAGTGGAGGAATGAAAACAAATACGTTATTGGTTGCAGGGGTTTGCTGCAGGGACCCTTGTAGGCCTTTGGGAGGTCAAAGGAACCATTGTACTCCTCAGGCCTTCGGGATAATAATCCCTTTGACCTCCCTCAGGCCTACAAAGTACAAGGGTCCGTCTAGCAAACTCCTGCTACCAATAACTTATAATATTATGACTGTCCTTATTATGTTGTGCAACAATGATGGACAAAAAGAAAAAGGCAGAAAAGTCATAATGAAACAAGACAACATTGAAAATGCATTTTATCTTCAAATTTTAGCGATCTAATCCCTTTAACCCTTGTCATTTGGAATACACCAGTGTGTGGAACAAGTTTGACAAAAACAGTTAAAGGGTAGTGCCAGAATAGCTTGGCGCCTCTAGGCACCAAGCTGTTCTGGCAACACCCTTGAACTAAAGCCATTGGTCTATATCGTTATCTGTAACTACTATAATGTAGATTGCAAATGGCAGTGTACAAATTTGAAGCTTTTAGCCTCAGTATTATATGAACACATTGACTGTTCCCTCAGGTTGATGTTCCAACTGTAAACAGTGGTGGCATGGCATGCACATAGAAGCTAAGATAACATGAATTTACTAAGTAACACTATTGTCATTGGTTTACATACACACACCCTCCCCCGGTTTAACAGGCAGATTAATAAGTAATTTACGTCAGTCAGTCAGTTACTTTATTGTTGCTGTAATAGAAGGTAATCATACACAGCAAAAATTGTCTTGCCACCGCAGGTGCTGCTCACATTCACTCACTCGCTCATTTCACAAATTACAAATTGAGCTACAAAATGGACAATGACTCGGGGCGGATGAAGCCCGTCGCCAAGGCATCTAATGGCTGGCGCCAGTGGTCTCATCCCGACCCGAACCTCCCTGACAAAAACAGAATGCTAAGACAGCCCTATGTCTCCTGAACATGCTAGTATAATTATGCTCTTTTGTTAAATTCCTACTTGACTAAAGCTAGTACATAAAAATACAAGTTAACAACAGAAACAAATTACCGTCGAAAGGAAAATAATCTCCGATCTAGGCAACATAAAACAATGGTCAAAGCTGCACCTGGAGGCCCATTACTATAGTACAGCGCCAGTGTTCAGAGGGCACAGCTCCGACAAAGTCAGCCAACATCATTTATAACACATCATGATGGTAATAGTCATGAGTCATGATGAAATAAAACCAGCACCCCCACACAGTCATTTTCACTGGCACGCCGCTTGTTGGGAAATGTCAACAGCGAAGGTCGGTGGGCCAGGCAGTACATGATACATAAACACGGCCGCCGCGGTGGTAGGAAAGCTTGCTGGTAAATTCTTTCTCTGTGTGCCATTTTGTAAACAGTGCTGGTTGTTGTATGCACAAGGGGGTTAAAGTCAGCCATGTATCATGTAATATAAATATCAGATTATAGCGATTCCCAGGGAAATACTAAGTAACTATAAAATGTTACTGGACACAGTTACATGCCTTAACCTCTTCCCTGCTGGAAAAGTGCATACATCACCCACCTGCAAGAGGCAAATAACCTCATGAGCCCCTGCATCTGCAGGGGCTCATGAGGTTCTTTGCCTCTTAATGATCCCGTATTTATATCCATGTTCCTTGGAATGTATTTGATGTGCCTATTCTTTGTTGGATTTGCAGTGCTTTTGAACACATAGTTTTGCGTCCGCTGGCAGTATAGGGGGTAATACTATTATTAGATGAATTATCAGTTTCTGTTTCTTTGTTCCACCCAGTTTCACAGGAAGCTGAGCCAGGAACATAGCAGCCTGCAGCAGGACCTTCGTCGGAAAGAACAGCAGCTGCTGGACATGCAGAAACAATTGAAAGCCCTGCAGCAAGAGCAGAGCGATTCGCAGGCAGTCTTACGGCAAAGGGAACACCAGCTGGCCGAGACACAGAAGAAAATGGCTGAACTGGAGACGAAGTTTCAGGCGGCTCAGCAGGCTCTGCAGGACAAGGAGCAGCAGCTGAACAAGATACAGAGTGAGCTTCAGGAGATTCGGCAGCAGCAGGACGAGTCCCTGGCTGCCCTGCACCAGAAGGAACAGGAGTTTGCCACAATTCTGAAGCAAGTCCATGTAACGGAGCAGGCTTGTATTATCACAAAGAGCGAGCTGCACGTGAAAGTAATTGAGTGTGCTGATTCTCAAAAAGAACTGGAAAGATTGCAGCAGACACATGCTGTTTGTGGAGCCATCATTTACCAGAGGGAACTGGAGTTGGCAGAGAAGCAGGGTGAATTTAAACAGCTGCACAGCTCATCCCAGGAGTTCCTACAGCAGAAAGAACTGCGGCTCATCGAAGTACAGAAAGAATTGGAAGAGCTCCAGCGAACTTTTGATGTGAAGGACCACCAGCTGACGGAGGCCACAGAGCAGCTGTTAGAGCTGCGACACGTGTTTGACCACAACCAGCAGCTGCTGAAAGCCGCTGAGGAACGTGTGGAAACGCTGCAGAAAGACTTTGAGGAGGCTGCTGCATCACGGAGAGTAGCCATGGACAGGCTGGAAGAACTTGACCACAAATTTGCTGCTAAACAACTTGAGCTTAAGGAAGCCAACAAACAGATGCGAGATCTAGAACAGAGACTGCTGGAAAAAGAAGTGGAATACACCAGACAGCTTCAAGAACTTCATCAAGAACTCCTGCAGAAAACCAAACAGCTGACAGAAGCTGCCGACCGCCTGCTGGAAGTGAAAAAAGAACTTGACCAGAAAGAACGTGAGCGAGTAGAAGTCGAGGGGTGGTTACGAGCACTTCAAACAGAATTGAAAGATCTTGAGGAGCAGCACACTGTGGCTAGACAGCAGCTCCAGGACCTTCAGAAGAAACTGGAGGAGAAGGAGCAGGAACACTCGCAGGCCGAAGGGCGGCTACAGGAACTGCATCAAGAGCTGGACCAAAAGGATTTGCGTCTGGAGGAGTTCCAACAGGAGTTGTAAGTTTATTTTTAAACAAAATTTGTTTTAACCCTATCTGTGTCAGTAGTGCTTTTAGTTGCGATGATTCCTACAGGAATCATTGCGATGAAAACCACTACCGACACAAAGGGTTAACGATGTCGGTCAGAAATGGAACAGTTATTGGTGCTTTCAAGGGATGCCCTTCTGTCTTTTAATTTCTATGTTGGTAATGCTAAAATTGCGTGAATTGCACATTAACCCTTTGCGTGTTTGTAGCATGTTTTGTTGCGATTATTCATACGGGAATCATTCTGACCAAAAACCGCTACCGACACGCAAACAAATCCTTGTAAAGGTCCGTCTCAGTATATCATGGAACCAGCTTGCCAAAAGGTCAGTGTGCATTATATATAATCATGACATTGTGGTGCTGAATTTTGTTAGGAAAGGTCTGTTAACAGAATGTCCCCAGGCTGAGGTCAACTGTAGCTGGCATATACACAGCTGTGTGCAGACCAGCTAATGCGGACAACCCAAAAATTCCAGCACAGGCAAGCACATGAACAGTTTCAAGTGTGTCAAAGCCATGAAGTCCAAAATCACAGATCAGCACACAGAATGAGTGTCAGTTGTGAAACTGTTCTTATTTTGTCTAAACACAGATTACTGAAGGAAAAGGTGCATGCAGAAGTGGAGAGTGGGGCCAAGTCAATGAAACAGCTGCTGTTTGAAGAATCGGCCGAGAAAGCATCGCTGCAGGAGCAAGTTGAACAGCTTGAGCAGTATGTCTTGTAGTCTTTTTGTACAAACTGCAGTCTCAATGACCAGTGGCATGGAAGGGGTTAAAGGGGCTAAAGCCCCTCTAACCCCTCCCAGGCCACTGGTCATAGATTTTGTTTGTGAAATCTGTCTTCAAAGTTCATTCAATGCTAAGAAACCTAATCCGTTCTAGGGACGTGCTTATGAAGTATGGTCAGCAAAGGCATACATATCAGATGAGCACCCTCAAAAGGATTTACATGTTGTAACACAGGTGGTTTGTCTGTCTGCGCTGTTTACTATAAAATAGTAAAGTTATAACCCATTGCCATGACTACAACATGAAGGCACGGAGGAGCGATGATAGTTCAGAAGTGGTGACGGAATCGGGGCAAGTCGTTCTTGCGCCGTTCTATTGTGGTTGACCTGTCTTGGAAACTTGGATGCAATTTTCAGAGGACAACTCCCAAATTTGAGAATTTTGTTTCAAGTAGGGCTTTACTGACTAAAAATACAATTTCAGAGCCTATTTTGAGCGACCAGCCTTATTAGATCGCCTGTCATTGGGTCACCTATGATTAAAGACCTTCATTTAGGTGGCTGCAGCCACCTCATTGAAGGTCTTTTATCTTAGGTGACACATGTTGACCTTTAAGAAGACTTCCCTGCCACTGTATGGCAACAGTTTTGTTTCTGAAATCTGTTCATTCAATGACCAGAAGCCAAAACTGTCCAAGAAACATCGATACAAATTGGTCTCAGCAATTTGCATCTGTAGATAGACCCTCATGCACCCCCGCATTTTTTAATTTTTTTTTTGGGGGGGGCGGGGGGGGGGGGGGGGGGGGGGGGGTTGAGAGTGAGAGGATCTTTGTCACTTCGGCTTGCAGTTAGACCATGTTCACTTTTCTTCACAGTGAAGGGTTAATCGTAAAAGGTAGTTGCACAAATCTGGTTCTACTCTTTTACCAGCAGTTGGAATTTTTGATGGTTTTGTGATCTAATCTCTCTTAATCAAACATGCTTTGGTTTTCATCACACACTTACAGTTCGGTTACATACATAGGTACTTTTTTTTTTTTAACAGGGATAACAAGCAGCTCGATGATAACATCAGATCTTTGACAGACAAGTTTGGTGCGCTGGAGAGAGAGATCGGTAAGACAACATTCAGTTCTCAGTCTCATGCAGATTGTGTTTGTCTATTCAACACGTCAGCCTGCTGTGTCTCAAAAAGTCCTAACCTGTTAACCCAATCCCTGCCATTGTATGTACATTTTTGTGTTTGAAATCTTTGCTCATTCAAGGACCAAAAGAAAAAATGGTCCAAGATACATACACGTGTACATGTATGCGAATTGGTCTCAGCAAGAGGCATAGATCCTCATGAGCCCCCGCAGTCGCGGGGGCTCATGAGGATCTATACCTCTTGCAGGTAACTGTTTACTGTTTCATTGACTGTTACAATGGGGTTATTACAATAGCCAAGGTCTGAACTTCAAAACATTTGTCATCCTAGTGATCTTTTATTTTTGTTTCCTTATGCTTCTTAATTTTAAAGGGGAAAAACATATTTTGACTGAAAAAGTGGTGTTTTTTCTCTCTTTAAACTATGAATAGGAAAATGTAAATAGCACTCTTTGTCTAGGTGACTCCTGCCGGAATGAGGAATTCTGTTGACAAAAAGTGTTACGGCCAGGCAAAGGGTCAACCCTTTTAACCACTGCTGGATTGGCAGTAGTGTTTCTGAAACCTCTGTTCATTCAATGCCCTCCCCCCTCACCACCCCCTATCTACAAAGCATGTATACAAAGATTTGACAGCAAGAGACAGATCCTCATGAGCACTTGCGAAGGCGCATGATGATCTATGGCTCTTGCAGCTGGAAGATGTTCCATTTTTTCTCAGCAATGATGAGTTAAATGTATTTTATTTTTGGCAGCGAACCAGAAGGCCATCCAACAGCAGCTGGAGAATCAGGTGGCCGTGACAGAGAAAAGTCGTCGAGAGACTGTCGGAGAGCTGGAGAGAACACAGCTAATGAACCGCGACCTCATTCAAAGTCTTGGAGAATATGAGGTCAGTGTTGGTTTCTTTGTTTTGTTTGTCTAGTTTACGTTAAGCTTAAAGCACAGTCAAATTTTAGTGAAAAAGAGTCTGTTTTCTCATATTTAAATTTAACTTTTCCAAACGCTTCTCCCCCAAAAATTTATACATCCGAAACTTTTGTTCATATTTCTTTATTGGCTACTGTTGGCATTCTATTGTGTAATAGCTGAAGAGTTGTTGTCTAAACTCACTGGTTTTGCGTGGTGCCAGTCTGCATGAACCAGTTCGTATTGGAATGCCTGAGCCCCCAAAACTTTCTGAACACCATATTCACACTAGTGACTACGTACTGGGCAACATTAGTATAATGTGAAACACCCAGTTAGCAAAAGTCCTTGTGCCTGATGTCAGGCATAGTTGTGTGTGGTTTAACCCATTTCATCCTGATGCTGATTTTGTAAAATCTGCTTATTGTGTTATGAAGGCTGCAGTACTGATTAGGAGATTATATAGATCAACTGTTTTGGTCCTAGCGTGGTGCCAGCATAGTTTGGCGCCTCAGGCGCCAGCTATGCTGGCACCACTCTTGAACTATCAGTCAAATTTATTTAAAGGAATGGGTGTATCGGGATGAGAAGGGTTAACAAAGGCTGATGCTGGCCCAAGGGCATTTTGCTTACTACTGTAATAGTAGGCATCCACTTGGAGAGCCAGAGAGCTGTCCACGTTATTCCCGATTCCATAGTACACTGGCATGTGTACTGGTAAAACTGAGGCTGTCCAATAGATTCTTTGTTTAACCCATATAATACTGAGGCTAAAGCTTCAAATTTGTACAGTGCCATATGCAAGCTACATTATAGTACTTACAGATAAGGATATAGACCAATGGCTTTAGTTGAAGGGTAGTGCCAGAATAACTTGGCGCCTAGAGGCACCAAGCTAACTTCAACTATTTTAGTCAAACTTATTTTCACACACTGGTGTATTCCAAACGATGAGGGTTAGTGGTGTGCAGTATCGCTGATGCACCATTTTATTCTTCTTGCAGCAAAGTGCACACATTGCGAAGATGGATGCGGAGGCAAAGGTAAAGAAACTGGAAGGGGAAATTAAGCAACATCAAATCACCAACAGGACACTCAAAATGCAGATTGCTTCACTCACGGAGTCCAACAAAGAACGGAAAGACAAGCTGAAAAGGTCGGTATTTACTATTAATGCCTTCACTGCTGAGAAAAAGTGAACACGATCCAACTGTAAGAGACATAGATCCTCATGAGCCACTGCAAATGTGGGGTCTCACAATGATCTTTGTCTCTTGCTGAGACCAATTTGTATCTGAGTTTCTTGGACTGTTTTGGCTTTTGCTCGTTGAATGAACAAATATTACAGAAACAAGAATGTACTACAGTGGCAGGGAAAGTGTTAATGTACTTTTGTCACTCTTTTCCTTCTAGTGGTCACAGGTTGTGTTTCGGAAATCTTTGTTTATTGAGTGCTAAACAATCAAGTAACAAATGTCTTACTTCATGTCTCCCTGCTATTGCGATACAATGAGCCTGATCTGTATTTTCATTTTGTGCAGTGCTATTCAAGAGTGCCACAAGCTGCAGGAGAACCAGCAGAGCGTTCAGAAGGCCCTAGCGTTTGATCGCCAAAGCTCTGATGCCCAGACGGCTGAGCTGGCCCTTCGTCTGGAGAGGCAGCAGACCTTGAACTGTCAGATGAAGGAGGAGACCAAGAAGTGAGCGTCTTTTTTTTCCTGAGCTAAGGGATTGTTGTAGTCAAAGTGTCGGTGCCTGAATGACTGTACTGGGCAGATATGACTGTGCAATGGCTAAAGATAGAAAGAACTTTTGGTTTTGAAAATGAACAGGTAATCCTGAAGCAGGGTAGTGAATGTTAATTTTTGGTGAGTTTTTGTTTCCTCAAAAACATTACCGATGACATTACTATTAGGAAACGTACACTTAGCTTACCAATTTCAGCCTAAAATTCCGTTGTTAACATGTACACAACCAGGGAGGCGATTCAAGGGCGCTGTAACCAGATACCCTGAGTAGTCTCCCGTCCCTCCCTATCCGGTCACGTGCCCAATGGTAACACGCCAGTCTGTTCGCTTAGCTTACCGTGAACTGTTGTGTTCAAGCCTACTGGATGTATTCGGCTGTGTACGGTTTTAACCGGTCTTGCCTTGGAGTTCTGGGATTAACTTGGGTAACCGTGCTTGCCTTGGATTACCTTCATTTCTTGGGCTTGCGTATGGGCGCTGGTGCTTCCGTCTGGATTATTGTGGCGCTAGGGCTTCTCCACTGCGCCTATTGGATTCTTTACGGCATTCGTGACAGGTCACTCGCCGACCTCTCAGCCAGGGCAAGGTAAGGTCTCGGTTGTTGCCCTTGCACGGCGCTCGGTGCGCAGGGTGGCGGCACCGGCCGTGACTTTGCACTACGTCCGAGTCATGCTTCATTCGCGTGGGCGCCCGTTTTGCGTAGCCTCAAGGCGCCTCGCCTGGTCACCTCTCACGCTTGCTATGTGTTGCAGTTACCATGTACGCATCATGACCAAGCGGTGGCACTAGCCGTGGACTTTGCTCTTTATACGAAGTTTGCCTTCGTACGCGCGAGCACTCGTTTTGCGTGGCCTCGGGGAGCCATGCTCGCTTGCCTCTCACCTTGGCTATGTGTTGCAGTTACCAAGTAAGCACCTGCATGCGCTGGGGAGACCTCCAATGGCCGAGCGACACGCATGCATTTTGCCTCCCCTGTTCCGGCTGTGCCTCCAGTCACACCTGTGACACTTGCGCCTCCTGGGTGGAAGAGCAATGGCCTCAGCTCTGGGGGTTCTATCGTCGCAAACATCCTATGGCGGCCTGAGACTAGCCATACACTACTGCACCCCCTGCCGCCTCCGCAGACTGGACGAGGTGCACCCGCTCTGACATTGGGGGACTGACTACCCGGGCCCCGACACATGCTTCAGGTCCCCGGACAATGACCTATTTGTGCGCACGCTCCCCCGACTCTGGCCCACAGCGAGCTTGCTCGCCCCGCCTCCCGGCCCGAGCTCTCTCAGACTCCAACGCGGCTACTAGATATTGGCCCGACATCCTCTCGGAACCAGGCCAAAACCAACGTCTTTCGTCCCGCTCCAGGGTCAGTGACAAGTACCCGCGACCGGATGAGACTACTGGACCCTTGTGCGCCCGCTCCCCCGAGCCTGGCCTACAAGTTCTCTTGGGCTCTGACGAGGCTTCGCGGAATGGGCACCCCCGCTCCTCGGAGGATCCGGTCCGGCAGCTACGTAGAGTGTCCCCCTCCACGGTGAGTGACACGCGCCCCCAGCTGGACGGCTCACAGCGAAATTGTTTGCTCCGCCTTGCGGCCCGAGTTATCTCGGGCGCCGATGCGGTTATTTTGAATCGGCCCGCCTACTCCTTGTAACCAGCCCAGCAGTGACGTCGAGCGTCCCGCTCCACGGTGAGTGACAAGCGCCAGCTGGACGTGGTTACTGGCCCTTTGTGTGCCCGCTTCGCAGATCCCGGCCCACAGTGCGCCAGCTGGACGTGGTTACTGGCCCTTTGTGTGCCCGCTTCGCAGATCCCGGCCCACAGTGATTTGTTCGCCACGCCTTGCGGCCCGAGTTCTCCCGAGCTCCGACGGGGTTATGCGGAATCAACGTTGATCGGCTAGCTCCATGGTGAGTGACATGCGACCCCTTCCGAAACGTGGCTACTTGACCTGGTGCGTCTACTCCGAGCCCGGGCCACAGCGAACTTGCTCGCCCCACCTTGCGGCCCGAGATGCTTCGGGTTCCAACACGGCTTCCGAGTTGGTCCGTCCGCTCCTCACAGTCTCGCTGGCAGCGTCCCCACCACGGTAACTACAGACCCTATCAGACGCCCGCTCCATGACCATAGAGCCAGGCCCACAGTGATCTTGTTCGCCCCGCTTTGCGGCCCGAGTTGCCTTGCGCTGTGATGCGGCTACTCTGAGAGATGGCGCTAGGATTCCGAGTGCACCAGCTTCAGCACCTTGTAGATGTAGATGGCATAGCTTTCCTTTCACTTCCTCTTGCGCTTCTTGTCGCCCGATCGCACGGCCTTAGCTTTGCTGGCCTTGGCGCCATAGGAACTCACTTTGGGTGGCATGGTGTCTACTCGCAACAGTAAACGCAGCGAAGTGATGACGACGGCGCTGACTGACTGACTGAATTTGGCTTATTGTCCCTACTCACTATAATAGTATGAGGGACTAGCTTGTTTAACTTTTTATTAGGGAGGCAGATGGGGGTGGGACAGAGGTAAAAGTAGGTTATAAGGGCCGACAGGCATGGCCGTGTGACCGGTAAAAGGAATGGTCTCTCAACAATTTGTCTTAGGGGGCCAAAGGCCGCACCCTTACCTTCAACAACAACGGTCCTTTTATTCTAGCTAACCTATGTACAACTTCATTCCGAAAACGTTTATAAAAGTCATTTTAAAAAGACCACATTTACATTTTAAGAATGGGTAAGAATTAATAGTTGTCTATTTACATCAGGGTTAAAAACTAGGGTTAAGGGAGGTTAAAATGAGTTAAAATCTGTTCCTATATGCGGGATTAATGCTGCCTAAGTCGGCTGTCTAATATAACTCGGATGGTTGTGACACTGGCTGACGCGTTCCGAACGCCTTTGGTGGAGGGCGTGGGCCAGACGGCGCGCAGCGATTGGTTCGTCTACTAGTTAGCTGCGCCAGCCGTAGCGAGCTTCGCTGTACAGATCGCTGCTGCCGTGCGACGGCCGGCGCACGAGGATTGGCTGGCAGTGGAGAGCTTGAGGCATGCGCAGTGACTATCTTTGTGGCGGAACAGGGAAGATGGCTTCATGGGTCAGTGGTGTATTCGCAGAAAGGAGGACCAACAACAGGTTTTGACATGTATGTTGTTAGCTGTGTACTTCTTTTTTAGGGGGAGCCAAGCAAGGTAAGGTTATCTACTATCAGTAGTGATCTTCTATTAGTATTTTCTAGTAAAGGACGTCGCAGGCAGGGCAGCGCGCGGCCAAGCAGACTAATCTAAGTCAGCGAGGCCGGCCGCCACCCTGCCTCGTAGATGCTTTGTTGCTGTCGTGGGTAACTATTCATAGGCTATTACTTTGTACAGGCCGCTGCTGGTTGGATTGTGTGGGGCAGCGCGCCGGTCGCACCGACCTAAATCAGTGTCGCCAGCGGGACGACCCACACGATCGCCCCAAGTTTAGATAAGGTTTTAGTATCAGCTTTTAGAAGTAGCTCAGATAGGTTTTGGACTGCGGAGTCTGGTGTTATGATTTCGGCAAAGTCTTCTTCAAAGTAGGGGCAGGTTAAGATGGCATGGGAGGGGTTAAAGTCTTCCCCACAGAGGCATGTTGGTTTAGCATAACTCATTAGCCAACTATCCGTAAAGATTCTATGAATAACAGGATCTATAAAGGGGTGGGTTTTACAGAGCAGCGGTTGTTTAGTCCAGAAGGTCGGCATAGATGGATATCTTATACTCATTTGAGAGTATTTGTCACTTTGTATTACTTTAATAGCTTTTCTTATTTTAAATTTCAGATCTGCGGCGACAGGGGAAGTTGAATTGCAACTCCGCTGGGGGCCCCGGCGGCGCCTTTTTTCGCCGGATGGGACGCGCACCTTCTACCGATGTTTATCGTGGCTTCCTGCCGCTGGCCTCCGGACCTCGTGGATAGGCACTTCCTGTGGTTGGAGCTGGCGGCGGTTGGGCGAGCCCTCATCGCGTGGGGGACACGCCTCCGACACCGGGAGCTCCTCGTCCGACTACTCCACAGTGGTCTCCTACATCCAGAAGCAGGGCAGGACGCGCTTCCCCTCCCTCTGCATCCACCTGTACCAGGTCCTCCAGTCGTGCGAAGATCGCAGCATCTCTCTCCGAGCGTGACACATCCCTGGCCACCTGAATGTCCTAGCCAACTCCCTCTCGTGGCGCGGCCAGCTTCTCCACACTGAGTGGGCACTCCGCCCGCGTATCTTCGAATGATCTGCGCGCAGTAGGAGACACCCATGATCTACCTCTTCGCGACGGGGTGGAATCACCAGCTCCCCCTCTTGGTCTCTCCCATTCTGGACCCCCTCGCATGAGCAGTCGACGCGCTCTCCATTCCTCAAGGGGCCTCATCGCGGATGCTTATCCGCCCACGGTGCTAGTCCTCAGGGTCCTGCTCAAGCTCAAGGGTTGCAACGCTGTGCTGTTCCTGGTGGCCCTGTTCTGCTGGACCAAGTCTTGGACCACGGACCTCCGGAGCCTTGCCACGGGCCCCCACCCCCACACCCCTTCCCCCTGCGGCTCCCCACCCCGCACATGATGCTCAGGCAACCCCGACAGACACTGTACCACCTGTCCCCTGGTGATTGTGCGGCGCGCCCTCGCTGCTAGAGGTTCTCAGTGCAACGGTGCAGGATGTCACTGCAGCCCGCAGGCCTTCGACCAGGCGCGTCTGTGAGGGAAGTCACGAGCCCTTTGGTCCTGGTGCGATGACCGGCACCTCTCCCCCACAGTTCTGACTACCCCCGAGCTGGCCGAGTTCTTCCTCTGGCTCCTCGTTGAGCATAACTTGGCGCCGAACACCATCGGGGGTTACCTGGCCATGTTAGCAGACACGTTTCGCCACCTGGGCTGCCCGGACCCGGCGCTTGCGCGGACCTCGCCGACCTTGTGGCACACCTCGGCCTCCAGCGACCTGCGGGGGCTGCCCTCCGCTCACTGATTCCGTGCTGGGACCAACCCTGGGTGCTTTTGTGGCTCAGTTTGGACAAATTCGAACTGCTCCCCTTGGCGCGCGTCGCGGACATGACTCAGAAGACCTGTTTCCTCCTGGCCCTAGCCACGGCTCCCAGGGTGAGCGAGCTGCACGCGTTCTCTGCGCGCCCTACCTGCCTACAGTTAAGAACGGATGGCTCGGTGCAGCTCCTGACCGACCAGTCATTCTTGGCCAAAACTCAGTCTCCATTGACTGCGCCACAGGTGATCTCCATATGGCGCTGAAGGGGTTTCGCCTACCCCGGGAGACCAGACAGCAGGACCCGGTGAGGGCTTTACGGGTGTACCTGCGCCAATCCAAACCCGTCTGGAGAGGATGTTCTTGCCTCTTTCGGCCTTTGTCCCCGTGATGACCAGACATCCCGGCCTAGAAGTTATCTTCCTGGCTCCGCTGGGTTATCCGGTCCACCTACCTGGACCTCTCCCCGGAGGGCTCTAAGAGGCTGAAGTTCAGGGCGCGCAAGGTTGGAGCTATGGCCGCGAGCATCGCCTTCGACCGCTACTGCACTGTCCAGACTTGGTGGCGGCCGTGTGCTGGCGGGCAAAATCTGCCTTCGTCCGATGCTGCCGCAGTGACCTCTCGGTCCAGCGGGGGACCCTAGCCCTGGCGGGGGATATCGCCGTGGCACAACACTCCCTCCCAGCGCCATGCGTTAAGCTTAGCTGAAATTGTCGGGAGTTTGCCCCAGGGTGGGTGGGTCTGGTGAGCCCGTATACAAGGGGGGAGATTCTGGGCGGCACCCACCTCCTCTTCGCTATTCTTCCTAATAGTAATGTCATTGGTAATGTTTTGGAGAAAACAAAAGAATTTTTCTCTAAAATGTATTTTTTCAAAAAATACTTACTGATGACATTACTCGGAGGACCCTCCCGCCTATCCCGCTTGCCGCCAGTAAGCTAAGCATTCAGACTGGCGTGTTACCACTTGGCACGTGACCGGATAGGGAGGGACGGGAGACTACTCAGGGTACCTGGTTATGGCGCCCTTGAGTCGCCTATTTGGTTGTGTATGTACACAACGGATTTTTAGGCTGAAATTGGTAAGCTAAGTGTACGTTTCCTAATAGTAATGTCATCTGTAAGTATTTTTCGAAAAAATACATTTTAGAGAAAAATTCATTTTTGTTTGCTAAGATGTTAGGTAGCAGTAGTGACTGGTTAACCCTTGTAGCCCCAAGGTCCCATTTCTCAAATTTCGGAGGTGTTCCCTAACGACTGTACCAATTGCAGGAGATGGCTTGACCATGATAATTCAAGGGTAGTGTCAGATTTGCTTGGCACCTGAAGGCGCCATGCTAATCTGGCACTACCCTTGAATTATCATGGTCAAGCCATCTCCTACTGTAGGGATCTGGGGCTAAAAGGGTTAACACTAAACAAACCTGGCATTATGCCAGGTTTGTTTAGTGTTTACCATTTACTACAAAATTTACAACTCCAGGGGAAAAGTGGCATAGTTTCAGTGGCCTTCATTGTCTGCATTTGTTACATAGTTAACATTTGCTTACAAGGTAAGTAATAATAATAATAATAATGAGTACTTGTAGTTGTATAGCGCCTAACCTCAGAAGATAGAGCTGGAGGTGCTTAACAAAAAGCTAATTGTACAAAATAACTAATTGCAAAAATGCTATTTACAGAAAAGTATAAAAAAATTTAAAACAAAAATACAACACTTCGGAAACAATCTACAGGGTTCCGATAAGCGATAATTAACAGTATTTTACCGTTTGTAAACAGAATATCGGACATTTTTTAAAGCTGCTGGTCCCAGGGACTGGTTTCAATTTGACTGGTCTAGTTGGAATTCTGCTGGTGAATGCTTATAATGTCCCTTGTCTACTGGAAAGCATTTCCTGGGGACCGGTCTTGATCTGAACTGGAAAAGAAACAGGAGGGGTGGAAGATTGGGGGGACTGATTTTGAAAAATCTTAGCATTAACCCTGAATCTATACACAATCACCTTTCAAAAATGCATATCATTCATTCAAGTAATGAGAGTTTTAAACCCTTGCGCTGCATGTAGCAGGAGATATTATCCCTGTGTTGCTAGCGGTTTATGTCGTGATGATTCTGACATGAATCATTGCGACATAAACAGCTAAATGACAGCCAAAGGGTTAACACTGGGATTTGTCCAGATAAAATGCTGACAAAGGGTTTAAGATTAGGCAAAATTTGGGACATGAAATTTACCTTCTTTCTCATGCAGCCATTAGTTCTGTTGCTAGTACTGTTGGCTGTATGCTCAAGCAGTTTGTACTGCAGTTCAGCACCTGAACAAACTGAGAAAATCCCAACAATGAAAGAAACATTGATTAATTAGAAAGGACAACTGCAACACAATTTATTTTGTCATAGTTGTTGTTTCAAAGCATGTGGCATTTTACACATTTGGCAGTTGTATTGTTATTTTGGATCATGTACTAACTGGTCATGATTTATTTCAGACTGCTGGCTGACAAAGAACGCCTACAGCACCAGAGTCAACAGGAGATTGCTCGGCTGGAGGAGGCTCACAAGGCAGCAGAAGTAGACCTTCAAAAGCGGCTCCGAGTTGCACTAAACATGGTGGACAAGCTTGAAAAACAGCTCGCAGTTGTCGAGGAAGAGAAGGAAAGGTACATTGCTGTTGATTCAAACATTATTACGTTTTTTGGGGGGTACCCATTACATCTTGAAGCAGAATTTTTTTTCAGATTTGCTTATTGTCCTATGAAGGGTACATTACAGGTTAGGAGATAGATCAACCATTTTAGTTCAAGGGTTGTGCCAGAATAGCTTGGGGCCTGAGGCACCAAGCCTTGAACTATTATCAAATTTATATCAAGCAGTAGTGTCGGGATGAAGAGGGTTAAATGTTAATACTGGTCAGCATCAAACTGCGCCCTCCAGTATACTATGATATCTGATATAATGCGTGCAGGTTTCTGGCTCCCATAAGGATGCCAGGTGAGCATCATCTTTATCTAGACTATAGATGTACAGCAGTGTGTGGGCCGGCTAAGGCCGCTTGTGCCTGAGGAACTTTTGCATAACCCTTATCATTCGGAATACACCAGTGTGTGAAATAAGTTTGACTAAAATAGTTAAAGGGTGGTGCCAGAATAGCTATTCTGGCACCACCCTTGAACTAAAGCCATTGGTCTATATCTTTATCTGTAAGTACTATAATGTAGCTTGCATATGGCAGTGTACAAATTTGAAGCTGTTAGCCTCAGTATAATATGTTTTAACAAGCAGTTCTCCATAAATCTATATAAATAACACAATTGCAAATACTGCGGTCTGATGTTATGGCTCCCGGGTACCGCAATATAACATCCAGAACCATATATCGATGGGTACCTGCCAGCTGTACCCTACTAAGTTTATCAAAGATTCAAAAAGTTTCGAAAGTCTCACCGAGTCCAACAAAGAACGGAAAGACAAGCTGAAAAGTTCGGTATTTACTATTAATGCCTTCACTGCTGAGAAAAAGTGAACACGATCCAACTGTAAGAGACATAGATCCTCATGAGCCACTGCAAATGTGGGGTCTCACAATGATCTGTGTCTTTTGCTGAGACCAATTTGTATCTGAGTTTCTTGGACTGTTTTGGCTTTTGCTCGTTGAATGAACAAATATTACAGAAACAAGAATGTACTACAGTGGCAGGGAAAGTGTTAATGTACTTTTGTCACTCTTTTCCTTCTAGTGATCACAGGTTGTGTTTCGGAAATCTTTGTTTATTGAGTGCTAAACAATCAAGTAACAAATGTCTTACTTCATGTCTCCCTGCTATTGCGATACAATGAGCCTGATCTGTATTTTCATTTTGTGCAGTGCTATTCAAGAGTGCCACAAGCTGCAGGAGAACCTGCAGAGCGTTCAGAAGGCCCTAGCGTTTGATCGCCAAAGCTCTGATGCCCAGACGGCTGAGCTGGCCCTTCGTCTGGAGAGGCAGCAGACCTTGAACTGTCAGATGAAGGAGGAGACCAAGAAGTGAGCATCTTTTTTTTCCTGAGCTAAGGGATTGTTGTAGTCAAAGTGTCGGTGCCTGAATGACTGTACTGGGCAGATATGACTGTGCAATGGCTAAAGATAGAAAGAACTTTTTGTTTTGAAAATGAACAGATAATCCTGAAGCAGGGTAGTGAATGTTAATTTTTGGTGAGTTTTTGTTTCCTCAAAAACATTACCGATGACATTACTATTAGGAAACGTACACTTAGCTTACCAATTTCAGCCTAAAATTCCGTTAACATGTACACAACCAGGGAGGCGATTCAAGGGCGCTGTAACCAGATACCCTGAGTAGTCTCCCGTCCCTCCCTATCCGGTCACGTGCCCAATGGTAACACGCCAGTCTGTTCGCTTAGCTTACCGTGAACTGTTGTGTTCAAGCCTACTGGATGTATTCGGCTGTGTACGGTTTTAACCAGTCTTGCCTTGGAGTTCTGGGATTAACTTGGGTAACCGTGATGGGCGCTGGTGCTTCCGTCTGGATTATTGTGGCGCTAGGGCTTCTCCACTGCGCCCATTGGATTCTTTACGGCATTCGTGACAGGTCACTCGCCGACCTCTCAGCCAGGGCAAGGTAAGGTCTCGGTTGTTGCCCTTGCACGCTTGCTATGTGTTGCAGTTACCATGTACACATCATGACATCAAGACCGAGCGGCGGCACTAGCCGTGGACTTTGCTCTTTATACGAAGTTTGCCTTCGTACGCGCGAGCACTCGTTTTGCGTGGCCTCGGGGAGCCATGCTCGCTTGCCTCTCACCTTGGCTATGTGTTGCAGTTACCAAGTAAGCACCTGCACGCGCTGGGGAGACCTCCAATGGCCGAGCGACACGCATGCATTTTGCCTCCCCTGTTCCGGCTGTGCCTCCAGTCACACCTGCGACACTTGCGCCTCCTGGGTGGAAGAGCAATGGCCTCAGCTCTGGGGGTTCTATCGTCGCAAACATCCTATGGCGGCCCGAGACTAGCCACACACTACTGCACCCCCTGCCGCCTCCGCAGACTGGACGAGGTGCACCCGCTCTGACATTGGGGGACTGACTACCTGGGCCCCGACACATGCTTCAGGTCCCCGGACAATGACCTATTTGTGCGCCCGCTCCCCCGACTCTGGCCCACAGCGAGCTTGCTCGCCCCGCCTCCCGGCCCGAGCTCTCTCAGACTCCAACGCGGCTACTAGATATTGGCCCGACAACCTCTCGGAACCAGGCCAAAACCAACGTCTTTCGTCCCGCTCCAGGGTCAGTGACAAGTACCCGCGACCGGATGAGACTACTGGACCCTTGTGCGCCCGCTCCCCCGAGCCTGGCCCACAAGTTCTCTTGGGCTCCGACGAGGCTTCGCGGAATTGGCACCCCCGCTCCTCGGAGGATCCGGTCCGGCAGCTACGTAGAGTGTCCCCCTCCACGGTGAGTGACACGCGCCCCCAGCTGGACGGCTCACAGCGAAATTGTTCGCTCCGCCTTGCGGCCCGAGTTATCTCGGGCGCCGATGCGGTTATTTTGAATCGGCCCGCCTGCTCCTTGTAACCAGCCCAGCAGTGACGTCGAGCGTCCCGCTCCACGGTGAGTGAGAAGCGCCAGCTGGACGTGGTTACTGGCCCTTTGTGTGCCCGCTTCGCAGATCCCGGCCCACAGTGACTTGTTCGCCACGCCTTGCGGCCCGAGTTCTCCCGAGCTCCGACGGGGTTATGCGGAATCAACGTTGATCGGCTAGCTCCATGGTGAGTGACATGCGACCCCTTCCGAAACGTGGCTACTTGACCTGGTGCGTCTACTCCGAGCCCGGGCCACAGCGAACTTGCTCGCCCCACCTTGCGGCCCGAGATGCTTCGGGTTCCAACACGGCTTCCGAGTTGGTCCGTCTGCTCCTCACAGTCTCGCTGGCAGCGTCCCCACCACGGTAACTACAGACCCTATCAGACGCCCGCTCCATGACCATAGAGCCAGGCCCACAGTGATCTTGTTCGCCCCGCTTTGCAGCCCGAGTTGCCTTGCGCTGTGATGCGGCTACTCTGAGAGATGGCGCTAGGATTCCGAGTGCACCAGCTTCAGCACCTTGTAGATGTAGATGGTATAGCTTTCCTTTCACTTCCTCTTGCGCATCTTGTCGCCCGATCGCACGGCCTTAGCTTTGCTGGCCTTGGCGCCATAGGAACTCACTTTGGGTGGCATGGTGTCTACTCGCAACAGTAAACGCAGCGAAGTGATGACGACGGCGCTGATTGACTGACTGAATTTGGCTTATTGTCCCTACTCACTATAATAGTATGAGGGACTAGCTTGTTTAACTTTTTATTAGGGAGGCAGATGGGGGTGGGACAGAGGTAAAAGTAGGTTATAAGGGCCGACAGGCATGGCCGTGTGACCGGTAAAAGGAATGGTCTCTCAACAATTTGTCTTAGGGGGCCAAAGGCCGCACCCTTACCTTCAACAACAACGGTCCTTTTATTCTAGCTAACCTATGTACAACTTCATTCCGAAAACGTTTATAAAAGTCATTTTAAAAAGACCACATTTACATTTTAAGAATGGGTAAGAATTAATAGTTGTCTATTTACATCGGGGTTAAAAACTAGGGTTAAGGGAGGTTAAAATGAGTTAAAATCTGTTCCTATATGCGGGATTAATGCTGCCTAAGTCGGCTGTCTAATATAACTCGGATGGTTGTGACACTGGCTCATGCGTTCCGAACGCCTTTGGTGGAGGGCGTGGGCCAGACGGCGCGCAGCGATTGGTTCGTCTACTAGTTAGCTGCGCCAGCCGTAGCGAGCTTCGCTGTACAGATCGCTGCTGCCGTGCGACGGCCGGCGCACGAGGATTGGCTGGCAGTGGAGAGCTTGAGGCATGCGCAGTGACTATCTTTGTGGCGGAACAGGGAAGATGGCTTCATGGGTCAGTGGTGTATTCGCAGAAAGGAGGACCAACAACAGGTTTTGACATGTATGTTGTTAATAGCTGTGTACTTCTTTTTTAGGGGGAGCCCAAGCAAGGTAAGGTTATCTACTATCAGTAGTGATCTTCTATTAGTATTTTCTAGTAAAGGACGTCGCAGGCAGGGCAGCGCGCGGCCAAGCAGACTAATCTAAGTCAGCGAGGCCGGCCGCCACCCTGCCTCGTAGATGCTTTGTTGCTGTCGTGGGTAACTATTCATAGACTATTACTCTGTACAGGCCGCTGCTGGTTGGATTGTGTGGGGCAGCGCGCCGGTCGCACCGACCTAAATCAGTGTCGCCAGCGGGACGACCCACACGATCGCCCCAAGTTTAGATAAGGTTTTAGTATCAGCTTTTAGAAGTAGCTCAGATAGGTTTTGGACTGCGGAGTCTGGTGTTATGATTTCGGCAAAGTCTTCTTCAAAGTAGGGGCAGGTTAAGATGGCATGGGAGGGGTTAAAGTCTTCCCCACAGAGGCATGTTGGTTTAGCATAACTCATTAGCCAACTATCCATAAAGAGTCTATGAATAACAGGATCTATAAAGGGGTGGGTTTTACAGAGCAGCGGTTGTTTAGTCCAGAAGGTCGGCATAGATGGATATCTTATACTCATTTGAGAGTATTTGTCGCTTTGTATTACTTTAATAGCTTTTCTTATTTTAAATTTCAGATCTGCGGCGACAGGGGAAGTTGAATTGCAACTCCGCTGGGGGCCCCGGCGGCGCCTTTTTTCGCCGGATGGGACGCGCACCTTCTACCGATGTTTATCGTGGCTTCCTGCCGCTGGCCTCCGGACCTCGTGGATAGGCACTTCCTGTGGTTGGAGCCCTCATCGCGTGGGGGACACGCCTCCGACACCGGGAGCTCCTCGTCCGACTACTCCATAGTGGTCTCCTACATCCAGAAGCAGGGCAGGACGCGCTTCCCCTCCCTCTGCATCCACCTGTACCAGGTCCTCCAGTCGTGCGAAGATCGCAGCATCTCTCTCCGAGCGTGACACATCCCTGGCCACCTGAATGTCCTAGCCAACTCCCTCTCGTGGCGCGGCCAGCTTCTCCACACCGAGTGGGCACTCCACCCGCATATCTTCGAATGATCTGCGCGCAGTAGGAGACACCCATGATCTACCTCTTCGCGACGGGGTGGAATCACCAGCTCCCCCTCTTGGTCCCTCCCATTCTGGACCCCCTCGCATGAGCAGTCGACGCGCTCTCCATTCCTCAGGGGGCCTCATCGCGGATGCTTATCCGCCCACGGTGCTAGTCCCCAGGGTCCTGCTCAAGCTCAAAGGTTGCAACGCTGTGCTGTTCCTGGTGGCCCTGTTCTGCTGGACCAAGTCTTGGACCACGGACCTCCGGAGCCTTGCCACAGGCCCCCACCCCCACACCCCTTCCCCCTGCGGCTCCCCACCCCGCACATGATGCTCAGGCAACCCCGACAGACACTGTACCACCTGTCCCCTGGTGATTGTGCGGCGCGCCCTCGCTGCTAGAGGTTCTCAGTGCAACGGTGCAGGATGTCACTGCAGCCCGCAGGCCTTCGACCAGGCGCGCCTATGAGGGAAGTCACGAGCCCTTTGGTCCTGGTGCGATGACCGGCACCTCTCCCCCACAGTTCTGACTACCCCCGAGCTGGCCGAGTTCTTCCTCTGGATCCTCGTTGAGCAGAACTTGGCGCCGAACACCATCGGGGGTTACCTGGCCATGTTAGCAGACACGTTTCGCCACCTGGGCTCCCCGGACCCGGCGCTTGCGCGGACCTCGCCGACCTTGTGGCACACCTCGGCCTCCAGCGACCTGCGGGGGCTGCCCTCCGCTCACTGATTCCGTGCTGGGACCAACCCTGGGTGCTTTTGTGGCTCAGTTTGGACAAATTCGAACTGCTCCCCTTGGCGCGCGTCGCGGACGTGACTCAGAAGACCTGTTTCCTCCTGGCCCTAGCCACGGCTCCCAGGGTGAGCGAGCTGCACGCGTTCTCTGCGCGCCCTACCTGCCTACAGTTAAGAACGGATGGCTCGGTGCAGCTCCTGACCGACCAGTCATTCTTGGCCAAAACTCTCCATTGACTGTGCCACAGGTGATCTCCATATGGCGCTGAAGGGGTTTCGCCTACCCCGGGAGACCAGACAGCAGGACCCGGTGAGGGCTTTACGGGTGTACCTGCGCCAATCCAAACCCGTCTGGAGAGGATGTTCTTGCCTCTTTCGGCCTTTGTCCCCGTGATGACCAGACATCCCGGCCTAGAAGTTATCTTCCTGGCTCCGCTGGGTTATCCGGTCCACCTACCTGGACCTCTCCCCGGAGGGCTCTAAGAGGCTGAAGTTCAGGGCGCGCAAGGTTGGAGCTATGGCCGCGAGCGTCGCCTTCGACCGCTACTGCATCGTCCAGACTTGGTGGCGGCCGTGTGCTGGCGGGCAAAATCTGCCTTTGTCCGATGCTGCCGCAGTGACCTCTCGGTCCAGCGGGGGACCCTAGCCCTGGCGGGGGATATCGCCGTGGCACAACACTCCCTCCCGGCGCCATGCGTTAAGCTCAGCTGAAATTGTCGGGAGTTTGCCCCAGGGTGGGTGGGTCTGGTGAGCCCGTATACAAGGGGGGAGATTCTGGGCGGCACCCACCTCCTCTTCGCTATTCTTCCTAATAGTAATGTCATTGGTAATGTTTTGGAGAAAACAAAAGAATTTTTCTCTAAAATGTATTTTTTGAAAAAAATACTTACTGATGACATTACTCGGAGGACCCTCCCGCCTATCCCGCTTGCCGCCAGTAAGCTAAGCATTCAGACTGGCGTGTTACCACTTGGCACGTGACCGGATAGGGAGGGACGGGAGACTACTCAGGGTACCTGGTTATGGCACCCTTGAGTCGCCTATTTGGTTGTGTATGTACACAACGGATTTTTAGGCTGAAATTGGTAAGCTAAGTGTACGTTTCCTAATAGTAATGTCATCTGTAAGTATTTTTCGAAAAAATACATTTTAGAGAAAAATTCATTTTTGTTTGCTAAGATGTTAGGTAGCAGTAGTGACTGGTTAACCCTTGTAGCCCCAAGGTCCCATTTCTCAAATTTCGGAGGTGTTCCCTAACGACTGTACCAATTGCAGGAGATGGCTTGACCATGATAATTCAAGGGTAGTGTCAGATTTGCTTGGCACCTGAAGGCACCATGCTAATCTGGCACTACCCTTGAATTATCATGGTCAAGCCATCTCCTACTGTAGGGATCTGGGGCTAAAAGGGTTAACACTAAACAAACCTGGCATTATGCCAGGTTTGTTTAGTGTTTACCATTTACTACGAAATTTACAACTCCAGGGGAAAAGTGGCATAGTTTCAGTGGCCTTCATTGTCTGCATTTGTTACATAGTTAACATTTGCTTACAAGGTAAGTAATAATAATAATAATGAGTACTTGTAGTTGTATAGCGCCTAACCTCAGAAGTTAGAGCTGGAGGTGCTTAACAAAAAGCTAATTGTACAAAATAACTAATTGCAAAAATGCTATTTACAGAAAAGTATAAAAAAAATTGAAAACAAAAATACAACACTTCGGAAACAATCTACAGGGTTCCGATAAGCGATTATTACCAGTATTTTACCGTTTGTAAACAGAATATCGGACATTTTTTAAAGCTGCTGGTCCCAGGGACTGGTTTCAATTTGACTGGTCTAGTTGGAATTCTGCTGGTGAATGCTTATAATGTCCCTTGTCTACTGGAAAGCATTTCCTGGGGACCGGTCTTGATCTGAACTGGAAAAGAAACAGGAGGGGTGGAAGATTGGGGGGACTGATTTTGAAAAATCTTAGCATTAACCCTGAATATATACACAATCACCTTTCAAAAATGCATATCATTCATTCAAGTAATGAGAGTTTTAAACCCTTGCGCTGCATGTAGCAGGAGATATTATCCCTGTGTTGCTAGCGGTTTATGTCGTGATGATTCTGACATGAATCATTGCGACATAAACAGCTAAATGACAGCCAAAGGGTTAACACTGGGATTTGTCCAGATAAAATGCTGACAAAGGGTTGTAAGATTAGGCAAAATTTGGGACATGAAATTTACCTTCTTTCTCATGCAGCCATTAGTTCTGTTGCTAGTACTGTTGGCTGTATGCTCAAGCAGTTTGTACTGCAGTTCACCTGAACAAACTGAGAAAATCCCAACAATGAAAGAAACATTGATTAATTAGAAAGGACAACTGCAACACAATTTATTTTGTCATAGTTGTTGTTTCAAAGCATGTGGCATTTTACACATTTGGCAGTTGTATTGTTATTTTGGATCATGTACTAACTGGTCATGATTTATTTCAGACTGCTGGCTGACAAAGAACGCCTACAGCACCAGAGTCAACAGGAGATTGCTCGGCTGGAGGAGGCTCACAAGGCAGCAGAAGTAGACCTTCAAAAGCAGCTCCGAGTTGCACTAAACATGGTGGACAAGCTTGAAAAACAGCTCGCAGTTGTCGAGGAAGAGAAGGAAAGGTACATTGCTGTTGATTCAAACATTATTACTTTTTTGGGGGGTACCCATTACATCTTGAAGCAGAATTTTTTTCAGATTTGCTTATTGTCCTATGAAGGGTACATTACAGGTTAGGAGATAGATCAACCATTTTAGTTCAAGGGTTGTGCCAGAATAGCTTGGGGCCTGAGGCACCAAGCCTTGAACTATTATCAAATTTATATCAAGCAGTAGTGTCGGGATGAAGAGGGTTAAATGTTAATACTGGTCAGCATCAAACTGCGCCCTCCAGTATACTATGATATCTGATATAATGCGTGCAGGTTTCTGGCTCCCATAAGGATGCCAGGTGAGCATCATCTTTATCTAGACTATAGATGTACAGCAGTGTGTGGGCCGGCTAAGGCCGCTTGTGGCTGAGGAACTTTTGCATAACCCTTATCATTCGGAATACACCAGTGTGTGAAATAAGTTTGACTAAAATAGTTAAAGGGTGGTGCCAGAATAGCTATTCTGGCACCACCCTTGAACTAAAGCCATTGGTCTATATCTTTATCTGTAAGTACTATAATGTAGCTTGCATATGGCAGTGTACAAATTTGAAGCTGTTAGCCTCAGTATAATATGTTTTAACAAGCAGTTCTCCATAAATCTATATAAATAACACAATTGCAAATACTGCAGTCTGATGTTATGGCTCCCGGGTACCGCAATATAATATCCAGAACCATATATCGATGGATACCTGCCAGCTGTACCCTACTAAGTTTCTCAAAGATTCAAAAAGTTTCGAAAGTCTACTTTTCATTGGTCAAGTTTTTACTATAGTAAATGTGCCAAATCATTTGACAGTTATTTTTCCTTCCCATAAGCAACTTAATAATAAATCTGTGATTCTTTCATTCATGTCTAGATTTTTCCCTTTCCATGAGATGCGGGAAATGGAAAACACCTGCTTTAAAATATTTGTCTGTGGTGACATTACTGTTGATGCTAACAGATTGCAGATTATCTGCCCTATACTTATTCTACTTCTTTCTTGTTTTGTGGATAATGTCCTCACTGTTTCTGGTACAGTCAAACCTGCCATGGCTTACTTACTTACTTACGCCTGTCACCCCTACCCGGGTATAGGCCGTCGACGAGAGACCTCCAGCAACTCCTGTCCTGTGCTTCTCCTTCGATTCTACTCCAGGTGGTTCCCAGTCTCTTGATGTCTGCTTGGAGGTCTCGACGCCAGGAGTTTCTCGGCCTACCTCTTTTCCTCTTTCCCTGGGGGTTCCATGACAATGCCTGCCTAGTGATACTGGAAGCTGGCTTTCTCAGACTGTGACCGATCCATCCCCATCTTCTTCGCCCAATTTCATTCTCTGCTGTTATCTGCTCTGTTCTCTCCCAGAGTCTGACGTTGCTGATCTTCTCTGGCCAGTGGATTTTCAAAATTCTTCTAAGGCAACTGTTCATGAAGGTCTGTACTCTGTTGACTGTGGTTTTTGTCAATCTCCATGTCTCTGCTCCATATAGGAGAACTGCTTTTACATTGGAGTTGAAAATCCGGACTTTGGTGTGTTGTGACAGCTCTCTGGAACTCCACACTTTTTTCAACTGGAGAAAGGCTGCTCTGGCTTTACCGATTCGTGCTCTGACATCTGCATCAGTGCCGCCTTTTTTGTCTATGATGCTCCCGAGATAGGTGAAGGACTCCACCTCCTCCAACGGGGTGCCAGCAAGCAAGACTGATTCTTCCCTGGTTGCGTTCAGCCTCATTGTCTTTGTTTTCTGTTTGTGAATGGTGAGGCCCACTTGGGACGAGATGTCAGCAAGCCTCGTGGTCTTGTCCTGCATTTGTTGATGAGTGTGGGACAGTAATGCCAAGTCATCTGCAAAATCGAGGTCGTCAAGCTGTGTCCACAGTGTCCACTGTATTCCACTTCGTCTGTGCTCTGTGGTCATCTTCATGACCCAGTCTATGGCCAGTAGGAAGAGGAACGGAGACAGCAGACACCCCTGCCTGACACCAGTTCTGACCTGGAGCTCTCTGGTGAACTGCCCTTCGTGGATCACGCGACATGTCATGCCATCATAGCTGCTCTTGATCAGGCGGACGAGCTTTGTGGGTACACCGTAGTGTCGTAGGAGTTTCCACAGAGTCTCTCGGTCCACGCTGTCAAATGCTTTCTCATAATCCACAAAGTTGACGTAGAGCGGGGAGCTCCACTCCAGAGACTGTTCCACGATGATGCGGAGAGTGGCGATCTGGTCTGTACATGATCGGTTCTTCCTGAATCCTGCTTGCTGGTCTCTCAGCTGAGGGTCAACGGAGCTCTTCATTCTCTCTAGGATGATCCTGTTGAAGACCTTTCCTGGTACTGACAGCAAGGTGATTCCTCTGTAGTTGGAACACTTGCTGAGGTCGCCTTTCTTGGGAAGCTTGATTAGGTACCCCTCCTTCCAGTCAGCTGGCATCACCTCCTCTTCCCAGATCTTTCCAAACAGTGGGTACAGCATCTCCACTGTTGTCTCTAGGTCTGCTTTCAGAGACTCCGCTGGGATGCCATCTGGCCCTGCTGCTTTGCCATTCTTCAAAAATGCCACTGCTTTTCTGATCTCTTCCCGGCTGGGTCTGTCACAGCTGATGGGTAGGTCGGTCTCTGCCGGCTGGATGTCTGGGGGGTCGGGTGGGCTAGGTCTGTTCAGTAACTCTTCAAAATACTCGGCCCATCTGTCGAGTTGGTCTGCTCTGTCTGCAATAGGCTTGCCTTCTTTGTCTTTTACTGGTCTTTCTGTATGGCCATACTTACCCGACAATCTTCTGGTAATGTCGTAGAGCTGTTTCATGTTGCCGCTGCCTGCTGCCTTTTCTGCCTCTGCTGCCAGGCTGTCTGTGTAGGCCCTCTTGTCTGCCCTGATACTCCTCTTCACCTCGCGGTTGGCTTCCGAGTATTCCCCCTGTGCCCTTACTTTGGCTGCTCTCGTGCGACTGTTGTTGACAGCTGCTTTCTTCTGCTTCCTCGCTTCTATCTTCTTCAAGGTCTGTGCCGACAGCCAGTCCTTGTGGTAGTGTTTCCTGAACCCTACAGTGTCTTTGCAGGTTGAGTTCAGCGCCTCTCTAACTGCCTTCCACTGCTGCTCTGTGGTGACCGCCTCCTCTTCATTTACTAGCTCCTGTAGCGCTTGAAAACGGTTGGACAGCACCAGTTTGAACTCTTCTCTAACTCCAGTTTCTCTCAGGAGGCCTACATTATAGCGCTGTCTTCTTGTTGTCTCTGTGCGGCTTTTCTTTAGCTTGAGCTTCATTCTTAAGGTAAGCAGATGGTGGTCTGAGGCGACATCTGCTCCCCTCCTCACTCGAACATCTTGAAGGGATCTTCTAAATTTCTTGCTAATGCAGATATGGTCTATTTGGTTCTCTGTTGTATGGTCAGGTGAGACCCAAGTTGCTTTGTGTATTCTTCTGTGTGGGAAGATGCTGCCTCCAATGACGTCGGTTTAGAGCACAAAAGTCTACAAACCTCTCCCCGTTCTCACTCATCTCCGAGCCTAGTCCCTGTCTCCCCATCACCTCTTCGTATCCGGTGTTGTCCTCCCCTATTTTGGCATTAAAATCGCCCATGACGATGGTGATGTCTCGCTCTGCACATTTGTCCACGGCACTCTGGAGTCGGTCGTAGAACTCTTGTTTCTCTTCCTCGTCACTGTCATTGGTGGGCGCATAACACTGGATGACGTTCAGCTTGAGCTTTTTCTTGGTTCTAAAGGCTGCTGTTATAATTCTTGGCCCAAGAGGTTCCCAGCCCATCAGCGCTCTCTGTGCCACTGGTGACAGCATGAGTGCTACTCCTTCTGTATGGGGGGCATTCTCCTCTTCATGACCTGAATACAGAATCATCTCCCCTCTTAACAGCCTTTTCTGGCCAGACTGCGTCCATCTGGCTTCACTGATGCCTAGCAGGGAAAGGTTGTACTTTTGCATTTCCGCTGCTATCTGGGCGGCCTTGCCGCTCTGGTACATGGTCTTGACGTTCCATGTGCCCATGGTTGTATCCCTGGATAGAGAGAGGCGGCTCGGTCCTGTGGCTTCCGAAGACTTCCGGCTTTCACCACAGGACGTCATAAGTCTTCTAGTAGAAGAACCTTCCTCCTCCAGGAAAGGAATTACTGTTAGTCTTTTCGTCGGCGTTTTTGTAGCTATTTCCTTTTTTGCAGGGTGGGGAAGCTACCCCCACGCCCAACCCCCTTACTAGGAGGACCAGGGGTTTTCTGTCGGGGTCACCTTCCCTTAGACCATGTTGGTTCACGGCACCTTATTTCATTTGGTGCACCCCTCTCACGAGAGACCCCCTATCCACCACCCAGGGGACGCGCCTCAACGCCGTATGGTCCCAGCGCGAGGAACCTGCCATGGCAATCACCTGTATATGGCTACCACCTGTCTGAGCAGGCCCACACTTTTTTTCTCGGTCCCATTGTCTTTATTTTTCTTAATATGTCCCTTTGGTGGTGACCTTTGATTTTAAGTCACTGCCAGTGGACACACGGATTGTGTTTTGGAGATCATTGCAACTTCAGCATCAAAGATTTCCCACTGTCCAAGGAACACAGGGATACCAAGTGGTTTCAGCAAGAGGCATAGATCGCCACGAGCCCACTCAACTGCGGGGGCTCATTGGGATCTATACCTCTTGCAGTTGGTTAGCGTTCAGTTTTGCTCAGCAGTAAATGGATTAATGTTTGATTGAAATCATCCCCTGATTGTTTGCTCTGTTGGCTTGATCACATATTGAAGTGTCTGTGTTGCAGGCTGCAGGAGGGGGTGGAGTTGCTTCGCCACACGCTTCAGATCAGTGAGGAAGCGGCGCAGCGCCAGGAGTCCATGATAAAAGAATGCCAGACATGCCTCACCAGTCTGGAGAGCCAGGTTCTACAGCTGGAGGCGGAGAAGGAGTCCTTGGAAGAACAGCTGGCCAAGTGAGTCAGAGTCATTCTCTCACCATCAGCAAGAGTCATAGAATCTCATGGGCCCCTGCAGATGCAGGGGCCCATGAAATTCTATGCCTCTTGCTGGCAGAGTTTGAGTCAACAATGCTTGGCCATTGATACAGTCACTCACGGTCCATCTGCAAGAGGCATAGAGTCTCATGAGCACCTGCAGCCACAGGGGCAATCAGAATATATATTTTTTGGAGAGTTTGGCTGAGTTCACATAGATCTTCGAGTTCGAATTGACCACTGTATTATGACTATGAGTGCAACTGGAAGAACAGCTCTTGAGTCACAGCCAGTCTGATCCATCTGCAGGAGGCATAGGTTCTCATGGGCTCATTACAGGGGCCTATGAGAATTACTTACTTACGCCTGTCACCCCTACCCGGGTATAGGCCGTCGACGAGAGACCTCCAGCAACTCCTGTCCTGTGCTTCTCCTTCGATTCTACTCCAGGTGGTTCCCAGTCTCTTGATGTCTGCTTGGAGGTCTCGACGCCAGGAGTTTCTCGGCCTACCTCTTTTCCTCTTTCCCTGGGGGTTCCATGACAATGCCTGCCTAGTGATACTGGAAGCTGGCTTTCTCAGACTGTGACCGATCCATCCCCATCTTCTTCGCCCAATTTCATTCTCTGCTGTTATCTGCTCTGTTCTCTCCCAGAGTCTGACGTTGCTGATCTTCTCTGGCCAGTGGATTTTCAAAATTCTTCTAAGGCAACTGTTCATGAAGGTCTGTACTCTGTTGACTGTGGTTTTTGTCAATCTCCATGTCTCTGCTCCATATAGGAGAACTGCTTTTACATTGGAGTTGAAAATCCGGACTTTGGTGTGTTGTGACAGCTCTCTGGAACTCCACACTTTTTTCAACTGGAGAAAGGCTGCTCTGGCTTTACCGATTCGTGCTCTGACATCTGCATCAGTGCCGCCTTTTTTGTCTATGATGCTCCCGAGATAGGTGAAGGACTCCACCTCCTCCAACGGGGTGCCAGCAAGCAAGACTGGTTCTTCCCTGGTTGCGTTCAGCCTCATTGTCTTTGTTTTCTGTTTGTGAATGGTGAGGCCCACTTGGGACGAGATGTCAGCAAGCCTCGTGGTCTTGTCCTGCATTTGTTGATGAGTGTGGGACAGTAATGCCAAGTCATCTGCAAAATCGAGGTCGTCAAGCTGTGTCCACAGTGTCCACTGTATTCCACTTCGTCTGTGCTCTGTGGTCATCTTCATGACCCAGTCTATGGCCAGTAGGAAGAGGAACGGAGACAGCAGACACCCCTGCCTGACACCAGTTCTGACCTGGAGCTCTCTGGTGAACTGCCCTTCGTGGATCACGCGACATGTCATGCCATCATAGCTGCTCTTGATCAGGCGGACGAGCTTTGTGGGTACACCGTAGTGTCGTAGGAGTTTCCACAGAGTCTCTCGGTCCACGCTGTCAAATGCTTTCTCATAATCCACAAAGTTGACGTAGAGCGGGGAGCTCCACTCCAGAGACTGTTCCACGATGATGCGGAGAGTGGCGATCTGGTCTGTACATGATCGGTTCTTCCTGAATCCTGCTTGCTGGTCTCTCAGCTGAGGGTCAACGGAGCTCTTCATTCTCTCTAGGATGATCCTGTTGAAGACCTTTCCTGGTACTGACAGCAAGGTGATTCCTCTGTAGTTGGAACACTTGCTGAGGTCGCCTTTCTTGGGAAGCTTGATTAGGTACCCCTCCTTCCAGTCAGCTGGCATCACCTCCTCTTCCCAGATCTTTCCAAACAGTGGGTACAGCATCTCCACTGTTGTCTCTAGGTCTGCTTTCAGAGACTCCGCTGAGATGCCATCTGGCCCTGCTGCTTTGCCATTCTTCAAAAATGCCACTGCTTTTCTGATCTCTTCCCGGCTGGGTCTGTCACAGCTGATGGGTAGGTCGGTCTCTGCCGGCTGGATGTCTGGGGGGTCGGGTGGGCTAGGTCTGTTCAGTAACTCTTCAAAATACTCGGCCCATCTGTCGAGTTGGTCTGCTCTGTCTGCAATAGGCTTGCCTTCTTTGTCTTTTACTGGTCTTTCTGTATGGCCATACTTACCTGACAATCTTCTGGTAATGTCGTAGAGCTGTTTCATGTTGCCGCTGCCTGCTGCCTTTTCTGCCTCTGCTGCCAGGCTGTCTGTGTAGGCCCTCTTGTCTGCCCTGATACTCCTCTTCACCTCGCGGTTGGCTTCCGAGTATTCCCCCTGTGCCCTTACTTTGGCTGCTCTCGTGCGACTGTTGTTGACAGCTGCTTTCTTCTGCTTCCTCGCTTCTATCTTCTTCAAGGTCTGTGCCGACAGCCAGTCCTTGTGGTAGTGTTTCCTGAACCCTACAGTGTCTTTGCAGGTTGAGTTCAGCGCCTCTCTAACTGCCTTCCACTGCTGCTCTGTGGTGACCGCCTCCTCTTCATTTACTAGCTCCTGTAGCGCTTGAAAACGGTTGGACAGCACCAGTTTGAACTCTTCTCTAACTCCAGTTTCTCTCAGGAGGCCTACATTATAGCGCTGTCTTCTTGTTGTCTCTGTGCGGCTTTTCTTTAGCTTGAGCTTCATTCTTAAGGTAAGCAGATGGTGGTCTGAGGCGACATCTGCTCCCCTCCTCACTCGAACATCTTGAAGGGATCTTCTAAATTTCTTGCTAATGCAGATATGGTCTATTTGGTTCTCTGTTGTATGGTCAGGTGAGACCCAAGTTGCTTTGTGTATTCTTCTGTGTGGGAAGATGCTGCCTCCAATGACGTCGGTTTAGAGCACAAAAGTCTACAAACCTCTCCCCGTTCTCACTCATCTCCGAGCCTAGTCCCTGTCTCCCCATCACCTCTTCGTATCCGGTGTTGTCCTCCCCTATTTTGGCATTAAAATCGCCCATGACGATGGTGATGTCTCGCTCCGCACATTTGTCCACGGCACTCTGGAGTCGGTCGTAGAACTCTTGTTTCTCTTCCTCGTCACTGTCATTGGTGGGCGCATAACACTGGATGACGTTCAGCTTGAGCTTTTTCTTGGTTCTAAAGGCTGCTGTTATAATTCTTGGCCCAAGAGGTTCCCAGCCCATCAGCGCTCTCTGTGCCACTGGTGACAGCATGAGTGCTACTCCTTCTGTATGGGGGGCATTCTCCTCTTCATGACCTGAATACAGAATCATCTCCCCTCTTAACAGCCTTTTCTGGCCAGACTGCGTCCATCTGGCTTCACTGATGCCTAGCAGGGAAAGGTTGTACTTTTGCATTTCCGCTGCTATCTGGGCGGCCTTGCCGCTCTGGTACATGGTCTTGACGTTCCATGTGCCCATGGTTGTATCCCTGGATAGAGAGAGGCGGCTCGGTCCTGTGGCTTCCGAAGACTTCCGGCTTTCACCACAGGACGTCATAAGTCTTCTAGTAGAAGAACCTTCCTCCTCCAGGAAAGGAATTACTGTTAGTCTTTTCGTCGGCGTTTTTGTAGCTATTTCCTTTTTTGCAGGGTGGGGAAGCTACCCCCACGCCCAACCCCCTTACTAGGAGGACCAGGGGTTTTCTGTCGGGGTCACCTTCCCTTAGACCATGTTGGTTCACGGCACCTTATTTCATTTGGTGCACCCCTCTCACGAGAGACCCCCTATCCACCACCCAGGGGACGCGCCTCAACGCCGTATGGTCCCAGCACGAGGAACCTGCCATGGCAATCACCTGTATATGGCTACCACCTGTCTGAGCAGGCCCACACTTTTTTTCTCGGTCCCATTGTCTTTATTTTTCTTAATATGTCCCTTTGGTGGTGACCTTTGATTTTAAGTCACTGCCAGTGGACACACGGATTGTGTTTTGGAGATCATTGCAACTTCAGCATCAAAGATTTCCCACTGTCCAAGGAACACAGGGATACCAAGTGGTTTTAGCAAGAGGCATAGATCGCCACGAGCCCACTCAACTGCGGGGGCTCATTGGGATCTATACCTCTTGCAGTTGGTTAGCGTTCAGTTTTGCTCAGCAGTAAATGGATTAATGTTTGATTGAAATCATCCCCTGATTGTTTGCTCTGTTGGCTTGATCACATATTGAAGTGTCTGTGTTGCAGGCTGCAGGAGGGGGTGGAGTTGCTTCGCCACACGCTTCAGATCAGTGAGGAAGCGGCGCAGCGCCAGGAGTCCATGATAAAAGAATGCCAGACACGCCTCACCAGTCTGGAGAGCCAGGTTCTACGGCTGGAGGCGGAGAAGGAGTCCTTGGAAGAACAGCTGGCCAAGTGAGTCAGAGTCATTCTCTCACCATCAGCAAGAGTCATAGAATCTCATGGGCCCCTGCAGATGCAGGGGCCCATGAAATTCTATGCCTCTTGCTGGCAGAGTTTGAGTCAACAATGCTTGGCCATTGATACAGTCACTCACGGTCCATCTGCAAGAGGCATAGAGTCTCATGAGCACCTGCAGCCACAGGGGCAATCAGAATATATATTTTTTGGAGAGTTTGGCTGAGTTCACATAGATCTTCGAGTTCGAATTGACCACTGTATTATGACTATGAGTGCAACTGGAAGAACAGCTCTTGAGTCACAGCCAGTCTGATCCATCTGCAGGAGGCATAGGTTCTCATGGGCTCATTACAGGGGCCTATGAGAATGTATGCCTTTTATTAGCTGAGTTTTTCTCCATTTTTTATGTGTCGGAAATGTAATTTCTGGTGCCAGTGGCCAAACAGATTTGAGTGTGAAAAGTAAGCGTTGTGCTTGCTCATCTTGTATTTTAAAAGTTAAAGACACATTAAGAAATTGCTACGTACATTGATAGAGAAAACAGGCGATGGTTGCACTTTGTGTACAATATGTGACTACAGCCAAGCTCAGGTCATAATTTGAGATATCGCAAGCATAAAATAAATTAACCCATTAAGTGCCAGTTGATGCAGACAGCGTTTCTGCAATCTTTGTTAATTCAGCACCAAAAGCCTTAGCTGTCCCAAGAACATGGATTCAAAGTGGTGTCATTAAGAGGCGTAGATCCTCATGAGCCCCCGCAACTGTGGGGGCTCATGAGGATCTATGCCTCTTGCAGTGGGGTGGTGGTCAAATTTTATCAGCACAGAACCGATTTAATGATGTATGTGTTTGTGTTTATTTTTTAATGTGAAGTTTGTGTTCTTTTCAGGGTGCATGATGCCCACGCCCAGCTGCAGGACGATGCCCTTGAAGAGCGAAGGGACTTTGAGAGGATCATCGGAGAGATGTCGGAGAAAATCCAGCAACTGGATGACGTCCAGATGAAATCACAGGACACTGACGAGTATGGAACTTTCTTGTTTTGTTTCCGTTGCCATCTTAACCGCTTCACTGCCGAGAAAAAAGCGAACACGATCCAAGTGCAAGAGGCATATATCCTCACGAGCTCCTGCGACTGCGGGGGCTCATGAGGATATGTGCCTCTTGCTGAGACAAATTTGTATCCATGTTTCTTGGACAGTATTGTTTTTTATACTGTTGAATGACCCCAAATTTCAGAAATAAAAATGTAGGTACAGTGTACATACAGGAGCATTTTTTTAGCATACTGTGAAAAAGTAAACATCATCATTTAGTTTCCTTGGAAACATTACAGGACTTCTCTCTGTTGGGGATTTAGAACTAACGGTTTCGTCAAGATACAGCTTTTGGTGTCTTAAGTGTAGCAAACATGTTTGCAGTTGGTTTCGTTTTGTTTGTTTTTTCAGCTGGAAGATAAAATACGAGGAACTGGTACAAAGAGTGGGACCCTTCATGGAACAGCTGGACGCCTTTGCAACAGAGCGCGATCTCCTTCTAGGTTAGTCTGTTTTTGTTGTCGACGGTGTAAAACAAACTTTTATTAGAAGTTATTTACATACTCATTAGTGACCCAATTATATTTTGAAGTCTTCAGTCCTGAAGACTGATTCAACTTTTTCAAAATCATAGAAAGCTGAATTTCTGGGGGGGTTTTGTTTTTGTTTTCAAGCCTTCATCCACCTTTCCATCTGCAAGAGACATAGATTTTCATAAGTTCTATAGCTGCAGGGGCTCATAATTTATGGCTCTTGCTGGCACAGATTAGCCACAATTACATCTTTGTGGTTAACTGTACAGCTGATGGAGAACTTACATGTCTTCTGACATTAGTGACACATGTGAGGAACTGTTACTAATTGTTCGTTGACCGTGGTGGGACATAGGCAGCCTATGGACTTTTTTTCCAGTCATTTCAGTTTTTCAGACTACATGACAACTTGTTCTTCAGAGGTCAGGTCCAGAAGGTGTACCGGAGAGCAGCCAGCGCTATCCTGTCAGGCTGACAGCATTTATATAGGCCGCCCAACAGTGTTACCTCCTTATGTGTTCACATTACCGGTGGCTGCATGCACAAGGGATTTAGTGGGAGCATCAGATTTTTACATTTTTTTGGCTCAATTTCTCACAGGCCGCAATCAGATGGCTGAGGCAGAAATGGCCAAAATGATGGAGAAATACGCCAAGCTGCTGGGTCACCAAAATCACAAACAGAAAATCAAGTACATCATCAAGATGAAAGATGAATTCATAAAATGTAGAAAGGTGAGCGACGTGTAAATTACAATTTTGCAAGAGGCATAGATCTTCATAAACCCCTGCATTTGCAGGGGCTCATGAGGATCTATGCCTCTTGCTGGTCATGTTAATGTTGACAATAGTGGTGCGTAAAAATTGCTATCAGTTTTATGGACAGTCTGCAAATGCAAAGATCCTCTTGACATGATCCCTTTCTCCCCTGGGAGCAGTCGCCTGAGTGAGTTTACTCCTGCTCTGCTATAGCGGAGCATCTTGCTTAGTGGCTGGCACAGGACTAAGCTCACTTGTCCAACTGGCCTACTTCCTGTGTGGGCTGGTGAGAATCTTTGACAGGTTTGCCTGATTTATAACTGCAGTGTGCCTGTATTATGAGATTCTTCAGACTTACTGTTCAAATGAGCCCCCTATTAGTCTACATTATTATCGTTTATAAATCTCCAAATTAAATTTATATTTTGACGACTGGCCCGCTTCCTGTGTGGGCTGGTGAGAATCTTAGACAGGTTTGCCAAATTTATAATTGCAATGTGTCTGTATTTTATTGTTCAAATAATCCCCCTATTAGTCTACATTATTATCATTTATAAATCTGCAAATTAAATTTATATTTCAGGGTCCGTACGGTCTGTGAACATTTGTGAAAGTTGTTAAAAAATGACAAGGCTTTTTCAGGGTCCTGGAAAGTCTGTCAATTTTAGTCCTTTTCCTTAGTCTGTGAAAGTTTGTAAAAAATGACAAAGTGCTGGCAAACTTTTGTCTACTTCTTTTTATTCTCCCCCAATTTGTGACTATTCCATTGCGAACGATCATGCCGACGCTTGTTGCAATTGATCTATATTTATCTCTGATCATAAAGTGACTGCATTGGCCTTTCTGCCGAACATTCTGATTGGTTGTTTACGCTTCTACTGAGCTCTGCCATTCGCTAAGCTTTCTTTTATTTTGGTATCTCTTCATGCATTAGGCACGAAAGCTTCAAATGAGCTGCTGATACAGAGTGATTTAAGTGAAGTGTGTAAACCTTCAGGCGTCAGTTTGGGTTTGTGAAACGTTTATGAAAAGTTTGTGAACTTCGTCGCTGCTTTTCTGTACGGACCCTGTATTTGAACGACGGGCTGTTTTTGTATCACAGGAAAAGGAAGACCTGAAGGAGAAAGTCAACAAACAGATCACGATTATCCAACGACTGGAGCAGAAGATCAATGCACTGGAAGGCAAGAAGACCTTCGACCCCACGCAGGCCTTTAACGTTGCTCACAAATCAGCGGCTCCTAGATCCCCACTCAAAGAAGGTAAGGGATAGAAAACAGTTTCGGCAGCACTACAAGTACAACGTCTGCAAGGCTTAGATCCTCTTGGGCCCCCGCAGCTTTCAGGGCTCATGAGGGTCCATGACCGCCCCATTTATATCTGCTTAAAAATTCACAGTTGCATTAATTTAACCCTTTTCTTCCTGACACACTGTTGCAAGAAATAAATTTGACCATGATAGTTCAAGGGTGTTGCCAGAATAGCTCGAGGCGCCAAGCTATTCTGGCACCACCCTTGAACTAAAATGGTTGATCTATCCCCCAATCCGGGGCTGACAATAAGCAAATTTTTAAACAACTCAGCCTCAGGATGTAATGGGCTAAAGGTAACTTTTGTACAACATGTGTTAATGCAAAACATGTACATATGTGTAAAATTGCATTTACAATAACTTTTCTTGCTCATTTACAGACCACCTTTTTCAAATAAGATACTGTCAAACTCAAAGCCATGCATAATTTCACCCATCAATTTTGAAAATTTCTCCATCTGCCCCGAACACATGTTATTTGACAAATCTATTATGTCCATTTTTGAGAAAGGTGAGATTTGCATTATGTACTTTCCTCCAAAAATGGATGTACTGGCATTCAGCAGATGTCGGAGCCCCTGTCAGCTTCTTTACACCTCACAGTTCTTTTGCACTATTGCAATGAAAGACAGTGCCAGCTGTGGAAGATGGATTGGCCATGATAGTTCAAGGGTAGTGCCAGATTAGCCCTGGGATCCTGCAGCAGATGGATTGATCATGAAATGCAAGGGTAGTGCCAGATGAGCTTGGCACTACCCTTGAATTATGATCAGTCCATCTCCTACAACTAATACATAGTCGTTGGGCAACACCTCCAAAATTTGAGAAATGTGACCTTGGGGATAAAAGGGTTAACCGGGCATCACACTGGGGAGGTGCCACACTCGTTTAGCATGACCCTTTTCAATCCATCTATCTTTATTTTGTATTTTAGACTCCTGTTTATGATTGATATGCATTGATTTAAATTCTGTTTTGTCTTTCTATAAGTAAAATTAAACGCTAACGTTTATTTTTTTCAGCCAACAAGTAATGCAGACTGTTACACTACCGCAGCCACACGCAAGGTGTCGTAGATGGAAGACGCAGCCAGACAAGAGTGTTTCCAGAAGAGTCTTTTATTTCTTGGTCATCGTGGGTCTAATAGGTTGGGCACAACCAACCTACTAGCATGGCATACTAAAAATGGCGAAATTACCGGAGCTCGGTCTCTCGCTTCTCAGCTCCCTCTATCTATCTATCTCACTCTCTTCGTTGTGTACTCTCTATCTATCTCGTTCCCTTCGTTGTGAGCTCTCTCGTTCTGGTCATTGTGCGAGCTCTCTCTCTATCTCGTTTTCTTCGTTGTGAGCTCTCCCGTTCTGGTGTTTACCCCCAATATATATACCTGTTCTGGCCGAGGGCATCGCCCCTTTGTCTCAACCAGTCAAAGGGGCTATTACTGTCACCCATATTATTCCACATCTATCATGGTGGCCAGCGTCCCCTGACCCTATCTGTCAAAGGAGCTATTACTGTCGCCCATAATCTATCCCCCATCTGCTCTGGTGGATAGCGCCCTCTGATCCTAGCTGACCAGGGACCCATTACTGTCTCTCATAATTATTCCACATCTATTATGCTGGTCAGCGTCCTCTGATCCTAGCTATCAAAGGAACTCATTACTGTCTCTCCTAATTATTCCACATCTATTATGGTGGCCAGCGTCCTCTGATCCTAGCTATCAAAGGAACCCATTACTGTCTCTCATAATTATTCCACATCTATTATGGTGGCCAGCGTCCTCTGATCTTAGCTGACCAGGGACCCATTACTGTCTCTCCTAATTATTTCACATCTATTATGGTGGCCAGCGTCCTCTGATCTTAGCTGACCAGGGACCCATTACTGTCTCTCCTAATTATTCCACATCTATTATGGTGGCCAGCGTCCTCTGATCTTAGCTGACCAGTAACCTATTACTGACTCTCATAATTATTCTTTGTCAGCAGGAGTCTGTGTTCCTCACTACTAACGAGGGCTCATTATTTATTCATTAGTCCCAGCTTAGTAGGGCCGGCCACTTGTCAACTCCACGTGAGCCCGTGGTACTAATTATACCCTCGTTATTTTCATATCGAGGGAAATTATAAAATTACCCGACCGTGATATTGGTCGTATACACTTATAGTGTAACAAGACCTGTATACAGGAGATTTGACAGGAACATTTAGTGTGAATCTTAACTCTTAAATTCCCAAAAATAAATGACTTCCATTATATAGAATGTAAGTCATTTAGTTCTGGGAGTTACAGAGGGAATGTGAATCATTGTCTGAACGCTGATTGATGGACAGTACATGTATAACTTCAGCTTCAGGTTGACATACATCATGTATACATACAACTGCAAGTATGAATGACAAACATGTGAATTTGAACTTTGGATATATTTTTTGGTGAGCTTGTGTAATGATTTTGTTTGAAGACATTTATGCATCATCATTGGTGTTGCTACCGAATACTTACTATATCTTGAATCATCACTCAGGGGTCACGATTACTGCCTTGTTTTCTCTTGTGTGTGTGTGTAACTCGTGCATTTTTGGTAGGCCTCATGCATATATTCACCCTAGAAATCCTATGTTATGGTGTGCTCATGTAACCGTTTGTTGGAGTGTCATGCAATTTTTCCGTGTTGTATGCATTTTTAAACGACATTGCGCATACATGGATGCAAAACTGACAATACCAGTGCAACCTCGGATCACCATATTAACCCCTAGTCGCATTCCAACTTTTCAGAAGTGTCACCTCACAACTACATGTATGTATCACTTGCTGCAGGAGATGGATCAACCATGGTAAGTCAAGGGTGGTGCCAGATTGGCTTGGTGCCAGAAGGCACCAAGCTAGTCTGGCACTACCCTTGAATTAGTCGTTCCATCTGCTGTTGTGTGTCAGAGCTAAGTGGGTTAAAAAAAATTCATGCTTAGGGGTATTGTCATAATCATCTTGGAACATTGTGTGCTGGTCCTTGGACCTAGCAGCACATTTGAACGAATTATTTTCTTATCGTCTGAACATTTCATTTTTGGCTCACGTGCGAAGCAAAAGCGAGTCTATGTTTTGGGCTAGTGGTCGTACGTCCGTCATCTGTCGTCCGTCCGCTGTCGTCCGTGGTAAACTTTAATGTTGGCATTTTCTCGGAGACTATTCAAGCCACATTTTTCAAACTTGACTCAAGGATACTTTGTGGTAAAACCTGTCTAAACATACCAATTTGCGTGACCTCTCACAAAGGTCAAGGTCACAGGGGATCAGGAAATAGGTTAAAAAAATAGCTATATTTTGACAATTTATTTTTTCTCAAATACTATTCACAACTTCAAACCCAAACTTGGTACAAAGATACCTGATGGTAAGACCTTTGTATACGTACTAATTTATTTGGTCTCTCGGAAAGGTCAAGGGTACAAGAGCTCAGGAAATAGGTGAAAATAGCCATATTTTGACAAAGGATGTCTTTTCTCAAATACTATTCACAAATTCATACCCAAACTTGGTACAGAGATACCTGATGTTAAGACCTATCGATGCATACTAATCTGGATAACCCCTCAGAAAGGTCAAGGGTCACAAGGGCTCAGGAAATAGGTCCCAAATAGCCATATTTTGACAAAAGATGTTTTTTCTCAATACTACTCATAACTTTAAACCCAACTTTGCTACAGAGATACCTGATGGGAAGACCTTTCCATGCACACTAATTTGGTTGATCCCTCGGAAAGGTCATGGGTCTCCAGAGCTCAGGAAATAGGTCTAAAATAGCCATATTTGGACAAAAGGTGTTTTTTACAAATACTATTCACAACTTCTATGCATACTAATTTGGATGACCCATTGGAAAGGTCAAGGGTCACAAGAGGCTGGCAAATGTGTGTAAAATGCTGATTTTTATAAAATTGTAGGTATTCCCAAATTTTTCAAACAAATTTGGTACAAAGATAGCTGATAAGACCTTCCTATACATACTAATTTAGTTGACTCATCACAAAGGTCAAGGGTCACAGGAGGGGTGGGGGGTTAACAGATGTGTGAAAAATGCTTACATTTTCTGAAAACATGGATTTTGCAGAAGCCAGCCCTTGTCACAAAGGTCACACATGTAAATCGGTCATACACATGAGCCATAATGGCTTTGCCTTTCTTGTTTTTAATCTGAAAGGAACACATTTTTTGCTGGATCATTTTTAATGTACATGTAGTTTGCAGTTTTTAACTCATTGTGCTTGAGGTACGAAATACCCACATTTTGGAGGTTTTTTTTCTGAGGACTGCATTACAATTCAGGAGACGGATCGTCCATGATAATTCAAGGGTGGTGGCAGAATAGCGTGTAGCCTGTAGGCGCCACGCTATTCTGCCACCACCCTTGAGCTATCATGGTCAAGTCATATCTTGCTGTGATGTGTCGCAGGCAGAATGAGTTAATGACTGGAACTTGGTTTCAAGTTTGCGTTGTGAATATATGTAAACTATTCTGTACGTTTTTACATGTACACAAAGTTCTGTTACTTTTTTTTAACTTAGTAAGCATGTCTTGCACACGAATGAATTACAATGGTTGCCCACTTTAATCAGCTTCTCATGCTTATTTTATCTCAAAGGTCATCTCCCTCGATCTGCTACGTAGCATGTCGGTGGATGCAACCATTGTTGTCTTGCCTGTGACTAATAGAGTTCCCACACTGGTTACCTCCCTTGATTTGCTGTGCACAAGCGTGGTAGATCGATGGGAGGCAGCCAGTGTGGTTTAGGCTGTGAATGAATGGGGTTTCACACTGGTTACCTCCCTAGATTTGCTCCGTATGTGTGATTTCAGTGTTTTATGTCTAATTTTTTTGTGACGCTCAACCCGATTTGCTCAGCCTTTGAAAGCTGCATGTGAACAAAAATCGTGTGCGGTATTATTACATTTGAATTTCATGAAAAGTATTCTCAGCATTACAAACGCGCCTGTATTTTGTACAGTTAAAATGTTGCTATCTAGTACATACTGTGATGTATCTGTAGCCTGTATCTGTGGTATTTTGTCACTGTATTGGCAAGCATTTTGAGAGTTATCCTAAAACAAATCTCTTTGTTCAAAGAGGCTCCTGGTTTTGGGGTGTGGTGTACAATTTGACCAATAGATGAACAAACATCCACGCTCCGTGCCCCCCCCCCCCCCCCCCCCCCCCCTCAAGAATGTAGATTTTGTAATCTTTTTTTTTTAATTTCCTTTTTACAATTTTTTTTATCAAGAGACATTAGGTTTTGTGCAAACACTTCTGAACTATAATGATTCTGTTTGGTCTATCTGTATTTTGGTCCCACAGGCATCCTCCCCCCCACCCACCCCCCGCTTCAGATGATTTGTTACGTATGCATTTTAAAATTTATTATTTTGGTATCAGACTCTACCTGGTATTGTATGAAAACAAATCTGAAAGGGAAAAAAGTTTTTTTTGTACTGTGTATCCTGACAAATATTGATTCAAGGGGCTGAACATCATTCCCTCATCCATCCTTATCCCTTGTGTATAGTGTATCCATCATGCTGTTCATCCGTCGGGGAAAAAAATGAAGACCCCACCTGCAAGAGGGATAGACCCTCATGAGCCCCCGCATATGCTGGGGCTTATGAGGATCTAAGCCTCTTGCCGATACGACTTTGTGTCCATGTTATTTGGGCGACTGGGGCTGTTTAGCCTTGAAATAACGCTGATAGATTTTAGAAAGACAATCTGTGACCATGTGGCAGTGAAGGGTTGATTGATCGGAATAATTTCACCACGCATAATTATCATGGATGTCAGCCAAACTGGAGTTTGTACAATCAGAAGTAACACAAATAAACTGATTCAGCTGCTGATGCCTCTTCCTGGTCGTACTTTGTGTGTACAGTGACAGTCTCGCACCCAGACCCTTTTATTGGCAATAGCCATAGATTCTCAGGAACCCCTGCAACTGCAGTCGCAGGGACTCATTAGAATCTATGCCTTTTGTTGATTAAAGGCAGGCTCCAGGTTTTGATGAAGGTGTATTTGTCTACCGTATTTTCAATACGGTAGACTATGAGATGCATCGCGCTGGGACCACATGGCGTTGAGGCGCGTCCCCTGGGTGGTGGGTAAGGGGTCCCTCGCGAGAGGGGTGCACCGAATGAAATAAGGTGCCGTGAACCAACATGGTCTAAGGGAAGGAGACCCCGACAGAAAACCCCTTGTCCTCCTAGTAAGGGGGTTGGGCGTGGGGGTAGCTTCCCCACCATGCAAATAAAGAAATAGCTACAAAAACGCGACGAAAAGACAAACAGCAGTTCCTTTCCTGGAGGAGGAAGGTTCTTCTACCAGAAGATTTATGACGTATGGTGAAAGCCGGAAGCCACAGGACCGAGCCGCCTCTCTCTATCCAGGGACACAATCATGGGCACAGAAAGAAAAAATCCGACCACATCACTCCCCTGCTCAAACTCCTTCACTGGCTTCCCATCCCCCAACGCATCCAATACAAGATTCTGTCTCTCTGCTACAAATCCCTGAACAACTGCGCTCCCGCCTATCTCTCATACTTGACCTCTACACTCCTCCCCGCTCCCTCCGCTCTGCCTCCGACCCTCTCCGCCTCCACATCCCCCGCACCAAACTCAGCATTTTCGGCCCCCGCTCCTTCTCAGTATACGGTCCAGCCACCTGGAACACCCCCACTCTCTCTCCGTCAGAAACTCTCTCCTTCCAGTCCGCCCTCAAAACTCACCTCTTTCAACAGTTCTAGCACTATACCACCACACTCTCCACTCTAAGCTGTCGTATTGTATTTCACTATTTGTGGTACGTGAGTCGTTGTCTAAAGCGTGCGCGAGTTGTGAGTGCGCGCTTAGAGTTATAATTATGAGTTATAATTATTATAAGATAAGCGCATTATAAATACCGTAATTATTATTATTATTTCACATGGCATGTCAAGACCATGTACCAGAGCGGGAAGTCCGCCCACTGGATAGCAGCGGAAATGCAAAAGTACAACCTTTCCCTGCTAGGTATCAGTGAAGCCAGATGGACGCAGTCTGGCCAGAAAAGGCTGTTAAGTGGGGAGATGATTCTGTATTCAGGTCATGAAGAGGAGAATGCCCCCCATACAGAAGATGTAGCATTCATGCTGTCACCAGTGGCACAGAGAGCGCTGATTGGCTGGGAACCTCTTGGGCCAAGAATTATCACCGCAGCCTTTAGAACTAGGAAAAAGATGAAGCAGAGCCTCATCCAGTGTTATGCGCCCACCAATGACAGTGACGAGGAAGAGAAACAAGAGTTCTACCTACGACCGACTCCAGAGTGCTGTGGACAAATGTGCGGAGCGAGACATCACCATCGTCATGGGTGATGTTAATGCCAAAATAGGGGTGGACAACACCGGATACGACGAGGTGATAGGGAGACAGGGACTACGGGAGATGAGTGAGAACGGGGAGAGGTTCGTAGACTTTTGTGCTCTAAACAGATTTGTCATTGGAGGCAGCATCTTCCCACACAGAAAAATAAACAAAGCAACGTGGGTCTCACCTGACCATAATACCGTCAGAGAACCAGATAGACAATATCTGCATTAGCAAGAAATTTAGAAGATCCCTTCAAGATGTTCGAGTGACGAGGGGAGCAGATGTCGCCTCAGACCATCATCTGCTTACCTTAAGAATAAAGCTCAAGTTAAAGAAAAGCAGCACAGAGACAACAAGAAGACAGCGCTATAATGTAGGCCTTCTGAGAGAGACGGGAGTGAGCAGAAGAGTTCAAACTGGTGCTGTCCAACCGTTTTCAAGCGCTACAGGAGCTAGTAAATGAAGAGGAGGCGGTCACCACAGAGCAGCAGTAGAAGTCAGAGGGGCACTGAACTCAACCTGCAAAGACACTGTGGGGTTCAAGAAACACCATCACAAGGACTGGCTGTCGGCACAGACCTCGAAGAAGATAGAAGTGAGGAAGCAGAAGAAAACAGTTGTCAACAACAGTCGCACGAGAGCGGCCAAAGCAATGGCACATGAGGATTGATTGATTGTACATTGCTTAACGTCCCGACAGCAACAAGGCTTTCTCAGGACGTGCCTGCACTGCTTGTGAAAAAAAACAACCAACTAAACAGAACATTGAATGTATGTCGCCAGCCGGTCAAACACATTAAATAAACCTAACACATGGGGCCTAAATAAAGCTAAGACCATTTAGCAACACACATCCAATATCAAGAGCTACAGGCAGTGCAGACAGTAGGGAGAGTTTAAAAAAGGCAAATACAGGTGAATGGACCTCGGGTAGACAGAAACACATGCCCCAGAATAGAGAGAAAACCCCACCCTGTGGGGCTGACCAGGGTGACCCTGGGAACTAAAAAATACCTAACCCCACCCAAGTCCCCCAGGGCAGACCCGGGTGGGGTAATGGCACATGAGGAATACTCGGAAGCCAACCGCGAGGTGAAGCGAAGGATCAGGGCAGACAAGAGAGGCTACACAGATGGCCTAGCAGAAAAGGCAGCAGGCAGCGGCAACCTGAAACAGCTCTACGACATTACCAGAAGATTGTCAGGCAAGTATGGGCATACAGAAAGACCAGTAAAAGACAAAGAAGGCAAGCCTATTGCAGACAGAGCAGACCAACTTGACAGATAGGCCGAGTATTTTGAAGAGTTACTGAACAGACCCCCCCCCCCCCCCCCCCCAGACATCCAGCCAGCAGAGACTGACCTACCCATCAGCTGTGACAGACCCAGACGGGAAGGGATCAGAAGAGCAGTGGCATTTTTGAAGAACGGCAAAGCAGCAGGGCCAGATGGCATCTCAGCTGAGGCTCTGAAAGCAGACCTAGAAACAACAGTAGAGATGCTGTACCCACTGTTTGGAAAGATCTGGGAAGAGGAGGTGATGCCAACTGACTGGAAGGAGGGGTACCTAATCAAGCTCCCTAAGAAAGGCGACCTCAGCAAGTGTTCCAACTACAGAGGAATCACCTTGCTGTCAGTACCAGGAAAGGTCTTCAACATGATCATCCTGAAGAGAATGAAGAGCTCCGTCGACCCCCAGCTGAGAGACCAGCAAGCAGGATTCAGGAAAAACCGATCATGTCCAGACCAGATCGCCATTCTCCGCATCATCGTGGAGCAGTCTCTGGTGTGGAGCTCCCCGCTGTACGTCAACTTTGTGTATTACGAGAAAATTTTGACAGCGTGGACCGAGAGACTTTGTGGAAACTTCTACGACATTACGGTGTACCCGCAAAACTCGTCTGCCTGATCAAGAGCAGCTACGATGGCATGACATGTCGCGTGATCCACGAAGGGCAGTTCACCAGGGAGCTCCAGGTCAAAACCGGCGTCAGGCAGGGGTGTTTACTGTCTCCGTTTCTCTTCCTACTGGCCATAGACTGGGTCATGAAGAGGACCACAGAGCAGAGAAGAAGCGGAATACAGTGGACACAGCTTGACGACCTCGATTTTGCAGACGACTTGGCGTTACTGTCCCACACTCATCAACAAATGCCACGAGGCTTGCTGACATCTCGTCCCATGTGGGCCTCACCATCCACAAACAGAAAACAAAGACAATGAGGCTGAACGCAACCAGGGAAGAACCAGTCTTGCTTGCTGGCACCCCGCTGGATGAGGTGGAGTCCTTCACCTATCTCGGGAGCATCATCGACAAAAAAAGGTGGCACTGATGCAGATATCAGAGCACGAATCGCTAAAAGCCAGAGCAGCCTTTCTCCAGCTGAAAAAAGTGTGGAGTTCCAGAGAGCTGTCACAACACACCAAAGTCCGGATTTTCAACTCAAACGTAAAAGCAGTTCTTCTATATGGAGCAGAGACTTGGAGGTTGACTAAAACCACAGTCAACAGAGTACAGATCTTCATTAACAGTTGCCTTAGAAGAATCTTGAAAATCCACTGGCCAGAGAAGATCAGCAAGATCAGACTCTGGGAGAGAACAGAGCAGATAACAGCAGAGAATGAAATTGGGCGAAGAAGATGGGGATGGATTGGTCACAGTCTGAGAAAGCCAGTTTCCAGTATCACTACGCAGGCATTGTCGTCAGTGGAACCCCCAGGGAAAGAGGAAAAGAGGCAGGCCGAGAAACACCTGGCGTCGAGACCTCCAAGCAGACATCAAGAGACTGGGAACCACCTGGAGTAAAATCGAAGGAGAAGCACAGGACAGGAGTCGCTGGAGGTCTCTCGTCGACGGCCTATACCCTGGGAGGGGTGACAGGTGTAAGTTAAGTTAAGACTTTGAGATGGGGCTGGTCGGCGCCTTTCAGTAGCATGCTGATATAAATAATAAAGCGGGCGGGCCTCATATTCTGGCAAAGAAGTAAAGAGAAAAAAAATGACGTCATGTCTAGTTTCGCTAGGGGCAATTAAAGAGGTCCCGACAGGCTCAGTGACTTAGATATACATAAAACTTACATTAAAATATGCACACAATAATGATACAAACAATTCAATTAAAATCTAATGTATTTAAAAACAGCACAACATTAATAAATACAATTTATGTAAAAAAAAAACATATTACGTGCACATAATTATCAGCTCATATCACCACAAAATGCACAGCAGTAAAAACGGTTTTAAAAAGTAATTAATTTAAGACAATAAAACAATTATTTTAAATGAAATTACAGAAAATAATAAAATGAAATAAAAAATATATAAAAGAATTAAAAAGTAAGATTTGATAACTAGAAATTTATGGGGGAAGGGGAAAAACAAAGCTACTGGCATTATCACTTGTGAAAAGAAAGAAAGAAAAAAAACTTACAGAAAAGCACACAATTTTGCTACATAATACGCGCGCGCGCACACACACTTGGGCGTCATTAATGAGACGAATTGCAGTAGGGACAAAAGAGAATTTTCTTCTGTTCATCCTACACGCTGGACAGCGGAAAGTCCCGAGGGGAGACGATCAAACTCGGCGGTCAGAGCATGATCATTGCTAGCCTGAATACAGTATGCCTTTTCCCCTATTTGTCTCTCTACAAAACACTGCAAGCGTCTTTGATTTTCACCAATGATTTTTGATGGGACCCTTACGATCTTGTCCAGCGCATTTTTGTTTTTGATACTCAAGTTGGAATAGCAAACAGATAAAAGAAAAAGACAACACACTTTCAATAAAATATTTACAGAACAGGATCAAAATTCTTTTGGTCAATGAAAACGAATCAAGTTTACGTAAAAAGTATAACCGCTGCTGACCTTTCTTCACAACTCAGTATTTTCATTCCATGAGAGTTTGTCAAAGATAGCACCCAGGTACTTCATGCTACTGGCAATTTCAACGGCCTGTCCATGTAAAACAGTAGCCTCAGAGAGTGCTGTCTGCTTTCTGAAATCAATGAATTCTTTCGTTTCGGTAACATTCAGATCAAGAAAGGACTCGTGTTACAAACTCATCCAAAGTAGGCCCGTGATGTTGTTCGGAACCCTGTGAAAAACTAAATAATGCTGAATCGTCTGAAAATTTTCACAAGGAAACGATTTTCATAGCGGCTTCTAAAACAGTACACATAATGTAGAGAAGAGAAGACAAAACACAACCTTAAGGGAAACCAGTGCTGGTAAGACGCCAGTCAGAAAAAAAAAAAGATTTTTGACAAGAACTCCTCTGAGGTCTGTTAAAAATTCCGAAACCCATGATATCAGACTATAGTTGAGGGAGAAATCATGGATCAGTCTCTTAGCCAAGATGTGAGGTTGTAAAATGTTAAAACAACTAGAAATATCAGCAAATAAAATCCTAGCATGTGCCTGTGGCTTTCAGTTCTAGATGTGTATACAGCGTGTTTATTATGAACTGCATGGCGTCCGCCACACCTTTTTCAGTCATGTATGCAAATTGGAGAGGGTCGAGAAGGGGTTCAGCAACAGAAAGAATGAACGATCTGATGATCTTTTCCAGGGTTTTCATGACTAAAGGGATCAGGGCTACAGGTCGAAAATCATTGGGTTCTTTGGAGTGTGTCTTCAGTTTTTGGGGAGAGGTATGACGGTAGAGGATTTCCAGAATTGGCAGGATGAAACAGCTGTCGATAGAGAACTGGAAAAGGTGCTGAAGGACGCCACGCAGTTGATCTTCACAATAACGTAATGTTCTTCCCCAGATACTATCTGGGACTGGGCTTTTGTTTACATTGATACTTTTTAAACTTTTAGTCACACGGCTGTATCAATAACAACTGGATCATCAGGCTGCGACATGATACTTCTCAGATCAGCAACGTTGGTACTAAAATCATGTCTCAAAACGTTTGAAAAAGATATTCATCTCATCAGCGATCGCCTGACTGATTAGCCAAATTCCCAAGTTTGACCTTTGACCCACATCGTGGATCAGAAACTACATTTACAGCTGCCATTTTTTTAAATACCCTGCCATGCTGATCTGAAATTTCCAGCAGTAAACTTTCTCTCCGGTTTCACGTCATTCATCCAAAAAGGGCATGCAGCCTCTTCCAGGGTAGCTCGTAGACCAAGCGCATACCAAGGAACAGCGCTTGGAAATGGATCAGAAGGATAAGCTTAAAAATATGAACAACTCTGAATGTCCAAGTTCCTAAAAGAAAAACGCACGTGAGCTCCAAACGGCAATATGGTAGACTTTGGGATGAAATCCACATCTTGTTGCGTCTCTGAAATCGCCTATTAGTGCCTCTTAAGGATTAACACACTGATCGCAATTTCGCGGCAAAAGTGAAACTTTTCCTCAAAGCGGCGGACTACATGACAGTCCAGGCAGCCAAGGAAACCATACCTCGAGGGGTCCGGAAAAACCGTACACCCCATACTGGACTGCAGATCTTAGAAATCACATGGCAACCTCACTAGGGCCAGAGAAGACGCTGAAACCAATCCCAGCCAAGAAAAAAACCATCAAGCTACAACACAGTAAGGCCCAGTATCTGAAGATGAAGTTGGAGTGCACAAAAAGAAGTTGGAGAAAGAAGACAGCAAGACTAAACATGGACAGGGACACCACCAAGTTGTGGAGACTGACCAAGGCGTTGAACGATGAGGGCACCAGGGAACAGAAGATCACCCTGGAAGAAGAAGGGAAAGCACTGACTAGTAGGAAAGCTGCAAACATGTTCGCACAGATCTATGCGAAAGAAAGTAACATCACTGTCCCACGAATGCTTGAGAAAGAAATCAGACAGGAAGAAAGAGAGAGAACAAGAGATGTAAACATCCATGATGCAATGAAGAAAGACATCACCCTCCCAGAACTGAAGATGGCCATCAAACAGCTGAAGAAGAAAAAATCTCCAGGGCCAGACAGCATCTCAAACGAGATGTTACAACACCTTGCCAACACTGCCTTATTGAAGCTACTGGACATTTTTAACCACAGCTGGAGAGGAGGACAGGTACCCCAGTGCTGGAAGGAAGCCAGAATGATCCCAATTTTGAAGAAAGGGAAGAATAAGTCCAAAGCCATGAGTTATCGCCCCATCAGCCTGACAAGTTGTGTGTGCAGACCATGGAGCGCATCATCAACAAGCGCCTGCAGTGGTACCTGGACTCCGAGAGCAAGCTGGCTTCAGAAGCTACAAGAGTACAGAAGACCAGACAACACACCTTGCACAGGTCATAGAAGATGCCTTTCAAGATCAAAAGGTGATATTAGCTACCTTCTTTGACCTACAGAAGGCTTTCAACAAGGTGTGGAAGGATGGTCTCCTTGTGAAACTCCTTCGCAGTGGCATCTTAGGGAACATCTACCGGTGGACCAAGTAATACCTGCACAATCACACAGCCCGTGTGACAGTGGATGGGTACTGTGGCCAAAAAGTGCTGCTGCGTCAGGGGGTGCCACAGGGGGGAGTCCTGTCACCGACCCTGTTCATACCTTTCATCAACGACCTTGTGCCAGAGCTACCAAAAGGAGTCCACGCAGTCCTGTACGCAGATGACCTGGTACTCTGGTGCACAGAAGAGTATGCAACAACTGCTACATACAGGATGAAGCTGTAACGAGCGCCTTTGGGGCAGGTTTCGGTCGGACGATGGTGTGACGTCGTTAGCAGTTGGACCGAATGTTCACGAGCGGTAATGTACAGATAAGCAATGTTCACGTGCGGTAATGTAGCGGTGAGCGATGTTCACATGTCACGTGTGGGAGTGACAGTGTGGTATCGGGAATAATTGCCAGTTAGAGATGCTATACCAGTCGAGCTGAGCGGTCGTTTTCGTTAGGGCTCTGAGGAAGAATTCTGGCTAGAGAATTCGATAGCTGTATATTGAATACAGGTATTTATTCTTTTATTACCGGTATTTATAATGACCTGTAAGGCTAGTCAGACGAAAAGGGGAAGTATTGCTTTTTATGAATTATTATGATTAGAGTGCAGAGGAGCGCATGTTTGAAGGAAGTGCGATGGCTCGTGTCAATACTTGTTTGGTCGTGTAACTATTATATGTGATACAGTTTAAAATTATGATATTATGTTGTATTCATTCATGTGTGAAAATGTGGGACGGAAATAGGAATGTAATTCAGTATATAATTAGGTATATACAATGATGAATGAATGTGCAGTAATATGTTATAAATTGAAGGTGAGCTGTGATTGTAATATTTGGCTCATAATCCATTGGGTGCAGGTACGCAAAATGTGTGTACTGTGTTAAAGTGGCTATAGGAATTGTCATAAAAATTGTGACAATAGTGACTGTAGTATGGTGGCATAAAGAAGACATTTTTCAGAGGAAATGATCTAGAGCGCTCTGAAGAATAATAATGTGTCGAAGACACATTCAGACTTTTTAGGTATAAGAGCGAACATTTATGAGTGTATAAATGTTGTGTACAGCGGGGCCGGTACGGAGCGGAAACCCCTGGTGTAGGGCCGATGAAGCTGTCTTGAGAGCATCACGTACGTGACCGGATGCGGACATCATCAAGCCTTCATCTCTCCTTCGTCCTACCATCACTGGTGCTACGAGCAGCAACGGTAGCGAAGTAAGCCACAGATTCGTGCTACAGGACCACATGCGGTGTTCCGTCAGTGTAGCTATTGTCGCCTAGCGCCGTTGATAATTTCACGCCTAGGAATGTTCTAAATCTGTGAGTAGTCATTGACTAGTAATATTCAGTTTGGGAATCTCCGCCAAGTCGTCGATGTGACATCATTGACTGTGTCGACACTAGCATAAAGAGGAGTCGAGTGACGTCTCTCGAGAGAGACAACGACCTCTACAGTAGCGAGTGAATGTGTGAGCGCGGAAGTTGTGAATAACCTATATGCCACTTGTTAGTTATTTGTGTAGATTGGTTTATATGATGTGAATTGTGTGGTTTAATGTATGTTATGCCTGTATGAGAAGTAGTTAAACAGAGGGCAAAGAGAGATAACTGTGTGGCCTTTGTCCTTGTTTGTAAGCGCGTGTGTGGTGGATGAAAGAGTCTAGTAAACAGAGATAGAACACCCACCTTTATACAGATGGGCAGAAAGCCCACGCACACACTCATTCCATAAACGTTTATATATGTAACAATTTAATTTAGTACAACACTAAAAACTCCTTCGTTACAGAAGCTAACCCTGGACCAACAACTGGTGTGTAACCATCAACACAGAAAAATCATCAGCCACACTCTTCTCTCTCTCCAACAAGGCAAAGGCTGGCAACCTAACACTGGGCAACACCCCCACTGCGGTATGAAGACCAACACACATACCTAGGAGTCACCCTTGACAAGAGGCTGACATGGAAGCCGCACATCTGGAACGCAGAAGCGAAAGCTAGAAGAAAACTGAACATCATAAGGAAGCTGGCTGGAACACAATGGGGAGCCAATGAAACGATATATGTATATCATGTATATCAAGGCACAGTGAGACCACACCTTGAGTACGGATCCAATGCATAGTTGACGGCAGCACAGTCACACCAGCAGACCACTGACAGAGTTCAGATCCAGGCACTGCATATCATCACCGGTGCAATGAGATCCACACCAATTGAAAAGATGGAAGAAACAACAGGCATCCCACCCCTGCGCATGAGAAAAGATTGCAAAGCCTTGATACAGTCCACAAAGGTCAAGTCTTCCAAAGACCATCCTTTGAACGCCAGGATGAAACAACCAACCTCAGGGAGACTGAAAAGATCAAACTTTGTGAAGGAGACGAAAGCACTGCAGAGAAACACCAGGCAAAGCTCCCTGCGCAGGTAGAGGCTCTGAATCCTGCTAGCGACCTGGAAAGTAAGCCAGAAAACATCACCATCTCTTCCACGATACCCTACATCACCATCAAAGATAAGCACAGCACTGTAAGCAAGAAAGCCCTGACACTGGCCATGCTCGAAGAAAAGTATCCCCAGGAAGCATGGATACGGGCGTACACCGATGGATCAGTCACAGATGCAGTTCAGAATGGAGGGGCTGGGGTGTACATTCAGCACCCAAACGGAAAATGGCAGGCAGAGGCAGTACCAACAGGCCTTCACTGCACAAATTACAGAGTTGAGGTGGAAGCCCTGGTTCTCGTTGCAAACACCCTTAGTGGCACTGCAGACCCTGATTCCCAGATTGTCTTCCTGACTGATGCCATGTCTGTCCTTGAGGCAGCAACAGCAAGCAAACTGCCACGTCTACAAGAGGCACTGCAAAACATCAAGTGCACCAGACTGGTGCTGCAGTGGATCCCTTCACACTGTGGCATCTACGGCAATGAAGAAGCTGACAGAATGGCAAATGCGGGCGCAGATGAAGAACAAGACGAAAATGGAGTCAGCTTCACAGAGATGAAGACCATCATTAAGTCTGTGTACAGACCATCACAACGGCCCCTAGACAGCTACCATCAGCTGTCCAGACAAGAGCAGGTAACCATCTTCTGTCTGAGGACCGGGCACAACCGACTTAATTTCCACCTGCACAGACGCTTCCACCTCGTGCCATCTCCCCTGTGCCCTTGTGGAGACTGGGAACCACCAGCTGCTGAGGGAGGAGATATGGCCGAGCACGCCACTCCACAAGAGAAACTGTACGGGCCTTTGGAGTCGCTACAGAAGACCACAGATTTCATTTTGAGAGTCAAACTCCAAGTGCGACGGCGTTCGAGAAGAAGAAGAAGAAGACAGCCCAGGAGGTAGTTCCACAACAGCGATAGCTCAAGGGTTCTGCCAAGATAGCATGGCGCCAAGGGGCACTCTTTCTATATAAGTTTCTTCTGTTAAAACAATCAATTGTTACAGCAAATAAATCAAGGTTCCCTGGCCGTTTCAGTGTCCTATCCGAAGTTTACTATGTTGTGTTGTGTTGGTTCAAGACGCGAAGAAAATGTGTGTAGTTATAACCCCTTCACTGCCGCGAGAAAAAATTAACACCACCCAGCTGCAAGTGTTGTATAGATCCTCATAAGCCCCCGCATTCGCGCGGGGTCGCGACGGTCCATGCCTCTTGCTGAAACTACTTTACATCCACGTTCCTCAGGTTGATGGCTGGTGTTGTTGAATTTACCATGATTTCAAAAACATAATCTGCGTCCATTGGCAGTTGACGGGTTAATCTCTTTCGAGATGTGCCGCATCCGGATTCGCGGCGTATCGGATGCGGCACTTCTCGAAAGAGTTAATGGGGATATGATGATGACGTGAGATGAATCAGCCATGCTAGTTCAAGGGTAGAGCCAGCTAGCTGAGCTTGGCGCCTGGATTCCAAGAGTAGTGCTAGAATATGGCCAGCAGGGAGTATAGATCTTCATGAGCCCCGCATCTGCTGGGGCTTATGAGGATCTGTGCCTCATGCAGTTGAATGGTGTTCATTGTTTTCAACAGTGACGGGGTTAAAATCGCAAATTGCATTATCTTAACCCATTTAACTCTAAGGCTACATTTCCCAAAGTTGCAGGTGTTGCCCAACGAATATGTACCAGCTGCAGGAGATGGCTCGACCATAATTCAAGGGTAGTGCCAGATGAGCCCATCTAGCCCAACTCTTGAATTATCATGGTCGAACCTTCTCCTGCTGTAGGGCGTTGGGGCTAAATGGGTTAATGTTACATTTTAGTACATACCTGATCGACATGGTGAAGAGTCAGTGTTCTCCTGAGACAGCCTCCACAGCCTGCAGCCAGTAGTGCCTCATGAACACCTTTCCTGACAAGTACATGGTTTTAACCCTTTAGCTGTCGGTTTATTGTTTGGTCAAGGTGATTCCTGCAGGAATCACCTCAAACATGCTACCCACAGCCAAAAGGTTAACATTTTAACCCATTACATCATGGGGCTGAGTCCTTTTTAATTTGCTTGTCGTCTTATGAAGGCTACATTACAGATAAAGAGATGGATCAGCCACTTTAGTTCAAGGATGGTGCCAGAATAGATTGGCGCCTGAGGCGCCAAGCTGTCATATATAGCATCCCCCTTGAATTGTCACAGTAAAATAAATTTCAAGCAGTAGTGTACCAGGATGAAAAAGGTTAACCTAAGCCGCCACGTTGACCACCATACGGCCGTGACGCCTCGTGGTAATTTGCGCAGTACAAGTTAAACCGCTCCAACAGGAGCCCTGCACTTCCCAAGAAGAAGAAGAAGACAATTTTTTTTTTAAATCTTCAATAGCTGTCCATTATTCAATACTGAGCGGCCCATGCTCTTTCTCTCCGCTCAGCTTTTCTCTCCTCGAGTCTTGTGTCGTATCGAAACCGGCGAGAAGATGTCTTACTCGAACTTACTCTTCGAAAAAGGTGATTTACGTTTTTGGATAAGGACTCCACGCCCAAACCACAAAATATGTCAGCCTTGGCTTCTGCGGCCACACCGGCCGAAACTGACTCAGCGTCTGTGACTGACGTCATTCATCTCGTAAGTGACGTCATTCCGCGTATAAAACAAGACTGATAATAATACGAACCGGAAACAAAAGGCTGCACATTGTTCAATAAAACTGAGTCAATAGGTCGGCGGAGTATCATAACTAGCTGCATTTCACGAGGAGGCGATCCGACATCCTATTCGGCCGCAAGAACAGAGAGCCGCGTCGTGGAGCCATAACTTAATACAGTGAAGGGTAATGACGCGACGAAAGGTTGAAAAAGGATTTAACAAAGCAGTTGCACTCACAACTGCAGGTCCCAGGCAACTGGACTGAAATGAAAGGCAACGAAGGAACCATAAACCTACCGCCAATGAGTTTATCTCAGTCACTGACCTGTGACTGAACGTCAGGGTGTTTTAAAACATATTATGAGCTGTGTTATGTCCAGAGGAATAGGGATCGATTTTCTTTGGATACCCTCACACTGAGGAATTTATTGGAATGAAATTTGTGATAGACAAGCAAAAAAGGGAGCTATAAAAAGAGAAAACTTAGCAGTTTGTAATAATATGCAATTATCTCTACATGAAATGTACTCTGTGCTAAACAATTTTTTTTCACAAAGATGATATGAAATATACTTATCATATTCCACCTTGTTCAAGAAAAATCAGCTTCATTGATATACAGGTTAAGACTAAATTCTTGAAAACCAAAATTCGCAAAAGACATCAAATGCGAGTGCTTAAGCCCCATCTCTGTTAAACATTTAATCTGTGAGTGTCCTATTACAATGAATCTGTTGAAAAAAAAACAAACATAATAGTTGATCACTTAGAAGAAAATTTGTATGACATCTTACATAGCAATATTGCCATTCCAATAGTTAATATAATAATTCATAGTCTGGTGGGTAAACTATTATAATAAGTAATTTGTATGTGTGGTTGGATGTTAATTATTGCTATTCTTTGCTATTCACAAGTTGTGTTTGGTTGATTTTTTTTTTTTGTTGTTTTTTTTTTTGTGTGTGTGTGTGTGTGTGTGTGTGTGTGTGTGTGTGTGTGTGTGTGTGTGTGTGTGTGTGTGTGTGTGTGGTGTCTAATATCACCAATGTGTGAATAGACGTTAAATAAATCCTGATCCTGATCCTGTTTTAAAAAGCCGACTGTGTGCCAGTGACAGTATGGCCGTCGTGCATGTGCGGAACAATGTTTATCAAAGGTTGTTTTTTTTTCCGACAAAAAGGACGTCTGGTTGCGCTGAGAGGTCGGCTTCACTGAGTTGCATCGCTGTCGGTTATCCGAGTGTTTCTAGCAACTTGACATGCAGCCAATCGGAACTCAGTGTGTCATTAGTTTCAATCATGGTTACACACATAGTATTGACTAAAGCTTCACCTCAAGTTTCTCAACTGCGCAATTTTGAGGCCACATTTTAATCTCACTGCTGCCCACGTTTCACGTGATTTAGAAAATGCTATCAACCTGCTTGAAATTCAGTCGCCGAGGGCCGGAATAACAAAGCCATTGTAAGGCAACCCAAAGAGAATTCATTCACACTATTATCGCTGAAGTGGTCACTATGGCCAGTATACTTGTTAGGACATCTTACCCGTGTACACTGTCCGAGTGTTAAACTGTCCAGAGGTCTTGTGTTAACCTGTACACCGCGGTGAACGCTGTCCGGTGTCAATTTATATCAAGCTATTCAAATCTCGCTTCCAGCAAAAGAGCTCCGGCGCTTGACGTGTTAACCACCGGCCGTGTGGAGAATTGGCATAGATCCACATTATCCCACACATGGCGTAAGGGCTCATGACAATCATTGACTGAGATTCCAGAAGTATTTGTGGGTGTATTCTTACATTTGTATGATGTATGCTGAATTTCGATTAATGATTGCAAACAAACACCGAGTCTATTTATTTGTGGCAGCGCGCAAGGCTGGAGCAATGTTGCCGCCTCTCAGCCAATCAGCGGTGTCCTTGCGCCACTTCCCGTTTCTTCATCTTCCGAGCCGGAAAAAAATGGCGGAGAAGCTGAGGGACGGCTTTGAGACTGTTAACTCATTGGAGACGCGCCGCATGTGAAAACGCTGCGAATAGCCGCGTATCCGTATGCGGCACGTCTCCAATGAGTAAATTGATCAACCTTGTCCGAGAGTTCCCATGCATATGGGACTCCCGCACCTCCGAATATTTCAATCGGGCGCGTGAGAGCTGTTCCATATATGGTAATGGCAGGTCAGTCAGTACAAACACATTGCGCGCACATTGAAACGTGTGCCACGAAGCCGATGTGGCAGGTGGCAAATTGTTGCCTACCACACATTGCTAGTGGCAAATTCTGGTAGCGTGGGCCCAGCCCCTTAGACTGGAGTCAGGACAGACTGGACACAATTTATCTGATTAACTCTATTGGCCTTTGGAGACATACCGCCGTGAGATGGCCTTAGTTGCATGCTCGGCGTTAAACCCAAATAACTAATTAACTGTGGAGACATTCGAAGAAACGACCAAGTGAGGAGGAAAAAGCGCTGTCAGGGGAGAGAAGTGTGCATGATCGACCAAGTAGATCTACTTTGGTCAAAGCGCGTGGTAAACAAGCAAGACCGGTCCCACCCAGGTATGCATCCTGCCACTCTGGTCCCGACGCCTCAAAATATCCGAGCAGAAGAATGTGAAGCACTCGGGGGCGTTTCGATCGGTATTCGTAGTTAGTAACTACAGGCTCCGATTTACTCATCAGGGAACCGGCCTACAATACTCAGTCCAATCCTTGGTGTATTCCTCTCAGTGTGTCGCATTTTATTCCTTACATTAGGACATGTTGTCAGTGTAGTCCGTGCATGTAACTGTAGTCCTGACGCGGCATTATTGATGTCCAGTATGATCGCTTTCAAATCCGTGCAGTATTCAGTCATGACGCAGTGTTATCAGTTGGTGTTCAGTATGATCGCTTTCAAATCCGTGCAGTATTCCTGACGCGGTGTTATTGATGTCCAATATAATCGCTTTCAAATCCTTGCAGTATTCATAACGCGGTGTTATTTGATGTCCAGTATGATCGCTTTCAAATCCTTGCAGGGTCCAGTCTTACGTCGGGATACGATTGTATCAGTCGCCGCGTCTTCTGTGAGTTCTCTCGGCGCTTGTGCCTGTCAGGTCCAAGATCATTTCCTGCTCAGTGGGGCTTAGCCGCGATAAGACACAAGGAAGCGTTGGGAGTCTGCGTGTATGGACGTTGGAGTCACATTCTTTGTTTATTAATCCGTCCGTTTTGACGGATCAATTCCAGACTTAGCGACGTTGTTGTTGTTGTTGATTCCCAGTGTATTCGTGTTTGTAGATGACGCCGGTTGTTTGTGTGGCTGTGTTGCCTTACATACAACGACTGGTGTTCGTAGTATTGCCCTCTGTGTAGATGGTACGCAGTGTTGCCGTGGTGCATATGTCACAGTTGATGCTTTAAAATCAGCTTAATGTTGTAGCTGTTGCTGATGTTTTGGTGTGGCTGTCGTTTCGTTGATCGCTGTTGTTGCCGTTGGCTTGTTGGCCGCCTGAATTGTATACCGTTTGTAGGTGCCGGGGTTTGTCGTTGTAGAAGGGCCTTCAATTCAGTCTTCGAGTGCTTCACAGAATAGTTGGCCTCGCTTGTTGCGAGTGTTTCAGTCCTCCTTTCACTTTTGTGCGCTTTAAAATGAGTTCTTTGTGACCAGTGTTGCCTGGTGTTGTGGATTAAAGTTGGTGCTGCGTTGTTTTGTGGTCGATGCGAAGTAGGCAGTGTCCGTTTCCTCTATTCTTAGTCTGTGTTGTACACATGGTGGCTTGCCTTTCTCGTTGGCGGGAGGTAAGTCTTTTCGCAAACAGTATGACGTCATGGCGTATAGCGATTCATGACAGATGTCACTGACTTCAGTTGAGGGTTTTGCCGTGGGGGGCTGCTGGGCCCGGCCGATTGTTGGCCTCGGTTGAGTAGCTGGCTCACACGTGTCTTGTTAAATCAGCAGAAAATAGGATCACAGTATAGTTTGTCCCTTGTTCTATCTTGTCGGTCGTGTGGTGTTTTATTTTTTCCGCCTGGATTTCCGGCGTGGGAGACGAGTTGTTTTCGTTCCATCCAACCTTTCTCAGGTGTGGGGAATGATTTTCACCCACCCTATTTTAGGTGTGGGGAGTGAGTCTCAACCACCCTATTTCAGGTGTGGGAGGATGGTCGATGAGTTCGTTCTTGCTTGAAGTTTTCTTGGTTCCATCCACCCTTTGTCAGGTGTGGGGAATGAGTCTCAACCACCCTGTTTCAGGTGTGGAAAACAAACGATGACTTTCTTCTTGCTTGTAGTTCTCCGTTGACATAATAGTCTTGGGTCTTGGTCGTTTCTGGCGGAGTTAGGGATGGCAGCTGTTGTTTCCTTCGTCGTCTCGCTTCGAATGAGGCTTTGTCGGGTGTGAGGCGGGGAGCGGCTTAGTGCAGCGCGCGTGCCGATGACGTGTGGTCGAATCTCATTGGTCGGCTGTCGTCGGGCTGGTCGCCCGCTGTCCGTGTGAGATAGCGTCTTGTAACCTTGGTTGCAGGTGGAGTCTATCTTCTCGGTCGGCCGGTCCATTTTTGTGGTATACTATGTCTCTGTCAGCCGTATAGACGTGGGGATGAGAGGTAGTTGTCTGTTAATGGTGGTTCAGCTGGATGCTTAGAGTAGACATCTGTCATGACATGTCCGCCTTTCGTGAGTGTTTGCTAGAAAGTGAGCTGGCTGGTTTGCTCTTCTCCCGGCACTGCTATGAGCTATCTCCTCTTCTTTAAGAGGCGCTCTCTGCTTCGTTGAATCAGTGTTCCGATCCCCTCAGGACGGTGAGACTGAGGTTGGGGATTGTGTGCATTGAGGCGTGGCCACTCCTAACGGTGCGCGCGTGGGGCCGTTAGCGGTGGCGTCATCCTGATTGCATCATCACTCTGACGAAGTGAAGATGAGTGATGGCGGGCCGCTGTATTAAGCTTTGTCCCTTCAGTCGTGTGTTTGTCGATTCAATCTTGATGGTCCAGTAGAGCAATGAAGATGCGATTCTTTTCCTGTTCGCACAGTCCGAGTGAAAGGAGAATGGAATAGGCATAGTATGCCAGGATTTGAAAGCGAGGCGTAGGTGAAACCAAAGTGACTGGTTTTGCACATTGCTGAGGATAGCAAACGACCCTAAAAAATTCGGGTGGCCCGTTGACCGCGGCTAGCCAACTGGGGTTGTGAGGGAACGAGCTTTGGTTAGGCCACCTTTTCTAGGCCCCTCTCCGTGTGGAGCAAGCAGTGCTGTCCCTAGAGAAGGCTGCTTGGTCGTTCAGAGTGTGCCGAGTGACGTTGTCATCCCCAGGTCCAACATCAGGCGACCAATATCCTGAACCGCCTGCATGCAGGTTTGAGACTGCGGCTTCCAGTGACATCTTTCACCTGCCGTTTCGCCCCTCGCTACAGGACTTGGAATGGTCTGTGTCATGGTCCGTGGACGTTTCATAAAGCCTGCGCGGTGGAGCTTTTTGGTGGAGTGCAGTGTGCGCAGTACTGGCCCCACCCTTTAAACCCTTTGTTCGTCTGCCATGGCCTAGCAAGCTGGGACGGTGGCATCGAGGTTGAATCTTGCTTACTGTCCCTATAAACTATTACTAGTATCAGGGACTATCAAGTTTTACATTTTATTAAGGAAGGATGGGGGGAGGGGCCAATAAAAAGGTTAGCCAAAAAGGTCGGCAGACAAGGCTGTTCGACCATTAAAAAAGACTTTATCTCACTAATTCTGCCCACCGCCAAATTGGCTCGGGAGCATAAATTTCCGGTTATACAACGGTCCTTTTCAGTTATCTAAAATAGACTTTAATTTCAATAAAAATTAAAACTATATACAACCGGGGTTACTATCCGGTAGAGAGTTATATTATGTTTAAGAACGAGTTTAAAACATTAAAAACAGTATTTAAAAGACTAATTTAAGTTGCCAGCTTATCAATTTGATGGCGCATCAAAGTGCGCACATATCATAATCATATTATGTCACGGCTCATGGCATTGGTGACCTGCTGACGAAAGGTTGTCAGCAGGAGACCGAAATCTTTACTATTACCTCCGGCCATAATCTGTTCAATAGAGTTCAGAAAAGATTTAATGTTCTCAATGAGTTTATCTACTCGTGGAGTGACACTATTATTTGATCTATCCATGCCGCAGTTGAGCCCCTCCCCGCAGCGAGAAACAGGTCTCGGAGCAGGGGAGGGCCCAGTGCGATGCATCGTCTGAAGAGGAAGAGAACTGTTTGATTGAGAATTAGTGGTTCTATTCAGGCTAAGTCTAGGCTTTGGTTTTGGAGCAATCCTAATCGGAGGCTTTTGCGTCCGTTTGCGTGGAACAGGTGGAATGACAGGTTTAACCCAAGCTGTTTTATCTAGGTTAGGAGAGGCAGTTCTGTGAATTTTATTCTGAACTGTCCCTCGCTCAGTGATTATAAGTTGTGCTCTACGAAGAGCTTCTTGATAAGGGATGTAAGTTTTATTCCTAATTTTATTGGCCTCACGATGAAGAAGTATCGTAGGGCATTTCTGATATGCAGCGCTGTGTGGCCCGCCACAGTTCACGCATTTTGCCAGTGACGTGTCGGAACAGTCCGCACGGCAGTGATTTCTGCTACCACAGCGAATGCAGATTGCGTTTTTGGATTTACATACTCTTGCTACATGCCCCAGTCGACCGCATTTGGCGCAAGGTGCCAGAGACGGTGCATAGGGCTCAAGCGGGCAGAGTAAAGTGCCAATTTTAATTTTAACAGGCAGGTTAGTGAGTCCAAAAAACTCAAATTTTAAAGCTCTGGAGGCCGTGCCATCACGATTTGAAAGTCGGATGGCAGTTGCTTTATATCCTTGAGACTCCAAGGAGTGTGCGATCTCCACGGGGTCCTCAACATGGGGGACACCGTGGACAACGCCAACCACCTTAGGAGTAGGGATGGAGCAGTCTACGTGCGCACCACCAATGTCTGTCCTTTGACTTAATTTATGCTGCGCTCTTTGACTTGGACATGAGATAATCCATGTATTATATCCTATGGATCTCATGGAAATCTCTGACGGAGACACTCCAGCCGCCTGACAAATGTGCGGCTGCTGTGTTCCATGTCTGTGAATAAGAGTGGTGCCTGTCCCCAAATCCCTCAATCGGACTGGGAACCTGCACCACTCCTCAACGATGGGATCAACAGTGTCCCCACCGGGTCTCCTTCTAAACTGATTAGTTTTTCGAGATCTTCGATTCTTGTGTCGATAGACCTCGAATTTTTCTTCAATTTCATCCTCATCTTCTAACGAGTCTTTCTCCACCAGGGGATCAGAAGACCCAATAGAAGCGTTATTTGAGGAGAGTACCTGATTTAAGTTTTCTACAGATTGAGTTTCCATAGTAATACCTTCAGAGGTATTATTTCCATCTGTCTCTGAAGACAAAGGAGTCAGAGGCAGTGTCACTAAAGGAATAGAGTCACTAGCCAAAATTTGATGAACTGATACATTGGCACTTGTTTCACTATCTGAAACAAGTAAGGTTTGTTTCAGCGGGCCAGGTTCTTTGAGTTCTGCTTTGCTATCTGTACTAGAGGCAAGAGGCAGAGCAAAAGAATTTTGTCTTGTGTCATTTGGCTCGTAAGTCAAATCAACAGATTTTTTTCTTTCTGAGCCAGGAGGCGTATGTGAAAGTCTACGCTTCCTGTTACGCTGTTTCTTAGTTTTAGGAGTTTTCTTAATTTTAGAAGGCTTCGCTCTCAAACGAGATCGGCCCTGTTTTGAGGGTTTTCCATCTAAGAGCTTCTCTGATGATGAATTAGATGGGTTAAATCCAGTTGATTCCATGAAATAAATTTGATACTATTGTAGTATAACCACCAGACTAGGAGGCTATGCAAGCCTGTACTGCGCCAAACTAAGGCGCGCCACAAAACGTGGCTGGTCTAGGAGGCTAGGCTGTCTTATGCTGCACCGGCTGGGTGAGCGATTCTGACCCAGTTCGGTGCTAGTTTTAAAGCTGAGGTGCAATGAGAAAAACCCGCCCAGCGCGTGTTTTAAAAAGACTCTACAGGACCCAGCTTGGGCCCTGCCCCTAAGTGGGTCAAATCGGTTCGTAACACAGTTGACGGAGTTGGCAACTGCGTATCCCGAGCTTGCAAAACTCTCGGAAAACGACAGACCACTTCCTGTTGCACGGAAAACATCGCGATTAGCAGATCGGACAACAGCAGACGATACTGTGACACTTTGAAACTGACCAACAGCCACGGATTTTACGCGTTGGGGACTATGATGGCAGAATGTACGGCTGTACATGCTGTAAGTATGACTCCTGACACTTTGTAGTTGTGAACGAATTTTTTCAACACGTACCTCCAGTCCAATATAGTGTAGCAGAGGAGCCCTCTGCTAACGCTAACGCTAGTTACTACCAGCGAGTCAGAGTTCAGTGATTTAGTGCACGCTGGGCGCACTGTGAGCGAGAATTTTGCTGACTTAGCTAGTTAGTGTGTAGCGGACTACACGCGCGAAGCTGTGACGTAGTTTCCGGACCCAGAGGCTGGGAGCCTATATAAAGCGGCCGATTCTCAGTCTCGTCGGAATAGAGGAAAAAACAAAAAAAAACGACAAAAGAGGACCCCGGCCAAAACCGCTCGGCCCTCACCAAGACAAAGAACAAGCCAGCAAGCGACTTACGGTTCTCGATCAAGGTAGGTCCCCTCGTGGGCCAAGCTTCTTGCGTAATTACTTACAATTATTGGACAACAACAAGGTCAAAGGGAAGTTTCCCCACGCCTACTAGCCAATTAACTAAAGTAAAAAGCCCGACGATAACCGGATCACCAGGCACGCAGGACACCTACAACATACTTCGCTATAGCTTGCTCTTCGCTTGGCTTACAGTCTTACTCTTATGCTTAGAGTTTTACTCTTACGCTTATAGTTTTATTCTTACGCTTACAGTTTTATTCCTACGCTTACAGTCTGACGCTTATGCTTATAGCTGTTAGCACTACAGTTGTTACCAAAAATAACACCTACGTATAATAAAACGCCCAGACAACTTCTTCGTATCTGCTTACAGTCTCTTTACTTACGCGCACGCCGCTCAAAAGAAGTAAAGGCAGGTCCCTCTCGGGGCCCACCCCCAAACCCGAAGGTACATTACTTTAACGAATTAAAAGACACGGGCGGACTAGGGCCAACCGCGTGGACCAAAGGCAAAATGACCACTCAAGAGGACAGCGCCAATTTGAATCCGACGGAAAACCAAGAGGTCGATCAGTCGGATTCAAATTCAAACCAGAACAATAGCCAAGATGGCTGCTTCGAGCCCAACCAGTCAGATTTGAATTCGAAACCGAACAATAGCCAAGATGGCGGCTGCAAGCCCGGCAAAGTAGGGCAAAACCAAGATGACAGCCGAAAGGCGAACAAAGAGGCAACCGGTCACAACCGCCCGCAGGGTGGGAGGCCCATGACGCGCTCCTTCGCCGCCAGGGCCCGAACCATAACCGAAAACAATATAAACAATCAGAATGAGCCAAGCGCAAGGGAAAACAGCCCCCTCAGAACAACCGATGAAGGGAGCGCTGACTCCGACTCTGAGTCGGAAGATAGACAATCATATTCGGTAGTGCGCAACCGCCGACCACCAAGACGACAGCAACCAAGACGGAACCAAAAGATCTTTTCTTTCCCCATCCTCGTCACCCCGACAGATCAGTCGCCTGATCTATTCACCATGCCGATCAGAGAACTCAACGAGTTACTAACCGAAACGTTCAGCCCGCCGGTTGACATTCGCAGAATCCCACACGGCAAACGCATACTGATCGCGTGCGCGACTGCGGAAATACAAAATATAGCGCTCAAAAGAACTCGAGTCGGCTCAGTTCAGGTACAATGCACAATCCCCAACCCCCCAAAAAACAGGGAAGCACAAATCAAAGCAATGGGGGTCCTTAAACCGATTCACCCGGAGGAAGAGCTCCGATATATTGAGGAACAAATCCAAAAAACTCACCCAAGAGCCAGGGTCCTCAAAAGACTAACCACTAAAGAAGGGAAGGCAAGTAGGGCTATACTGGTCCAGTTTCCAGGAGAGGCCCTTCCCAAATCCATAAAGGTAGGAGGGGAAATCTTCCATGTCGACAGATTTATGGGCAAAGCACTGATGTGCAGAAACTGCCAACGATTCGGGCACCCCACAAACTCATGCAACAAACCAGGGAGATGCGCCAAATGCGGAGAGAGTCACCAGACCACCGAGTGCACACGCACCGAACCAAAAGAGTTTAAGTGCCCAAACTGCGGCGACAAAGGGCACGCCGCCCACTACGGAGGTTGTGAGCTCCAAAAGAGACATAACAAAGCAACCCGCGTCGCCAGTCTGGGAGTTAAATCCTATGTAGAGGCACTCGGTAACTGGTGGCCCGTCCGCGCGCAGCCCCCAACGATGCACCCCATAAACAACAACCAACAAACTCAAAGAGCAGAGAGACTAGAGACAGAAAACCAAAACCAATCGGATACCCGACTAGACAATAGACGCCAAATGCGCCCCATTCCCCGGCCACGCCACCACAAAACAACGGCGAACACCCCAACCCAGAACAAACCCGATAGCAGTGAGTCAAGAGAAGCCCAAACGGATAACGCCCAGCCCAACAGACAAACACCACAAAACGCAAATCCAAACAAACAACCAAATAGTACCCAAGCTGTCAGCCAACCACCACCAGGCAACCCAACCCACGGGCAGCAGCAAAGGGCAGTGGTGGCCCGCCCTCTACCTACAATAGTGGCAGACGAGAGGGTCCTGGCCTTCTCCCCCTTCCTCACGTGGGAAGGCATCGAAGAAATATACGGACAGGAGGAGGGGGGGTCAGGCAGGGGCAGATCAGACGCCCAAGACGCGAGCGAGAGCCACCGGACCCTGATCTGGGCAATGGATTGGGGTATTAAATACATCCAAAATATCAAAGCAACGGGTAACGGGGCAGACCTCGCCACGTTTCTCCGCTACTTCAGAGACCTAATCACAACACTAAGTTAAGTTCGCAGGCCTCCGCATCCTCCAATGGAACTGCAGGTTCCTATACTCCAAACTAGACGAATTCAGAAACTGGCTAACCCCCAACCCCCCGGAAATCCTCGCCCTCCAGGAGACGGGTTTTCGGGATAAACCCCCCCCAAATAAAGGGGTACAAATACCCACCCATTTATAAAAGTAGGACAAACCAACGAGGAGGAGGAGTAGCCATCTACACCAAAACCGAACTAGCCATCACAGAACTATCCCACACTCTAAACCCACTGATAGAGGCCGTAATAGGAGAAATAACCACACCAACAAACCGCAAAATAAAAATAGTAAATGTCTACATCCCCAACGAAAAAGCCTACAGCCAGATATCAATCGAAAACCTCAAAGACTTACTACTAGCAGGGGACATAGTGGTAGGGGACTTTAACGCCAAAAGCCCACAATGGGACGAAAACCAAATAACAGCTGACACAGCAGGAAAAAAGCTAGAGACAGCCATAAACGAGACCCAACGGTGTATCCTAAACACGGGCGAGCCCACCCACATGCACGCACAAGGCAACAGAGACACCATGAACGCCCTAGACGTAGCCATAGCCACCAACACCATCGCCGTGGAAACCCAATGGCAAATAAATGGTGACAATCTAGGAAGTGATCACTTCCCGACGCTGATAACAATCAAGGATAAAAACCAAACTCCCCTACCACTAAACTCAGGAGCCCCACAAAAAATCAACACTAAGCGGACAGACTGGGAAAAATACCACGAAGTCACTAGGTTTACCCCAAACTGGGACGAGAGTCATAACATAGATGATAAAACGGCCCATATCACAGACCACATTATGAGATCAGTCACGGAGTGCACACCTGGCAGATGTGATAATGGAAAGCCAGGGAAATCCTGGTGGACCAAGGCCTGTGATCGAGATGTAAGAAACAGAAAAAGAAAGCTCCAAATCTGGAAAAAAACACAAAACGCCCGAAAATAGAATAGAATACAAACGTGCCAAAACCATAGCAGATCGCACCATTAAAGAAGCCAAGAAGGAAGACTGGCATGCCTTCACAGAATCAATTAATATCAACACTAAGATTAAAGAAAGCTGGGATAAAATCAAAGCCATCAACAATGGCCCGAGAGTTAGCATGCCATCCCTTAAAACAGAAAACAGAGTGTATGCCACGGACCAAGAAAAAGCAGAAGTACTAGCCCACACATTTAGCCAAGCTAGCTCAAATGACAACTTAACACCAGAATTCAGGGACCTCAAACCCCATTTGAGTACCTGCTTCGAACAACCACCCCAGACAAACAATTATGAGCTAGATAACGAAATAACGACCTTAGAACTAATCCAAGCCTTAAGAACCGCAGGGAAAGGTAAAGCCCCCGGCATAGACCTAATCACATACGAGATGATACAAAAAAGTCACCCCTCCATGAAAAGAGCCATAGTTACCCTGTTCAACGACATCTACTCAAAAGGAATATTCCCCACTCAGTGGAAAAAAGCGCTAGTCTTTCCCCTCCCGAAACCAGGAAAACCAACTCACCAACCTGACAGCTATAGGCCCATCGCACTAACATCCCAGCTGGGCAAAACACTAGAAAAAATACTCAAACACAGACTTATGTCCCACTGCGATAAACACCACATCCTACCCCCACAGCAAAGTGGATTTAGGAAAAAGCGCAGTACACTTGACCACCTAACTACCTTACAACAAGAGATCTTAAATACCCACCGAGAGAGGGGAACCGAACTCATAGGAATCTTCCTCGACATAGAGAAAGCCTATGACATGGTTTGGCACGAAAAACTACTTAGCAGACTGGGCGACCTCGGAATAACAAACAAAATGTATAACTTTGTCAAAAGCTTCCTGGCAGACCGAAAAATAACAGTAAGAATAGGTAATTCGATATCTAAAGAACACACTTTAGACAACGGGGTACCACAAGGATCGGTACTAAGCCCCATCCTATTCACACTCCTGCTCACAGGCCTACATCACGTCGTCAGGCATAATAAAATAATGCAATTCGCCGACGACACCTCACTAATAGGAAAGATCAAGAGCAGACAAAGAAAGTTTAAATGGGAATTAGTAGGATTCCAGGAATTCCAACAAGACCTAACAAGAATAGAAAATTGGCTAGTAAGAGCAGGCCTCAAAATTTCCCCCAATAAAACCCAAGCAATTATATTTAGGACCAACCAAAGTCCAAAATACCAAGTGAAAGCTCCGATCCCCAAATTACAAATTGGTAAAACAGAGATAGAATATGGCCAAAGCATCAAATTCCTAGGAGTAACATTCACAAAAAACAACAATTGGACACCGTATATTGAACAAATATGCCAGTCTGCCAGGAAAGGAATAAACCTAATGCGCAAGGTCAGCGGAGCAGACTGGGGCACTGACCCCAAATCACTCCTAAACCTATATCACGCCTTCGTAATGTCCAGACTACTCTACGCAGCCCCACTACTTACCAACCTAAACAAAAGTCAAACCAAAAAGCTGATGTCAGTACAAGCGGACGCCTTGAAAGTGGCCCTGGGGGTCCCCAGACACACCCCAAACCTGCTTGTACTGGCAGAGAGTGGGCAAAAACCCATAACGCTCATAATAAAGGAAAGAGCGGCTAACCTATATTATAAAACAGTATGTATGCCAGAAGACCACCCGGCCAAATTGACTCTCACCACAGACCACAAAACCAGAGGCAAACGCAACCAAACACCACAAATAAAAACCGTAGTCCAGGAAATCGAAGCCTCTATAAACCTAAAACTACCAAGCAGAACACCGATCATACAAATAAAGGCGCCACCATGGAGACTCCCACAAATAGAAGTAGATCTGGACCTAACTAAGTATCAGAAAACAGTAGACGGGCCCAAAATGAAAATGGAGTTTGACATTAAAAAAAACCACTACATACAAAAACTACGCACTCATCTATACAGACGGGTCCCATGACCCAACCACCCACGCAACCGGACTAGGTATCCACGTCCCCAACAAATCGGACCGGGCCATAAAGCTACCAGATCACTCAGCGGTCTTCACAGCTGAACTCACGGCCATCCTAGGAGCCTATAAGGCAATAAAGAGTGACCTACAGAAAAACAAACACATACTCATAGTGACGGACTCGCTGTCAGCAATCCAAGCGATCCAAAACCTAGACTCATTCAGAGAAGACCTAACATACCTGATTAGAGTACAAGCAGCAGAACTCGCAGATCACGGTAAAACGATCAAAATCATGTGGGTCCCCTCCCACGTGGGGATCCCAGGCAATGAAAGTGCAGACAGAGTAGCGAAGAAAGGCCTCGATCAAGAATCGACCTTCTTCAACCTACCACTGTCAGCTAACGAGAGGTCCAATGCACTCAGACCCGCCTTTCAAAAACTATGGGTAAAAGAATTCCACCAGACCAAAAGAGGGAGACGGAAAAATCTCACAAGGGTACTTAACAACATACCCACCCTTCTTCAAGGCAAGAGGAAAGACCAATCACGGCTAACAAGAGTCCGATTGGGGGGCGAAAGATACCTAGTCCACCCGAACCAAATAGTATGCACATGCGGCCACATACTCACTACGGAGCACGTACTATTAGACTGCCAAAATATAGAAGAAACCAGAGCCACAATAGCAGAAAGACTGAACACGCCCCTCACGTTAGAAGGCCTCATAAACCCTGACCCTACAACATGGTCCACCACCACCAAACTCACAATACACCTGCTCAACGAGCACCCCCTAGTTAAGTACATATAAACAAACAAGGAAGGAGAGAGAAGGCAGACAACACCACCGACCCAGCGAGACCGGGACCCGGACACCCACTGGAGCACGGGCTCTCCCCAACGACCCAACCGCCCAAGGCGCGGACAGGCATGATGAAGGATAGAATAAAGCGATGCGCGTACATCAGCAATAGTCAAAATAAACCCCCTCCCCCCCATCCCCCGCCCCACCCCCCCTGGACGAAATCGGCGAAAGCTGGAAGTCCCGATCCCTTTCTAAAATAGCATAGCAGTCTCGTCGGTCATTCGGAGCACAGCAGCGGTGAGGAGAGGACGCGCTCTAGAGCTCAGTCAAGCGAAGTGGTCACAGTACATCATAGAGCAGACCGGTGGCGGAGCTGTTGGTAGCTCTGTCCACCAAGTTATCTTCATAGCATAGTCTAGCATAGCCAACGAGGATAGATAGGGTGTGATAGACAAAAAAACGGCAGCTGCAGGGACCGGTAGCCCGTAAGGGTGGTGGTCTCTGGCCCCGGCATAAGATAGACTTAAAGAAAGAAGAAGATGGCCACAGAAGTGTACTACCTCCACGGCATGAACACCTACCAAACAAGCAAGCGGCATAAAGGTTCTGAATCAAGGTAGGACCCCATGTGGGCCATTTTTTCTTGTTAGAATTGTCTAGCTTAATTCGAAGCCCAAACGAGAAAGACCAACGACACCCTAGGAACCAACACAAAGAACGCCTACGTCTTCTTTGTCCTACAGGGTCCCACGTGGTAACAGTCGTACGCTTACGCTTGTACAACAGTCGTTTGCTTCAGCTTGATACAGTCTCTACTTACGCTCAAAACAGTCGCTACTTACGCTTACAACAGTCGAACCCTACCCACGTGGAAACAGCTGTACTCTTACGCTTATAACGATATTCGAGGAGTCAACACAAGAACGCTACGTCTTCTTTGTTTGTTTTTTCTTCTTTGCTCTACAGGTACTACTCATACGCTTACCAGTCGTTACTCAAAGCTTCTGTCTTACGCTTACACTTACAAAAACAGGCCCTCGCGCCTGCTGGCACCCCCTGGGGGTCGCCACCTTAACCCAAAGGGTAAAATTGGCTGGCCTAAGCAGCCATCCCAAAGATGGCTGCAAATGGCCGGACTAGTGGGTAAAATGGTTCAAAAAACACCAAAAATCAACGCGCTCAAAAAGAAGCGCCTGACCTAAGTAGTGAGCTCGGTGAACACCCGAATTCAAATTCAAAGGTGAGCACAATCCAGTCAGAACCAGATGGCCTCGATTGCGTCGCAACGCAGGTTGGGTCATACGTCACCCAGCCTGAGGGGCGAATCACCCGCCAGGCCACCGCTAGAAACAAAGGAATTGACAAAGGGAGTGACGTCACGCGGCCGGGAAAAGCGGCCGACCACGAAACGGACAATGACCCAAACCAATCGGAAAACGAAACCGACCGTCAAAGTGAACACGATTTAGAACAGGATCTAGAACGGGATAGCGATAGCGACTCGGCTAGTACTGTAGTCGAGGAGCAACCCTTCATGCGAAACAAAAAGCTCAGAAAAAGGAGGGAAAGGGCCTACAAACGCCCCGAAAAGGCAATGCTGGCTTTTCCCATTATGATAACGCCAGACAAAGAAGACGCTACCCTGTTTATGATGAGCATAAATAAAACTGAATGAGGTGCTCACAGAAGCGTTTGGTCCACCAGTGGAAACGAGAAGGATCGCCTTCGGTAGGCGGATCCTCATAGGTTGCCCCACATGTGAAGTGCAAAGGCTAGCTACCAACAAACACACAGTAGGGGGGGTTAGAGTTACTTGCTCCATCCCCCGAACACCGGACAAGGGGGCCGGAGAGGCCCGAGCACTCGGCATCTTAAAACCTATTCCGACCGAGGAAGACCTTTCGTTCATTGAGAGCGAAATCAAAACAATTCACCCTAGAGCCAGCGTACTGAAGAGACTAACAATGCGGGATGGGCAAGCTAGCCGAGCGCTCTTAGTCCAATTTCCAGGTGAAACGCTCCCTAAAACAATCAGAGTAGGGGGTGAAATCTTCAACATAGACAGGTACAAAGCAAAAGCGCTGCAGTGTCAAAAGTGTCAAAGATTTGGACACCTAACCAAATACTATAAAGCCGACACACGGTGCGCTAAATGCAGCCAAGCCCACCCCACGCATGAGTGCAAGTTTAACCAACCAGAAGAATACTTCTGTCCCAACTGCCACGACACCGGGCACTCGGCCAACTATGGGGGCTGCAAGCTCAAGCGAGACCATAACAGGGCAGCCCGACTAGCCAGTTCAGGGCAAATGTCATACGCACAGGCGCTAATGAGCGAAAGACAGAATCGTCGCAGAGAGAACCCACCAAGGGAAAAGAACATCGCAAACGAGAACCCCAAACAGAACACAACCGACACCACGCCCAGACCTAATGACAACCCACCGAAGAACCCAAACGAGGCGACAGACACCCGGCAAACCGACCCCGCGATCACCCAAACACACCCAAGCCGCCAAGCAAACAAACAAGCCGACAGAATCGAACCGCACAACCGCACCCAAACAGTAATAGGCGAGAGCGACGGGCCCCCGCCACTGCGGAGGGGACCACAGCCGGACGAGACGGTGAACACCGCCGTCCCCCTCCCCCTCCCCCTACAGTGGGAGAGTCTGGCCCTCCACCGCCCCCCCCTCCTCTCCCCCCCAGGCAGCGGGGAGAGACCCTACGGCGGCCCCACTCAGCTGCCCCAACCTGGGAAGTGCCAACCCGCCCCCCGCACCTTGGGCCGGGGGGGAGGGAAGCAGAGCACAACCACACCACCCGACGCACAACCAGGAACATCGTAGGAATGTGCAGGCACGGCGACATCAAAGCATTAAATCAATTCCTAGGGCACTTCCGCTGCCTTCTGGACAACCTAAACACAGCCCTCCAATTCTAAATTCACAGGCTTCCGCATCCTCCAATGGAACTGTAGGTTCCTGTACTCTAAATTAGACGAATTCAAAAACTGGTTAACCCCCAACCCCCCGGAAATCCTCGCCCTCCAGGAGACAGGTTTCCGGGATAAACCCCCACAAATAAAGGGGTATAACTACCCACCCATTTATAAAAGTAGGACAAACCAACAAGGAGGAGGCGTGGCAATCTACTCAAAAACCGAAATACCAATCACAGAAATCACTCACACTCTAAACCCACACATAGAAGCTATAATAGGAGAGATAACCACACCCACAAACCGCAAACTCAAAATAGTAAACGTCTACATCCCAAACCAAAGAGTCTATAACCAAATACCAATAGAACATCTTAAAGACCTACTACTGGCAGGGGACATAGTGATAGGGGACTTTAACGCCAAAAGCCCGCAATGGGACGAAAATCAAGTAACAGCAGACGCAGCAGGGAAAAAAACTAGAAACAGCAATAAATGAGACCCAGCGATGTATCCTAAACACAGGCGAACCCACCCACATGTTCGCCCAGGGGAGCAGTGACAACATGAATGCACTAGACTTAGCCATAACCACCAACACCATCGCCGTGGAAACCCAATGGCAAGTAAATAGTGACAATCTAGGAAGTGACCACTTTCCGATGCTAATAACAATCAATGATAAAAGCCAAAGTCCCCTACCACCAAACCCAGGAGCCCCGAAAAAAATCAACACCAAACGAACAGACTGGGAAACATACCACGAAATAACTAGGCTTACCCCAAACTGGGATGAGAACCACAGCATAGACGATAAAACGGCCCACATCACAGACCACATTATCAGATCAGTCACGGAATGCACACCTGGCAGATCTGATATTGGAAAGCCAGGGAAATCATGGTGGACCAAGGCCTGTGATCGAGAAGTAAAAAACAGAAAAAGAAAGCTCCAAATCTGGAAAAAACACAAAACGCCCGAAAATAGGATAGAATACAATCGTGCCAAAGCCATAGCAAACCGCACCATTAAAGAAGCCAAAAAAGAAGACTGGCATGCCTTCACGGAATCAATTAACATCAACACCAAGATCAAAGAAAGCTGGGACAAAATTAAAGCCATCAACAACGGTCCGAGAAGTAGCATGCCATCCCTCAAAAAAGAAAACATAGTGTACGCCACAGACCAAGAAAAAGCAGAAATACTAGCCCACACCTTTAGCCAAGCCAGCTCAAATGACAACTTAACACCAGAATTCAGGGACCTCAAACCCCATTTGAGTACCTGCTTCGAACAACCACCCCAGTCAAACAATTACGAACTAGATAGCGAGATAACGATACTCGAACTAACCCAAGCCCTAAGAACCGCCGGGAAAGGTAAAGCCCCCGGCATAGACCTAATCACATACGAGATGATACAAAAAAGCCACCCCACCATGAAAAAAGCAATAGTTACCTTGTTTAATGACATATACACAAAAGGAGTATTCCCCACACAATGGAAAAAAGCATTAGTCTTTCCCCTCCCGAAACCTGGAAAACCAACACACCAACCCGACAGCTATAGGCCCATTGCGCTAACATCCCAGCTGGGCAAAACACTAGAAAAAATACTCAAACACCGACTCATGACCCACTGCGATAAACACCACATTCTACCCCCACAACAAAGTGGATTTAGAAAGAAGCACAGCCCACTCGATCACTTAACCACACTACAACAAGAAATCCTAAACACCCACCGAGAGAGGGGAACCGAACTCATAGGAATCTTCCTTGATATAGAGAAAGCTTACGACATGGTTTGGCACGAAAAACTACTCAGCAGGCTGGGCGACCTCGGAATAACAAACAAAATGTATAACTTTGTCAAAAGCTTCCTGGCAGACCGAAAAATAACAGTAAGAATAGGTAATTCGATATCTAAAGAACACACTTTAGACAACGGGGTACCACAAGGATCGGTACTAAGCCCCATCCTATTCACACTCCTGCTCACAGGCCTACAGCACGTCGTCAGGCATAATAAAATAATGCAATTCGCCGACGACACCTCACTAATAGGAAAGATCAAGAGCAGACAAAGAAAGTTTAAATGGGAATTAGTAGGATTCCAGGAATTCCAACAAGACCTAACAAGAATAGAAAATTGGCTAGTAAGAGCAGGCCTCAAAATTTCCCCCAATAAAACCCAAGCAATTATATTTAGGACCAACCAAAGTCCAAAATACCAAGTGAAAGCTCCGATCCCCAAATTACAAATTGGTAAAACAGAGATAGAATATGGCCAAAGCATCAAATTCCTAGGAGTAACATTCACAAAAAACAACAATTGGACACCGTATATTGAACAAATATGCCAGTCTGCCAGGAAAGGAATAAACCTAATGCGCAAGGTCAGCGGAGCAGACTGGGGCACTGACCCCAAATCACTCCTAAACCTATATCACGCCTTCGTAATGTCAAGACTACTCTACGCAGCCCCACTACTTACCAACCTAAACAAAAGTCAAACCAAAAAGCTGATGTCAGTACAAGCGGACGCCTTGAAAGTGGCCCTGGGGGTCCCCAGACACACCCCAAACCTGCTTGTACTGGCAGAGAGTGGGCAAAAACCCATAACGCTCATAATAAAGGAAAGAGCGGCTAACCTATATTATAAAACAGTATGTATGCCAGAAGACCACCCGGCCAAATTGACTCTCACCACAGACCACAAAACCAGAGGCAAACGCAACCAAACACCACAAATAAAAACCGTAGTCCAGGAAATCGAAGCCTCTATAAACCTAAAACTACCAAGCAGAACACCGATCATACAAATAAAGGCGCCACCATGGAGACTCCCACAAATAGAAGTAGATCTGGACCTAACTAAGTATCAGAAAACAGTAGACGGGCCCAAAATGAAAATGGAGTTTGACATTAAAAAAAACACTACATACAAAAACTACGCACTCATCTATACAGACGGGTCCCATGACCCAACCACCCACGCAACCGGACTAGGTATCCACGTCCCCAACAAATCGGACCGGGCCATAAAGCTACCAGATCACTCAGCGGTCTTCACAGCTGAACTCACGGCCATCCTAGGAGCTTATAAGGCAATAAAGAGTGATCTACAGAAAAACAAACACATACTCATAGTGACGGACTCGCTGTCAGCAATCCAAGCGATCCAAAACCTAGACTCATTCAGAGAAGACCTAACATACCTGATTAGAGTACAAGCAGCAGAACTCGCAGATCACGGTAAAACGATCAAAATCATGTGGGTCCCCTCCCACGTGGGGATCCCAGGCAATGAAAGTGCAGACAGAGTAGCGAAGAAAGGCCTCGATCAAGAATCGACCTTCTTCAACCTACCACTGTCAGCTAACGAGAGGTCCAATGCACTCAGACCCGCCTTTCACAAACTATGGGTAAAAGAATTCCACCAGACCAAAAGAGGGAGACGGAAAAATCTCACAAGGGTACTTAACAACATACCCACCCTTCTTCAAGGCAAGAGGAAAGACCAATCACGGCTAACAAGAGTCCGATTGGGGGGCGAAAGATCCCTAGTCCACCCGAACCAAATAGTATGCACATATGGCCACATACTCACTACGGAACACGTACTATTAGACTGCCAAAATATAGAAGAAACCAGAGCCACAATAGCAGAAAGACTGAACACGCCCCTCACGTTAGAAGGCCTCATAAACCCTGACCCTACAACATGGTCCACCACCACCAAACTCACAATACACCTGCTCAACGAGCACCCCCTAGTTAAATACATATAAACAAACAAGGAAGGAGAGAGAAGGCAAACCACACCATCGACCCAGCGAGACCGGGACCCGGACACCCACTGGAGCACGGGCTCTCCCCAACGACCCAACCGCCCAAGGCGCGGACAGGCATGATGAAGGATAGAATAAAGCGATGCGCGTACATCAGCAACAGTCAAAATAAACCCCCTCCCCCCCACATCCCCCGCCCCAACCCCCCTGGACGAAATCAGCGAAAGCTGGAAGTCCCGATCCCTTTCTAAAATAGCATAGCATAGTCTCGTCGGTGGTTGTGCATAATGATCACCCTCCCCTTTCCCCCTGTGAGCGGTTGTGAATAATGATCTCTCACATTCCAGTCCCCTTTCCCCCTGTGAGCGACCCCACCCGGGTCTGCCCTGGGGGACTTGGGTGGGGTTAGGTATTTTTTAGTTCCCAGGGTCACCCTGGTCAGCCCCACAGGGTGGGTTTTTCTCTCTATTCTGGGGCATGTGTTTCTGTCTACCCGAGGTCCATTCACCTGTATTTGCCTTTTTAAAACTCTCCCTACTGTCTGCACTGCCTGTAGCTCTTGATATTGGATGTGTGTTGCTAAATGGTCTTAGCTTTATTTAGGCCCCATGTGTTAGGTTTATTTAATGTGTTTGACCGGCTGGCGACATAGATTCAATGTTCTGTTTAGTTGTTTTTTTTTTTTTTTTTTTTTTTCACAAGCAGTGCAGGCACGTCCTGAGAAAGCCTTGTTGCTGTCGGGACGTTAAGCAATGTACAATCAATCAATCCCCCTGTGAGCGGTTGTGAATAATGATCTCTCACATTCCAGTCCCTTTCCCCCGTGAGCGGTTGTGAATAATGATCTCTCACACTTCCCGGCCCTACCCCACGAGGCGGTTGTGAATAATGATCACCTCGAGCCACCCCGACCCTACTCCACGAGACGGTTGTGAATAATGATCATCTCGAACCACCCCGGCCCTATCCTATAGGGACAGTAGTGTTTCGGTTTAGTTCACCCAAATAGGGTTTAGGATGCGTTAGGACAGTGCGTAGGTTTTATTGGTAAGTGCGTATAGGTGCGCATGGCAAATGGCAACAGCAAGAAGGCTTATGAAACGCTAAGGACCCTCACCAAGACTCAACAGCGAACAGCCACAGTCATCGAAGACAGCAGCGGCCAACTCCTTACGGAAAACACTGCTGTACTAAACAGATGGACTGAGTACTGCCGAGACTTGTATAACTACAAGGCTGAGCCAGACACCAGCATCCTCCAAAACAACCAGGCTGGGGCCAGGAAGGCTGAAGACCTGCCAGTGTTAGCTGAAGAGGTGGAAGCAGCCGTACGCGGCCTGAAGGGAGGAAAGTCTCCAGGTGTAGACAACGTACCTGCTGAACTGTTGAAACATGGAGGAGAAGTAACAACGAAGGTCCTCACTACACTCTGTCAAAAGATCTGGGAGCAAAAGAAATGGCCAGTAGAATGGACACAGTCTCTAGTGATCCCGCTCCCCAAGAAAGGAAACCTGAAACAGTGCCAGAACTACAGAACTATCAGTCTGACAAGTCACCCTAGCAAAGTAATGCTTAGAATCATTCTCAACCGCCTCAAAACTTTCGCCGAGGAACTGCTGGCAGAAGAACAGGCTGGCTTCAGAGTTGGAAGAAGCACTGTAGAGCAGATTTTCAACTGCCGCGTCCTGATCGAGAAACATCTGCAGCATCAGCGCGAACTCTACCACAACTTCATTGATTTCAGGAAAGCATTTGATCGCGTCTGGCACGACGGACTCTGGCAAGTCATGAGATCGTTCAACATAGAGGAGGGACTGATCCAAATGATAGAAGCGCTTTACAAGAACGCCTGCAGCGCGGTTCTACTTAACAATCAGTCAGGCGAGTTCTTCAGGACGACGATCGGTGTCCGTCAAGGATGCCTGCTCTCTCCTGTCCTTTTCAACATATTCCTGGAGAAGATCATGCAGGAAACCCTCCACGACCACCATACTTCAATCTCTATTGGTGGCAGATCCCTGTGCAATCTTCGATTCGCAGACGACATTGACCTCATGGCAGGCAGCAATAGTGAGCTCCAAAACCTGACAGACAAACTTTCAAGTAGCGCAGGGTCTTATGGCATGGAGATCAGTACGGATAAAAGCAAAGTGATGATCAACACCACAAGCGACAGCAGCAGCAACATTCACATGAATGGCCAAAAGCTAGAAGAGGTCAATAGCTTCAAGTACTTGGGAGCCACCCTGTCCAAAGACGGTAGTTGCATAGCAGAGATCCGTATCAGGATAGGTACAGCAACATCCGCAATGGCCAGGCTGGACAGGATATGGCGAAGTAACTCCATCAGCTTCACCATCAAGTACAGGCTTTACAAGTCCCTCGTAGTGTCTATTCTACTCTACGGCTGTGAGACTTGGACACTGCTTGCAGACTCAGAAAAGAAAATCCAGGCCTTTGAGAACAAGTGCCTGAGGAAGTTGCTCCGCATCTCGTACCGCGAGCACAAGACCAACGAATATGTACGGAGCATCGTCACTTCCCTGGTGGGCCCACATGAACCCCTTCTGGCAACCGTGAAACGGCGCAAGCTTGCTTGGTTTGGCCACGTGACCCGACACAACACCTTGTCCAAGACTATCCTCCAAGGCACTCTCGAAGGAAGTCGTCGGCGAGGTCGTCAGAGAAAGAGTTGGGTCGCAAACATAAAAGAATGGACCGAACTCGAGATGTCAGACTTGCTTGCCACCGCCCAAAATAGAACTCAGTGGAGAGCACTGTCTGTTGCTGCTGCCTTTCAGTTCCCCCAACGCCCAGTTCGGGCAAGGGACTGATGATGATGATGCGTATAGGTGTTAGGCCTAGGAGCTAGGTTCGCTAGGAATCGTATTCATCGTTGTAGGTGTCAGGCATAGGAGATAGGTTTGCTAGGTATCGTGTCGGAAGGTATAGGTGTTAGGCCTAAGGTGTTTTAAGGTTATTGGCACTTGCACTGGTTCGACTAATTTTGATTATGTTGTTTGTTTTATTATGAATGCTTTTCTGGTACAAATAAATCTCGGAACCTTACTTCTATCTTATGATGCTCAGCGGCTAGAGTGAGAGCGAGACTGAGACTGTGCGTGTGTACGTGCGAGAGGTTTGTGTGTGTGTACGTCCGTGCATGTATGACGGTGTGACTGATCGTGCGAGCGCACGTTACTAGCAGCTCAGTAGGAACGATAACAACAAGTCCAGTCAAAATAGGGTTTTTCTGGATACTGTGGTCGGTCCATTGCGCAAGCAACTTTGGCTTTTTGAACACAACGCGAGGCAAGAGTAAACACTGACGGATTTCAGTTGTGCGCATGCGAGACTAGAGTAGATTTATCTACTCTCCACTGCAATCTCCAGTCCTTCCCTAGACCACAAAAGGAATTCGGACTTAAACTCTGTAGGCACTTGAGTACTGTATTAGATGGGCAGTTTTTGTCTATCTGATAAACTATTTAAGTCGCCTACACCCAGTCACTGAGTCCGGTTACAATAGGCTAATATAAATAAATAAAGAAGCATTGTGATGTACAACCAACACAGTAAATTGGATGAGAGAGAGAGAGAGAGAGAGAGAGAGAGAGAGAGAGAGAGAGAGAGAGAGAGAGAGAGAGAGAGAGAGAGAGAGAGAGAGAGAGAGAGAGAGAGAGAATCGACTGTTTACATAGATGCCAAAAGATACAAGGTCGCCATGGGTCGAGCTGAATTTTAGTAGCTGCCCTTCGTATGGAGAATTTTTTTCGCTGTAGGCCACTCCAGATGAAAAGATATAACAACAAACACAAAACGACAAATAACCCCTCCTTCCTCACCCTTCCGATATCGAATAAAGCTTCAGGCTGTGCTGTGTAACTTACGGATAGCTCGGCCTGGTCCATATCCAGTGTGCGTCCAGGCAAGACACAAATGGCCTGCTCTGTCCGTCGGGTGGTCGAGTGTCGTCTGCTACTGTTGCTGTCAGTATAAATATCGCTGGTTTAGATCAGTGATCGCGGTTCCCACTCCGCGCTGCATACAGGAAGTGGCCTGTCTTTTTCACGGGAGTTTTGCCAGCACGACAAACGCAGTTGAAAACTGAGTCAACTGAGTTCCAAACCGGTTTGCCGAAGTTAGCCGAACGTTCACGACAGGGCCCTCGCTGGGTCCTGCAAAGTTTTTTTTAAAAACACGTGCGGGGCGGAGTTTTTTTTACTGTTTCTCAGCTTTAAGCTGTAACTACCGCGCGGCACAAAAAGTGACTGCGGCAGATTCTTATTTTAAGGTCTGAGCTATCTGCGATATTTATTTATGGGATGGGAGAACTAGACTGCCCTAAGCTGCGCTGTCCAAGCGGGTAAAACCAGCTCGGACAGACGCTATCTTTTGGTTTAGAGAAAGATATCCACACAGCACAAAAGGTGACTGTGGGACACTTACGTTTATCTGCTTTGTAAGGAAAAAGATAATGCTAGCAACTATACGTTTAGTCTATAGTAAGCAAGATTCGGGGCAGCGTATACCTTCTCTGAAATTTAACGAGCGAAATCTCAGAGGCCGACCGAAAGGAGTTCGTGTAGACGTAGTTGTAGTAGGCAGTGGCAATGGTGAAGTTTGCTGGCTACAGGCGTGGTATGGCTTGAGGACGCAAGCGACTGAGGGTGGCGATGGAAGATGGTAGTGCCGTGCTGATAGGCTATTGCAGGTGGAAGGCAGGCAGGTAGTAGGTAGCAGTAGGCGATACTCGGCAAGCAGTAGTGGCGAGGCTGTGACCAAGACTCCACAAACAACCAAAGCAGTGAGGCTGAAGGAGTGAGATGAGGCATCGAGGTCCTCGGGTCGTAGGTTTTATATCAGACTGTCCTTGTCCTAGTCTCTGGCTCAAAAACCTTCCCCGGAGACACGGGGGCTTTGAAGTAAGGGTTTTCCTCGCTTAGCCTTTCCGCAGCCAAGCGGCCAGGCCTGCAAGGCAGCAGGACAATGGGGTCAAGGGGTCGCTGCCTGACTCAAAAGGTGGGGACCCCAGGGGACGAGTTGCGTTGGTGGTGCGGGTAGTGGGGAACTATTACAGCGCCTCCCCCGTGATCACCCTAGTCTAGGGCCTCTTGGCCTTCGTGAGGCACCCTCGTGTGTAATCCCTCCGGACTATAGGCGCTTTTTCTCACTTTTTGGGCGAATCGACTCAAAGCGCCGCGAACTGAAACCCAACACGCACACTCACGTGACGGAGGCACGTATTTACTCCGAAGACAAACAGTACAAGACAGACGAAGGGTCTATGTACGGGCCATCCGTATTCATACACGTAAGAGCCTAATAATAATAATAATTACTTAATTAGTGACTTTAGAACAACGACAGGGTGATTCAGCTCATCATGCCGATCAGTTCGGTAGCTTTTCGTGCCATTTGCGGTACCTTTTACTGGACTTTTCAAAACTTCATGGGCCGGCACGCAAAGCACAGAGGAAGGCAGCCCTACGTTACCGCACTGTCAGTGTCAGCGGACCGGTGGCAGTCATACTCGTGTTTTTGGTCGGCTTTCTGCTCCGGTGCGGCGATGTCGAAGCGAACCCAGGCCCACCGAAACGACAGACTCTTTTGACATGCCAGGGGAACCAAGACAACCAGTCGCCCGGGGGTGAGATAAACGCAGTGTCTGAGCCGACTATTGCGGATGTGTTTAAAATGTTGTCCAGTATCACTAGGCAGGCATTGTCATGGAACCCCCAGGGAAAGAGGAAAAGAGGTAGGCCGAGAAACTCCTGGCGTCGAGACCTCCAAGCAGACATCAAGAGACTGGGAACCACCTGGAGTAGAATCGAAGGAGAAGCACAGGACAGGAGTTGCTGGAGGTCTCTCGTCGACGGCCTATACCCGGGTAGGGGTGACAGGCGTAAGTAAGTAAGTAAGTTAAAATGTTGAATGTGATGGACAAAAAGATGGACAGTATGAAAGCTACAATGCATGAGCAGATGGACAAAATTCAGAGTGACTTTACTGCGGTGATGAAAGAAAACAAAGAGTTGAAGGAGGAAGTTACGCAGCTGGAGGATAAGCTGGATGATTTGGAGGGGCGGAGCAGACGCAAGAATCTGATCTTTCACGGAATCCCCCACCCCCAGGGGCGCTCAGAGACTTGGGCGGACTGTGAGAAAGCTGTCAAGTCAATGTTGAAGGACGAGATGGGCATAGAGGAGGAGATCGAGGTGGAGCGTGCCCATCGTCTGAAGGGGGGCAAGGCGCCCCACCCCATCATCGTGTGCTTCAACAAGTACAAAGACAAGGAGCGGATCCTGTTTGAGCGCAGAACGCTGAAGGAGAACAGGTCCCGGGTCTACATCTCTGAGGACTTCACCCCTCGGGTGAGGGACGTGCGCCGCAAGCTGCTACCCTTCCTCAAGGAGGCCAAGCAGGCGGGGAAGAAGGCCTTCCTCCGCTTCGACTCCCTCGTTGTTGAGGGAAAGACCCACGCATACGACGCTGCTACCCAGAGGCCAGTGGAGCGCAGGGGGCAGAAATGAGGGGCAGGCCGGCATGTTGACCCAGCAACCAGGAGAAGACAGCCCGTCCCTCATTCAGACCCCCAGGGCCCTCACCATGTGTCTTCAAAGGACGACTTACCTGCACACACACACACTCAAGTGCCCACACTCAAACCCACACCAGCACACTGTGATGATGAAAGTGGTAGTGGTGAAAGTGGTAGCTCTGTGTTTCGCATCATGGCATGGAATATCCAAGGTCTTGTAAATAAGCTGAAAAGTGTTTCTTTTAGGCAGTTCTGTGAAAAGTGTCAAATTTTTGCATTTTCAGAGATCTGGTCATGTAAGCAAAATGTTATAGAGGATACCTTTCCAGAGTATCAGGTGTTTTTTTCACCACGTACACAAAAGTTGAAAGGGGGCGTGGCCGTGTGTGTACATAAATCTATAGCCTGTCATGTGTTGCGTTTAATGCAGGCAGCTGAGGATATTGTGTTTCTAAAGATCGGTAAGTCTGTTTTGAACTCTGCATCTGATGTTCTGGCAGCATTTGTGTATGTGGCTCCAGAGCGTTCTGTTGTATATGGTGAAGATAACGTTGATGGTTTTGAAGTGTTAGAAAACTACATGGCTTAAGTGTTACGTGCTCATCCTGAGCTGCCTTGGCTATTATGTGGCGATTTTAACGCCCGCACCGCCGGTCTGTCTGATACTGATTTTATTGATGATAATACACACGTGCAGCCTTTACAGGAATTAACAGATCTGCTAGAGGATGTACCACAAAGCCCACGGAGGTCAAAAGATATTGGCGTAAACAGTTTTGGTCGGAAACTGATAGAACTATGTCAAGAGTACTGTTTGTTTATTGTCAATGGCAGAACGAAAGGTGACAGTGAGGGAGAAATTACGTGCGTGGCCAACAGAGGCAAAAGTGTGGTGGACTACTGTATTTGCTCTCAATCCGTGTTTGACCTAGTGACCGATATGTTTGTTGCAGACAGGCGCGAGTCAGACCATTTCCCCATTGTAACCACGTTTACTTCTATTCAGTCTGTTTATTCATGTGATGATGATGATTTAAAAGATGATATAATACTAGAGGAAGGGGTTAAATTTGTTTGGAAAGAAAACTACGCTGAGTCCTTTTGGGCATACATTGAAGATAATCAGGAGACTCAATTTCAACACTTTTCGTCAGCGCTTGACTCGAGTGTAGAAGAAGGGTCGGCCTTTTTTGTAGCATTCATTCAGAAGGCGGCTGACAAAATGAGGTCAGGTAAGAAGGTAGGTGGTGAATCCCGTGCACAGCCGCCGTGGTGGGACTCGGACTGCGAGTTAGCAAAACAAAACAAGTACATACAGTTGAAGCAGTTCAGACACACAAACACACATGACGGCCCATGAAGTTTTGAAAAGTCCAGTAAAAGGTACCGCAAATGGCACGAAAAGCTACCGAACTGATCGGCATGATGAGCTGAATCACCCTGTCGTTGTTCTAAAGTCACTAATTAAGTAATTATTATTATTATTAGGCTCTTACGTGTATGAATACGGATGGCCCGTACATAGACCCTTCGTCTGTCTTGTACTGTGTTTGTCTTCGGAGTAAATACGTGCCTCCGTCACGTGAGTGTGCGTGTTGGGTTTCAGTTCGCGGCGCTTTGAGTCGATTCGCCCAAAAAGTGAGAAAAAGCGCCTATATAATACCGGTATTATTATTATTATTATTATTATTATTGTGCTTAACCAGTTAAAAGTCCCATCTCCACTAAAAAAAAAAAAAAGAGCAGACCTACACTTAGAGCTGTTAGGCCGCTGGAAAACAGACGAACAACATGCATGTTGTATCCGGACAAAAAGTCTTCAGAATGTTGAAGATGGTCGGCAGACACAATGCATAACCGTGACATGCACGAAGGGAGTTTACTTTCGATATGCTTTCCTCCCACAAAAGACCGAGTTCTATGGGAAAGTTTATTTTCAAGACCAGGAAAAATAATGTATATGCCGTTGATAAGATGTACTTCAAAGTTCAAATCCAAAATAATCTCTGTTTTACTTCAGGCGCAAAGTAAAGCTGCATCAACCGTGCGCTTCTGATTGACTTCTTTCAGTGATGAGCCGGCATCTCGCTGACCGCCATTTTGAAACTAATGACGCGAGTGTGCTTACGGCATTAAAAATATTACGTTTGAAATTATTTTATCGTAAATATGTATGCATTTTTACTTGCTCATGATTTTAATTTACTCACTGGAATAAGCTTGTAACCTGTATGCTTGAAATTTTCAATGTTATGCACAAAAAATGTCTTGCACCTTATCTCATTTATTTCTCTTACTTTTGTGTAATCCAATACGATTTTTTTTTCCCTTTCATTGATTCACCTATTGTGTTTGTTTTTTTCCCGTAGTTTTTCTTCTTCTTATTATTATTATTGTTATTATTTGCATGCTATGTTTATTTTCCTGTTATGTTGTTTGTTTACAGGACAGCTTGTAAGACAGGCATTGAGTTGCCTAATAGCTTTATCCTGAATAAATAAAGATTCATCATCATCATCTGGGCCGTACTGACGAGGACTCAGTGGTTCCCTCACAGCGAAAACTGCTTTCGAAAAACACTTCTACAAAAAACAATATCTTCTGTTTTTCTTTCGCATAAAACCCTAGCGGCAACAGTTTTACTATACTTCTACAAAAATGTCTCCATCATAAGGACAAATATTGTTGCTATGCATAAACCATATGGCGGCATGAATACTCAGTTTGTTTCGCACCTGCAAACGGCCATTCAGTGTTACTCTTTGGACGACTGGAACTACTTATCTCTGTAGAAATTGCGTAATCTGCTAGACCATATGTTGTCAGGAAAGGCCGCGTTAACCGCGCATGACGATTGACGTTGGGCGATCCACGATAGAACGGCAAAATGTCCTTTTTCAAAGGCACCCGAAAACGCTTCAACGAAATGAAGGCACAGCCGTAGAAAACATTTATATCTGCCCATATCTCCCATCTGAGAGCGCTGTCAATGTGTTTCTGACGCTAATATTGTTCGGAGAGGTACTGTTTACTTATATACCAAGTGGCATGTCTACTATGAAGTGAACATTCGAGCTGTTTTATGAGCCTCGGGCCCCTCACCGAAGGCCAGCGGAACGAATATAGATCTATAAGCGATCTCAGTTTAGTAAGCGTGGTCCTTCAGTGTGTATGGTTGCCGGATTGGAAGAGACGAGACCCATAATTATTTTTTTTAAATGAATTCATGTCATTGGTGCAATTATAAGTGCAGGATTGAATATGCAGTAATCGAGACTGAGTTTCTGCTTAAATTAATGTGCAAGCGTGTCAGTTGTATTCAAGTTCTTTCGTTAGTTGCGATGAAACTTGAAAGATTCAGCCTTGTTCAGTGTTCTTCAGTTTTCTCAATTTCAGTCCAATCTCGGTCGCAGGCCTCACTGAACACTAAAATTCCCCATGCTCAAACTTGTACAACTTCAAGTTCGATTTAGACTCTTATGACGACTGAGTTCGTTCCACTGGGAGTTTGAAGATTTTCTGTCACAGTATGAGCAAATAAAATTCAGAATTTCCGTAAAACGCCACATGCTGTGCAGTCAGCCCAGCTTGCCAGTGATCAATGCCGGTATCGATTCCTGCACTCACTAGTTATCTCACGTGAAAAGTTAATCTGTTACGCAGGATTCGTAGTGGTTCAAGTGAGGTAACCAGTAGTATCAATGTACAGGTAACAACTTTTACAATTTCAGGGTGCGCCCCACCTGTGGGAGTGTATGATCCAAAGAGGCGAAGACAGTGCACTTGACGTTCATTGAAAAAGCAGATCGCTTTAAACACACGAAAGGTAGGCCGCAAAGAAATGTGTAATCTGCATCACCGCAACTATAAACCCTGGTAAAGCCTAGCTCTTTTACAATAAGTTTGATGAATCAGTCATCAGTGACTATTATACAAGTATAAAAAAAAAAGTATTAATTAACATATAAGACAATCTTGGCCTTTGAGTTAAGCTAAATCATATAATATACTCCCCCCCCCCCCCCCCACTCCTTTTCCCACCTGTCTATATATTTGTAGTAGTCACATGCATACTGGTAAGTGCAAATAACACCAACAGATGCACCCTAGCTTAAACTTTACAAATCCTGAAGCATGAGAATAACATGTCGCTTACATAACTATCAAAATCCAAAACAAAAAAGGAAACATGCTAGGAATTTAGGATAATTACAACAGAATAACGGAATATTAAAAAATATATATATTTCAGGATGAAAAATTCTGGTGTGTTACTTTGTTGGGATAAATTTGATTATCATTTGCAATAGACAAATTTATTCAGTTGGTGATTTATTCTTGTGCTTCAGTTTTTGCTGCATGCGGTTTAAGCCCTTTTCAAAATGGACATTAATGTACTGTAAAAATTGTAAATAAGTACACAGTGCCTGACTAATATTTTTTTGGGTGAGATGCCACCTCATTTACAAATCAGAGTTGGCTGACTAGTGACTCCCTTAAATCAATTAGAGGTGCAGTCTGAATTTTAGAAACATACCTTTTTGTTTGCTTTGTTATGTTTGTAGGTGATTTTGATAATTGAATTTGACATTTTCAATGATCTGCACTTGATAATTTGTATGTAGATGTATGCGGAGGTTCATCAGATGAGGGTACCTTTAGTCGTCCATCGTTTGGCTGGAGCAGCACACCTGTCAAGAGCAAGTCGAGCAGCCGAGCTAGCTCTGCTAACAGCTCTATGTGCTCAGAGGTAATCTCAAGAATCTTAATACACGTTTAGCTGCATCTTATTATATATTAAGGAAAAGAGAAAACAGTCCTTGTGTTAAAGAAAGAGATGTTCAAATTGGTTTAGAAATTGTAACTTCAAAGCCTGCTGTTTGCCTCATATAGCCTCTAGGCAATGACAGCATTTTACAGAGAAAAACTGTCATCACCAGGCCAGGCTGTCTGCAAGAATTTTAAATTGTCCATTGGGCATGGACAGCATGACAAAAAATCTGTCCCAGGCACTCTACAGTCCATCAAGTACTTGAAACACAGCATGGATAAGTTCATTTTTGGCTCCCGTGCGAAGCAAAAGTAAGTCTATGTTCTGGGCCAGTGGTCGTCCGTCTGTCTGCCTGGGTCCGTGGTAAACTTTACAGTTGGCATTTTCTTGGAGACTATTCAAGCTACAGTCTTCAATCTTGGCCTAAGGATACTTTGTGGCAAAACCTTTCTAAAAATACAAATTTTAGTGATCTCTCACAAAGGTCAAGGTCACAGGGGATCAGGAAATATATCCAAAATAGCTATTTTTGGACATAATTTATTTTTTCTCAAATACTATTCACAACTTCAAACCCAAACTATCAAGTGCCAGAATAGCTTGGCAGTGTACAAATTTGAAGCTTTTAGTCTCAGTATGATGATGTAACCGGGTCATCCCCGGGTTACTGTTTTGCATGTTTATTTGTTTTGGTTTTTGTTCATGTTTTCATTTTGTCACTTTGGTGACTCTCAGTATGATTTTGCTCTTTTCCCCTATATCTCTCTCTCTCTCTCCTCTCTCTCTCTCACCCCCCCCCCCTTCCCAGCTCCTCCTTCTTTCTCTTCTCTATGTCCCCCTTCCCTCTATTGTTCACCTGTCATCACTTGATAGCCTGGGGCAGTGTAGGTAACTCTTACACCAGCCCTGATTGTCACCCTTGTTTCTATTTTTACCACCAAGGGCCATTTGACCACTTTAGTATGACCAATCACTGATCAGTTCTTTAACTAACTGCCAATCATTTTGAACCTTGGCCTCTTTGTCAATGTTGTGGTCAGTGGTAGTTTTACACTGAGGCTTCATTCACCTCTGAGCTGGTCTACTGATCACTTGGGCCATGTGAACCTTCTTTTTTCTGAGCTAATTTTGAACTGCATCCTTGTAAGACTAAACATGTGAGGGACTCCTGTGCTGAATTTTACCTCTGTAAGTACACTTGTGTAGGTTTCTTTTATGCATTTCTTTGTGTTGGTTTTATCTCATGTAATGATGTATTAAACTATTATGAGCTGTGCATGGGATTGAAAGTTTTGGTAATGATGTGCTTTGCTAGTTGCTGCCTTTTCATGTTGATGGCTCTTTGTGTCCACCATGTTGGTTTATGGCTATGACTTGAGTGCACTTGGCTGAAGCCTGTAGTTTGGTGAGTATAGCTAGGTCAGATTTTATTATGTGAAATCATTGCTCTTATTCTTAGGTTATGGTTTGTATTTTGATTGGTGTGTTCCTTGTTTTGAGCATATTCTTTTGTTTGATCCCCCTCCCCCCCCCCCCCCACCCCAATGTGTGATGCTGATCACCCATGCTGGTGTGCATCTGTTGTATAGGCTTGTAACTGTTTCTGTGTCTGAGTACTGGTGTAGATGAGTCTATTAATATGTTGGTTGCTGTACTGTGGATTCCTGGAGAAGTTCTGTTTTGTCTCATGTCTGTAATTTGGCATTCGGGTTTCATGTTTGTCACTTTGTGGCGAGATGTGCTGATGTACCAGACACATGTTTTGTTTTCCCGTTAAATGTATTTTTGTGTTGGTGTTCGGTTGAGGTACACGTCCTGTGTGTAGCAAGACTGTATTCGGATCTGATGTTCATGTTACAACGTCGATGTTTGTCGTGATTTGGGCCTTGTTTTTGTCTGCACGTAGTGGTGCTTGCTTCTTTGTTTTCATCAGTTATGATTAGCGATAGGATCAATGCTGATTGCGAGACATTGGCATAACTATACAAAGAACCTCATGCAAGAAATGTTTATCTCTTGATGTCGGGTTACTGTGTGCGTTGAGATGCAGCTGTTGTGATAGCACATTGTGAGGATTTGTTTAGCCACTTTGTCTGATAGGGCATGAGGATCTTTGTCTCTTGCAGTTGGACGATGTTCACTTTTTCTTCGCAGTGAAGGGTTAATCGTAAAAGGTAGTTGCACAAATCAGGTTCTACTCTTTTACCAGCAGTTGGAATGTTTGATGGCTGTTCATCAGACATGCTTTGGTTTTCATCACACACTTACAGTACAGTTACATACATAGGTACTATTCTTTATTTTAACAGGGATAACAAGCAGCTCGATGACAACATCAGATCTTTGACAGTCAAGTGTGGTGCCCTGGAGAGGGAGATCGGTAAGACAACATTCAGTTCTCAGTCTCATGCAGATTGTGTTTGTCTGTTCAACATGTCAGCCTGCTGTGTCTCAAGTCCTGACCTGTTAACCCAATCCCTGCCATTGTATTTACATTTTTGTGTTTGAAATCTTTGCTCATTCAAGGACCAAAAGCAAAATCCATCCAAGAATGCGAATTGGTCTCAGCAAGAGGCATAGATCCTCATGAGCCCCCGCAGTCTCGGGGGCTCATGAGTATCTATACCTCTTGCAGGTAGCTGTTAACTGTTACAACGGGGTTAAAACAATAGCCAAGGCCTAAACTTTAGTGATTTCAGATTTCAGTTCACACTGGAGGTGATGGTTTCAGAACATCTATCGTTCCTAGTGATCTTTTATTCTTGTTTCCTTATGCTTCTTAATTTTAAAGGGGAAAAACATTTTGACTGAAAAAGTTGTGTTGTTTCTCTCTTTAACTCATTCTACCCCAACACCGAAATCCCCAAATTTTAAAGTCGTCCTCTGAAGACTGCGTTGCAGCGCAGGACACAGATCGACCGTGATAGTTCAAGGGTGATGCCAGAATAGCTTGGCGCCCATAGGCGCCAAGCTATTCTGGCATCACCCTTGAACTATCATGGTCGATCTTTATCTTGCTGTGGTGTGTCTGGGGTAGAATGGGTTAAATCATGAATAGGAAAATGTCAATAGCGCTCTTGTCTAGGTGATTCCTGCAGGAAAAGGGTCAAGCCCTGGTCACGGCTTGGCAGTTGTGTTTTTGAAACCTCTTTAATTCAAGTTTCGCACCCCCCCCCCCCCTCCTCCTGCCCCTCCCCCACCACCATCCACGAAGCATGTATACAAAGAGTTGACAGCAAGAGAGATCCTTATGAGCTCTTGCGAGGGCTCATGAGGATCTATGTCTCTTGCAGCTGGATGATATTCCATTTTTTTTCTCTGCAGTAATGAGTTTAATTGTATTTTATTTTTGGCAGCGAACCAGAAGGCCATCCAACAGCAGCTGGAGAATCAGGTGGCCGTGACAGAGAAAAGTCGTGGGGAGACTGTCGGAGAGCTGGAGAGAACACAGCTAATGAACCGCGACCTCATTCAAAGTCTTGGAGAATTTGAGGTCAGTGTTAGTTTTATTGTTTTGTTTGTCAAAAAAGAACAGTCAAATTTTAGTGGAAAAGAGTGTGTTTTCTCATATTTAAATTAACTGTTCCAAACACTTCTCCCCCCAAAATATATAATCCGAAACTTTTTCTCATATTTCTTTATTGGCTACCCTTGGTATTCTAGTCTGTAATAGCTGAAGAGTTGTAGTTTAAACTCACGGGTTTCGCGTGGTGCCAATCTCACTGAATCTGCATGAACAAGTTCGTATTGAAATGCTTGAGCCCCCAAAACTTCTGAATGAGACTTCCTCAACACCATATTCACACTAGTGACTACATACTGGGCAACTTTATTATAATGTGAAACCTGTGAGCAAGAGAGTTACACCATGATTTGCACATCTGCATTAATGTGATGCTAAATTGATGATGTCTATAGGCTTTCAAAGAAAAACACCCAGTTAGCAAAAGTCCTTGTGCCTGATGTCAGGCTTAGTTGTGTGTGGTTAATTAACCCATTTCATCCTGATGCTGATTTTGTAAAATCTGCTTATTTTGTTACGAAGGCTGCATTAATGATTAGGTACCACACTTGAACTATCAGTCAAATTTTTTCAAGCAATGGGTGTATCAGGATGAGAAAGGTTAACAAAGGCTGATGCTGGCCCAAGGGCATTTTGCTTACTACTGTAAGTGTAATACTAGGTATCCACTTGGAGAGCCAGAGAGCTGTCCATGTTATTCCCGATTTCACTGGCATAGGTACTGGTAAACCTGAGGCTGTCCAATAGATTCTTTGTTTAACCCATATCATACTGAGGCTAAAAGCTTCAAATTTGTACACTGCCATATGCAAGCTGTGGCACAGAGAGCGCTGATGGGCTGGGAACCTCTTGGGCCAAGAATTATCACAGCAGCCTTTAGAACCAAGAAAAAGCTCAAGCTGAACGTCATCCAGTGTTATGCGCCCACTAATGACAGTGACGAGGAAGAGAAACAAGAGTTCTACGACCGACTCCAGAGTGCCGTGGACAAATGTGCGGAGCGAGACATCACCATCGTCATGGGCGATTTTAATGCCAAAATAGGGGAGGACAACACCGGATATGAAGAGGTGATGGGGAGACAGGGACTAGGCTCGGAGATGAGTGAGAACGGGGAGAGGTTTGTAGACTTTTGTGCTCTAAACCGACTTGTGATTGGAGGCAGCATCTTCCCACACAGAAGAATACACAAAGCAACTTGGGTCTCACCTGACCATACAACAGAGAACCAAATAGACCATATCTGCATTAGCAAGAAATTTAGAAGATCCCTTCAAGATGTTCGAGTGAGGAGGGGAGCAGATGTCGCCTCAGACCACCATCTGCTTACCTTAAGAATGAAGCTCAAGCTAAATAAAAGCCGCACAGAGACAACAAGAAGACAGCGCTATAATGTAGGCCTCCTGAGAGAAACTGGAGTTAGAGAAGAGTTCAAACTGGTGCTGTCCAACCGTTTTCAAGCGCTACAGGAGCTAGTAAATGAAGAGGAGGCGGTCACCACAGAGCAGCAGTGGAAGGCAGTTAGAGAGGCGCTGAACTCAACCTGCAAAGACACTGTAGGGTTCAGGAAACACCATCACAAGGACTGGCTGTCGGCACAGACCTTGAAGAAGATAGAAGTGAGGAAGCAGAAGAAAGCAGTTGTCAACAACAGTCGCACGAGAGCAGCCAAAGGAAGGGCACAGGAGGAATACTCGGAAGCCAACCACGAGGTGAAGAGGAGTATCAAGGCAGACAAGAGGGCCTACACAGACAGCCTGGCAGCAGAGGCAGAAAAGGCAGCAGGCAGCGGCAACATGAAACAGCTCTACGACATTACCAGAAGATTGTCGGGCAAGTATGGCCATGCAGAAAGACCAGTAAAAGACAAAGAAGGCAAGCCTATTGCAGACAGAGCAGACCAACTCGACAGATGGGCCGAGTATTTTGAAGAGTTACTGAACAGACCTAGCCCACCCGACCCCCCAGACATCCAGCCGGCAGAGACCGACCTACCCATCAGCTGTGACAGACCCAGCCGGGAAGAGATCAGAAGAGCAGTGGCATTTTTGAAGAACGGCAAAGCAGCAGGGCCAGATGGCATCCCAGCGGAGTCTCTGAAAGCAGACCTAGAGACAACAGTGGAGATGCTGTACCCACTGTTTGGAAAGATCTGGGAAGAGGAGGTGATGCCGGCTGACTGGAAGGAGGGGTACCTAATCAAGCTTCCCAAGAAAGGCGACCTCAGCAAGTGTTCCAACTACAGAGGAATCACCTTGCTGTCGGTACCAGGAAAGGTCTTCAACAGGATCATCCTGGAGAGAATGAAGAGCTCCGTTGACCCCCAGCTGAGAGACCAGCAAGCAGGATTCAGGAAGAACCGATCATGTACAGACCAGATCGCCACTCTCCGCATCATCGTGGAACAGTCTCTGGAGTGGAGCTCCCCGCTGTACGTCAACTTTGTGGATTATGAGAAAGCATTTGACAGTGTGGACCGAGAGACTCTGTGGAAACTCCTACGACACTACGGTGTACCCACAAAGCTCGTCCGCCTGATCAAGAGCAGCTACGATGGCATGACATGTCGCGTGATCCACGAAGGGCAGTTCACCAGGGAGCTCCAGGTCAGAACTGGTGTCAGGCAGGGGTGTCTGCTGTCGCCGTTCCTCTTCCTACTGGCCATAGACTGGGTCATGAAGATGACCACAGAGCACAGACGAAGTGGAATACAGTGGACACTGGACACAGCTTGACGACCTCGATTTTGCAGACGACCTGGCATTACCGTCCCACACTCATCAACAAATGCAGGACAAGACCATGAGGCTTGCTGACATCTCGTCCCAAGTGGGCTTCACCATTCACAAACAGAAAACAAAGACAATGAGGCTGAACGCAACCAGGGAAGAACCAGTCTTGCTTGCTGGCACCCCGTTGGAGGAGGTGGAGTCCTTCACCTATCTCGGGAGCATCATAGACAAAAAAGGCGGCACTGATGCAGATGTCAGAGCACGAATCGGTAAAGCCAGAGCAGCCTTTTTCCAGTTGAAAAAAGTGTGGAGTTCAAGAGAGTTGTCACAACACACCAAAGTCCGGATTTTCAACTCCAATGTAAAAGCAGTTCTCCTATATGGAGCAGAGACTTGGAGATTGACAAAAGCCACAGTCAACAGAGTACAGTCCTTCGTGAACAGTTGCCTTAGAAGAATTTTGAAAATCCACTGGCCAGAGAAGATCAGCAACGTCAGACTCTGGGAGAGAACAAAGCAGATAACAGCAGAGAATGAAATCGGGCGAAGAAGATGGGGATGGATCGGTCACAGGCTGAGAAAGCCAGCTTCCAGTATCACTAGGCAGGCATTGTCATGGAACCCCCAGGGAAAGAGGAAAAGAGGTAGGCCGAGAAACTCCTGGCGTCGAGACCTCCAAGCAGACATCAAGAGACTGGGAACCACCTCTCGTCGACGGCCTATACCCGGGTAGGGGTGACAGGCATAAGTAAAGTAAGTAATATGCAAGCTACATTATAGTACTTACAGATAAAGATATAGACCAATGGCTTTAGTTCAAGGGTAGTGCCAGAATAGCTTGGCACCAAGCTATTCTGTCACTACCCTTGAACTACTTTAGTCAAACTTATTTTCACACACTGGTGTATTCCGAACGATAAGGTTAGTGGTGTGCAGTATCGCTGATGCACCATTTTATTCTTCTTACAGCAAAGTGCACACATTGCGAAGATGGATGCGGAGGCAACAGTAAAGAAACTAGAAGTGGAAGTTAAGCAGCATCACATCGCCAACAGCACCCTCAAAATGCAGATTGCTTCCCTCACCGAGTCCAACAAAGAACTGAAAGACAAGCTGAAAAGGTCGGTATTAATGCCTTCACTGCCAAGAAAAAGTGAACATTATCCAGACATAGATCCTCATGAGCCACTGCAACTGTGGGGGCTCACAAGGATCTGTGTCTCTTGCTGAAACCAATTTGTATCCAAGTTTTTTTGACTGTTTTGGCAAACAAGAATGTACGTACAGTGGCAGGGAAAGCGTTAATGTATTTTTGTCACTCTTTTCCTTCTAGTGGTCACGTTTCAGAAATCTTCGTTTATTGAGTGCTAAACAATCATGTAACACATGTCTTACTTCATGGCTCCCTGGTATTGCGATACAATGAGTCTGATCTATATTTTCATTTTGTGCAGCGCTGTTCATGAGCGCCACAAGCTGCAGGAAAAACACCGCGAGGACCTGCAGAGCATTCAGAAGGCTCTAGCGTTTGATCGGCAAATCTCGGACGCCCGAACGGCTGAGCAGGCCCTTCGTCTGGAGAGGCAGCAGACCTTGAACTGTCAGATGAAGGAGGAGACCAAGAAGTGAGCGTCTTTTTTTTCCTGAGCTAAGGGATAGTCAAAGTGTCAGTGCCTGAATGACTGTACTGGGCAGTGTCGTGGGCTAGATGTGACTGTGCATTGGCTAAAGATAGAAAGAACTTTTGGTTTTGAAAATGAACAGATAATCATGAAGCAGGGTATTAAATGTTAATTTTAGGGGAGTTTTTTTTGTTTGCTGAGATGAGTTAGGTAGCAGTAGTGACTGTGTAACCCTTTCAGCCCCAAGGTACCATTTCCCAAATTTTGGAGGTGTTGCCTAACGACTGTGTACTAATTGCAGGAGATGGCTTGACCATGGTAATTCAAGGGTAGTCAGGCTTGGCACCTGAAAGGGGAAAAGTGGCATAGTTTCAGTGGCCTTCATTGTCTGCATTTGTTACATAGTTAACATTTGCTTACAAAGTAAGTAATAATAATAATAATAATGAGTACATGTTTAGCGCCTAACTTCAGAAGTTAGTGTTCTATGTACTTAACAAAAAGCTAATTGTACAAAAATAACTAATTGCAAAACGCTATTTACAGAAAGTATAACAAAATCGAAAACAAAAATACAACACACTTCGTAAACAATCTACAGGGTTCCGATAAGCCATAATTACCAATATTTTACCGTTTGTGAACAGAGAATATCATAATTTTTTTTTAAGCTGCCAGTCCCAGGGACTGGTTTTAATTTGGCTGGTCCGGTTAGAATTCTGCTGGTGAACGCTTATGTCCCTTGTCTAGGGGAGAGCATTTCCTGGGGACCGGTTTTGATCTGAACCTGTAGATTGTTTACGAACTGGAAAAGAACCAGGAGGGGTGAAAAATGGGGGGACTGGTTTTGAAAAATCCTAGCCTGAACCCTGAATCTATACACAATCCACCTTTCAAAAATGCATATCATTCATTCAAGTAATGAGAGTTTTTAACCCCTTGCCCTGCAATTAGCAGGAGATATCCCTTTGTTGCTAGCGGTTTATTCTGACATGAATCATCGCGACATAAACAGCTACTGACAGCCAGAGGGTTGACACTGGGATTTGTCCAGATAAAATGCTGACAAAGGGTTTTAAGATTAGGCAAAATTTGGGACATGAAATTTACCTTCTTTCTCATGCAGCCATCAGTTCTGTTCCTAGTACAGTTGGCTGTATGCTCCAGCAGTTTGTACTACAGTTCAGTACCTGAACAAACTGAGAAAATCCCAACAATGAAAGAAACATTGATTAATTAGAAAAGACAACTTTTGGCAGTTGTATTGTTGGTTTGGATCATGTACTAACTGGTCATGATTTATTTCAGACTGCTGGCTGACAAAGAATGCCTACAGCACCAGAGTCGACAGGAGATTGCTCAGCTGGAGGAGGTTTACAAGGCGGCAGAAGTAGACCTTCAAAAGCAGCTCCGAGTTGCACTAAACATGGTGGACAAGCTTGAAAAACAGCTCGGAGTTGCCGAGGAAGAGAAGGAAAGGTACATTGCTGTTGATTCAAACATTATTACTTTCTTTTGGGTTACATCCTGAAGCTGAATTTTTTTTTCAGATTTGCTTATTGTCCTATGAAGGGTACATTACAGGTTAGGAGATAGATCAACCATTTTAGTTCAAGGGTTTTGCCAGAATAGCTTGGCGCCTGAGGCACGACCCTTAAACTGTCGTCAAATTTATATCAAGCAATAGTATCAGGATTACTTACTTACTTACGCCTGTCACCCCTCCCCGGGTATAGGCCGTCGACGAGAGACCTCCAGCTGTCCTGTGCGTCTCCTTCGATTTTACTCCAGGTGGTTCCCAGTCTTATGATGTCTGCTTGGAGGTCTCGACGCCAGGTGTTTCTCGGCCTGCCTCTTTTCCTCTTTCCCTGGGGGTTCCATGACAATGCCTGCCTAGTGATACTGGAAGCTGGCTTTCTCAGACTGTGACCAATCCATCCCCATCTTCTTCGCCCAATTTCATTCTCTGCTGTTATCTGCTCTGTTCTCTCCCTGAGTCTGACGTTGCTGATCTTCTCTGGCCAATGGATTTTCAAAATTCTTCTAAGGCAACTGTTTATGAAGATCTGTACTCTGTTTACTGTGGTTTTTGTCAATCTCCAAGTCTCTGCTTCATATAGGAGAACTGCTTTTACGTTGGAGTTGAAAATACGGACTTTGGTGTGTTGTGACAGTGTAGTATCAGGATGAAGAGGGTTAAATGTTAATACTGGTCAGCATCAATACTGTGCCCTCCAGTATACCGTGGTATCTGATATAATGCACACAGGTTTCTCGCTCTCACGAGGATGCCAGGTGAGCATCATCTTTTACTTTATCTAGACTATAGATGTACAGCAGTGTGCGGGTCGGCTAAGGCCGCTTGTGCCCGGGGAACTTTTGCTTAACCTTTATCATTCGGAATACACCAGTGTGTGAAATACGTTTGACTAAAATAGTTAAAGGGTGGTGCCAGAATAGCTTGGCGCTTCTAAGCACCAAGCTATTCTGGCACCGCCCTTGAAATGAAGACATTGGTCTATATCCTTATCTGTATGTACTATAATATAGCTTGCATATGGCACAAATGTACAAATTTGAAGCTTTTAGCGTCAGTATGATATGGGTTAACAAGCAGTTGTTCTCCATAAATCTGTATAAATAACACAATTGCAAGAACTGCGGTCTGATGTTATGGCTCCCGGGTACCGTGATATAATATCCAGTATCATATATCGATGGGTACCTACCACTGTACCAGCTGTACCCTACTGAGTTTTTCAAAGATTCTACAAATCCACTTTCCACTGGTCTGGTTTTTACTATAATAAATGTGCCAAATCATTTGACAGTTATTTTTCCTTCCCATAAGCATCTTTAACTTAATAATTACTCTGTGAGTCTCATTCCTGTCTAGATTTTTCCCTTTCCATGAGATGGGAAATGGAAAACATCTGCTTTAAAATATTTGTCTGTGGTGACATTACTGTTGATGCTAAAGGATTGCAGATTATCTGCCCTATACTTATTCTACTTCTTTCTTGTTTTGTGGATAATGTCCTCACTGTTTCTGGTACAGTCAAACCTGCCATGACAATCACCTGTATATGGAGGCCAACTGTCTGAGCAGGCCAAATTTTTTTTTGTTGGTCCCATTGTCTTTATTTTTCTTAATATGTCCCTTTGGTGGTTGACTTTTGATTTTAACCCTGTCACTACCAGTGGACACATGGATTGTGTTTTTGAGATCATTGCTACATCAGCATCAAAGATTTCCCACTGTCCAAGGAACACAGGGATACCAAGTGGTTTCAGCAAGAGGCATAGATCGCCATGAGCCCACTCAACTGCGGGGGCTCATTGGGATCTATACCTCTTGCAGTTGGTTAGCGTTCAGTTTTGCTCAGCAGTAAAAGGATTAATGTTTGATTGAAATCATCGCCTGTTTGCTCTGTTGGCTTGATCACATATTGAAGTGTCTGTGTCGCAGGCTGCAGGAGGGGGTGGAGTTGCTTCGCCACACGCTTCAGATCAGCGAGGAAGCGGCGCAGCGCCAGGAGTCCATGACAAAAGAATGCCAGACACGCGTCACCAGTCTGGAGAGCCAGGTTCTACAGCTGGAGGTGGAGAAGGAGTCCTTGGAAGAACAGCTGGCCAAGTGAGTCAGCAATCAGCAAGAGTCACCATCAGCAACTTACTTTACTTACGCCTGTCACCCCTCCCAGGGTTTAGGCTGTCGACGAGAGACCTCCAGCGACTCCTGTCCTGTGCTTCTCCTTTGATTTTACTCCAGGTGGTTCCCAGTCTCTTGATGTCTGCTTGGAGGTCTCGACGCCAGGTGTTCCTCGGCCTGCCTCTTTTCCTCTTTCCCTGCGGGTTCCATGACAGTGCCTGCCTAGTGATACTGGAAACTGTCTTTCTCAGACTGTGACCAATCCATCCCCATCTTCTTCGCCCAATTTCATTCTATGCTGTTATCTGCTCTGTTCTCTCCTAGAGTCTGACATTGCTGATCTTCTCTGGCCAGTGGATTTTCAAGATTCCTCTAAGGCAACTGTTAATGAAGGTCTGTATTCTGTTGACTGTGGTTTTTGTCAACCTCTCTGCTCCATATAGGAGAACTATTTTTATGTTTGAGTTGAAAATCCGGACTTTGGTGTGTTGTGACAGCTCTCTGGAACTCCACACTTTTTTCAGCTGGAGAAAGGCTGCTCTGGTTTTGCCGATTCGTGCCACCTTTTTTGTCGATGATGCTCCCAAGATAGGTGAAGGACTCCACCTCCTCTAGCGGGGTGCCAGCAAGCAAGCAAGACTGATTCTTCCCTGGTTGCGTTCAACCTCATTGTCTTTGTTTTCTGTTTGTGGATGGTGAGGCCCACCTGGAACGAGATGTCAGCAAGCCTCGTGGTCTTGTCCTGCATTTGTTGATGAGTGTGGGACAGTAACCGCCAAATCATCTGCAAATCGAGGTCATCAAGCTGTGTCTACAGTGTTCACTGTATTCCGCTTCTTCTCTGCTCTGTGGTCCTCTTCATGACCCAGTCTATGGCCAGTAGGAAGAGGAACGGAGACAGCAGACACCCCTGCCTGACGCCGGTTCTGACCTGGAGCTCCTTGGTGAACTGCCCTTCGTGGATCACGCAACATGTCATACCATCGTAGCTGCTCTTGATCAGGCAGACGAGTTTTGTGGGTACACCATAGTGTCATAGAAGTTTCCACAAGTCTCTCGGTCCACGCTGTCAAATGCTTTCTCGTAATCCACAAAGTTGACGTACAGCGGGGAGCTCCACTCCAGAGACTGCTCCATGATGATGCGGAGAGTGGCAATCTAGTCTGTACATGATCGATTTTTCCTGAATCCTGCTTGCTGGTCTCTCAGCTGGGGGTCGACAGAGCTCTTCATTCTCTCCAGGATGATCCTGTTGAAGAACTTTCCTGGTACTTACAGCAACGTGATTCCTCTGTAGTTGGAACACTTGGTGAGGTCGCCTTTCTTGGGAAGCTTGATTAGGTACCCCTCCTTCCAGTCAGTTGGCATCACCTCCTCTTCCCAGATCTTTCCAAACAGTGGGTACAGCATCTCTACTGTTGTTTCTAGGTCTGCTTTCAGAGCCTCCGCTGGGATGCCATCTGGCCCTGCTGCTTTGCCCTTCTTCAAAGATGCCACTGCTCTTCTGATCTCTTCCCGGCTGGGTCTGTCACAGCTGATAGGTAGGTCAGTCTCTGCTGGCTGGATGTCTGGGGGGTCGGGTGGGGTGGGTCTGTTCAGTAACTCTTCAAAATACTCGGCCCATCTGTCAATTTGGTCTGCTCTGTCTGCAATAGGCTTGCCTTCTTTGTCTTTCACTGGTCTTTCTGTATGGCCATACTTGCCCGAGAATCTTTTGGTAATGTCGTAGAGCTGTTTCAGGTTGCCGCTGCCTGCTGCCTTTTCTGCCTCTGCTGCTAGGCCATCTGTGTAGGCTTTCTTGTCTGTCCTGATCTTCACCTCGCGGTTGGCTTCCGAGTATTCCTCATGTGCCCTTTCTTTGGCTGCTCTTGTGCGACTGTTGTTGACAACTGCTTTCTTCTGCTTCCTCACTTCTATCTTCTTCAAGGTCTGTGCCGACAGCCGGTCCTTGTGATGGTGTTTCCTGAACCCTACAGTGTCCACTGCTGCTCTGTGGTACCGCTTCCTCTTCATTTATTAGCTCCTGTAGCGCTTGAAACTGGTTGGACAGCACCAGTTTGAACTCTTCTCTCACTTCAGTCTCTCTCAGAAGGCCTACATTATAGCGCTGTCTTCTTGTTGTCCCTGTGCTGCTTTTCTTTAACTTGTGCTTTATTCTTAAGGTAAGCAGATGATGGTCTGAGGCGACATCTGCTCCCCTCCTCACTCGAACATCTTGAAGGGATCTTCTAAATTTCTTGCTAATGCAGATATGGTCTATTTGGTTCTCTGTAGTATGGTCAGGTGAGACCCATGTTGCTTTGTGTCACCATCAGCAAGAGGCATAGAATCTCATGGGCCCCTGCAGATGCAGGGGCCCATGAAATTCTATGCCTCTTGCTGGCAGAGTTTGAGTCAACAATGCTTGGCCATTGATACAGTCAGTCACGGTCCATCTGCAAGAGGCATAGAGTCTCATGAGCACCTGCAGCCACAGGGGCAATCAGAATATATATTTCTTGGAGAGTTTAACTGAGTTCACATCTTCGAATTGACCACTTTATTATGAGTGCAATTAGAAGAACAGCTCGGCCATCGAGTCACACCTAGTCTGATCCATCCGCAGGTGGCATAGGTTCTCATGGGTTCATTACAAGGGCCTATGAGAATCTATGCCTCTTATTAGCCAAGTTTTTCTCCATTTTTCTGGCTGAGGGTGTATATGTATTGGAAATGTAATTTCTGGTGCCAGTGGCCAAACAGAATTGATTGTGAAAAGTAAGCTTTATGCTTGCTCATATTGTATTTTAAAAGTTCAAGACACATTAAGAAATTGTTATGAACATCGATTCAGAAAACAGGCGATGGTTGCACTTTGTGTAGAGTGTGTGACTACAGCCAAGCACAGGTCATAATTTGAGATATCGCAAGCATAAAATAAATTAACCCGTTCATTGCAATCTTTGTTAATTCAATACCAAAAGCCTTAGCTGTCCCAGGAACATGGATTCAAAGTGGTGTCATTAAGAGGCATAGATCCTCATGAGCCCCCACAACTGCGGGGGCTCATGAGGATCTACGCCTTTTGCAGTGGGGTGGTGGTCAAATTTTATCAGCATAGAACCGATTTAATGATGTATGTGTTTGTGTTTATTTTTTAATGTGAAGTTTGTGTTCTTTTCAGGGTGCATGATGCCAACGCCCAGCTGCAGGACGATGCCCTTGAAGAGCGAAGGGACTTAGAGAGGATCATCGGAGAGATGTCAGAGAAAATCCAGCAACTGGATGATGTGCAGATGAAATCACAGGACACTGATGAGTATGGAACTTTTTTGTTTTGTTTCCTTCGTCATCCTAACCCCTTCACTGCCAAGAAAACAACGAACACAATCCAACTGCAAGAGATATAGATCCTCATGAGCTTCTGTGTCTGCAGGGGCTCATGAGGATCTGTGCCTCTTGCTGAGACAAATTTGTATCCATGTTTCTTGGACTGCATTAGTTTTTAATTGTTGAATGACCTAAAATTTCAGAAATAAAAATGTACGTACATTTTAGCATACTGTGAAAAAGTAAGCATTATTATTTAGTTCCCTTGGAAACATTACAGGACTTCGCACAATTGGGGATTTAGAACTAACGGTTTGGTCAAGATACAGCTTTCGACGTCTAAGTGTAGCAAACATGTTTGCAGTTGGTTTCGTTTTGTTTGTTTTTTCAGCTGGAAGACAAAATACGAGGAACTGGTACAAAGAGTGGGACCCTTCATGGAACAGCTGGACGCCTTTGCAAAAGAGCGCGATCTCCTTCTAGGTTAGTCTATTTTTGTTGTTGACGGTGTAAAGCAAACTTTTATTAGAAGTTATTTACGTACTCATTAGTGACCCAATTGTCTTTTGAATTCTAGTCCTGAAGACTGATTCAACTTTTTCAAAATCATAGAAAGCTGAATTTCTTTTTTTTTTTTTTTTTTTTTTTTCGCGCCTTCATCCACCTTTTCATCTGCAAGAGGCATAGATTCTCATGCAGGGCCGAATCCTTACAAGTGTGGGGGAGTGTCCACAATTGTTTTGGGAGAAATTAACCACCTGAAGCAGAGTTTTTGTGTGTGGTTGTGCAATCATCAACAAAATGTGCTTGTCAAGGACAATAGCATTTTTTTTTTTGATGGGGGGGGGGGGGGGGGGGGGGTCATGAGTCCTATAGCTGCAGGGGCTCATAATTTATGGCTCTTACTAGCACAGATTAGCCACAACTACATCTTCATAGTTAACTGTACAGCTGATGGAGTACTTAAAAGTTACATGTGTTCTGACATTAGTGGCAAATGTGAAGTACTGTTACTAATTGTCCGTTTACAGTGTCAGCCTATGGAGCTTTTTCCCAGTCATTTCAGTTTTTCAGACTATATGACAACTTGTTCTTCAAGGGTAAGGTCCAGAAGGTGTACCGGAGAGCAGCCAGCTGTGGACTTGTGTGCCCGGGTGTTTGTGGGTGAATAGGTTGGGGAATATATACGAAGTCGAAGCAGAGGTCGCGTTGACGTACTTTTATTTGTCGTTAAAACAAACAGAACAGCACCTAGGACAAATACAACAAAACATATTATCAGAAATGGTACCAGAAAGTTGCATCATACAAATACTGTATTCACTAAATGAACCAACTTATTAATTTGAGTCATAACTTAAGGCTGAAACGTCATGTTGGCACTAAATTATAATTAAAGCCAAAAGATCAATATAAGGCGTCACATAATCATCAAAGATACACATGATCAACCATACCACACATCATGATATTAAATGGCAACGAAGCATGAAATCAGCATGCAAATCAGGGCATTTAAGGCATCATGACCATAGAGTAAGCAAATCATACAAACACTACCAGTAACCGAACATGTAGTGAAATGGGAAACGACTACAACACAACCTATAGCAGGTGCAACCATTTATCTCTATAAATATATAGTCTTTCCTAAGCATATAAAGTAACATAAACACAACATTCCTTTTGGTCGCTTCTATAACAGTTACACCGCAAACACAATCATACGCATCCAGCGACACATAACAACAAACTAGGTAGCCTGTACTCGCATCACTTTCAATCTAACCCACTTTGTACTTCTGGCTCCACAGTCGTACACAGACTCTCACTCATCCATAAAATGGGTACACTAGGGACAGGGACACTTGTGCGCGCACAGTCATCCTACCTACTAGCATTCACACCACGTTCATACTCAGACCTAGCTATATACACAACACATCACATACATTCCTTGGGCACAATCAAGTGGGAAGAGATGTCACATACTTAAATCAATAGTCGCTCTCATTCAGTGTGTGTAGCACAGAACAAAGGAGGAGATAGGCAGAAAAACTTAAGTGTAGGTTGTGGCTTACTTGCATGTGCAAAAGTAGTTACCTAAGTCTATGCAAAAAGCAACAATAATAGACCTAATGCAAACAGGCATCAACATGCAAAGCAAAGCAACCTCAATAAACAAATCAAAAGAATACGTCAAACAATATATTATAAACAAACAGAAAGTTCAAGGCAGGGAGAGTGAAAGGAAAGAAAAGAATAATGTGTCGTACACAACTAGTGGCCACAGGAAATACTGTGTGTTGTTCCTGTGATTCCGGACCCAATGGCACCAGGCCATAGAATGCAGTATAACAGACCAACTTAGATGTCGCACAACCTAGCATGCTATAAGCTCAGCTCATGTGTCGGTCTGCGATTCCGGACCCAACGACACCAGGCCGCAGGATGCAAAATCACAGACAAACACTACACTGGAGTTACTAAGTGACGCATAATGGCCAAACACTGTGTCAATCTGCAATCCCGGACCAAATGACACTAGGCCATATAATGCAGAATCCCAGACCGACACAACATGTGAAAGAGAGAGAGCGAGAGAGAGAGAGAGAGAGAGAGAGAGAGAAAGAAATCTGCATCTTAAAACATGAACAATTAGTGTGACATCAAGAGTGTGGATCCGGACCTTAAGAACTTTTACTAAAACAGGCTGCCGGTGCCTTTAACCCCTAGTCACATAATATACATATAAGGGGCGCCATGTGCGCATACGTCAAACTCACTAATAATTACTATGCGCTAAGCCGTAGAGAAAAGGATCATTTCATAGGAGTGTGCAACCGACTACCCAGAAAATCAGCGAGTGTTGCCACTTGTTGTAACAGATCAAAGTAAAAGCCTTCACCAGTTAGTTGAATGTATTTAACGTTATAATCAAACACTGCCGATCATACACTAAATTTGGAAAGGTAGAAATCTATCGCATTACTCTGCTCGACCCAATGTAAACAAGCAGACGACAAATAGCGGGTCAAGGTCAGACCAAGATGGCTGTCTATTTTAGCACTCGTGACGTCACACGTATTGCCTGAGTGGAATTCACGCGGAACTAAGCACGACAAGGTGAGAAAGGATAGATGCGGCAAGAAAGCCCAATACTCCTTTTGCACATTTCGGCAGTCGCGCATGCGCAGATGGTATTTTCTCACATTCAGCGGAAATAGGGGGGAACGTTTCGAAAACAGACGCAGATTGTAACTGAGCCAGCGAAAAAAATGGGAAAAAGTGACTTTTGTTGCGTGTATAAATGTTCAAGACAACGCGATAGAGAAAAAGGAAAGGGAGGAGTCAGCTCTTTTTATCAGATTCCTCTAGGAAAGTCAAAAAAGGCGGCGCAGAGACGAAAGTTGTGGCTGAATGCACTACGACGCGAAAACTTCGAACCAACGAAGAACAGTAAGGTTTGCGATCGTCATTTTGTGTCAGGCATGGCAATAAATGACCCTTGTTCGACGGATTACGTGCCTACACTTCATCTTGGGTATGGAAATAATATAACCGCCAGAAGAACAGCAACAAGCACCAAAAGAGCCTGCTACTGGTCCGATGAAAAACTTTCAAGTTGGACAGATTCACATCAAAAAGCTCAAATGGCAGGTGTGGTGCCCCCCTTCGCTGCTGCATATGTTGTAGTCGATGACACGGATTGTCATCCGGAGTACACTCAACAAATGTCTTGTAAGTAATAATATGTTATTACAAAAAGGTCTAATTTTTAAAATAAGCAATTTAAGTGTTAAATCATTCACTCAACCACTTGTTTACATTCTCAATCTCAGTAGTGGAGTAACTACTGCATGAGTAGCAATTAGGCATATTTTTAAGTTCAATATTGTCACAGAAAACAAAAATCAAATAAACATTAGGTTACTGTTTAATACATATTTCTTAGCATATTATTACTGAATGCACAGCAAATTTAATATGAACTATTAAGTTACATGTGCAAATGTGTCAAACAAACAGTGGATACGAGCCTCTAATAAATTTTTTTTCATGTAAAAAGAAAAGTCATTTAACTATGCATTTTGGTAATGTAATTTACTTAACTCTCATCATCATGTTGTTCTGTATTTTACAGCGAAATGGTACTATCTGAATAATCTATATTAAATGATTTTTTTTTTTTTAACAGCAATCCTGGATCTTCCACAATCAGCAAAAGAAACTTCATGGCTACGGGGACCTGATCATGATTACTGCACACCTTCAGCTGCAGCTCCAGTTCATCTTCAGGAAGAGCCAGTCAGTGCTTCAACAGTGCAAGACTATGATAGGTCTGTAGTACTAGTAGATAACCTGAGGATGGAGGTGATGGAGCTGAAACAGTGTCTTGACAGTGCGCACAGGCAACTCGGAGATAAAAATATCCTAATCCACCAGCAAGAAGAACAAATACTTGATCTACAAGAACAGGTTTCCCAGCTGGAAGACAAACTAAAAACAGTTTCTTTTGAGCCAGATACCTTTCTCACTGCAGATGAAACTGTACAATTTTATACTGGAATAAAGAACAAGAACATTTTTGATGCCCTCTTCAAACACCTAGAACCTAAAGCTGCAAGAATGCATTACTGGCGAGGAGATAATGTAGACTACATGCAGACAAAATCAAGAACAGGAAAGAAGAGGGGACTGACATTGAAACATGAGTTCACTGCAGTAATGATTAGGCTGAAGCTAGGACTTTTTGTTAATGACCTCTCTGCAAGATTAGGTATCAGTTCTGCTCACTTCTCCAGAATGTTTACTTCCTGGATTCGCTTTCTGCGACTAGAACTGCAGGGTTTGTGCCGTTTTCCCTCCAGATTTGAAGTGCGGCATTTCATGCCCCCTGAAAGTCAGAAATATTCTAACCTGAGATGCATGATCGACTGCACAGAGTTCTTCACTGAGACACCAAGTTCCCTGATTTCCCAACGACAGACCTGGTCTTCCTATAAGCAGCACAATACAGCTAAGGTTTGTCAGAGACTTACAGCTAATAAATAACTTTAAACTTTTCCCACTAGTTTTCCTACATGTATTTCATTATATAAAAAAAATAATATAAAAGACACAAATAGGATTTTGCTATTTACATTTCAATGTAGTTTATTTTCTTGAAAAAATTCAGTTCAATTTCCCTTTTTTTTTGGTACGGGGGTGGTTAAGGTGTGTGTGTGGGAAGGGGGGGGGGGGGGGGAGGTAACATATATGTTGCACATTATTATTTCACTTTTCACTTCAATAAATTATTTTGCATGATAATGATCATGTAATTATATATATTTTTATAATTGCAGGTACTCATTGCCTGTACGCCTGATGGAGTTTTGTGCTACATTTCCAAGGTGTACGGTGGTGCAGTATCAGATAAGCACATCACCACCACTAGTGGATTCCTTGATTTTCTTCATCCCGGTGACATCGTGCTGGCTGACAAGGGATTTGATGTTAAGACAGAAGTGGAGATGAAAGGAGCTACTCTGAATCTGCCACCTTTTCTGAATCCAGGACAAAAGCAGTTCAGCGCAGAAGAGGTACTATTTTAAAGATGCCATGTTCTTGAATCACTCCACAACATAAATTTAAAAATAAAATAAAATATAATTAATCACACAGGCATGCACTCACAGAAACACAACATTAAGATTCAGATTGTTTTGCAGTTTTATTTTTTACTCTCTGTGATGGAAGCAGTCCTTGCATTAATAAGACAATAAACCAGAACAAATGCAAACACAGAACCAACTGCCAAGTACTGACAGTTTATTGTTAAATGCAATTAACCTTTTGAGATCAACTATTCAGTGAGTCTTTAATTGTGTTATCTTGTTATGTTTTGATACAGGTGGTGCAAACTAGACAGATTGCTGAAGTGAGGATCCATGTGGAGCGACTAATTGGTCGAATAAAATGCTTCCACATCTTAGATGGTACCATCCCTCTCACGCTGCATCCACTGTTGGAGGACATTGTGCACACTTGTGCATATCTGACACAATTCCAGACACCTATCATTGCCTCAAAAACAACATGATGTAAACGGACAGTATAGTACATAATTTTAATTGGATGTTGAAGAAACTTATGAAAATGCACATAAAATCTGAACAATTTCTGAACATATTTTAAATTATTTTTAAAGTAACAATTTCTTGTGCTTTATGTTCACAAACTGAGTTTGATGTGTTTACAGTATACCAGACATTTGTATCTCACTGAACCTTCAAAATGTAAATAAATTCAGTATTAGTGATTTTTGTATTAGTTCACAACTTCACTAAGATGATACTTGATAGCAGTTAACATGAGTGTGAAGTTATATACACCATCCTAAAAACCCTTCATTGAACAACTTGAAATAAGCATTGCATTACAATACCTCTTTGATGCGCAGTATACATAGAAAATTGCTCACTGCTAAATACCAATTTCATGGAAAGCCCTAGTGACCATTTGGCAGAGGCGTCCAATACCACCGAGCTGACCCAACAGACCGATCATACAAATGCGGAGCTTTGGGGAAAGTTTTCATGAAAAAATGTAGATGGCTGGTCTAGTGAAGAAGAGAGCTCTCATTAGTAGTAAGAACAGATAAATGAAGAAAAAGAACAAATGAGAATGACAGGAATAGTGGGAATTTAAAGCACTAAATTTCCACAAAGTGGGGATAGTATTTATACAGAAACCCCCCGGCATCCTCACAGGGGGGTGCCAAATGGTCACTAGTGCATCCCATGAAATTGTTATTTAGCAATGTAGCCATTTTCTATGTATGCATTTTGTAATTATTTTGTAATGTTTATATTCTATTATTTGTTTTTGTAGTGGGGGTGGGGTTTCGATAAATTAGGCTGCACCTCAATGTTCCCTGCATAGGATGTCTTTATTGTAAAGTGACCATGGAGTGCCTTCAGTGTTACCGGGGGTTGTTTCTGCAGATCTTTTATTTTTGGTGCGATGAAAACATCCATCAAAATTAAACATACCTTTTGTAGCATTAGAAATATGATAGTTATAATTGTGGATTTTGTTGTGTTGACTTGGTTTATTTAATAGTTTATTTACCTATCGATTTCTTGGGTAGTTTCCCAGTATCGTGGATGACTATATATATATATAATGCGGATGGGGCGTGAGGTCCTTTTTCCCACAATCTGAGGTCCTGATTCGGTTCTTCACAGTCTGCTGCACTCTTATAAACAATGACTAAACAAATAAGGTGATGCTGTAAAGTTATTACTTTTTGATTTGTTCCTTGTTGACACTTGATTTTTTGTAAATGTCCATAAGCTGTTCGAGTGCCTTCAGTGTTACCGTTGGGGTTGTCTCTGCAGATCTTTTGTATGCGGATGGGGGGGGGGGGGGGGGGGGGTGAAGTCCTTTTTTTTTGTGGTCCTGATTCGGCTCTTCGCAGTCCGCTGGACCCTTATAAGCAATGATTAAACAAACAAACAAGTAAATGTCGAAAAGAATTTTTTTATATTTGTGGTGGACATACATTAGGTTTCAGCCTAAATCTATCTTACCTAACAAATAATAATAATGGATGCTATATACGCGCTTTTCCCCAAATCGGGCTCAAAATCTATAAGCAACATACACGCTCACATGCTTCATCCATTCTCACATTCAAACAACACTCATATATCCCTCAAACATGTGGTGTAAAGGCATTGAGATCAGATTGACTGCATCCAGTACCATTATTCAAGGGAGAGAGGAAACCGGAGTACTCGGAGAAAACCCTCGGGGACCTGAAAAGTCTCGTACCTAAGTCACATAAGTTCGACCCTTATGGGAATCGAACCGGCGACTAACCCACTTCGCCACCAGGTCACCCCATATACAATCTATTTTACTGGAAATCAAACATTTGTTTTAGCGTGAGCATGTCCATTAATAAAAACAAAACATTTAAATAAAATATATATTTTTAAAGTTTACATTTAATTTCAAAATTAGTAATAAATAAATGTAATAATCCATATAATCCCATTGTGATTGCTTATTGCAGCCTGGTTGCTTATTGCAGGGTTTGGACATTGTGTGGTTAGGGCTTTGTTTGTTTAATCATTGCTTATATGGGTCCAGCGGACTGCGAAGAGCCGAATCAGGACCACCAAAAAAATAACAAAAAAAAAAACGACCTCACTCCCCATCCGCATACAAAAGATCTGCAGAGACAACCCCAACGGTAACACTGAAGGCACTCTACCAGCCGGTCACTTTGCAATAAAGGCATCCCACGCAGGGGATGCTGAGGCGCATTCTAATTTATTAAACCCCCGGTTACAAAAACAAAATAGAATATAAACATCATTAAAAAATAGTCACAAAATGCATACATAGAAAATGACTACATAGCTAAAAAACATCAATTCATGGAAAGCACTAGTGACCATTTGGCAGAGGTGTCCAATACCACCAAACTGACCCAACAGACCCAATATACAAATGAGTTTTGGGGAGAGTTTTCAAAGAAAAAAGGTAGCTGACTGGTCTAGTGAATAAGAGAGATAGTAGAATGAAAGAATAGATTAGAAAAGAGACAGAAGAAATGAGAATGATAGGAACAGTGGGAATTTAAAGCACTAAATTTCCACAAAGTGGGGATACTATTTATACAGAAAACCCCCGGAATCACCACGGGGGGACTTTATTTTGTAAAGTGTACCTACAATGAACTTGTGGTCAGAGCACTTGAACACCCCCAGTAGTTGTAAGTATTTCTCAACATAGTAACTATTCAGAAAAAGTGTAAATGAATAATATAAACTTTACAAATATGAATTTTCAAGCATAAATCAAAATAACCAGACAATATTAACACAGCACTTTCAGAATATACTCTGATTTCTTTGTGCAACCACCACCCCCCCCCCCCCCCCCCCCCCATTTAATTTTTTTTTTTGCCTTTACTCAATTTGGGAGACAAATTGGTAAATCATACTATCTAGACTAAATTAGCCCCCCACCCCCCACAAAAACAAAAAAAAAAAACAACAACAAACAACTAGTACTACAAAAATTTCCAATAAAAATGTACATGTATCCCAAATGCAGTTCTCTTTAAGATCTGCACCCCTACATTTTCATTAATAATAAAATCACAAACTGCGTAACTATATGAACAAAAGAAAAGCAACCATTAACAATGGGCACACAAATTTACCTACACACATTCAACAGTTTCTCAGGTCAACTGGGTCTAGGTTGTATTTTACTCTGGGGTAAACAACTTCTGGCAAGAAACAATTATCAAAAAAATCTTCTGCCTTTTGGAGCATGTCTTGAATGAAAATGTCATCCTTCTGAATAGTCTCAATGTGCATGGCATGCTTTGTGCACAAAACAAAGTCACATTCCTCAACCTTGTACACAAACAGTTGACACTGGATTTGGCTGTAATACTGATGAGTCTTCTTCAGACTAACCCCACTTTTGCTTGACTTGTCTGCACTCAAGCAAGACTGCTTTTGCAGTACTGCAGACATGTCACTTTCTTCCCAACTGTTTCCTGGGTTCTTTATTTCCACCAGACGAACCCTCCCAGACTTTTCAACAGCCAACCGGTCAGTGGATGCTCCGATGAATCCCTTCTCAGTAGAGATGCGCAGACCAGACTCAGACAGAACAAGTTCTACTCCCTCCAGTTCACGTGACAGTTTGTATCTCTGGGCTGCTGCTGCTTCTCTTTCTAGTCCATTCTTCATGTCCCTACTTTGAAATCTAGCGTTTGAGTACAGTTTGGAAGCCAAAAACACTTTCGGATTTGTGGATTTCCGCATGTTTGCAACTTTATGCACAACTGATGCAGTTAGTCTGAACTTTCTGTAGTGAAACCATTTTGCCGACATGGATTGACCACGTGTCTCTATTTCAATGGAGTTTGCTTGAGCTTCCGTTACATTTAAAGATAATTTAAATGCGACACATGCTTCTCTAATAGTGCTGAGTGAGATGGGGCTTGGTCCAAGTTGGTTTTCGTCAGCTCCAGTTGGTTGTGGGTCAGCATCTGGTACTGGACACAGCGGAACAACATACCTGTGAAAGACAGAATGGCTATACATTAGTACTCCTAACTCTTAAGTGTTTTAATTGTACTATGAATTTATTGTTATTATTATTGTTAATGTTATTATTTAATATTAAAAGTGCATACTACATAAATATTTACTTTTATGTTCACAACTGTGTCTGAAAAAGTGTAACTATAAAATATAGCAAAAGCTTGCCAAAGTTGTTAACAAACAATATATTTTAAATCTTAAAATATGTGTATATATGACTAAGTGCCAAAAGGTGGGACACAGAAGGGGTACTGATATGATTTCTAATAAAATCATGTATATTTACATCTGAAAACTGAATTATTGTTTTATCTGTGTGAAAGAGTGAATGTGTGGATACTATAAATACTTTCAAGCAGTAATTTTGAGCAATATTGTCGCGGGATTCATTCCTTTGTTGACGAACAGCAAGGATCGAAATGTATGTTGTAAGACTTTTTCTTCTTTGACGTATGACACTGTTTTGACGAACGACACTAATATCTGAAGCTTTTTGTGTAAAATTATGTAAACAAGCATTGGTTGTTTGTTTTCATTAGATCTTTTGGGTAGAATGCATTTAGGAAAATCGATTTACCACAACTTGGAAATACGTAGTTACGTTAGAGTGACAAAATGACGGTGTTACTTTAGTACAACAGAGGCGGCATGTGTAGAAATGTTGACGTATGACCCGACTCTGTTGTTGTAAATTTGACGCTCGACATTATAGATGGCTGTTGCAGTATCTCTGATCTGTGCTAGTGAAAATTTCTTGCAAGAAGAGAATGTTGCAAGTTTAGCTCAGCTTGCCAAAATGCTCGTACTTTGATTTGATTCCTTTTTTTTTTGCCAGGACCTTTTACAGCATGTTTATGGTCCAGTCAGTGTCAAACGTCAACATTACAACATCAGCAGGAAATGCACTATTTTCTAAATATTAATGAATCTCTGTTTGCAAATACCAATACACCTGGTCTTGTTTTGTTTGTATGGATGTGGTACAATGTTATTTTAAGAATAAAAAGTTAAAATAGACTTGCAGACAAATTGTAAACAATTTAGTCGGTGTCGTGTGTCAAACCTTACAACACTGAATATGCAATAAAGTATTTTAGAATGTGAACATCACAACAAAATATGATTATAATGTAGATGCAGGCCAGTCTTTAAAGGAAAAAAATGTTTTGTTGCCAACATCCCTTGAATTGTCTACTTGATCAACTATTTGTGTTGTAATGTTTGACACGCGACATGACAGGCATTTTACCATTTAAACTACAATATCTCACAAACCAAACCTTCAATTATCTTTTCCTATTGCAGAATCTTGCTTGGTATTGAAAGATATCTGATGGTAAAAAAGACAACTCTCTGAGACAAACTTGAATTATTTACCCCTTTGTCCCAAATCAGGAGACCACCTTTTGGCACTTAGTCATATTTCAATTACTTGTTTTAGTACAAACCTGCAAAACGGAAGCGTGGGATCAATTTCTTTTAGTGCCTGTGCCAACTGACTTGTTTTTCCAGGGTTGACATTCTGATCATCAGGGTGCCGAGGATCAAAGTTGATGTAGTTCATGGTCCTTCTTGGTGTTTTTACTTGTCCCATCTCATGCCTGCAAACCAATTTAAGTTAATTAGCACTTTTTGCAGAGTTTTGTCACTGTTTAAGGGGTACAAAAGTGTGTGAGGAGATTATTTAGCCATTTCAAACAGATATATTATTTATATCATCAGATTCACATAGATCTTCAATAACTAAACATTAAAACCATAACATGAACACAAACATCATATCTTCATTTATCAACTTGTCCGCATGACTACAGACTTGATTCGGCTCATTGTCGTCTGCGTGACTCTTCAAACACTGATTTATTTTAATGATTAACTAACCTGTCTGACTAAAATTTTAACCTGCACTACAATAGGTGTTCATTTACAAATATGAACACAATTATATAAAAAAAATATATAAAAAGAATTGTAACCTCACATACACATAGATTTCAACCCCCCCCCCCCCCCCCTTCAACCCTCTTCTGTGGGGATGCTGGGGTTATCTCTCTTCTTCACTAGATCAGTCATCTCCTTTTTTCTTGCAAAACTCCTCATTTGTATGTTTTATCAGCTAGAGCTTGCTATGATTTTATTATTTAGCAATTTAGACATTTTTTTAGGTGTGCATTTTGTTAATATTTTGTAATGATGTTTACATTTTTATTTTGTAAACGGGGGTTTGATAAATTAAGAGTATTAAGGACAACGTCCCATGGGTGGGATGCTTTTATTGTAAGGCGACTGGCTGGTGGAATGCATTCAATGTTAGTTGTTACCATTGGGATTGTTTTTTGGCAATCCTTTATGAGGATGGGGAGTGAGTCCTCTTTCACACAAGCTGTAATCATGATATGATAGTATTAGTAATGTCGACTGAATCCAATAAACAAAAACAACATACACTTAGATGACAAACTACATAACCACTGGACCAGTATCACCACTGAACCAATATGTACTGTTATTACTCTTGTTTGACAGCATAATGTATTATTTTAATTACCAGAGATTTCAACACCTTATATATTAATTAACAGATAACTTACTTCACAATGTTTATTTCATCCCATGATGCTGGAGCTGTCCGTTTCCCCCCTGGTTCTTTCCAACAACAAGGCTGATCAGTGCATGTCGGAGCATCAGGAATGACGTCAAGCCCTCTGGCCTTGAAATCTTCAAGGGCAAACAACACTGCTGCAATATGGTTACATCCACCACCTTTTCTGAAACATGAATACAGTGGATTCAATGAACGCTTTATTTCACACACAAACATTATAAATTGTACTTCACTGTTTATCTGAGTACTGAAAGAATAAACATTTTTCATGTGATAAAGTGTACACCAATTATCTCTTTTACATATTGGATTTTTTTTTACCTTTCCATGCGGTCTAGTTGAAAATGGTCAATTCAATTTGAACAATAAAGTCCGTTCAATAATTTCAACTATTGTAACCTCTTTCCTTGGTGCATACACAATGTATTTGATTTCAAACTGAAAACTATTATCTTACAATACTCTGCAAATTGTCCTTATCAATTAAAAAATATTTGCCTTTTTAAAACTTTCCCTACTGTCTGCACTGCCTGTAGCTCTTGATATTGGATGTGTGTTGCTAAATGGTCTTAGCTTTATTTAGGCCCCATGTGTTAGGTTTATTTAACGTATTTGACCGGCTGGCGACATACATTCAATGTTCTGTTTAGGTTTTTTTTCACAAGCAGTGCAGGCACGTCCTGAGAAAGCCTTGTTGCTGTCGGGACGTAACGCAATGTACAATCAATCAATCAATTAAAAAAAAAAAAAACCTTTAAAATACACGTATTTTACTTACCCAGCAGGGCAGTCACAACAAGCCCGACGTACTTCTCCTGTGTACTTGTCTACAGCTAAATTGTTTGTGTATAACTGTTGCTTCATTGATGCTCGCACGACGGCTTTTACTATCATTGTTGGAGTTTCCACACTGTCGTCCTCTGTGCCACAAATCCCGATTACACGTACGTGTCCGTCTTTGAAAAATGAAATCGATCTCGCCGACTTTAGAGCTTTTACTTCATCCACTGTTTTCTTCACTGATGACGCTCCTCTTGACAATTGTAGTAATATCTGGTCTTCACAAATAACTGGGAATTCCACCAAAGACTTAGTCCATTTTCCGTCGATTACTTTCGCAAACCACTCCATTTTCTCTTCCCCCCTGCTTCCGGAATTTTCAAGAACGATAACTTTTGGTACAGTTTGCTGTCCAATCACAAGCATCCTTTCATTCGCAGATAGGAATGCGCAAAAGGAGTATTAAACATGAAATAAAATGCATCAAGCACACAATACAAATAACGTATCAAATTATATGAAATCTCAAAACAAACATTCGATGGCAAATCAAACCAAACAAATGAATCAAGCAAAACAACAAGCACTGAAAGCATCTTCGATCAGTACAACAATCAAGCTTGCATAAAAATAGCTGTCATGTTGTTTTGCCCTGGTTATAGTCTGAGCTACTGATCTAAATCCTTCCTTCAGAGACGCAGAGTGTTACAAACAAACTTGGCACAGTGCCAACGAAGCGAAATGAAAGTGTGCGTCATACTGCAACGAACTGATCACTCAGTCCTGCCATAAATTCAGTGGATAATCTGGCACTGAAAATATGTTACCCTACAGCAAAGGAGGCTAGCACTTAGACATCAGGCGAAATGGGAACAAGGGTTTCCAAAACAGTCGCGAAGCAACTTGTTGCGATCGTATCGAAAGAAAGGCCGCTAATGGCTGACTGTCCGACACAGGGCAAAACCGACAATCTAGCTCGTAACTCTTCATCATCATCATCATCATCAGTCCCTTGCCCGAACTGGGCGTTGGGGGGACTGAAAGGCAGCAGCAACAGACAGTGCTCTCCACTGAGTTCTATTTTGGGCGGTGGCAAGCAAGTCTGACATCTCGAGTTCGGTCCATTCTTTTATGTTTGCGACCCAACTCTTTCTCTGACGACCTCGCCGACGACTTCCTTCGAGAGTGCCTTGGAGGATAGTCTTGGACGAGGTGTTGTGTCGGGTCACGTGGCCAAACCAAGCAAGCTTGCGCCGTTTCACGGTTGCCAGAAGGGGTTCATGTGGGCCCACCAGGGAAGTGACGATGCTCCGTACATATTCGTTGGTCTTGTGCTCGCGGTACGAGATGCGGAGCAACTTCCTCAGGCACTTGTTCTCAAAGGCCTGGATTTTCTTTTCTGAGTCTGCAAGCAGTGTCCAAGTCTCACAGCCGTAGAGTAGAATAGACACTATGAGGGACTTGTAAAGCCTGTACTTGATGGTGAAGCTGATGGAGTTACTTCGCCATATCCTGTCCAGCCTGGCCATTGCGGATGTTGCTGTACCTATCCTGATACGGATCTCTGCTATGCAACTACCGTCTTTGGACAGGGTGGCTCCCAAGTACTTGAAGCTATTGACCTCTTCTAGCTTTTGGCCATTCATGTGAATGTTGCTGCTGCTGTCGCTTGTGGTGTTGATCATCACTTTGCTTTTATCCGTACTGATCTCCATGCCATAAGACCCTGCGCTACTTGAAAGTTTGTCTGTCAGGTTTTGGAGCTCACTATTGCTGCCTGCCATGAGGTCAATGTCGTCTGCGAATCGAAGATTGCACAGGGATCTGCCACCAATAGAGATTGAAGTATGGTGGTCGTGGAGGGTTTCCTGCATGATCTTCTCCAGGAATATGTTGAAAAGGACAGGAGAGAGCAGGCATCCTTGACGGACACCGATCGTCGTCCTGAAGAACTCGCCTGACTGATTGTTAAGTAGAACCGCGCTGCAGGCGTTCTTGTAAAGCGCTTCTATCATTTGGATCAGTCCCTCCTCTATGTTGAACGATCTCATGACTTGCCAGAGTCCGTCGTGCCAGACGCGATCAAATGCTTTCCTGAAATCAATGAAGTTGTGGTAGAGTTCGCGCTGATGCTGCAGATGTTTCTCGATCAGGACGCGGCAGTTGAAAATCTGCTCTACAGTGCTTCTTCCAACTCTGAAGCCAGCCTGTTCTTCTGCCAGCAGTTCCTCGGCGAAAGTTTTGAGGCGGTTGAGAATGATTCTAAGCATTACTTTGCTAGGGTGACTTATCAGACTGATAGTTCTGTAGTTCTGGCACTGTTTCAGGTTTCCTTTCTTGGGGAGCGGGATCACTAGAGACTGTGTCCATTCTACTGGCCATTTCTTTTGCTCCCAGATCTTTTGACAGAGTGTAGTGAGGACCTTCGTTGTTACTTCTCCTCCATGTTTCAACAGTTCAGCAGGTACGTTGTCTACACCTGGAGACTTTCCTCCCTTCAGGCCGCGTACGGCTGCTTCCACCTCTTCAGCTAACACTGGCAGGTCTTCAGCCTTCCTGGCCCCAGCCTGGTTGTTTTGGAGGATGCTGGTGTCTGGCTCAGCCTTGTAGTTATACAAGTCTCGGCAGTACTCAGTCCATCTGTTTAGTACAGCAGTGTTTTCCGTAAGGAGTTGGCCGCTGCTGTCTTCGATGACTGTGGCTGTTCGCTGTTGAGTCTTGGTGAGGGTCCTTAGCGTTTCATAAGCCTTCTTGCTGTTGCCATTTGCCATGCCCTCTTCCACGCTACAACACTGGTCTTCAATCCAATCTTCTTTGGCTTCTTCATAAGTCCAATAAACAGCTGGTGGATAAAATAACATCATTCATCAACGCACAATGTAACAAGAACATGACTTACGGATATCCCAGTGGAGATGCGGTTGAAGATAAGCTCAGTGATGGCTCAGAGCGGTGGTAGCTATACTGTCAGTGGGGCAACTCTTAGGACAAAGACTTCCCGCTCTGGCACTGACCGGTTTAAATACTCTGCGAGCGAACCGAACCGCAAAGAGAGCAACTCGGCACGGACAAAGAAACGGTCCCAGACAGACCGAAAAATGGGTGAATCTGTGCTTCCGAGGTACTACAAAAAGAGCCATAACTCAATAATTACTTATCACAAAGGCTTCGGGTTTGGCGTAAAAGACAGGAAATGTAAATAGCTACAACCTACCAAAAACTATATTCAGGAGGGAAGTCCTAGGAATTTATTATTAAATTTTAAAGTGGGCTAAGAGGGCTCATTGAAATTTGTAAAAGTAAGTAAATCGCTAATTGAACTATGGTGATCCTAAAATCACTAAACACCGAGCATATGAGTAGAAGGGGAGTTGCACGAGGAAACTGATGTGAGTTACGGATTCTCGACCGGTAAAGCCGTTAAAAAGTTATAGAGGCTAGAACACGGACTCACTAACACAACTTTTAGAGTACTACAAAATGACTAGCTGACTGACTTCGTTGCTGGGTTGCGGCCCCTGGCTAAGCGTGGGTAGCACAAAGGCTTAGAGACTTTGGTGGCCAGAGGGTAAAGGTATAAAAAAAACACATCATAGCGTCTCAGCTGGAGGGACCGCATCAGCCGGTTACACAGCACTATCCTGTCGGGCTGACAGCATTTATATAGGCATTTATACAGTGTTACCTCCTTGTGTGAGCAGCTACTGGTTATGTTCACTTTACCGGTGGCTGCATGCACAAAAGATTTAGTGGGAGCATCAGATTTTTACATTTGTTTCCTCAAAATACATTACCGATGGAATTACTTATATGGAAGATACACTTAGCTTACCAATTTCAGCCTAAGAATCTGTTGTGTATACCCACACAACCAGGGAGGCGACTCTAGGGAGTCATTACCAAGAAACCCTGAGTAGCCTCCCTTCCCTCCCTATCCGGTCACGTATATAGTGGTGCCACGCCAGCTGCGTAGTGCTAGGGTGTTTCGTACCCTTGCTCAGCCTTTGGATACCTGGTTGGATACTTGGATTCCTTGGGGTGTTGTGCTTCACCTTGGACTACCTGTGGTTCCCTTGGACTACCGGTGGTTCCCTTGGACTACAGCTGTGGTTCACTTGGTTGGTGTCTCTCCTCCCTTGCCATCCGTCACTCGGACATGGCCAGGTAAGGTCTCTGGGCGTACCTCTGTCAGCCAGGTTCTCCTGACCAGCCCTGGTATGTCCTCGGTTAGCGGCTGGTTCGTACACAGCCGGACTTCACGGCGGCACCGGCCGTGAGTTTGTGCTCACGCGGCCCATAGTTCGTACGGGCCGCGTGCTGTTGCCTCTCATGTGTTCCGCTCTCTCTGTTGCAGTGCACAGTTGCGTTCTTGTCGTCGGTTTGAACAGAGGTATGCTCGCATCGACGCTCTCGCTCTCCGTCAGCCTCTGTGTCTCGTTCTTCGTGCCACGGCTCCAGGTCCCCATGGGGGTTGCGAGTCTACCCCTCGGCACCGCGCAGCTTCCAGGTCCCTCGCCGCTCACAGCCAGACGTCGCAAGACCAGCGGGTCCCAGCCTGTCTGCAGCACAGGTCGGCTTCCCGAGACCAATCGCGCCCAGCCTGTCTACAGCACAGAGCAGATGCCTGCGAGCGACCGGACCCCGACTCAGTCTACAGCACAGGTCGGCTTTCCGAGACCAGCGGCACCCGGCCTGTCTACAGCACATAGCGGATGCCAGCAACCAGCGAGACCCAGACTGTCTTCAGCACTGGTCGGTTTCCTGAGACCAATCGCGCCTGGCCTGTCTAAAGCACAGAGCGGATGCCAGTGATCATCGGGACCCCGACTGTCTACAGCACAGGTTGGTTTCCTGAGACCAACGGCAACCGGCCTGTCTACAGCACAGTGCAGATGCCTGCGAGCCACGGGACCCAGCCTGTTTACAGCACAGGTCAGCTTCCTGAGACCAGCGGCACCCGGGCTGTCTATAGCACAGTGCTGGATGCCAGTGACCAGCAGGACCCAGACTGTCTTCACCACAGGTCGGTTTCCCGAGACCAATCGCACCCGGCCTGTCTACAGCACAGAGCAGATGCCAGCGATCAACGTGAACTGGACTGTCTAAAGCACAGGTCGGCTTCCTGAGACCAACGGCAACCTACCTGTCTACAGTGCAGAGCAGGTGCCAGCAAGAGACGGGACCCAGCGTGTCTACAGCGCAGAGTGGATTCCCGAGACCAGCGGCACTCGGCCTGTCTATGGCACAGATCGGATGCAGAGGGCGGATTCCCGTGACTAGCGGCACTCGGCCTGTCTATAGCACAGATCGGATGCAGAGGGCGGATTCCCGTGACTAGCGGCACTCGGCCTGTCTATAGCACAGATCCGATACCGGAGACCAGCCTGTCTCCAGCACAGGGCAGATTCCTGCGACCTGCCGCGCCCTGCCTGTCTACAGCACAGTTCGGATGCCAATGGCCAGCGGGGCCAAGCCTGTCTGCGGCACAGGTCGGTATTTATCCGCCCCTTCCTTGCCCATCCCCCCCCCCCCCCCCCCCCCCCGGCACGATGCTGAAGGAGGCCCGGGTGTCGCGCCTTCACCCGTACCCGGGGTGGCTCCTCTTACACGCCTGGAGGTTGTGCGGCAAGCCCTCACCGCCAAAGGTTTCTCGCATGCAGCGGTGGCGGCTGTCATGGAAGCCCGCGGATCTTCCACCCGCCGGGTGTGCAAGGTGAAGTGGCGAGTCTTCCGGGGATGGTGCGGGTCGAGGCGCCTCTCCCCCACGGCGCTGATATCCCCCGGCCAGCCGAGTTTTTCCTGTGGCTTTTCAAGAGCAGACCCTGGTCCCTTTCACTATCCAGGGATTCCCCTCCATGTTGGTAGACGCGTACCCCCTTTTGGGCCGCATGGACCCTGTGGCGTGCCCGGACCTTTTAGACTTGATGCGTCACTTCGAGCTCTGTCGACCAGTCCCGCACTCGCTTGTCCCTCACTGGGACCTCCCCTGGGTCCTTACCTAACTGAATTTGAGCAGGTGCGAGCCTCGGCCCTTGGCCAGCTTGGCGGACGTAACCAGGAAGACCTGCTTCCTGCTGGCGCTTACTACAGCGTCCGGAGTCGGTGAGCTGCATGCGCTCTCGGGGGACCCGGCCTGTCTACAGCACAGGTCGGATGGTTCCGTGCCTCTCCTCACAAACCCCGCCTTCTTGCCGAAGAATTGGCTCCCCTTGGCTGGGGCTCCAGTAAATATCCTGCACCCTCTCAGGGGACCTGACCGGACTCAGGACTCCCACCGTCAGGACCCGGTCCAGGCGCTGCGAATCTACCTGCACAGGACACAGCCTATCTCGCGTGGCCACTATCTCTCGGCAGGGACGATATCTCTGCGCAGACAGACTCCTCGTGGCTGCGCTGGGTCATCCGCTCTGCGTACGAGGAGCTCTCCCCAGTGGGGTCTAAGAGGTTACATATACGAGGTCCGTGCGGTCTCCACCAGCATCACGTTTGATCGGAACGATGGCATGCGAGACATGGTGGCGGTTGGCGTGCTAATTCCACCTTGCCTGCTTCTACCTCAGGGACCTCGCAGGACACCCTGGCCCTGGTGGGGGACAGCTCTGCGGCGCAACACTCCCTCCCACTTAGCTGAAATTGTCGTGAGGTTGCCTCTTGCGGGCTGCGCTAGTTTGCGCTGGCAGGTTTTGGGTTCGGCGCCCACCCCCTTTTTGCAATTTTTCCATATAGTAATGCCATCGGTAATGTATTTTGAGGAAACAAATGTATTTTTCAATAAAATGTATTTTTTCGAAAAATACTTACCGATGGCATTACTCAAATGGCCCTCCTGCCTACCCCCACCCCACCCGGGTCTGCCCTGGGGGACTTGGGTGGGGTTGGGTATTTTTTAGTTCCCAGGGTCACCCTGGTCAGCCCCACAGGGTGGATTTTTTTTCTCTATTCTGGGGCATGTGTTTCTGTCTACCCTTTGTCCATTCACCTGTATTTGCCTTTTTAAAACTCTCCCTACTGTCTGCACTGCCTGTAGCTCTTGATATTGGATGTGTGTTGCTAAATGGTCTTAGCTTTATTTAGGCCCCATGTGTTAGGTTTATTTAATGTATTTGACCGGCTGGCGACATACATTCAATGTTCTGTTTATTTTTTTTTTTTCACAAGCAGTGCAGGCACGTCCTGAGAAAGCCTTGTTGCTGTCGGGACGTTAAGCAATGTACAATCAATCAATCCTGCCTACCCCGCTTGCCGCCAGAGCGCTATAGCGTTCGATTGGCGTGGCATCACAATACACGTGACCGGATGGGGAGGGAAGGGAGGCTACTCAGGGTTTCTTGGTAACGATTCCCTATAGAGTTGCCTCCCTGGTTGTGTGGGTATACACAACAGATTCTTAGGCAGAAATTGGTAAGCTAAGTGTATCTTCCATTTAGTAATGCGATCGGTAAGTATTTTTAGAAAAAAAAACATATTAGAGAAAAATACATTTTTTCCTCACAGGCCGCAATCAGATGGCTGAGGCAGAGATGGCCAAGATGATGGAGAAATATGCCAAGCTGCTGGGTCACCAGAATCATAAACAGAAAATCCAGTACATCACCAAGATGAAAGATGAATTCATGAAATGTAGAAAGGTGAGTAATGTGTAAATTGAGTTTACTCCTGCTCCGCTATAGCGGAACATCTTGCTTAGTGGCTGGCACAAGACTAAGCTCACTTGTCCAACTGGCCTGCTTCCTGTGTGGGCTGGTGAGAATCATTGACAGGTTTGCCTGATTTATAACTGTAGTGTGCCTGTATTATGAGATTCTTCAGACTTACTGTTCAAATGAGCCCCCTATTAGTCTACATTATTATCGTTTATAAATCTCCATATTAAATTAATATTTGATTACTGGCCTACTTCCTGTGTGGGCTGGTGAGAATCTTAGACAGGTTTGCCTAATTTATAACTGCAATGTGTCTGCATTATGAGATTCTTCAGACTTATTGTTCAAATAAGCCCCTTATTAGTCTACATTATTATCATTTATAAATCTCCAAATTAAATTTATATTTGAATGTCAGGCTGTTTTTGTTTCACAGGAGAAGGAAGACCTGAAGGAGAAAGTGAACAAACAAAACACAACTATCCAACGACTGGAGAAGAAGGTCAACGCACTGGAAGGCAAGAAGACCTTCGACTCCGCGCAGGCCTTTAAAGTTGCTCGCAAATCAGAGGCTCCTAGATTCCCACTCAAAGAAGGTAAGGGATAGAAAACTGTTTCGCCAACACTACAAATGTCTGCAAGGCTTAGATCCTCTTGGGCGCCCGCAGCTTGCAGGGGCTCGTGAGGGTCCATGACCGCCCCATTTATATCTGTTTTAAAATTCACAGTTGCATTAATTTAACCCTTTTCTTTCTGTTGCAAGAAATAAATTTGACTGTGATAGTTCAAGGGTGTTGCCAGAATAGCTTGAGGTGCCAAGCTGTTCTGGCACCACCCTTGAACTAAAATGGTTGATCTATCCCCCAATCCGGGGCTGACAATAAGCAAATTTTTAAACTACTCAGCCTCAGGATGTAATGGGCTAAAGGTAACTTTTGTACAATGTGTAATGCAAAACATGTACAAATGTGTAAAATTGCTTTTACAATAACTTTTCATGCTCATTTTCAGACCACTTTTTTCAAATAAGACACTGTCAAACTCAAAGCCATGCATAATTTCACCCATCAATTTTTGAAAATTTCTCCATCTGCCCCCAACACATGTTATTTGCTGTTATTTGACAAAAGCTAGTATGTCCATTTTTTTTAGAAAAGTGACATTTGCATTGTTATGTACTTTTCTCCAAAAATGGATGTACTGGCATTCAGCAGATGTCGGAGCCCCTGTCAGCTTCTCTACACCTCAGTTCTTTTGCACTATTTCAATGAAAGACAGTGCCAGCTGTGGAAGATGTATTGGCCATGATAGTTCAAGGGTAGTGCCAGATTAACCCTTTTAGCCCTGGGATCCTGCAGCGGATGGATTGATCATGAAAATGCAAGGGTAGTGCCAGATGAGCTTGGCACTACCCTTGAATTATCATGATTAGTCCATCTCCTACAACTAATACATAGTTGTTAGGCAACACCTCCACAATTTGAGAAATGTGACCTTGGGGCTAAACCTGGCATCACACTGGGAAGGTGCCACACTCGTTTAGCATGACGGACCCTCAATAAATTCAGACCTGCCTACCGTTACGGATTTTTCCGTATTTTTACGGATTTTAGACCTAGAATACAAAAATACACAAAGGTCTTAAAAAATACGAATTTTGGCACTTTTTTTTTTTTTTTTTTTTTTTGGGTAATAAGACGTTCGTTTTGGGTTTTAAGACGATTCATGTTTCACGTGGCGCCATACTGCGCGCCATACTTAAGTAAGAAACAATTGAAACTTTTCACCGTCAGAGATTACTACATTAAGTTCAACCATGTCTGCAACGGGTGCCAAGAAAAGGAAGAAAATAAGAGCCCATGAAACTGACGATGAAATGGATGAAGCGTCAACGTCGGTTTCAAAGGAAAAGAAGCCTAAACGACAGCAGACATTCTTGTCTTCATACACGGATGTGTGGCAATTTCTTGTGCAGTCTAAGAAGGGGCCGACGTTCGTCCACTGCTTGGCGTGTGTCAGATTTTAGTTGTGATCACGGTGGACGTAGTGATTGTGAGAGGCATGTTGCCGGCCAAAATCACAAAACAGCCGAACGTCAGTGGAAGAATCTTCCAAAGACACAAAACATTACAGCTTTCTAAATTCAAAAAGCAGATCAGCTCAGAGGATAGCAAAAAAGAATTCACTCGGCAAGTCACAGATGCTGAAGTATGCACGGTGCAGTTTATTGCTGAATGCAACCTACCAATTGCTACAGCAGACAGAATGACAGCCATGTTTCAGACAATGTTCCCTGATTCTAATCTAAGATCGCCAAAGGTCAGCCATTTAACTTTTTGTTAAAAATAGATGTGTTATCGGTACCTTAATAATCAAATGTTATATGTTTAGAACAGTGAAAATATTAAATTTGTTATTTAAAATTACACAAACTGTTGGTTCTTAGTTTATTTTAATATGGCCAAGGTAGACAATTTACTAAGCAGAACGTTCAGTAAGTTATTAACATTGTAAGAATAGTGAACCAATCATTGCTGCTTTTCTGAATGACTTGGTGTAGCCTACACAATTGAATTATTTAAACTTCTAAATTTCAAATAATAAAATAAAAAGTTTTTTTAAAAAATCAAGTGATTACATTACTTCTTCTTCATCTTCACTAAGTTACATGTGACTAAGTGCCAAAAGGTGCTCTCACAAAGAGGACAACTGGGTTGAAAATCAAAGTGTGACATAAAGTACCAGAAAATGTATTAAGTGATGTACACTGTATTGGCAATGTGTTTGTAAAAGAAAAAGATAATATCTCAAATGGTTTTTGAGAAAATGGCTGTTAAGATTTGTAAGTCTGGATATGTCGGACATCAGGTATTGCGACATAGTGCCTTTAAATTAGTGGGATAAAAAAACACAAATCAGTTTCTAAACAGTTAAAATAATAAGTAGTGGTCACAATTGACCTATCCAAACAATTACTGCTTTTTGGCTTAGAATGTTCTAATCCCCGAACATGATTTGTGTTGCAATACCTGACATCCGACCATATTCAATTTTTAAAACATTTTTAAAACATCCTACAACCAAGAAAAACACACTTTGTCATGTTATATACCACTCACAGGAATACATGCACACATTAGAGCACAATGGGAGTCTTATCTTTGCTGCCCAAATATATTTATTGGCAGTCAGGGCCAGAATTTGTAACTTATGTCGAACATCAGGATTGCAGCAGATATCCCCAGAATAGTTATCAGAAGCCACAAACACAAAGCCTTTCCCCCAGTTTCAAGCTACAATATTTAACAAACAAAACAGATATGAAAAACAAACTGCATACAGCTTTCTGATGTAATATACATGATGAAACATGACGTGCTAAACAGTCTGCGCCCAAAAAAATAAAACAAATATTCAAATAAGTTTTATCTGTGTACAGGCTGATGCACTATTTTAACTCTGACCCTCAGATTTAGAAGGTCCTAATGGCTATGCAACTGGTTGTCCAACATGGCTCATTTTAACAGTGCCTTTGCCCCCAAAAGTTCTACAATCCATATGTGTTGAACATCAGGATTGCAGCAACAAATGTTGGCACAAGCCTGACGTCCGATACATTTTTTATCTTTGCATTATTATGTTATGAAATTCACCTGTTTCTTGATCTCATTATCTTACGTTTGCGTCACAACAACTGCACGTCTCCATAAACGACAAAAATACATCGGTGACCCGTGTTCATTCAAATAACTCATTTACCAACTTGCATCGATTGGAGGTCAGATTTGCGACACGTGTTCTCGATCGAACGTCAGGTTGCTACAGCCATAAAATTTGTTATCACAAGAAATCATCTTCATTCTCCAACCTACTGCCTAAAATCGGTGCTGGAGTCTCAGGCGATTCAAACTCTTGAAAATGGTCCCTTACAATAAACATTTGGCTCTTTATTTTGTCTATGATTACACTCGAACGTCAGAAGTGATCGAACGTCAGATTTATGAAAACAGTTGCGACAAAATGTCACGAGTTGTAGCTCTCCATTGACAAACCGGACATTCAAAACAACCACGCTGGAATGTGGCCCATAATGCATCTATCATAACCGGACGATCGTAGACCAAAAAACCCAAAACAACTTTGTTAAACTTGTCAAATAGTTGAACGTCAGATCTTGCGACAAAAACTGGCCGCTCACAATTTTTTTGCCAGCTTAGAAAACTGTGACGGAAAAGTAAATTTAAAGCATATAAAATATTCAACGAAAGCGAAACAACGCAATGACGCCATTTCCGGTTTGGGTCAGCGTGCCTTTCACTAGCACAAGTTTGCGGAAATTAAGATGTTGCTGTTGCGACAAATCTGACGTCCGACAGTGGCTACTTTCAAGAGCAATAAACAAAAGCATGGCTTGCCTTCAAATCTGGGAAATACACGGATTATAAGATCAATCTTCCCTGAACATATGGGCATGGTTGGCACCAGGTTTGTTATTGTTGCTTTTACACGCGAGATCAAAACAGACCGACGGCATGTCATTGTCTGCTTTCCCGGGCCGATTTTTATTGGTGAATTCTGGCGTTTTACAGTATACTCACAAAACGGCTTTACCTTAGGTGCAGAAATTATTGCCAGTATATCTTCAATCATTGCACTTGTTAAAGTCAACACGTGTCTTTTTAAACAGATTTTAGTTTCACGCAAAAGAGATCACTCACTTTTTGCTCACCTTTTGGCACTTAGGCATGTACACTTGTCAAATTTCTACTTACGTCGATTCGCCGAGAGTGAAAATATGAATTTTGGTCCCAGAATACCACATTTTGCCAGTCAGAATACTAAAACTGAAAATCTGAGGTAGGCAGGTCAATCCATCTATCTTTATTTTGTATTTTAGACTCCTGTTTATGATTGATATGCATTGATTTAAATTCTGTTTTGTCTTTCTATAAGTAAAATTAAACGCTAATGTTTATTTTTTTTCAGCCAACAAGTAATGCAGACCTGTATACGGAAGATTTGACAGGAACATTTAGTGTGAATCTTAACTCTTAAACTCCCAGAAAGAAATGACTTCCATTCTATAGAATGTAAGTCATTTAGTTCTGGGAGTTAGAGCGGGAATGTGAATCATTGTCTGAACGTTGATTGATGGACAGTACATGTATAACTTCAGCTTCAGGTTGACACACATCATGTATATATACTGCAAGTGTGAATGACAAACATGTAAATTTGAACTTTGGATATATTTTTGGTGAACTTGTGTAATGATTTTGTTTGAAGACATTTATGCATCATCATTGGTGTTGCTACCGAATACTTACTACTTCTTGAATCATCACTCAGGGGTCACGATTACTGCCTTGTTTTCTCTTGTGTGTGTGTAACTCGTGCATTTTTGGTAGGCCTCTTGCATATATTCACCCTAGAAATCCTATGTTATGGTGTGCTCATGTAACCGTTTGTTGGAGTGTCATGCAATTTTTCCATGTTGTGTGCATTTTAACGACATTGCGCATACATGGATGCAAAACTGACAATACCAGTGCGACCTCGGATCACCATATTAACCCCTAGTCGCATTCCAACTTTTCAGAAGTGTCACCTCACAACTACATGTATGTATCACTTGCTGCAGGAGATGGATCAACCATGGTAAGTCAAGGGTGGTGCCAGATTGGCTTGGTACCCTTGAATTAGTCGTTCCATCTGCTGTCATGCGTCAGAGCCAAGTAGGTTAAACAAATTCATGGTTAGGTGTATTCATTGTCATAATCATCTTTGAAGATTTGTGTGCTGGTCCTTGGACCTAGCAGCACATTTGAACAAATATTTTTTAATTGTCATTCAACATTTCATTTATGGCTCATGTGCGAAGCAAAAGTGAGTCTATGTTTTGAGACAGTGGTCATCCGTCCATCATCTGCCGTCCGTCTGCCGGCATCCGTGGTAAACTTTAACTTTGGCATTTTCTCGGAGACTATTCAAGCCACATTCTTCAAACTTGGCCCAAGGATACTTTGTGGTAAGGCCTGTCTAAACATACAAATTTGAGTGACCTCTCACAAAGGTCAAGGTCACAGAGGTTCAGGAAATAGGTTAAAAAAATAGCTATATTTTGACAATTTATTTTTTGTCAAATACTATTCACAACTTCAAACCCAAACTTGGAACAAAGATACCTGATGGTAAGACCTTTCTATACGTACTAATTTGGTTGATCTCTCGGAAAGGTCATGGGTCACAAGAGCTCAGGAAATGGGTGAAAAATAGCGATATTTTGACAAGAGATGTTTTTTCTCAAATACTATTCACAATTTCAAACCCAAACTTGGTACAGAGATACCTGATTTTAAAACCTATCAATGCATACTAATTTCAGGGGTCAAAATCTTCCGCTTTTTCGAGGATATCTGCGTTTATTTAAAAACATCCGCTTAAAAAAAGGCAATTCCGCGTGGAAAAAAAAAATATTCTGAAACGGTCGTGGTTCATAAACGGCGCTGGTCCACACATTGTCAGATTCGTTTATCGTTAACTTTCAGTAAGCTTTGTTTTACCAAGATGGCGTCTGGCGACGCAGCACACATCGTTGCTCCTGGCGAAACTTTTAAAGAAACAGGAGTGAGAAACAAATGGAGATGGGAGTGGTGCAAAAAAGTGGTAAAAGTTAAATTGGTAAAAGTTAAGTCCAACCCTGACATGTTTGAATGGATAGGAGAACACATTGGGAAGTTAAGCTCAGCTGGAATCGCTCGATGTGAGCTTTGCCCCGCCGACATTGTGTACAGTCCGCATGGGTGGATCTGGACCTCAAATTTCGTAAAATGCTATAACAAGGTGTCTTTTTGGGGGTGTTTGGAACACCCCCCCCCCCCCCACCTCCTGTTTGATATCTTGGCCAATGGTTAAATTACCCCCCCTCACCCAGCCTCCGGAACCAAGGTCTTGCGTCAACCCCCCCTCCCCCGCTGTATGATTATTTGGCCCCGGAATCAAGGTCCCGCGTCTACTCCCCCCCTCCCCTGTTCGATTTTTGGGCCCCTGGTAGCAAGGTCTAGCGTTGTGGAGGCCTTGTGTATCAGGTTGAAGGTCCCAAAGAAAAAGTTGGAACCCCCCCACGTACCCCGCCTCCCCGGACCTAACTGATCCGCCCCCGAGTCCGGACATTTCTACTTTCAGCTTTTTATTTCCCAGCACCTGTTTTGACCCCTGTAATTTGGATGACCCCTCAGAAAGGTCAAGGGTCACAAGGGCTCAGGAAATAGGTCCGAAATGGCCATATTTTGACAAAAAATGTTTTTTTTCTCTCAATACTACTTGCAACTTTAAACCCAAACTTGCTACAGAGATACCTGATGGGAAGACCTTTTTTGGCACACTAATTTGGTTGATCCCTCAGAAAAGTCAAGGGTCACCAGAGCTCAGGAAATAGGTCTAAAATAGCCATATTTGGACAAAAGATGTTTTTCACAAATACTATTCACAACTCAAAACCCAAATTTGGTACAGACATACCTGATGGTAAGACCTATCTATGCATACTAATTTGGATGACCCCTTGGTGAGGTTAAGGGTCACAAGAGGCTGGCAAATGTGTGTAAAATGCTGATTTTTGATAAAATTGTAGGTATTCCCAAATTTTTGCAAATTTTTCAATCATTCTAAGACCCTTGATGATAAGACCTTTGCATACTAATTTAGTCAACTCATCACAAAGGTCAAGGGTCACGGGGGGGAGGTAACATGTCATTTTCAGAAAACATGGATTTTGCAGAAGCCAGCCCATATCACAAAGGTCACACATATGTAAATGGGTCATACACGTGAGTCATAATGGCTTTGCCATTCTTGTTTTAAATGTGAAAGGAACAAATTTTTCACTCGATAATTTTTAATGTACATGTAGTTTGCAGTTTTTAACTCGTGCCTGAGGTACAAAATACCCACAATTTGGACCTTTTTTTCTTCTGAGGACTGCATTACAGTTCAGGAGACAGATCGACCATGATAGTTGAAGGGTGGTGGCAGAATAGCTTGGCCCTACAGGCGCCATGCTATTCTGCCACCACCCTTGAACTATCATGGTCAACCCATATCTTGCTGTGATGTGTCGCAGGTTGAATGAGTTAATGACTGGAACTTGGTTTTAATTTTGCTTTGTGAATATATGTAAACTATTCTGTACGTTTTTACATGTGTGCAAAAAGTTCTGTTACTTTTTTTTTTAAAGTTAGTAAGCATGTCTTGCACATGAATGAATTACAATGGTTGCCTACTTTAATCAGCTTCTCATGCTTATTTTACCTCACTGGTCATCCCCCTCGATCTGCTACATAGCATCTGCACATTGAGTTATATATATGAGAAATGCGCCATACAAATACTATGTATTATTATTATTAATATTATGTCAGTGGATGCAACCATTGTTGTCTTGACTGTGACTAATGGAGTTCCTACACTGGTTACCTCCCTTGATCTGCTGTGCACATGCGTGGTAGATCGATGGGAGGCAGCCAGTGTTTTTTAGGCTGTGAATGAATGGGGTTTCCCCCTAAGAGTTGCTCCGTATATGTGATTTCAGTGTTTTATGTCTAATTTTTATGTGACCCTGAACCCGATTTGCTCAGCCTTTAAAGCTGCATGTGAAAAAAAATCATGTGCGTTAGGTTTTGTGCAAACATTTCTGAACTATAATATATTCTGTTTGGTCTGTCTGTATTTTGGTCCCACAGGCACCCCCTCCCCCTGCTTCAGATGATTGATGCTATGTATGCATTTTAAAATTTATTATTTTGGTATCAGATACTACCTGGTTTTGTATGAAAACAAATCTGTAAGGAAAAAAGTTTTTTTTTTTTTTTGTACTGTGTATCCTGTGACAAATCTTGATTCAAGGGCTGAACATCATTCCCTCATCCATCCTTATCCCTTGTGTATAGTGTATCCATCATGCTGTTCATCCGTCGGGGAAAAAATGAAGACCCCACCTGCAAGAGGGATAGACCCTCATGAGCCCCCGTATATGCTGGGGCTTATGAGGATCTATACCTCTTGCCGATACGACTTTGTGTCCATGTTGTTTGGGCGACTGGGGCTGTTTAGCCTTAGATTTTAGAAAGACAATCTGTAACCATTTGGCAGTGAAGGGTTGATTGATCGGAATAATTTCATCACTCATATCATGGATGTCAGCCAAACTGGAGTTTGTACAATCAGAAGTAACACCAATACACTGATTCAGCTGGTCGTACTTTGTATGTACAGTGACAGTCTCGCACCCAGACCCTTTTATTGGCAATAGCCATAGATTCAGGGACTCGTTAGAATCTATGCCTTTTGTTGATTAAAGGCAGGCTCAAGGTTTTGATCAAGGTGTTTTTGTCTACCGTATTTTCAAGACTGTAGACTTTGAGATGGGGCTGGTCGGCGCCTTTCAGTAGCATGCTGATATGAAGAGGGCGGGCCTCACATTCTGGCAAAGAAGTAACGAGATAAGTCATGTCTAGTTACTCCAAACTCGCTGCTGAAAGTACTTTTGGCGGGAAGCGCCGCGTGTGTATGTATGTAGATACGAGTATCCGGTGTTTGTGTACGTACAAAGAAGTAACGAGATAAGTCATGTCTAGTTACTCTAAACTCGCTGCTGAAAGTACTTTTGGCGGGAAGCGCCGTGTGTGTATGTATGTAGATACGAGTATCCGGTGTTTGTGTTTTTTCTCGGGAGGGGAAGGGGAGAAGGGGGCAGGGAGGGGAAGTGTCGGTGGGAAGTGTGGGAAGGAAGGAAGGGGGAATAGTTAGTGTAATAGTAATAAAGATTGAGTGTGCGTGTAAAGTAAATGTGTTGTGTTGCTTGTGCTGAGCTGTAACCTGTCTTGAGGCAAGACGCTAGGGTTCTTTATCTATCTCTTTCTTCTCTTCTACTCCTAACCTTCATTCTCGTCTATCTCTCTTTAGTCGGGACATTTGGGGGTTCTACCTCTATTCTATCTTCCATTCTCGTCTGTCCCTCCCTAGTCGAACCAAAACAACGAAAGTTCTCAACACTACATACACCTTCACTCTCACCCCCCACCGTCTCCTGGGACTTGGGGTAGACTTTTATTCCAGGTCACCGGTCGCCCACAGGGGTTTTCCTCATCGGCAGTGTCTACCCTTGCCACCATTTGCCTTAACACTCCCTACGTCGCACGCCAGCCTGAATGGGTGTGCAAGCTAGCTATTAGCCCAGTGTTATTAACGATTGACCGCTGCACTACATCAATGTTCGAGTTTTTTTCACAGCATGCAGCACGTCCGAGAAGCCTGTTGCGCGTAGCAGTACAATCAATGACATCTGCACTCCACAACAAGCAATGCAACATTCACTAACAGTTAAAACACATATACAGACAAACATACGCCAACATACTCCATTTAACATCCATCGCGTTCTACCCTCCTTTTCCCCCCACGATACACCTAGCACATAGTACAAAACACCTATAACAACCATAACATGACAAAACATCCGCACGCGGGATTTTTACGCACTCGCCTCCTCTGCGACCCGTCACAACCGCCGACACCCGTAGGCACAATAACCCCAGTCTCCGGCTTCCAACGACCACAGGACTGGACCGGCGCTGTGTCACTGACTACCAACAGTCAGCTGGGCAAGACAACCTGGTCTAACGAGTACAGCTGCGAACTAAACTATTATTCCCTTGCTACCGACAAGGTGAACACACTACCGTATCCACTAGCGCGCCCCGCACGTGCAAAACAAGGAACACTAACCCGTCTCTACCAGCATGAAAACAACTCACTATTCCTACACTGACCGGTGCTTCGGTAACTTTCGACTACCACTGTCAAAACAGTCACTAACCGTGACAGGTTCCTTGGGGTGTGTCTTCAGTTTTTGGGGAGAGGTATGATGGTAGAGGATTTCCAGATTTGGGGGATGAAACAGGTGTCGATAGAGAACTGGGAAAGGTGCTGAAGGACGCCACCCATCTGATCTGCACAACAAGGTAATGTTCTTCCGCAGTGATACCATTTGGGCCTGGGCTTTTGTTACATTGATACTCTTGAAACGTTTAGTCACACACTCTGTATCAATAACAACTGGATCACCAGGCAGCAACATGATACTTCTCAGATCAGCAATGTTGGTACTAAAATCATATCTCAAAACCATAGGGGCCGATGATAGTGGCTTTGACTAATGCAAATCCGCGTGCGCGCCACCGCCTACTAAGCTCGTCAGAATACAAGGGTGGAAACGGACCGCACGCTCGAAATTCTAGCTGTGGCCGGAAGTATCCCTGACCTCTTTCTCTACATCTAGAGTTGAACGTTAAACCCTTTAGTAGAGTGCCGTGAAAGAGGCCTCTATGTACTGCAGTGCATCCATTGTTTCTGCCGTGTTTACTCTAAAGTCGAAGCGAATTACTTGAAAAGATATTGACCACTGAGCAGTTTTTAAACCAGACTCCATTAAAGCAGACCTTTTAGGGCTGGGGGACTGCTGCGTGCAGGTCACAAGTTCATGTCAGTCGACAGTAAGATGCACTCTTGTTTTAATTTCATTGGGTATGCTACTTTACATACACCAATGAAAAATGAGCATGGGGCGTATTTCCGGCCACATCTAACCTACAACTCGACGTCTGCTATGAATGATGCTCGCCGACTGTGCAAAAAGCCTTGATACTAAACTATCAGTTTTGATCGGAGGACAATGTTAATATAGATTCTACCGAGTCTGTTCAGTTGGAGGTTTTAGGCGGCCCATGATTGCTTTGAGGGTTGAAAACTGTTCTGGAATCACAGTGCTTCGTCGATTTGTGTGCCTGTTGTTTCCTCCCTTGTATTCTGACTTGTGAGCTTAGTATGTGGTGGCGCGCATGCGATTGCACAACGGATTTGCATTAGTAGTCAAAGTTACTATCATCGGGCCCCTATGCTCCAAACGTATGAAAAAGATATTTATCTCATTATCTCATCAGCGATCGCTTGACTGATCAGCCAAATTCCCAAGTTTGACCTTTGACCCACATGGATCAGAAACTACATTTACAGCTACTCACAAACCAGATAGGTGAGGCTAGCGCTGGCAGAATTGTACACAAACCAAGGGGAATCACTCAGCGCTGGACAGACAAACAGTTAGATCCCCTGTCCCCGCCTATTGATTGAATGCAAGACGAAGCGATCACGTGATACGCAACTGGGTTCGTCTGTTGCAGACGCCATTTTGTGCAACAGATGTGGCCTCGTTAAAGAGTAGTGATCGTGAACATGGACGGTTTTTACAAGATAAAGACGTCAAAGAACTACATAACTAGAATTAATCGCTGCATTTTGGGAGAGATCGGAGGTCACCTTGAATTTAATGTCGGCGAAACTGAGGCGATCTCCGTGACTGACTCCAACAGAACAAGTGATTTGGGGAAAATACATACTGAGTACACAGTTATGCAAGGAATCCGTCCTCCGACGCTAAATCATTGCACCTGTCCAAAGCGATGATAACCGATAGACACCAATAACATCGTTATTTGCATATAATTATAATAACCGCAGTTTATTCATATTTCCCCTTCAGTAGGTACTGCACGCAGACTTAAATCACATGCAGGATTTGACCGTTGCCGTCACCGACGCGGGTTCAACCCCCCCCCCCCCCCCCCCCCCCGGCCAATCTCCGCGGTGTTATTTACTTTTTAACATTTATTATTTATTTAATTTGTATTTATTATATTTTCTTTGTATATAGTTGTTTGTTTTTTTCTGCTCGAGGTACTTGTCTTTAGGATGGCTGGCTAGCCTGTCCTATTCAGTCTTTCATATTTATTTCTTATATTTCTTAAAAATAATCATCATGAATTTTGTCATACTCTTTTATAAGGATGTTTCTTTGCAAAATGAAGAGTTCGGGGAACCCCCTCTCTACTCTATTTAATCGATGCAATAGAGTGATAGAAGGGTTTAAACAACAATTTCTAACTGTTTTTTTTGTAAGCGTGTCGTGCCGTAAAGTCCATAACCTAGGAAGGTCTACCGTGCACCCCCCCCCCCCCCCCCCCAGTACTCAATAAGATGGTTTCAAAGTGTTCCTTAGTATGTCCTGAGATGTTTAAGCCATGTTCCCCGAAAATCCTTAGGAACACACCAGAGATATAGCCGATGACGCAAGGGTACCCCTATTCACGCTCTTCGCAGGTGCTAAAATGAGGTTGAGAAACATTTTCCTCTAAATAAATCAGAATTCATTCCAGAAGCCCAAATCAGGCAATATTATGTTAAGGCACACCTTCTGCAGCCTCTGCAAAAAACAGAATGAAAAAATATTGAATCTCTGGCTCACAGTGAAGGTATTTGTGCACCCAGCAAACGCCCATTTCCGCGAAATCGCAAAAAAGACATAAATAATGTGTCAGATGCCTTCAGACATTTTCTATAGCGCTGACAGTCCATTTTCAGACTTCAGTACATCATTAAAACAGGATGTCACAATTATTATAAACTTGACTAAGTGATGCTGTGATCACTGTGAGTGCCACAGTGGTTGATTTTGTATCCCTACCCCCAAGTTGTAAAAATACATAAAATTAATTATAAAAAATTACTAAAGTTATTCCATTTCATTTTGACCTCTCTTTACCTATTAAGTTTCAATAATGTGAGAATAAAGTGCAAGAAAATAAGGAAAGTCGGCATCCTTTACGGTACATTCGTGGTGAATGATATCTTTTTCCCATTTAATATTGCCAAATTGGGAAACATACGTTGTTTCCGACGCCCTTAGAAATTTTGTGTACAACCGATAGGTCTGTTTTATGTTTTATTGGTTAGGATAGAGTACTACAGTTACTCCCAACCTGATTTTGTGATGCTGTGATGCATTTAGGGGCCACAGTGGCTGAATCTGTTGCCCTACCCCTATTTTACCAGTACGCAAAGTAACGCAAAATAATCATTAAAAATTGCTTACGTCATACTCTTAAATATTTTTGTTGCCAGTTTTTTTTTTAATTTAAAGTATGCATATTGAGCATAAAAAGTTGTGATCATTTCATTAATTTCAATGTAACCCATCCATTTAATTGTAACTATTTTTAACTGTCTGGTCTTTTAGGTGATATTTTACCTAGCGTAAGGCGGGTCTAGTAAGGTCTTCCCTTTTCCTTTGATTTATTTTCATCTAGAAATGTGTAAATATGAATAGGCGTAATAAAGTTTCATGGTTCCTAATAGCCAAAACAATGTTATCAAATACTTAGTTTCCACATGTCGACCACGAGATCTCCACTTCCACCTTCTGCAACATTCAATTTTATTTTTATGGCCGTCTTTAAACCTTATATTGTTCTGGCTGCCAATAAGTGAGCTGTCAAGAGCTAGGCAGCATGTTTTCAGAGTTTGGTGTACAGGGGCGTGTCTTCTGGTCAAAACTGCCAGCAGACCGCTTCTCTGTATGGACATGTTTGGAGAATGGGCTAAGGAGACTGATTTTTTACGCCAAATTCGCATATGGCTGTTTTCGCATGACCCAGTCTCACGAGGTGAGTCCAGCAGGCTCCTTACGATCTGTGAACATTTGTGAAAGTTGTTAAAAAATGACAAGGTTTTTCAGGGCCCTGGAAAGTCTGTCAATTTCAGTCCTTTTCCTTAAAGTCTGTGAAAGTTTGTTAAAATGACAACGTGCTGGCAAACTTTTGTCTACTTCTTTTTTTTTTCTCTCCCCCAATTTGTGACTATTCCATTGAAAACGATCATGCTGACGCTTGTAGCAAGTGATCTGTATTTAGCTCTGATCATAAAGTGACTGCATGGTTTTTCTGCTGAACATTCTGATTGGTTGTTTACGCTTCTACCGAAGTCCTCCATTCGCTAAGCGTTCTTTTATTTTGGTATCTCTTCATGCATTAGGCACGGAAGCTTCAAATAATTGCTGATACAGAATGATCTGATTAAAATGTCTAAACCTTCAGGCTTCAGTTTGGGTTTGTGAAACGTTCCTGTTTTTCTGTATGGACCCAGTCCAGAGTAATCAGTGCATAGATGAAAGATGGTGGCCTGGCTCTCCCTGTTCAGCTTGTTGATGTGATCTGCCCACGGGCTGCAGCCGCCATTCTGCTGTTGCCAATCACTTTGTTGTTGTAGTGTCTCCATTCCCAGCTAGTCCAGAATGCACTGGAATCCACTGCAGCACTATTTTGTGGACAGGGCATGCAGTCTATCTTGAAGCTTCCTGGTGAGATCAGTGGATCAAGCTGCTGCCTTTCCCTAGCTAGTGCTCTGCTGCTGTGTTGAGCACCTGCAGATCTGTATGATAGTTGGAGCTGCTGCCGCCAGCTGGTAAGGAGAGGGAGGTAGTAGAGCGGTCTGCACAACAGATGTACACGCCACTTCCTTCATTCCGCACGGCATCTTGTGTGGTATCACAGCTGCTGTGAGGGTAGCGCTTGTGCACAACCTCCAGCATGATGGCTTTGTGCAGTGCCGCAACCTTTGGCAAAGAGTCCTGGAACATTGCTTATGTTGTCTTGAAGGCTCTTTCGAGATGTCCGGTATCTGAAGGGAGCTGTTCACACATCTTTGGGCTTGGTTCCAGGACGTCAGTGTTAGCCCTTTGCAGGACCTTAAGTTGGCGGTTCAGACTTGGGCGTTTCTGACGGTTCTTGGTCTGCTCCTGTAGTCTCCCATGCTGTTGGTGTTTAGTAAGTCTCTTCATCGTGTGTGCTGTTCTGCATTCCAGTGGCTCCAATGTCCTCCATTTCCTAAATTGGGGTGCTCCAGATGGCTCTAAGAATGTCACTGTATCATGAGAATGATCCATGTTCTGCATCTTGTCAAGCCTGGCTTTTTGGGTTTTGCAGGCAGTGTTTCATGTTGTCGATGTATCTTGGTACCGCATAACTGGTCTGACCGAGCAGGTGTTTGCTTGTGCCAGGATGCTGTAATTTGCACCAATGTGGTCCCCACCAGTTTCTTCATCAGAGACTTTTTTTTTGCAGCTCTAGCTTCCGTGGCTTCGATGTGAGGCCTCCACGTGAATCCAGTAATTTATTTGTTGCCAGTAAAGTTGGCCTGTCTGTTTTTGGTACTGGAAGGTCTCCAATTTTTAGGTGACCTCTTCCGTATGATTGAAAGAGATGGTCTAGCTCAGTTTGAGTGGCCTCTTTCAGTCCAGCTGTTGACTGGATTCTGGAGGATGCTATTTTTTGATGTTCTGGTGCGCTCCACACTGCAAAGTCATCCGCATGGAGGATGTTCGAGACGAACCTTGGTACTGTTTTACTGATGTCATTAATGTAAACCAAAAACAGCATCAGACACAACATCTCCCTGAGGTACACCTTCCCCGAGTTTGACAAGAGTGCTGAATGTGCAGACGGTAGAAGCTTCAGCGGCAGCCCCTGTTAAGCATGCCTTAAATAAAAAGAATTACAATTAAATTGATGGGTCACATTGAAATTAATGAAATGATCACAAATGTTTATGCTCAATATGCATATTTTGTTAAGAAAACTGGCAACAAAAATATTTAAAGCGAGGGGATCATTTTTCGTTTTCGTTCCTTTGCATACTGGTAAAATGGGGGTAGGGCAGCAGATTCAGCCACTGTGGCCCCTAAATGCATCACAGCATCACAAAATCAGGTTGGGAGTAACTGTGTTACTTTATCCTAACCAATAAAACCTAAAAACGACCTATTCGTTGTATACAAAATTTCTGAGGGCATCAGAAACAACGTACGTTTCCCAATTTGGCAATTTTAAATGGGAAAAAGCTATCATTCACCACGAACATACCGTAAAGGATGCCGACTTTCCTTATTTTCTTGCACTTTATGCTCACATTATTGAAACGTAATAGGTAAGGGGAGGTCAAAATAAAAAGGAATAACTGAAGTATTTTTTTCTAATTAATTTTGTGTATTTTTACAACTTGGGGGTAGGGATACAAAATCAACCACTGTGGCACTCACAGTGATCACAGCATCACCTAGTGAAGTTTATAATAATTGTGACATCCTGTTTTAATGATGTAAACCTGAAAATGGACTGTCAGTGCTATAGAAAATGTCTGAAGGTATCTGACACATTATTTTTGTCTTTTTTTGCGATTTTGCGGAAATGGTCGTTTACTGGGTGCACAAATACCTTCACTGTGAGCCAGAGATTCAATATTTTTTCATTCTGTTTTTTGCAGAGGCTGCAGAAGGTGTGCCTTGACATAATATTGCCTGATTTGGGCTTCTGGAATGAATTCTGATATATTTAGAGGAAAATGTTTCTCAACCTCATTTTAACATTTGCGAAGAGCGTGAATGGGGGTACCCTTGCGCCATCGGCTATATCTCTGGTGTGTTCCTAAGGATTTTCGGGGAACATGGCTTAAACATCTCAGGACATACTAAGGAACACTTTGAAACCATCTTATTGAGTACTGGGGGGGGGGGGTGGGGGGGGGGGGGGGTGGGGGGGGGAGGGTGCGGGTGGGGGGGTGGGGGGTGCACGGTAGATCTTCCTAGCTTATGGACTAGTAGTTTGAAAATGTTCTCGAGCATCTTTTATATAGAACATTTTTTTTATGTTAAACCTGTTTTAATTTACAATCGTGTTGTGCATCTAGTCTAGTACACGTGTAGTGCCGGATATCTGGCGATGGTCGTCTTGTCTCTTTGCGCAACTTTCCTCTCCTTCCCTTGTCTCGTTTCAAGACAAGTCTTTATAGATATCTGACATCACTCAAATAACAATATCTAGTTATACATAGACGCACGAAAATACGTGTATATTCTAACACTTATGTGTATGTGCGCGCGCGCGCGTGTGTTTGTGTGTGTGTGTGTGTGTGTGTGTGTGTGTGTGTGTGTGTGTGTGTGTGTGTGGAAGCACGCACGCAAATGCGTGTATTTGTGTTTAGTGGACTGTATATTTTGTATCACTGTGCTTTGATGTCCCTGTTTTATGTACATTTTGTACTTAGTTAGTCGTAGTTGTAGCAACGGCAGGTACGAAAAATGACATAGTTACTGACTGTGTTAATATCTTCACCGTTGTAAAATAAAGATTCATTGATTCATTGATAAACGGACAGAAGGTGTATGAAAATATCGCACTGTTACACCTTTGGAGACATTATCTTTGTTTTTCTGGCCGATTATCACATCCGAAAATTGCACATCCAGGCACACTTTCGCCGAGTACTAACTCCTCTGTTACTAGTGTTCACCGTGTCTACTGCACAAAATGGCCGACTGCAGACGACGCGCGTAACGACGCTGGCTGTGTGACGTCACTTGCATTCAATCAATTGAGTGCCTGATAGGCGGGGGCAGGGGATCTAACTGTTTGTCTGTCCAGCGCTGAGTGATTCCCCTTGGTTTGTGTACATTTACAGCTGCCATGATTTTAATACTTACCCTGCCATGCTGATCAGAAATTTCCAGCAGTAAACTTTCTCTCAATTTTGTTTTTGTACGTGTGTTTTGCTTGTCTGATTGCATGTTTCACTTCAGTCTTTGTTGGTACGTTTCTTGTCCTCTGCTGTGCTATCTAAAACACCTTTTTCTTTTTATTAATCACAGCTTAGTAGATCTTTGGTCACTCAAGGTTTGTAATTTGGATAAATCATGATTCGTTTCGTGGCCGTATGGCTGATTCCACACGGCAATAGGAAATGTACGACGAAATCACGTCACATATCATCACAAGCGTCCCAGTAGCCCTCTTGTTGACATAAATTTCTTAATAGGGACGGCACGCGCATCACAAGCGTCCCAGTAGCCCTCTTGTTGACAGAAATTTCTTAATAGGGACGGCACGCGCCGCCTCCCATCTGGTTTCACTGAATGCCGGGCCGGAGAGGGGTGGGTTGGGGGTTGGTACCGGTCAACACTGACCTATACTGAAACACAACCAGAGCAGTGGCAAATGCACTGACCCAGATCTTTAGTTCACGGCTGCAAAGTCTGGTCACTACTGACTCTGAGACATTCCTCTCCAAAAATTCCAAACTCAGCCTTTCCACGTCGGTAATGGGGTTCCATTGCTAACGACGCAGTGGGACATCTTTGTTTTTAACTCTCGTCAAATGCTCGTTTTCTTTTTATAACGTTTCTTGTGGGTTTTTTATCTATCGCCTATTTCATTCAAAATGTGATTTTGCAAAATAAACAAAAAGTGATAAAATTTCATTTAAAAATGGACAGCAATTAATGAAATAGTTTTTGTTTTGAGTGTATTTTGGGCTGATGCGGCTTAGTTTCCGAGGGCACTGACGTGGAAATTAGCAAAGTCGTTTCTGGTACACTCTAACTAGGGCATATGGGCCCCAGTGTTTCGTGAAAACGCTTGAAACAGACCAGGCTACGTCAAGTGTCACACTAGAAAAACTTCCGATCGCGGCCTGGCCTGTACTTTCTTACTTTTCAGCCTTTTCAAGTCGGCAAAGCGATCGCTGTCGCCATTGCTAGGCGACGCTGTCCGACATTTTGTTTTTACTCTCCTCTCACGACTTTTTAAAAAATGTGATATTATGGCAATTGTTATTATACTGCAGTATTTTGTTTATGGTAAAATATTTTTTAAAAATGGTTCAATATAAACATTTTATTTAAAATGCTTAGAATGATCTACAGTTGATACAATACTTTGGCTTTGAGTGTATATGTATTTTTAGTGTTGTTTGGCTGCCTCACATGGTGCATGTGTAAGATTCCAGACCAGAACTGAACTGTGCAACTTAAGTATGAATGTAAGGGCTCATACACTTTTCAAAGTAGCCAGTCAGTTACAACTTTCGGCTTACACATGTGAGCAATCGAAAACCGACCGACACATTCCACACGGTTTCCTGAGCGGCTAGCTCGAACACTAACTAGCCAAACTCTTTCTGGTACTCTATGACTAGAAAACAGAGGTAAATGCAACTTGCAGGGAGATATTAATCACTAAAGGTTTCGGAGCCTTTAAGAGACATGAAAGTATATGCCCCCGGCAACATAGACACTGCCGCCGGTTTCATTATGGCACTGACGTGGAAAGCGCTCTCTGGTAAGCTACAAGGGAACAGAACTAAATAAAATGGGCAGGCAGAGTTAAATCACTGAAGATTTTGTACCTTACGAAGATACATTTAGGTATATGCCGCCGACATGTTCCCTGCAGCTCTGTACAGTTTTCCATCCTGTCCCGCTTTGCCCGAAAGGAATAGATTCACATTAGCCTCTGATGTCCAAGGGGCTCGTGAGATCCAGCTCTTTATGACAAACGCTCTTCTCAATGCACCAGTTGCAGGGAGGGCATGGGTGGCGGTTGTGAACAGACTCATAACCCACCAACACACACGCTGCAGTTCTGTACAGTTTTTCATCCTGCCCACCCCCCCCCCCCACCCCCCTTTGCCTGAGAAGAAATAGATTCACATTAGCCCCTACCAGTCACAGGGGCTCGTGAGATCCTGTCCTGTATGCCAAACGTAATCCACCCCAGATGATCCTATGAATGTGGACGCGGTCAGTGTCCAGTAGTGATAGCCACACGGCCCCACATGTGGCCCTCATTGCTGGCGGGAAACCGATCCGCATCGGATGTTTATACTAACAGAGTGAAAGGGACTAAAGGCCCTAAGCATGAAATAGAAGGATAGGTGATTTTAGTCTATCCCCTCTTTATTCCATTGGACTGAATGTGTGTGTGTGTGTGTGTGTGTGTGTGTTTGTGTGTGTTTGTGTGTGTGTGTGTGTGTGTGTGTGTGTGTGTGTGTGTGTGTGTGTGTGTGTGTGTAACCAAGCCGTAATTTTTACACACGCACGCACGCACGCACGCACGCACGCACGCACGCACGCACACACACACACACACACACACACACACACACACACACACACACACACACACATTCAGTGCATTCTACATTTTTATGTTCAGCCCTTTTGGCCACGGAATACAGTGCCGTTTCCGTACTGTCCAGTCTTTTAGCTATAGTCAGTCCCAGGCATCCCTTAATATTTCAAGGATCCCCTAAAAACACTACCGCCCACCAGCTGCACATTTGCCATGCACAAAATAACAAACAAAAAAAACTTAAAACCAAAAAAACCCAGCACATTGACAGTCTCATTTCTTGGTTATGAACCTGATTCCTTACCAACCCCACACCCAAGCACAGCTGAAATCAGCGTGCCCCTCAAATCACTAAGTCAGCGGCAACTCAACATAGACCCACAATTGTCCACTGGATAAGCTCAGGATGGTATGAATCAAAGCACCAAACGTGTCTCCTCTCAGCTAACCAGAAATTTCCAGCAAATTCCAACATTCAACCCTACCACAAATTTTTAAACAAGGCAAAAATTATTTTTAAAAACACCGGTCCTTGCACTGCCTCAACTGCCCAGATTTGAATATGTAATATGACCTGAAAGAGGAACTCTCCCACTTGAACACCATTCAATCTGCCATCAGTGCAACCCTGCAAAGATAAGGAAGTCTTTCTTGCCACTTTCAGGCATAATGGTGCAGATAGATAAACCACAACTGAATCCCTCTTATAATTCTTAAAACATTTTAGCAATGGAATCGATTATAAATTATGTTAACTTATATTTATTTTCACACACAAAAGAAATATTTTGATGATTTTATAATATAACTGAACGTAAATTGTTATCACTGTTTCCTTTTAAATTTTATTTATTTATATCATACTTCAGTTACACACGGATTGCATGTGTCTCCAAAATCAGATTTTTATATATGACTCGTGTGAACAAATTAATGACTGACCTGTGTAAATAAATAGATGAATAATATTGTTTGTTCGTGTCAGTGCTTGTTTGTTGTTGGGTTTGTTTGTTTGTTTGTTTTTCTAGGTGCCACATGCTTATAAAAAATTAGCCAGGCTATAGCCGTATTTCATGTTCAATCGCTCCCATTTTCATACCCATGCTGCGGCTGTACTATTTCTGTTGATATCTGTAAACATATAATATAAATGCAAACGTTTTTCCTTGGGACTTGAAAGTGTTTTTGCATGATTCTGCAGGAACAATATAAGGTTGGGAAGGGATACTGATATGGTCCTAAAACTGTGCCGCCATTTTAGGTGGTTCAGTTATCCGGTAAAGTAATTGTGTGTTGTAGTGTGAAGTGAGTCACATAAATGCCACTAGTCTAAGAGTAATGTGGCTGAATGATAGTGGTTGTGCAATGATATTGTGTCTGTGGGTGTGTTCAGGTTGATTCTGGCTTTAGCAACAAAAAGAAACCAAACAAAAAACAAACAAAAAAACTGAACCCCAGAGTATGGTACTGCGGAAATGCCAAGAAGCTGGAGTACACTGAACATAATAAACTGGACTGACAGGGTTTGGCACTAGATGTGGAACTTTTTTCAAATAAAAACTAAGCAACACAACTTGCAGGGTCTTTCAAAGTACTTTATGAGAATAGTGTCATAAATGTGTTCAGAGTTTGGATGAAAACTGTGCGAGAAAAATACTGAGGTAGATAGCTTTTACAGTTGGTCTTGCTGATACTGACGCGGTAAACTTGGTCATTAGGTTTTCTGTTAAATCTAGTGTTTACAATGTTTTATGTATGTTCATCGGATGCAATTGCATGACCTGAACGTTTTGATGCAAGCTAAGTCTAGGTGTTGTGAATGGGAGGAAAATTATTTAATTAAAAAGGTGACCTGAAATTTTTTTGGAAAAAAAATTATTAAAAAAAAAAAAAAAAGTATTTACACCTGCTTTTTAAAGATATCGATAAAAAATAGTACAGCCGCAGTATGGGTATGAAAATGGGAGAGATCGAACATAAAATACGGACACGAGAGCAGATAATGTGCTTTTCCCGCGATTTTTTTCAAGGGCGATAACACATGTTTAAATTGGAATACAAAAGTTGTATTTGCATTTCTGGACTCAGTACCACATGGGCTATCAAATTACTTACTTACTTACGCCTGTCACCCCTACCCGGGTATAGGCCGTCGACGAGAGACCTCCAGCAACTCCTGTCCTGTGCTTCTCCTTCGATTCTACTCCAGGTGGTTCCCAGTCTCTTGATGTCTGCTTGGAGGTCTCGACGCCAGGAGTTTCTCGGCCTACCTCTTTTCCTCTTTCCCTGGGGGTTCCATGACAATGCCTGCCTAGTGATACTGGAATGGGCTATCAAATGGCACCATAAAAAAAAATGACCAAAAATGTGCCTTACGTTAGGGTTATAACCCTAGGTACAATCTAACACTAAACATAACGGTAACCCTAACCAAACTTTGGCCCTTAGGGTTTCTATCAAATATAGGGTTAACAATGTTTTAAATATGTCCATCGGATGCAGTTTCATCAGCTGCTTAAAATGATGTTGAAAACAGCCAGATCGCATGGAAACTGTACAACTTAAACGCATTTCCCTCTTCAAGTCATAATATATAGTGACAAATTTGATGCTATAAAGAAAATTTTTCAGTTTCAGCGTTTTCCGTCTATTTTCTTATTCAGATATATACGAAATCTCCTCACAAACCATGGTGTGAAACAAGAACAAGTGAGAAACACTTAGTTAATTTATTATAATTTGTTTAGTGATTTTTGGACTTAGAAAAATTTTCAAATTTTTGCACACTGAAATTTTTGTATTTTTCATGTGATGGACTTGAAAATTGGTGAGCATCTTTTACGTGACTGACTGACTTAAACGATCATCAAAACAGGGAAATCGGACAGAAACTGTAGAAGTAAGATGTCTTTTTATACCCAAGTCATAACATATAGTGGTGAAATTTCTCCTAAGAAGAAAATTTTTTAGTTTCTGCGTTTTGAGTCGGTTTTCTTTATTAGAAATATACCGCAAGATCTCACAAACCATGATGTCTAAATACCGCATCTTTTTTAAGATTAGATTTCTTTATTTTAATTTTTTTGGTGACATTTGGTATATCAGTCATATTTCTATGTACACTTATACCCTTAGGGTTTCTATCAAATATAGGGTTAACAATGTTTTAAGTATGTCCATCGGATGCAGTTTCATCAGCTGCTTAAACTGATATTGACAACAGCCAGATCGCATGGAAACTGTACAACTTAAATGCATTTCCCTCTTCAAGTCATAATATATAGTGACAAATTTGATGCTATAAAGAAAATTTTTCAGTTTCAGCGTTTTCCGTCTATTTTCTTATTCAGATATATACGAAATCTCCTCACAAACCATGGTGTGAAACAAGAACAAGTGAGAAACACTTAGTTAATTTATTATAATTTTTTTAGTGATTTTTGGACTTAGAAAAATTTTCAAATTTTTGCACACTGAAATTTTTGTATTTTTCATGTGATGGACTTGAAAATTGGTGAGCATCTTTCACGTGACTGACTGACTTAAACGATCATCAAAACAGGGAAATCGGACAGAAACTGTAGAAGTAAGATGTCTTTTTATACCCAAGTCATAACATATAGTGGTGAAATTTCTCCTAAGAATTGATTGATTGTACATTGCTTAATGTCCCGACAGCAACAAGGCTTTCTCAGGACGTGCCTGCACTGCTTGTGAAAAAAAACAAAAAACTAAACAGAACATTGAATGTATGTCGCCAGCCGGTCAAATACATTAAATAAACCTAACACATGGGCCTAAATAAAGCTAAGACCAGTTAGCAACACACATCCAATATCAAGAGCTACAGGCAGTGCAGACAGTAGGGAGAGTTTTAAAAAGGCAAATACAGGTGAAGGGACAAAGGGTAGACAGAAACACATGCCCCAGAATAGAGAGACAAACCCACCCTGTGGGGCTGACCAGGGTGACCCTGGGAACTAAAAAATACCTAACCCCACCCAAGTCCCCCAGGGCAGACCCGGGTGGGGCTTCTCCTAAGAAGAAAATTTTTTAGTTTCTGCGTTTTGAGTCGGTTTTCTTTATTAGAAATATACCGCAAGATCTCACAAACCATGATGTCTAAATACCGCATCTTTTTTAAGATTAGATTTCTTTATTTTAATTTTTTTGGTGACATTTGGTATATCAGTCATATTTCTATGTACACTTATACCCTTAGGGTTTCTATCAAATATAGGGTTAACAATGTTTTAAGTATGTCCATCGGATGCAGTTTCATCAGCTGCTTAAACTGATATTGACAACAGCCAGATCGCATGGAAACTGTACAACTTAAACTCATTTCCCTCTTCAAGTCATAATATATAGTGACAAATTTGATGCTATAAAGAAAATTTTTCAGTTTCAGCGTTTTCCGTCTATTTTCTTATTCAGATATATACGAAATCTCCTCACAAACCATGGTGTGAAACAAGAACAAGTGAGAAACACTTAGTTAATTTATTATAATTTTTTTTAGTGATTTTTGGACTTAGAAAAATTTTCAAATTTTTGCACACTGAAATTTTTGTATTTTTCATGTGATGGACTTGAAAATTGGTGAGCATCTTTCACGTGACTGACTGACTTAAACGATCATCAAAACAGGGAAATCGGACAGAAACTGTAGAAGTAAGATGTCTTTTCAAACCCAAGTCATAATATATAGTGGTGTATTTTGTCCTAATAAGAAAAAATTTTAGTTTCTGCATTTTGAGTCGGTTTTCTTTATTAGAAATATAGGGCATCTTTTTTAAGATTAGTTTTTTTTTTCAAATGCAATTAAATGACGCAGAAATGAAACAGATTCCTTTAACCCTTATCAATCGGAATACACCAGTGTGTGAAATAAGTTTCACTTAAATTATTCAAGGGAAGTGCCAGAATACTTTGGCGCCAAGCTATTCTGGCACCACCCTTTAACTAAAGCCATTGGTCTACTGACATCCTTAGCTGTAAGTACTATATGTAATCCTATGTAATTTGTGTTAATGTGAAATCGTGTTTATTGCCTTTATGTTTAGACCACAATAGTTACTAAGGCATACGGTGTGTGTGTGTGTGTGTGTGTGTGTGTGTGTGTGTGTGTGTGTGTGTGTGTGTGTGTGTGTGTGTGCACGTGAGATTATATTTTAATGTGTTTAATGTTCTTCCTTTAATGTTGCGCGGCACCGCAACGATTTCCTAATGTATTGTTACATATAGCAATAAAGTTCTATCATCATCATCTATCATCATCATCATATAATGTAGCTTGAATATGGCAGTCAGGTCAACTGAAGCTTTTAGCATCAGTCTGATATGGGTCAATATAGTCTTAACACACACAGTTAAGACCTAGCGGGAAGGGGTGTACAACTTGTAAAGTGTCCATCTCAGTGATTTTGCATTGGTCACCATCATTTTAATCAGTCGCCCGTCACTTAAAACGTGCTCAGCACCACTGAAGTCTCAAGTGCCAAACTAAAGCGGCTGGGAAATGTGCTCAGTAAGTTCCAAAATCACATAGGAAAGAGCATCTTACTTCTACAGTTTCCATCAGATTTTGCATTTACAAGCATACTTTTAATCAGTCAGTCACGTGAAAGATGTTCACCAATTTTCAAGTGAATCACATGAAAAATAAAGAAAACCAGTTTTAGTGTAAAAATTTGGAAATCAACCTGAACACACCCACAGACACAATATCATTACACAGCCACCGGGGCGGTCCGTGGCGCAGTGGTTAAGGCGCCTGCCACCAATGCCAAAGGTGCGTGGGTCGATACCGGGTTCCGGCGTTGGACTTTTCTCCTCTGGTAAGTGTCACCGTTAATTCGGGCGGACCGTCGGGGGTTCTTTCTCCGGGTACTCTGGTTCTTCCACCCCCCCCCCACCCCCCACACTTTGGTACCGGTCTCAGGCCACTTTACAAATTTCAAATACAAGCGATCAAAAATCTCTGTAACTTCAGTAGCTGACTGGCCCTTCGTTTGTCTTGTACTGTGTTTGTCTTAAATGGCGTAAATCCGTGTCTGTTTCGTGAGTGTGTGTGTTGGGTTTCAGGCGCGGCGCTTTGAGTCGATTTCCCCAAAATTAAGATAAAGCGCCTATATAATAACGGTATTATATATTATTATTATTATTATTCAGCCACATTACTCTTAAAACAGTAACATTTATGTGACTCCCTTCACCATACAACACACAATTACTGACTATATAACTGAAACCACCTAAAAATGACGGCACAGTTTTAGGACCATAATTATATCCCTTCCCAACCTTTTACACCCGTATTATCTATTGTTCCTGCAGAATCATGCAAAAACACTCTCAGCTGAGTCCAAAGGAAAAACGTTTGGATTTATATCAAGTATGACCTACCATGACAATAAGTAAAAATAAAAAATAAAAAAACACCTCAAGGATGGCGTGCATTAAGTAAGACCACAGAAGTAAAAAATTCCCTCAGGGTCTCTGGCTGTATGGCCTTACTAGGAAAATATTACTAGGAAAATAAAATATTATGACCATGATCTACGAGTGTGATTGAGTGGCTGCAAGTTGCACCATAGGTGAATTTCCTGTACATAAAATCTTTCGAACAATAAATTAAATTAGCTGCTTTATTGATTTATCCCAATAGGTGAGGTAGCAGGGATAATATGGCCAACCTAGAAACGTGTACAACACATGCGGACCACTCTTTATTCTAGTCACACTGTGACCTGTGAACACATCCATGCTTGCGCGTACCAGCACTTTCCCCGGGCGTTATAAGTTTGAGCATGTGTTCAGTCTTATGCTAAAACCTGACTTTGTCCGCTCTGAGAAGAACTGCGCAGTTCGTTTGCGGAGCAGGTTATCACTAGCCTTTGTGAATGCAGGGGCAAATGTACATATATGCTAGGACTAGAAGCGGTATATTGGCCTGTCTCCTGCACGGTTTCAGTTTCAGCAAGCATACTGGCCTGCAATACCAGCTTGGTGAAAATACATAGATTGTAATGAGTCTGTGCAAGTTTTGAAAACCTTCGGTGGTAAACCTCTCTCGTGATTTATACTATAGTGCTCCTCAGTTCCCGCATCAGAGTAGGGTTTGTCTAACGTGTAAACCCCGAGGCGGCCGGCGAATTTTCGCAAACGAATGCGGGCGCTTTTGGGTACGTTAGAAGCCTAGTGCCCTGGCTATAGGATTCAAATGAATGGCCCAAAAAACGCATACTTTGATTGTGCAGTATCAAATCTAACGCTCGTAGCACTGACGTGAGGTCAACACAATACACTCAAACAAAAGTAATTTATCAATAGCTGACCATTTAAAGCATTCTAAATAAAACATTTGATTTTAAACACTTCGAAACATTGCTACAAGTTTCCTGGCAATATGGCAATAGATTATCAATTTCCACAGTATCACATAAAAAAAGAAAAACAACCGAAGAGAGTAAAACCAAGATGTCGGACCGCGTCGTTAGCAATGGAATCAGCGATCGCTTTACCGACTTGAAAAGCTGAGAATTTTTACAAAGGAAGGCCTCAGAGTAAAAATAGACTGTACAGAGACCTCGGGAAAGGTTTGGGAATTTGTTTACAGTACACATAAACACGCCGGCACGACCAGGGAGCGATAAAGCGGCAGCGGCGAGCTGTTAAAGCGGCCGAGGCGTTGACAGTTTCTGTCGTTATGTTGGGGTAAGAGGCAGTCTGGCACCAGATTCTAGTGAGGCCTTGTTTCGGCATACTAAACATCTGGGTCACGGACATTTGACACTGCTCTGGGTGTATCAATTTACAGGTCAGTGTTGGCCGGACAGGTCGTAGACCCCCCCCCCCCCACCGCCCCCACCCCCTCCACCACCCCTGCCCGGCATTTAGTGAAACCAGATGGGAGGCAGCGCGTGCCGTCCCTATTAAAAGGTTGTCTGTCAACAAAAGGGCTACTGGGACGCTATATAGGAGCTTGTGATATTCAGTTATTCTAGGCCAGTACACGTTTCATAAAACACATCCCAGAGTGTGCAGTCAAACTACAGCCTCGAAGACGTGCGATACCGTCATTATAGCAGTCCTTCATGGTTTTTACCACTTTCTTCACACGCTGAATAACTGGCTTGTATCAGTGTAGGGGCGAGGAGCACGATGTTATGGTCCGCTGACCTAAGGGGAAGTAATGGGAGAGATGTGTAGGCAGAAGGCACATTACCGTAGCACAGATCTATAGCCGTTTTATTTCAGTAATCGTGTGCTACCTGTCAGCTTCCCGTCATGGCGTCGCTAGTTCCATGAAGCCATGTACACAGTGACGCTGAGTCAGTTGGTATACCTCCCCTTTGACATCACGGCACCATTGTGCTATTTTCGCACCTGACCTGTCGCTCGGACCGGTCCTGTGCACCAGATCGGTTTAGAGCGTGTGCCGCTCTCTGCACCTGTAATGAGCAATCACGTGACGTTTGATTGCTGCAAAATAATATGAATAAAGATTAAACCCTTTTCCACATACAATCCAGCAATAATGCATCCTTATGCTAGCACCACGAAACATTACACTATTTGGCAGATTTGAAAAATAGCCTTTTTTCCTCATTGTGGTGATTTTGCGACATCTGCGTCACTTTGCGGCAAAAAGCACCGTTGCGAGAGACGAGTGCAGTACAATGCACTTGACTCAGGAATACGCAAGTTCTGACGAGAACGAACTGCCACCGGAGACCTATATTTTTCCAATAGGGAAGTACGCCCTCGAGAATTTTATGTTCAAGGGCCACGAGCAGCTTAGGCTGTGCAGCTTAAACGCCGCTACTGACAACGGCGGAAAGTGAAGGCCAAGAACACAGTGCCGTTTCCGTACCGCCAGTCTCTTAGCCATAGTGAGTCCCAAGCATCCCCTAATTTTTCAATCCCCTGAACAACACTACCGCCTTGCACCACCTGCACATTTGCCATGCACAAAATACAAAAAAAAAAAAAAAAAAAAAAAAAAAAACCCAGCACATTGACTGTCTCATTTCTTGGCTATGAACCAGTGATTCCATATGCCTTACCAACCCCACACCCAAGCACAGCTGAAATCAGCGTGCCCCTCAAATCACTACGTCAACGGCAACTCAACATAGGCCCACAATTGTCCACTGGATAAGCTCAGGACAGGATGAACCAAAGCACCAAACGTGTCTCCTCTCATCTAACCAGAAATTTCCAGCAAATTCCAACATTTAGCCCTACTACAAATTTTCAAATAAGGTAAAAATTATTTAAAAAAAAAAAAACACCGGTCCTTGCACTGCCTGAACATCTCATTTTGAGTATGTAATACTTGACCTGAAACTCGAGTATGTAAGGCCGGGAGGTAACGCTAAAACCGGAAACAAACCGTTTTTCGGCTGCGATCACAATCTTCCGCGGGAACGTACGAGACCACACTACAAGTACAGAAGCCTACCTGCGCGCGCAGTTCTAGTGCACAGGACCAGTCCGAGCCGGCGACCGGACAGATGGGAAAATCGCAGTAATGGCACCACCGGTGCGTTTAACCTAGGTACAGGGCGACGTATACCAACTCAGCCACAGTGACGAATTTGATGTTTCACGTCATTCATCCGAAAACGGCACGCAGCCTCTTCCAGGGTAGCTCGCAGACCAAGCGCATACCAAGGAACAGCGCCTGGAGTCCCTGCTATGTGAAACGTGTGGGAGTGGTGACCCAGGAGGAGGGAGGAAGAAAATAAGGCCTAATATTAATGCTATACTGTGTCCAAAGCTGTTCTGCTACCTGAAACTACGTCGCAACTTTAAAGCAAAGCGTCACCGTTTGACTGAGGTGCGCTTGTCTTCGAATCGACCCACTCGGGACCGGACGCCATCTTGGTTTTTGTAAATTTGCGGTGGAAATCACTTCAGGTAAAATCATGAGACCGGTCATGTGATCCCCAGATTAAGAATTGTAACGCGCGTGCAAATGCAAATCAACTCGTGCATGCGGAATCGAAAGAGCAGACACCAATAAAGATAATGCGTTTTTAAAGACATCTGATCGTATGTTGTTTACCATAGTACGTGTGTGTATGTGTGTGTAATGACCTCTTGGTACAGAGATACCTGATGGTAAAATCTACTTATCAGTGCATTTTGATGACCCCGGCCTCGGAAAGGTCTAGGGTCACAAGAGATCAGGAAATAGGTCGCAAATAGCTATTACGTTACAAAAAATATGTTTTCTTGAATACTGTTTACAACTTAAAACCCAAACTTGGTACAGAGATACCTGATGTAAGACCTTTGTATGCATGCTAATGTGGATGACCCCTCGGAAAGGTCAAGGGTCATAAGAGATCAACAAATCTTGTGAAAAAAGTAGAATTTTAGTTTTTCTCTGCACTTTCGCAAACCATTTCAACCAAATTTGGAAGAAAGGTAGCTGATGACTGTCAAAGGTCAAGAGTCAAGGGAGATTGATAATAGTGTGAAAAATATATAAATTTTGAGAAAACGTATATTTCACAAGTACAAGAGCCAAATCTTTACTTACGTTACAACTGGATCGTTCTTGCACGGGACCATTAAGGGCTTTGCCATTTCAGTTTGTTGTCTCTTGCACCTGGGTATCGTTGCTTTGCCTTAACAGTTAGGAGGTTAAAATATATTGCCATTGAGCTATCATAAATGACCCTTCTTTGGATGGGTTCTATTCAAACCAGGCACTATCATTAACATGCTGTGGTCAGACCATCTCCTGTAAAAGCGCCAAGATTATCAAGCATTTTGGCATTTGAACTATCATGGTTGGTTGAGCTTTTGAGTTTGCACTCTATATGACACAGATCATGAAGGAACTGTCAGTATTGGAGGCAGAACAATCACGAACTTGCGCTTTGCGGACGACATTGATGGCCTTGCATGAACAGAGAAGGAGCTAGCTCAGCTGGTGGAAAAGCTGGATAGTACAGCCATTGCATATGAGATATCAGTGAAGAGAAGACCAAACTGATGACCAATAACGCCAGTGGCATTGGCACTGAAATCATGGTTGGAGGCCAAAAACTGGAAACAGTTAAGAAATTCAAATACTTAGGAGTCATTGTGACAGATGAGGGATCAAAACCAGAAATACTGTCCAGGACTGCGCAGACAACAACAGCACTGACAAGATTGAAGACCATATGGAAGGACAATCCAGACCAAAAAGGTGACTGCCAAGCGTGTGAAATGCAAAGAAGTACCCAACGGAGAAAGAAACACGCTTAGAAAAAACGGTACAACACAATTTATTAATATTTCGGGTAAATACCCTTTGTCAAAATAGACAAACAAACAGAGACATTAGTCGCTACTTATCTTCAGATGCAGAAGGAATGTGGCAACTCCACATTCCTTCTGCATCTGAAGATAAGTAGCGACTAATGTCTCTGTTTGTTTGTCTATTTTGACAAAGGGTATTTACCCGAAATATTAATAAATTGTGTTGTACCGTTTTTTCTAAGCGTGTTTCTTTCTCCGTTGGGTACTTCTTTGCATATGGAAGGACAGAAACATCACACTCTGCTCCAAGATCAGACTGATGCGTTCCTTAGTCATCTCAGTGTTCTTGTATGCCTGCGAGTCATGGACCCTCACAGCAGACCTTGAAAGGAGGATACAAGCCACTGAAATGAGATGTTTTCGAAGGCTGCTTGGCATCTGATACAGAGATCACACCACAAACGAGGAAGTGGGAAGCAGAATCAGGCAAGCCATCGGGCCCTATGAAGACTTATTAGCCATTGTGAGAAAACGCAAACTGAAGTGGTATGGGCATGTCACGCGTTCAGCAGGGCTTGCCAAAACAATCCTGCAAGGCACTGTGCAAGGAGGACGAAGGAGAGGAAGACAGAGGAAAAGATGGGAGGACAATATCTCAGTGTGGACAGGACTGAAGCTGGGCGATACGTTGAGAATGGCAGAGAACAGAGAGGATTGGAGGGAGCTGGTTGCCAAGTCATCAGTGGTGCCCCAACGGTCGGCAAGACTACGGGATATAGATAGATAGATGACACAGATACGTACAGTTTATTTTTTTTTTTCGAAACAGAAACAAAATACGACATGCTGACTGTCTAAAAGGGGAGATAAAACCCATATTTCATCACGGGTTCTTTCTGAGTGATCTTTCCTGGTTTTACCGTGTTAACGCATGTTATAACGAATTTGATACCGCACACAGCTTGTTCAACACTTTCTGAATGCTGTTACGTTGATAATGCAGCTTCATCCTGCATAGAACAGCCTTTTCGTATTTAGTCGTATGTATATACCTAACACCGACTAACCTCCTCTGAGACGCAGATGAAGTCTATCTTGGTCCTCAAAAACATAGATTTACATGAGCCTCCGCAGGCTGCAAGGGCTCATTTAACACATTCGAGACGTGTCGCCTCTGGATACGCGGCATACGCCGTGAATCCGGAGGCGTATGTGTAAGTCTCGAATGTGTAAGCCTCTTGCAGAAGAGACTGCGTAGGCCGGCCGTACTGCATTTGAGCCCGGCGTCTGGTACATACGTAGATATGTTACATTCTTCAGTTGCCACATTCCTTCTGCGATAAGTAGGCACAGATCTCAATACTTGTTTGTTTTGTCTATTTTGAAGAAGGGTATTTACCCGAAATATTAATAAATTGTGTTGTAATTGTCTTTTCTGAGCAGTGTTTTGTGCGTGTCTCACGGTGAGAATACATTCAGTTAAAAAAATGAAGCAGGAAGGACCAGACAATAACTGGCTGTAAACAACATAAAAATACATACACATACACAACCTGTTCCTTCGCAGGAAAAGGTGGGTTTTCGGCACAGGTTTTTGTCGTGATGGTTCCTGCAGGCGACAAAAACCGCCACCGAGAGCCAAAGCAACAGTCTTGAAGGGCAAACAGTGTTGCCTGTCATTGAAGACCATCATCCAGGTGGCTACAGCCACAGTCACAGCTACAGCCACCTGGATGATGATCTTTAACTCATTCTACCCCAGCACCGAAATCCCCAAATTTTGACGTCGTCCTCTGAAGACTTCATTGTAGTGTAGGACACAGATCGACCATGATAGTTCAAGGGTGATGCCAGAATATCTTGGCGCCCATAGGCGCCAAGCTATTCTGGCATCACCCTTGAACTATCATGGTCGATCCTTATCTTGCTGTGGGGTGTCTGGGGTAGAATGAGTTAAGGACAGGTGACATCTCAATAGGGCGATCTCTCAAACAGCTTCTGCTGTAATTTGAAAAAAAGAAGACATAAGCAGGTTCTTAGTAATGATGGGGTTTAATATCAAAGTGTAAATAAAATGGATACTATAGGCGATAATTTACAAAGCTCAACAAAACTTTACAACAGATGCTGGTAATGTTGTGTGTCCCCCATGCTTAAAGCTGTGCAAGTAAAACTGTATCGATTAAGAGTCGTTGAAAACTAGGTTATGAAAATGTGACTAGTAGTAGTTGAATAATAATAATAATTACGGTATTTATAATGCGCTTATCTTATAATAATAACTCTAAGCGCGCACTCACAACTCACGCACGCATGCGCACGCTTTAGACAACAACTTACGTACCACAATGTAATAATGAGTCCAATACAATACAATACAATACAATACGTGCAAGTGAGTGCGATGATGTGCAGTGCGCTCTCTGTCTGTCTCTGTCTGTCTGTCTGACTGTCTCTCTCTCATGGCAGAATTGAAAAAAAATGGCTGTTTGTGAGGATGTCAATACCTGAACCGTTGATAAGAACACAAAATAATGTTCACTCATCTCTCTCTCTCTCTCTCTGAACATTGTATGCAGTTTGCGCACGCGCGCGCGCGCAAACGCAAGCGCACTCATCTTTCAGTCTTTCTTGGTTTCCTTCTCTCAACATACAGCTCGTACATACGCGCGCGCGCGCGCGCGCACACACACACACACACACACACACACACACACACACACACACACACACACACACACACACACACACACACACACACACACACACACACACACACACGTTCTTTCATGATAACAAAATAAAATTATGCTGTCAAGTTCATATACATAATGCTGATGCGATGATGTTCACCACCGGAGCACCACGTGACATGCGGTTACTGAAATAACAAATAACCAAGACGAGCAACTAGATACATCCACAACTACAGTAATATCAGGTTGCAGTATAATGAACAGATCAGTTGCATGGGTGACAGAGTAACAAGTTGAAATGATTGAAATGGAACAGTCGAAGAGAACAGTGACAATTATTCTATGATATATGTACTCACAAACCAGATAGGTGAGGCTAGCGCTGGCAGAATTGTATACAAACCAAGGGGAATCACAGCGCTGGACAGACAAACAGTTAGAGGATGGAAATGATCGTCTTGTTCTATACCTGCGTATTTCTCTGTGGGCTGGCGATTGGGTGCCTGATAGGCGGGGGCAGGGGATCTAACTGTTTGTCTGTCCAGCGCTGTGATTCCCCTTGGTTTGTATATGATATATGTATATATCAGAACACACGCACGTACTCTGTTCAGCCGCAGAGTTAGCCCTTGGAGCCCTGACACGCTACGACAAAACGTGGATCGACCACGATAGTTCAAGGGTGGTGTCAGAATAGCTTGGCGCCTGTAGGCGCCAAGCTATTCTGACACCACCCTTGAACTACCATGGTCGAGCTGTCTGCAGATCTGTAACTCAGGATATCTCCAGAATTGGATAATTTCATCCTCGGGGACTCAATTTGCTGATGTAATTGTCAGTGGCTGATCCACACCAGCAAGAGAGGTAAATTCTCATGGGCCCCTGCACCTACAGGGTTTTGGGGAATCTATGTCTTTTGCAGAAGAAACGACTCAGCTGGCTGTAGGAATATTCTGTCGCCACCTAAATGATGGTCTTTTATGACAGGTATCACGTTTTTGCCTTTGAAGGCTTCTCTTGAGAGTGCACCTGTCTTTAACTCATTCTACCCCAACACCGAAATCCCCAAATTTTGCCGTTGTCCTCTGAAGACTGCTTTGCAGTGCAGGACACAGATCGACCATGATAGTTCAAGGGTGATGCAAGAATAGCTTGGCGCCCATAGGCGCCAAGCTATTCTGGCATCACCCTTGAACTATCATGGTCGATCCATATCTTGCTGTGGTGTGTCTGGGGTAGAATGAGTTAATCAAGTCCAGTTTTTTTTTTCTCTCTCTCGCAAAATGGTGGTTGCTTAAAACAGGCGTTGCAACTGAAAAGCAGAACTGAACACTGATATACACCGTGGAAATGCGTTCCGAGACCAACGCCTGTGGTACCAGTTCACACGTTCAAATCTGTTAATGACTTGACTTAGGGACTTAGGGACGTGTCAGTACGGACGCCTTTGGTAATGGGGAAGGGGGGGGGGGGGGAGGCGGCTAAAGCGCCTTACGATGCAGTCACACTAGTTGTCTCCCTCGATTCGTTACGCAGCAATCAATACCAGCAAAAACGCTGTACGGAGCTGCGGTATCTATGGTACCAGTGTGGGATGTAGCGGCCAATTCCTCTATATCCTAGTAGATGACAGTGCTAATGCCTTACATCACTCGATGGGCACCTTTGGGAAGAGGGTGTGCGGAAAAAGAGGAGTGGGGGGGTTGGGGGGTTAGGACACAGGTAATTCCTCTATGTCCTCGTAGGTGACGGTGCTAATTCGCTTGTCCGCCAGCCGCATGCCCAAGTGCCGTAGCCGCATCAGGTAGTCGGAGTGAAACTTTCCGTCCGTGTAGTCCATGAATCGCCGGTAGTCTTCTTGTAATGCCTGCACACAGACATCACAGCAAACAGTTCATTAGTACGGATTAACCCTGGTTAACCCTTCGACTGTCGGTATCGCTTTTTTGTCGAGGTAATTCCTGCAGGAATCGCCTCGACAGAAAGCTCTACCGACAGTCAGAGGCTTAACACTGACACTGATAGAACTCAGGAAATCCAGACCCAAAAGGTGGCTGCCACCTTTTTGGTATGGATTTGGTTGCCACATTCCTTCTGCGATAAGATAAGTAGCGACTGATCACTTCTTGTTTGTTTGTCTGTTTTGAAGAAGGGTATTTACCCGAAATATTAATAAACTGTGTTGTAACTGTCTTTCTAAGCGTGTTTCTTTTTCCGTTGGGTTCTTCTCTCATAGAACCCAGGGTCGTAATTCCCCAAACGTGACAGCCGTCCTTTACATTAGGGCTCAGGGGGATGGTTCGACCATGGTAGTTCAAGGGTGTGCCAGCCTTGGCGCCAAAAGACGCCAAGCTATTCTGGCACCACCCTTGAACCAATACAATACAATACAATACAATACAATACAATACAATACAATACAATACAATACAATACAATACAATAATACTTTATTAATCTCTAATGGGGAAATTCACTGTCTGCCCATACAACACATGGCATCATCATTCACTCATTGAATTATTTAAATAACCTATAACTCTCAGTTAAAGAGATGAACTGGAACAGACGCACTGTTACCTTTGCAACACTCTTGGCATCAAAAACACTTATGGTTTATGCCCCTGTGCTTCTGGTGTCAGCAATGTTGCAGTGAACTACTGAATGGGCTAGTACTAAACAACCAAAGAATATTGACAGACACTATCTACTGATATTACTGTTGAAAAGGGTAACAGCCTGAGGGACAAAAGAGTTGGCATAACGTGATGTACTACTTTTGGGTACTCGAAGTCGTTCGCTACGTCTGCTGTCTAATTCATATCTAAGTGGATGTGTTCTGTCATCAAAAATGTCAGCCAGTTTGTTCGTAATCCGTCTGTTGTACAGTGCGTCCAAAGTATATTGTGCTCTACTAATCACCCCGCCCGCTTTCCTGATTACTTTGTCAACACGATCTTGATCTCTTTTACATGAATTTCTACCACAGCACGTCGGTCTAAAAGTTAGAACGCTAACAATACTGGAGCAGTAAAACATCTGTAAAAGCTGAGTGCTTACATTAAATGATCTGAGTTTTCTCAAACAGTAAAGACGGGTATGCGCTTTTTTCACAATAGCCTCTGTGTTTCGTTCCAGTTGAGCGTGTTGTCAAAAAGAACACCTAAATACTTGTAAGACTACACGCTCAACTTCTGTTCCCTTGATGACAACAGGATCGGGATGATATTTGTTTTTCCTGAAATCTATGATCATCTCTCTTGTTTTGCCAACATGTAATTCAAGATAGTTTCTATCGCACCACTCTACAAAGTCGTCGTTCTCTTGTCGATAGCGTCTGTCGCCCTCATTCGTAATCTGTCCTGTCAGTGCCGTGTCGTCAGCGTATTTGTCCATGACACAGTCGTAGCCGATACGTATTCTGTACGTAACATCCGACCAAAAGGTGCCAGCGTGTATGCAAGAGTACCCGAGAAGAACACGCTAGAAAGACGTCACCAATTATTATTCGGTAAATTGAGATAAGCGCTATCTAGTGTTGTTGTCATTGCAAGGATTACCGAATATTAAATTGTGTACCGCTTTCAACGGTTCTTTCCGTTGGTACTTCTCTTGTAGCGTGTCTAGGCTGAATGGATCAATCACCTCACTGTTGATTTGGGAAAATATCCCGAAAAAATGAAACAAACAAACAATGAAAGAAAAAACCCAGACCTTTTGCTGACCCCACTTTTGTATGGTACTGACTCTAGCTCCAGCAGGTGCAAATGGGTCATGTGAATCTGTGTTTCTTTGGCGTTGAATTCACAAAGCTTTCAGAAACACAGTCTCCGACCACAGGGCCTAAGGAGGTACTAATGTAAAATGAGGAACTTACTCTAAAGTCGTTCTCCACCCTCTCCCTGTGCGCCAGCTCTCTCCTGTACTTCTGGTCGAGTATGTCATACCTGCACACAACACAACGAACTCCGTCAGGTCACTACCGGTGGGCAATCATCATACGGTCATTTCAGAAATGGCCGGAGTGGCGTGAAAATGTCATATCGACTGGCCGTTACTTCAGGTTTTTACAGCAACGGCAACCCAGTGAAAGCCCCTGGGAAAAGGCTAACAATTCTGCCGAGAATATCTAAAGTTAAGATTATAGGACAGTCTAATCCTACAATAAAACAACAACAACGTCACTTTTAACAGCTCAGCTTCAGGATAACGCGCCTCAGGAATAGCCGCTCGTAGACCAAGCGCATACAAAGGTTCTAGAGCCCCCGCCCCGCCCCCCTCCCAACCCCCCCCCCCCTCTCTCTCTCTCGCCCCCCCCTACCCCCCCCCCCCCACCCCCCCCCCCAAACACACACAAATAACTGAGGCGCCAGCCGGGGATACTCAGAGACATGATATACCGCGTACATAGTGTAACTTTAGCTTTCAACTGTATGTATAGATATTCTCGCTGGGAGCAAAATGTCTTCGGGCCGACGTTGGATATAGCAGGCCCGCGCATCTTTTGCTTTCAAATAAAACCTGTGCAAAGGTGAACACCCGTAAGACTATCAAAAAGTGGACTCCTTAGGCAGATCCATTGCGGCATGCTCATCATATTGTGTGTGTGTGTGTGTATGTGTGTGTATGTGTGTATGTGTGTGTGTGTGTGTGTGTGTGTGTGTGTGTGTGTGTGTGTGTGTGCCGGTGTGTCCGCGCGATGTTTTTAGTGTCGGCTTGTTTTTAGCCGTAGCCTTAGCTTTCTGCTCCTTGTAACGTATGTGGTTTTTTGTTTCATTATTGTGATCGTAAAGCGCCTACAGTACCTTGGTGATCAGGCGCTATAAAATTACCTTTATTATTATGTAAGTAACAGAAAGAAGACCATAGGATCAAATACAGGTGGTCTGCTTAGACAGGCGATCGCCTAATACGGGTGGTCGCCTTGACAGGTTTGACTGGTCCGACAATTTTTTTTTCCTTCTAATGTCTGTATGTATACTGACTTCCATTAAAAACGCGAATTTTTCACCATATCGCTTTTCTTCGTAAATATGCTTTAATCCGGATAATTTTGACGTCATTTATTATAAAATATTATGAAGAGTGTGTTATGTCGTGTGCTTATTTTCACCACTAATGAAACCCTGTGTCCTCCAAGGTAGCCATGGTCGATAACTCATCCAATTTTTGTGTGAAGGTAGCTCAGACAGTAGGCTGAACATCTGAAGCAAGCAACAAATAAAATTTTATTGTTTTGCTGTCAGGATGGCTTTTTGTTTGCGGGTACACTTACAGATACTTTTCGCGTTTTTAATGGAAGTCAGTATAGATTCAGCACCGCAATAACTTGAGCGCGAATGAACTCGTTTTAGTGCCAAGAAAATGTGAACACTACCAAACTGCAAGAGGCATAGGTCCTCATGAGCCTCCGCAGTCGCGGGGGCTCATGAGGATCTATGCCTCTTGCTGACACCACTTTGAAAGCATGTTCCTTAGACATCTAGATTTTGTTGCTGGGTTTTTGGTTGTGGTCTTGAATAACGAGAATCGCAGAAACAGCTTGCGTCAGTGGGCACTGAACCGATTAACCCCCTTCCTGCCACTGTACTTACAAATCTTGGTTCACTCAACGACCAAAAGCCAACACCGTCCCAAAAACATGGATACAAGTCGGTCTCAGCAAGAGGCATAGATCCTCATGAGCCCCCGCAGTCGCGGGGGCTCATGAGGATCTATGCCTCTTGCATTTGGATCGTGTTCACTTTTTTCTCGGTAGTGAAGGGGTTAAACACGGTCTGCCATTATCGGCGCATCATAGATCATTAAACTAAAGTTTACTTGTGTTTATATAACGTTAAAGACTGACAGCGCACACACACACACAAAAAAAAACAACCGTAGTAAAGTAGACAATCCCTGTAACATCAGATGTGTACGATGTACCGCATACGTGTACGGTGAAGATAAAATCATGCAAAATGAAATTCAGAGAATCAGACAAGGAGCTTGGATGAGTCCTTAACTCACTTGTGGTTGAGGCGGTCTACCTCCGCCTGGTGAAGTTTGCTGACCCTCTCGGCCTCCCTGCGTGCCTCCTCTTGACATTCCTGCCTCGTCCTGGCTATCACTTCCTGTTCCCGCTTTTTGAACGCCTCCTGCAAATGATAATATCTGTGATTTAAACTGCATCTGTAAAAAAAAAATGGTCAATTTGGGATTGGGGCCCTGTTGTGTAAAAAATGGCACTCGGACTTACATAGGAAAAGAAAAAAACAACAACAACCAACAACCAAAAAACAAACAACTCATGCCAACAAGAAAACAAACCAGCGAGCCAACCAGCCAACCAACCAACCAACCAAATAAACACACATAATCTAAACCGTTACATTTGACAAGTAAAAAAAAAAAAAACCACAACTCGACCAATAAACCAACGAACCAGCCAACCAATGAACGAACGAATGAACCAACCAACCAGCCAACGAACGAACCAACGAAAGAACGAACCAACCAACCATATACACAAACATAGTCTAAACCGTTAATACCCCCCCCCCACACACCCCCCACCCCCACACCCCGCCCCCTCACTCACACACACAGTGTAAACGCAGCATCACCAGACCGATGTCAGCTCTGCTCTGTGCAGGCAAAACCCAGTAAGCAAAGGTCCTCGGGCCCACGACGACCGCAGCGGGCCCGCGCACGGCCATGCCCATTGCGGCCGTGGTGGGCCCGAATGCGTTTTACTACTGAGGCCGGAAAGATGAGGTTCATTTTAGTGAAAAGTCAGATTTTTGCTGAAGGTCAAAAAGGTTAGACTGCTGGTAATTATGTGGACCTGTCATACAAGTGAGCCATACGGTCTTTGCCATTCTTGTTATTGTCAGTGTGACATTATGACAATGAAATTTCGCTTTTCACAAAAAATAGATATACTGTCCCTTTGCCTTTCCAGGGAAGAGCTGTGCACTAGACAGCTAGAGGCCGACGTCGGCCTGAAGACTTAAAGAAAAAACCAACACAAGTGTCCATCATTTAATTTGGCCATACACATAAGCTGGAGCTGTTCGCTATGAAACTTGTTTGTGTTAACCCATTACATCCTGAGGCTGACTTTGTAACATTTGCTATTGTCCTAGGAAGGCGAAATTACAGATTAGAAGATAGATCAACTGTTTTAGTTCAAGGGTGGTGCCAGAATAGCTTGGCGCCTGAGGCGTCAAGCTATTCTGGCACCACCCTTGAACTATCAGTCAAATGTACTTCAAGCAACGGGTGTATCAGGATGAAAAGGGCAAGATCGACCAAGTCCTTGCGGGTGCAAAAACATTACCCTGGCTGCTTTCAGTGCTTCGGCAATGGCTTGCTCTTTCTCTCTGGCGAATTCCCCCCTTAGCTGTTTCCTCAGAGCCAGACACGCCGCCTGAACCGCCTCCTCTTGCAAACGCTGGCACTCTTCCCACTGAGCCTTCAGGGCTGCCTCTTTCTCCTTGAACAGTTGCTTCGTCAGCTCCTTCATTCGTTCTTCCTCGGCCCTGTCTCGCTGTTCCGCCACGCGCTGAGCAAGTTTCTCAAAATACTGTAGAGAAATAGACGTTCATCAGAAATAAAAAAAAATATGTTAGAACTGGACCAAAACAGTGGACAAGTTAACCGACCTTTGGCTCTCGGTAGCGGTTTTTGTCACGATGACTGATTTTCTGAGTGACAAAAACCGCCACCGACGGCCAAAGGGTTAAAAGCCTGAACAAACATGCGCTATCATACTACACGTCATAATTTGACGTCACACGAGGTAGTGAAAATGTTAGATCATCGCAGTTGACTGCGTACGAGACAGTAATATTAGGCACCAGCATTAAAGCATGAGTAATCATTTGAAAAAAAAACCCAAAAAAAACCTGTCTTCAGCAACCAAATGTTTGCAAGAAAAGGTGGTCTTAAAAGACGTGTGCACACTCAAGAGAAGTTTTGAAGGGGGAAAAGGGTCACCTGTCATTAAAGACCATCATTCAGATGGCTACAGACAGTCTATAATGATAGGTGATCTGTTGTACCTGATTTAGGAAAATTCACAAAGTTTACTGAAAAACTGTAGTCTCACGTCAGTTCAAAATAAATTCAGCTATCGCCTATACTGCTGGGCCTCTATTTTCTGTTGTTAACCACCACCAGCACCACCACCACCACCACCACCACCACCACCAACAACAACAACAACCTACCACTTTCTGTTTGTCCAGCGCTCCCTGGCATTCCTCGTCCTTTTGCTGTCGTAATTTCTTGAGCGCCGCGCGCAGCTCACGTGCTGCGCGCGCCTCGGCCGCCGCCACTGCCTCTTCTATGGCTTTCTCTCTTTCGTCATCATCGTCGGTCTTTGTCAGAGACAACAGTTTGTCTCCAGCCTCTGCGTGATAAGTGTTATATTACTTTACAGTGCGGACCGTGTATGTGTGTGCATTCTGCCCTGTGAAGCCAAAACCCATTGTGCAAAGGCCATTGGGCAGACGTCGGCCGCCGCTGGCCCGCGTACGTCCGTGCGCGAGCCAACGGCGGCCGCCGTCGGCCCGATGACCTTTTGCACATTGGGAAGGCAGTGTCGATTTTTTTGTGAAAAAAAGAAAAAAGAAAAAGAAAAGCACAAGATGCGCCAAGCAGTACTCAAGGCCTCCAGACGCCAGTCCTTCATTACCAGAGGCCGAATTAGCCCGAGGGGGGTGGGGTGGGGGCGGTGGGGGGGGGGGGGCTGAGGAGGAGGAGGGCGGGGGGGGGGGGGCAGGGGCAAGGCAGGGAAGCGGCGGCAAACTCCCTCCCCCCCCCCAAAAAAAAAAAAAAAAAAAAAAGTAAGGGACTTTCATTAAAGAAACTGGACAATAATAACAACAAAGCAAGAACAAAAAGGCAACAAAACACATCTCTCATAAAAATCAGTATCAGAACTTTTATCAGAAAGGAAAAGTCTCCAAACCAAATAAAATAAAATAGAAAAAATATGCAAAAATTTAAACAAAACAAACTCTACCCCCAAAAAGAACAGAAAAAAATATAAAAAAAAAATACAACAAAGTCTGACGGCCTACATGGGGCCCTATCTGATCAGGCACCAACTTTCAGCTATCAGTTCCCCATGAATTTTTAGTGTCATTACTCAGCGGCAGACGACAGTCACACTACAGCGTACGCCCTTTGGGAACGTGAGCCACGTGAGAATGTGATCGGTTTGGCACTGGGGACGCACTCAAAAAAAAAAAAAAAAAAAAAGTCTCAAATTCGTCTATTTTCAGCAACAAAAGTCATAGATTTACATGTGCCAATGTAGTCGCAGGAGCTGATAACAATCTATGCCTCTTGCCGACCAAAGATCGGTTTCGATGTTCTTCAGTTCAGGTCAGGGCCGTTGTTATGTTGATATTATTCGAACTGTGGGACTAGTGAAGTAGATGAAAAGAGGGAGAAAGGTTGTGGCAGTAAGTTCTCATGCCATTGTGGCTGTTTGTGTGAGAAGATTCAATGCCTGCATTTATGAAACAGGGGCCAGTTGCATGAGCGAGCTTAGTCCTGCACCAGCCACTAAGCAAGGTGCGCCACCATAGCGCTATAGCGGCGCACCTTGCTTAGTGGCTGGCGCAGGACTAAGCTCGCTCATGCAACTGGCCCCCAGAGACAAAAGTCCTACTTCAATATGGGACGTTCGCTTTTTAGGTTTCGGTGGGCTCTTCGTTCAGTCACACGGCACCTTTGCGAAGCAGTGGCGGACCTGTTCCTTTCCGAAAGGGGGGCCGGGGGAGACGGATTGACAACTTTTTGTTTGGGACCTTGTAACCTCAGGTAGAGGCCAAACCATCCTTTCTACTGACCCCACCCCCTTAATAAAAAGGCAACCGACCGTCTCGGAATGTTTCCACCGGTGGCCGAAATACCGAAAAGGTGTAGGTGCGTGTATGTGGTGGGGTGGGGGGTGCGGATGGGTGAGGTGGGGTTGTGGTCGGGCAGGTAGGCGATAGCCATCTGAACACTTATCAGCTAGTTATTTTAATGGAGAGGTGGAGGGGTGGGGGGTGGAGGGGTGGTGTCCAAACTCCCAAACAGGGACTTTGGTATAGCATTTGAAAGTATTTGTGGGTTAAGCAAGGGGAGTTTAGTCCGGAACTCATTAAAATCCCCCTCCAACCCCAAGATCCGCCCCTGCAAAGGTTGTGTGTGCCTATTGCCGTAAGTTCCAAAATCACAGACCAGCACGAACATCACAAAGGAAATTAAAAGCTTTTCTAGATCGTATACAGTTGTACACATAAACCGCAATAACACCAGCCGTTTCAGTGACTAGGAACTGCTGGAGCAAATCACGGCCAGCAAATGGTACTGACTCTAGTCAGCACCTGCGGGTGCCAAAGGATCATGTGAGTCTATGTCTCTTGCATCTGGAAGGGGTCGAGTGACAGACTGCTTCGGGTCCCCGAAAATTCTTTGTTTGGTCACGAAGTGTCATGGTGAAACTGTCCTTGGAGAAGGAAAATAAAACTGTTTTTATTGCGGCGGTTTATTAAGGTTTGACAGTTAGGGATTAGTAATGTAAATGATAAAATATTAATCAATAGAGCTACATGCATGCACGCACGCACACACGCAAACTCACACGTACACAAACACACACATTGACACAAAAGTACTATAACCTGATATTCATATTATTAAGGTGTACACAAGCGCACGCACGTATGTTCACACACACACACACACACACACACACACACACACACACACACACACACACACACACACACACACACACACACACAGTACCAAACTAATCCTTGGGCTGTCGGCGGTAGCGAGCTTTGTCGACGTGATTCCTGTCAGTTATATAAGAATCACCTTGACTAAAAACCCTACTTACAGTAAAAGTTGCTAAGACGAAATAATCAGGCTAATGTGCATGAACGCACGCACATGCACACACATGCACGCACGCACAGAACCATACAAACACACACACGACTGATTAAAATGATTTACTCCTGACAGCTAAAGCCCGTTGCGCATGCTGCCACTGGTACTTGTTACATCGCCGGCAAGCACAGGGGGTTTAACCTTTGGCTGTCGGTAGCGCGTTTTGCCGCGATGGTTCCTTCAGGAATCATCGCGACAAAACGTGCTACCGACACCCACAGGGCTAAAGGTTGTGACGCAACTGTAATCTTTTGTTAGGGTGCCAGCCTTCTTCCCTGCTGTGTGAAATAAAGATAACCCCTAAGTCTCATATATTGGTTTGTGCCAAAATCCGTCAAAGAGTATGACAGGGCAAACACGATAACATCAGAATCAATACACAAACGGCATAATACCAGTCAGCGGATTTTAGCACTCTTCTTCAAATGACTTTATGAATCGGTACAGACAACTGAAGTTAGATAGTCATTAGGGTTTAACGCCAAATTTGCAGCAGACGACAGAAGTGTGAAAAAAGAAATAGAATCAAAGTAAAGCACCATCAAGACTTTAACCCATTTAGCCCGGAGTACCTACAGCAGGAGATGGATTGACCATGATAATTCAAGGGTAGTGCCAGATTAGCTTGGCGCCTGAAGGCGCCAAGCTAATCTGGCACTACCCTTGAATTACCATGGTCAATCCATCTCCTGCAACTGGTACATAGCCATTAAACAACACCTCCAACATTTGAGAAATGGGACCTTGGAACTGAAAGGGTTAAGGCTGTGAGATGGCCTGAGCTCGGCGTTAAACCGAAATAACTAATCGTAGGACTTTACAACTTCGCCATATTTAAGCGTAAATCTACCCATCACGAACTATATGACAGGCGTAAATCTACTCAGCGTGAATCCAGCCAGGCCGCGTGAATCGACCAGTGTAAATTCAAGCCGCTACTCGACTCAGTCCTCAGTACGGTGGATACAAGACTGGTGGATTCACGCTGGGTTGATTTGCGCTGGGTAGAGTCACACTGTGCGGATTTACTGTGGTGTGGATTCGCGCTGGGTATCATTAAGTCTGAGTAAGACGAAGCTGACCCCCCCCCCCTCCCCCCTCAGTGGCAGCAGCCGATTGCATACGACTTCCTACGCGCAGCAATCCGATGAACACCAGCCAAAGCAATATGCAGGTCTGTGCTTATGGACCTTACGGCTTCTAGATGTAAGGTCCAAAATCACAGAATCATAGACCAGCACGCATACCTTGATAAGCAAAGTAAACTTCCGATATAATAAAACGCCATCGTTCATTCCCCACCCCACCCCCACCCCCACCCCACCCCCACCCACTCTCTCCCCTCTCCTCCACCAAAAAAGAAAAAAGAAAAAAAAAGTGATATCCAAAGTTTAACTCATTCGAGACGTGCCGCCTCGGATACGCGGCATAAGCCGCGTATCCGGAGGAGGCACGTCTCGAATGAGTTAATGCTTTATTACAGTAAACGCCGCTCATAACAATAAGTCTGGGGTAACAACGCTTTTTCTCTTCTTGAAAGATCCCGACAGTATTCCTATTACGTAAATGATCTCGTTTATAACAAACTTCGTATTTATCAACGATAATAATTGAGTCTCCGCGTATCCGGAGGAGGCACGTCTCGAATGAGTTAATGATTTATTACAGTAAACGCCGCTCATAACAATAAGTCTGGAATAACAACGCTTTTTCTCTTCTTGAAAGATCCCGACAGTATTCCTATTACGTAAATGATCTCGTTTATAACAAACTTCGTATTTATCAACAATAGTAATTGAGTCCCCTGGCGTTCTGTTGGTTAAGTTAGCTCGGGGTTTAACTCGTTCATTAATAGTGTGTGTGTGTGTGTGTGTGTGTGTGTGTGTGTGTGTGTGTGTGTGTGTGTGTGTGTGTGTGTGTGTGTGTGTGTGCGTATGGTGTGTGTGTGTGTGTGTGTGTGTGTGTGTGTGTGTGTGTGTGTGTGTGTGCGTGTTAGCTGTTAGCCTTTTCATTGTATCGGCCCTTAGAGGTACTTTTAGAATAAGTGCTTACCAAATCTCCTTTATTATTATTATTATTATTACTATTATTATTATTATTATTCAATTCCGACACGCCACGGCAAGACATGGATCGTGCGTGACAGTTCAAGGTTTGTGCCAGAATAGCTTGGCGACCATAGGCGCCAAGCTATTCTGGCACAACCCTTGAACTATCACGCTCGATCTGTTTCCAGAAGTGTAATACAGTCTTCAGGGGGGCAACTTCAAAATTTGCGGATTTCGGCCCTTGAGCAGAATGAGTTAACGTCCAGGGAGTGATAATGGACGGCACTAGCGGGCAGGTTATATGGGACAATTACAAGTGAGGTTATGTTTACGCCGAACGACACCTAACAACGAACGAAATTGAATTGAAGTCACGGGCAGACAAACAGCTTGCACCATAAGAACAGACAACACACCAAACATCTCCAAGATGCATAGGTCCTCATGAGCCCTCTGTGTGTGGAGTCTGTGGAGTGTTGTCTGTGCTTATCAGTGGTGCACGCTGGTTTCCCACCGTGATTTCGCTCTCCGGATTCGATGCTGGCAGTCGTTCGTTGCAAAGGAGACCTCACTAATGCCTCTGGAGCACGACCTGAACACTGATCAATTTAGGTGCATTGTGACTGCGCCGCTTTCATTTTCCACGAACTTTCAAGGGACATGCTACTGTTGATTGAACAAGCCCGTCGTCATTCCCTGACGCTTTGTTGTAGGCCTATCATCAAAAGTTTAACGTGTTAAAACCCTGAATGCCGAGTAAAAGTGAACGCCACCCAACTGCAAGAGGCATAGATCATCATGAGCCACCGCAATTGCGGGGGCTCACGCTATGCCTCTTGCTGAGACCAATTTTGTATCCATATTTTGGGGGGACGGTGAATGTGGCTTTTGGTTGTTGAATGGAAAAAAGATTTCAGAAACGAGATGCACGTCCACTGGAATGAAATGGGTTTAAGCACTGAAATTCCTTTACAAAGAAGCACTGTGATCGGGACCTCTGAAATAGTATTTCTTATATCTAGGTTGTGTTGTAACAGACCGACTACCTTGTTATATAATCTACATTGACTGTACATACTCGCTCGCGCGTGACTGTCTGATTTTACAAAATCGTAGACAAGGGGCCGGTTGCATGAGTGAGCTTAGTCCTGCGTCAGCCACTAATAATAATAATAATAATAACAATCCTATAACAATAATAATAATAATAATGTATATATTTTTAAGGCGCCTTTCAATAAACAGCTCTATGTACTATTAGTAGCAGAGCACTTTGCTACATCCTGAAGGTGAAATTGTGAATTTTTATTTTATAGACCCTTTGAGGTGTAGTCACAGTTCTGCGGGAGACAGATCGACCATGATAGTTCAAAGGTGGTGTCAGAATAGCTTGGCGCCTACAGGCGCCAAGCTATTCTGACACCACCCTTGAACTATCATGGTCGATCCTGCCGTAGTGTGTCAGGGCTTTATGGGTTAGTGGCTGGCGCAGGATCAAGCTCACTCGTGCAACAAACCGGCACAAGGGCACACGTTATTGTCCTCCCAAGTACCCGCGCCTGACGCATGACAGCACGGAGTCAGGTGTACTCACGGGTGATAAAAGGCACTCGAGGTAAATTAGGACTATAGTGCGAGGTGGACATAATCTTGGGACACGGAGTGTAAACCTCTCCTGGCGAGTGTGTCACGCTGTGGGCTAGGTGAGACTGCACCAGGAGCACCACGAGGGTACACTCGAAGACCCCACCCCCTCCCACCCACACCCCCACCTAAAAATAAAAACCCACCTAAATAATAAATAAATAAATAAATAAATAAATAAATAAATAAATAAATAAATAAATTGTTAAAATCCCTCATTGTTCAACGGAGACTTTTCGGAATATTTGAAGAAATTTCAATTGTTTCATCAGAGAAGCAGAATTGAATAAATGAAAGATCGAATGACAGAATTAATCACAGAGTGAGTGAGTGGTGAGTAACTGAATGAATGAATGAATGAATGAATGAATGAAAAAGCAGAGGAAACGATAATAAATTACTTGAAATAAAGTGAAGCCAATCTCAACTGGAAACAACAGCAACAACAGCAACAACAACAACACTGACAAGAAATGAAAATAAAATAGTAAGTAATAAAATAGCAAGATAAAATATCAGTTGTAAACAACAATTGCAACAGCTTCAACTGCTGGTTTCTGAGTCCCAGCCAAAGTTCAAAAACGTAAATTGCATGACCGAAGCAATAACAAGGTTTCCGGCTTTACCGCGACAATGCCCCATTGTGTTACTGACATCTAAACAAACCTTACACACAGCACCACTTTGTTATACAACAGACACGCGATAATCTGGTTGTCCCATGCCGTAGTTACACAGGTCTGCAAGAGGCATAGATCCTCATGAGCCCCCGCCATTTGCGGGGGCTCATAAGGATCTATGCCTCTTGTTGGGACTATTTATATCTGTGTTTTTCAGACGGAGACTCTTTATATCCATAGCTTGTACTGACAGTCATTGACAACACTGATCCAGGACGATGCATGTAATTGAAGGTTCACGTAACGAATTTTTTTCGACAGTTATAAAGAGTGTATAATTAAGAGCTACTAAGGCTGAGCACAAGGGTAGGGATTATTCCTACTGACGCTCGGAGCGAGTCAGGGGCACAAAACTCTTCGCAAAAAGTCTTTGACCCGTTCCCCCTTTGGGCTCAGCTGATAGATTGCGCCCAGTATCTTGGTAAAAAGCGCTATGACGAAGGTTAACTATCATTTTTATTTTATCATAATTTCTAAATTAATGTGTTTGTGCAAATTGCGGTTGCACAACAGCTACTCGGAGAGGTGATTATTCTCATACGATGCCGGTACCAAGTGTCCTTTTATTGAATCAGCTAGTCATGTCTAGTGGTAGTAGGTTTTCGTGTATGTAAAGATTGCGTTGACTGTAAAATCATACTTCACTCTTTTGCCTCATTAAATCTGAAACTGTGATGTTAATCCGAAGTGATTTATTCAAAAGGTATTTGATAACCTTCACCTGGTATGACTAACAACTTGTTCTTAATTTTTGGAGGTTTTTAATACTCATTTACGCCATAGTATATATTTCATACCCATCTTTTCGTCTAACTGGCCAAGTATTAACCTCTTTGGCAGTCGGTAGCGCTTTTTGTCGCGGTGATTCTTGCAAGAATCACCGCGACAAAAAAAAGCGATACCGACGGCCAAAGGGTTAAGTTTTCCACTTTGAGATGACCTTAATAACCTGCTAGGCGTTAAACTCTAATAACTGTAACCGGTCATGCCAACTCCTGCGTCATACCCTCTTGCTCACTGTTCATGTCACAGAAAGGTGCGAGGTGTGATGTGCCAAAGATTGCAATTATCAACGGTGCTTGAAACCGCAGGAGGGTGGCTGATTTTTTTTCTTCTCTCAGTCCAGTGCAGACTGCGGTAGACTGATCGACCTTGACAGCTCATGAATAGTGCTTTATAAACAGTTTGGCGCCTAGACAGGAGAGGGGTCGACCATGCTAATTCAAAGGTAGTGCCAGATTAGCTTGGCGCCTGTCGGCGCCAAGCTAATCTGGCATTACCCTTGAATTATCATGGTCGATCAATTTCCTGCAACTGGTGCACAGTCGTTAGATGACGCCTCCAAAAGTTTGGGAGATACGGCCATAGGGCTGAATGAGTTAATAATATTTAACTTTTTCACTGCCAGGGGACACAATGTGTTTTTGAAATAATTGTTAATTCAGTGTCAGATATCCCCAACCGACTAAGCAACATGGACACAAAGTGGTTTCAGCAAGAGACATAGATCATCAAGGGCCCCCGCAAATGCGGGGACTCATGAGGACCTATGCCTCTTACAGCTGAGCCGGTGATGTTCAATTTATCGGCAGTGAAGGGCTTATCGGCAGTGAAAAGGTTAACCCAACTGTGCATACAAGCACCGGCGCGTGGTAATCACGGGGTCCAGCAAGTTGCTACAATTTGATAACAGGTCTTTTTTCTCGTATGGTGGACCCATATCATACTGAGGCTAAACGCTTCAAATTTGTACACTGCTATATGCAAGCGCCAAGTGCCAAGTCCATTATGCGCCTGACAGATCAATAGTACTTACAGATAAGGATATAGACCAATGGCTTTAGTTGAAGGGTGGTGCCAGAATAGCTTGGCGCCTAGAGGCGGCAAGCTATTCTGGCACTACCCTTGAACTATTTTAGTCAAACTTATTTCACACACTGGTGTATTCCGAATGACGTACCGGTGGCTGCATGCTCCAGGGGGGTGAAGTTTGTGTTACGTACTTGCTCTGCGAGACGGAGGCTTGTCGTCTTTGATTGCGAATATCCGCCGATACAACGCTTTATCAGTGCTGTCTTGCCTCAACTGAACTACTGAAGACTTTGAACTACTCTTGTTTTCACGATCCATGTGAGTAGTGGACACACTGGCGTAACATATATTTCTTCCGTTACACAGAAGGGGCGGTGGCAAACGCCACCGCCCGACACACAGACGTAACAGAGATTTCTTCCGTTACACAGAGGGGGCGGTGGCAAACGCCACCGCCCGACATACTGACGTAACAGAGATTTCTTCCGTTACACAGAAGGGGCGATGGAAAACGCCACCGCCCGACACACTGACGCAACAGATTCTTCCGTTACACTGACGTAACAGAGATTTCTTCCGTTACACAGAAGGGGCGGTGGCAAACGCCACCGCCCCTTCTGTGTAAATGGAAGAAAACTCCGGTGTGCAAACACACTGACGTAACAGAGATTTCTTCCGTTACACAGAAGGGGCGGTGGCAAAAGCCACAGCCCCTTTTGTATAACGGGAGAAATCTCCGGTGTGCAAAGGAGAAAAAGAGAAAAATCTTCCATTTTACGACATTCAAGCTTCATAATTTAAGAGCCTTTTTGTCCACCATTATTTTCGACGGAGATATTGAAAACTGTTAAACCTTTAATCTCTGGAATATGTCGCTTTAAACGATGGAAACAGTATTAAACAAATCTGGGCACTTAGAGAGTGCAACTCTTTGACATCAGGGAAAAGTGGCATGAATGACCTTAGTCCTGCTTATCAAGCAAGGTGCTCCAGTACAGCGGAACACCTTTCTTAGTGACTTGCACATGAATATGGCTCACTCATGCATCTGAGCCCTGCTGCTTTTCCATAGCGCAGACACTTTAACACCCTTGTTCATGCACCCGCCGATAATGTTTTCAGTACCAGTGGCTGCAAGCACATGACAGCATTACAGCTTGATAACTGTTATTTTTTCACGCAGAGTAGACAAGTTTACAAGTTGGATTGTACGTACACGTATTGCTTCGCGAAATTAAGGCCCCCTTATCTTAACAATGCAGATAGAATAGCCAATACTTAGCAATACAGATACGGTTGATTAGTAATGCTATCTTTGATTTCCTTGCTGAATCAGGAAACGGAGAGGGGTGGGGTTAGAGAGGTGATTGAGGGTGGGGTGTGTGGCCGGGCCGGGGTGTTAAACCCTACGAGGCCTCAACTTGCATCCCTGCCGCTAAAATTGAGTTTGTTATTAGGGTTTAATTCACTTAACCCCAAAACCGCGACTATTTCCCAAATTTTACAAGTGTCGCCTTTCAACTAAGTACCAGTTGTATTAGATGGATCGACCGTGATAATTCAAGGGTAGTGCCAGATAAGCTAGCTACTCGCCCAAGCTGTAAACGCATTCGAGACGTGCCGCCTCCGGATACGCGGCATAAGCCGCTTATCCGGAGGCGGCACGTCTCGAGTGAGTTAACCTTCGACACCTCCCTCTTGTACAAATCCCCCCTCATCGATTCAAGTATTAGCCACAAGTGCCAAGTCCATTATGCGCCTGACAGATCAATCACAGCAGGCTGTGGGCCCGCATGATAACTCGCGCGGCTTTGATCCAGTCTTTGATACCTCCACATGCACAGGTCAACGGCGAAACCACACTGGTTGTCTCCCTCGATTCGCTACCGCTTATCAGCGGTAGCGATTCGAGGAGGACAACCAGGGTGTAGTGAAACGTGTGGGTTCTATAGAGCAGGTTCGGATCGAGGGTGAGAGGGTGTGTGAGGGGGGGGGGGGGCCGGAATTTTTGCGAGCAGAAAAAGATGAAAATCAGAAAAAGCAGGATCTCCGTTCTCTGAAGGCAAAAGGTATTACAATGAAAATCTCGCTTTTCACAAAAATGGACTTGGTGTCTTCACAGGGTACATTGTATCTTTCCTTCGAACACTCCTAGCCTCGGGAAAAACGTCCCAAACAAAAAGTTGGAAATCCAGGCCCGCCTTCGACAGCAAGTTGATCACCTTCACATAGTCAGTGCAGGCATAGGCCTAGAAAAAGAGATTTTTTTTTTTCAAAGGGCAACATCAATGTCTTCTGTTACAAAGACAGGCGCCGTCAAGCTACTCTAGATCTGGCACTTCCTTTGAACTACGATGGTCAAGCCATGTCCCACGACTGTTGTGCAGGCCTTACAGACGCGGACTGCCCAGGTAAAAGTGGTCAAAGTCATTGATAGGTGTCCAGACTAAAGAGTTAACTGCAAAGCAAAGCGTGCAAAGCCAAAGAAAATCCCAACAAGGGCAGAAACACGCTTAGAAAGGAGATTTTCGAAATAGGCACGCTGACAAGGATAAAATGCGCTACTTAATATATATATATATATATATATATATATATATATATATATATATATATATATATATATATATATATATATATATATATATATATATATATATTTAGGCGACAATTGTTAGGTGTGACTGAGCAGTGTAGAAATCCAGTCCGCTAAAGACTAAAGCCTAGCGTATAAAATGCAAAGAAATTCCCAACAAAAGTAAGAAACACGGGTAGAATGGACAATTACGACACAGTTGTGTTGTGATTGTCTTTTCTGAGCGTGTCTCTTTCTCTCAATGTGACTGAGCACACTACGACAAAATTCACCAAGTTGGAAATTGTTAGCGACTAAGTACCATTTTCAGGAGATGGATCGACCAAGTTAATTCAAGGGTAGTGCCAGATTAGCTTGGCGCCTGATGCCGCCAAGCTAATCTAGCACTACCCTTGAATTAGCTTGGTCGATCCATCTCCTGCCATAGTGCGTCGGGGCTAAATGGGTTACATTACAAACCAGAGCAGGAGAACGATCGAAGAGGATAGTTCAAGGGTTGTGCCAAAATAGCTTGGCAGGTACAGGCCTCACGTTGTACTGGCACCACCCCCGGGCTTACATGGTGGCCGATCAATATCTTGCTGTAGTGTGTCACAGTGGGCTAGCTGGATACAATCGAGCCGCACTTGACATAAATCTTCAGCATGAAGTGTTCGATCATCGACGAACACGTCATGTAGTGTTGTGCGGTTTCCGTGCAACTACAACAAACTCCTTCCTCGTGTTCCCCTGCACAGGCATGGGGTGATCATTTCGAAATCTATACTGACGAGCAAAAGAAATGCGACACTTTGGAATCATCGGAAACACTAAAGTAAAAATGTCGCATTTCTTTTGCTCGTCATTTTACTACCTCTAGATCTATATAACACGGGCAGTGACGTAGTGGTGTTAAGGGATGGGGTTGGAGGGGGGCCTGCCCCCACCCCCAATGAAAAAGTAGCGGGGCCAGAGTATACCTTCTCTCTCTCTCTCTCTCTCTCTCTCTCTCTCTCTCTCTCTCTCTCTCTCTCTCTCTCTCTCTCTCTCTCTCTCTCTCTCTCTCTCTCTCCCACACACACACACCCAATAACTTAGGAGAAAAAAAAAATCTTTTTAAAAAAGAATACTTTTGCAGAAAAAGTATTGAAATTATATATTTTTATTTGTTGTTTCAGAAAAAATCAAAATATTTTTTAAGAAGAAAATGTCAGAAGATTTTTATTGTTATGTTTGGGTTTTACGAGGTTGGACTGTCGCTCGCTATCACTCCCCCTCCCTTTGTTTGATTTTATATTTAGACACAGTAACATATAGGCACACTGCGCCTCCCCCCCCCCACCCCCCCCCCTACCCTCAGTGGAAAAACCCCACCTAAGCCACTGCATGACAGGTTGCAGGAAATGTGATGTTTCCTACTACCCGTATTAAATTAAGAAGTGGTCGATTTCGCAAATATCATTCCACGCCTGTGTTCGCCTGGGTCGTAACGGTAACAACACAACAAATAAAGTGAACACAGCGTTCTATCAGAGCCACTTCGATCCGCACGCGCTCCAATGCATGTTACAGTATTACGTAGTTTGCGACCGGCCAGCAGACACACACACTGCACAGACCCAACAAACAAGCACAACAGAAATAAAAAAACAAACACTAGCTGCCAAACCCAAGTGGTGTTAGTGTACTACGAGTTATCTCGACACCGTACGCCAGAACTGACGACTCGAGGTCATTTTGGAGTGTCAGTTTGGCGTGCCCCCCCGCGCACGGAGACAGTGTAACACGCCAAAATAACTCTCACACCAAATCTATCGATACAGTGTCATGACTTAAAGGGGGCCAGAAACTGATTTATATTATTAAAACATAGCAAACCCACAAACACAACAAAAACGACCGAAGTCTATATTATTACACAAAACAACAACAACAAAACACAACAACCAAAAACAACAACAACAAACAAGCAAACAACAACAATCAAATCTAGAGAGAACTTTTGAATTCAGAGCAGTATTTTCAACCACAATAAAGGATTGAAAAAAGACGTCATTCTAGTATATAATTATTGAGGCCTATATCTTAGTATTTGGACGATATAAATGACCCCCTTTAAATAGCACGCACGGCGCCAGAACGACGCGGAGTCACTTTGGCGTTTGTACGCCAAAGTGACACCGTGTCGTTCTGGCGTGACTGACAGTCATTTAAGCATGCTACACTCATTCTACACCGGTCACGCTAGTTTACACACTCGGCGCCAGTGCTAAGAATAACAGATCAAAACACGCAAGGTCCTGCGGTACATGTTTAGGCTTAGGACGACTTTCTATCGCTGAATGGAAAGTGGGCAGGTCGATTATTCGTCTTACATTAGTTACACACAGGTGGCTGTGTTGTAACCAGTCGAGCATTGCGGAGAGCTAAATATTACTTGTTCAAAAAAGTCCTGTTTAACCCATTCCGTGCCAGCTGACCCAGATTGTGTTTCTGCAATCGTCGTCGTAGTCAAGAACAAACAGCCCTAGCTAACCTAGCAACATAGATTCAAAGTGGGGTCAGCAAGAGGTATAGATCCTCACGAACCCCCGCAACTGCGGGGGTACGTGAGGATCTATACCTCTTGCAGTTGGGTGGTGTTCAACTCATTCATTTTTTTTCTCGGCACTGAACTGGGTTAAACATACATTTTTTTACAAACAACTTTCGCGTGTGCAACGATCAGGAAATTTGAGCTGAGCTAACTTGTTGTGGTAATTGATCGCGGTATAAATACTTTTAATGTATATCTTTCGAGTGAGTCTATAAAGATTGCGGCGTAGCACCTGTTATAAAAAAAAAAAAAAAATTAAAAAAAGAAAGAAGAAGAAGGGGGAAAAAAACCCGGTGGAAAAGTCTTATTTGAGGCAAAACACGGAGAATCCGCTGAGTCGTCGAATTTTAGCGACCAAAGCCTCGCCTTGTCACAGCGGATCACTCTGAATGTGATCAAAACTTGCTTTATAGTGAGATTTTATCTGCATAAAGTGCTTTGTTGTCGCTGAAAAATCACTTGCAGCCCTCAGTTTAAACCAAACATCAGCCGCGACTTGCACTTGACTCTCGGTGCGACCGACTGATTGATTCATGTTTGCTTTCAAGTATATTCAGCCATTCCGTCCCATACAGATTCGCACGCACCCCAGCCGTCGCGACCCAGTGCACAAAGCCATCGGGCCGACTTTGGAGCGATGGCCTTTTGCGCACTGGAAAGGGCTCACGAAAATGTATGCCTCTAGCTGACAAAATTCAGTTGTATCTGATCCTCAAATTGAAGATGTCATTTGGGATCAGGCTTAAACATGAACTCATTCAGGCCGACGGCCGTATTTCCCAAATTTTGGAGGCGTCATCTAACGACTATACACCAGTTGCAGGAGATGGATCGACCATGATAATTCAAGGGCAGTGACAGATTAGCTTGGCGCCGACAGGCGCCAAGTTAATCTGGCACTACCCTTGAATTATCATGGTCGACCCATCTCCTGCCGTAGTGCGTCAGGGCTGAATGGGTTAAGGGTCATTACGTGTAAATTTGAGGACACATTTCAGCACCCACCATTTTGTGTTTGTTATGCCTTGTTTGACACATCTAATGAACTTTAACAGCAGTTTGGACACCCAGCACCCTGCCGGTGTACCTACATCGTGTTTCTGAAACCTTTGTTCATTCAACAAGGAAAAGCCACAACTGCCCATGGAACATGGATACAAATTAACCTCATCCGGACACAGATCATCATGAGCCCCCGCAAATGCGGGGGCTCATGAGGATCTATGTCTCTTGCGGTGGGATCGTTTCACATTTTCTCCGCGTCAGTCAAGGGATAAATGGACTGGGAGAAATTTGCTCTTCTTTTGAAGAGAGAGAGAGAGAGAGAGAGAGAGAGAGAGAGAGAGAGAGAGAGAGAGAGAGAGAGAGAGAGAGAGAGAGAGAGAGAGAGAGAGAGAGAGAGAGAGAACAATGAACAATGAACAATGAACAATGAACCTTTATTTTCCAACGGTAGAAGTTATTGTGACAGGACCAGTTTTCAAACTTGCCGTTGCTACATCTACTACATAAGTGACATAGACATGTAAACATACACATACCACACACTGCTGCATGCACTGCTACATTCGCTCACGCACGCACGCACCACGCACATACACACACACATACCCACACACGCACTCAGGTACGCACGCATGCACATCGCAACCCGCGCATGCACGCACGCACACACACACACACACACACACACACACATGTACACCGCAATTCAGTACGCATGCACACACGCACGAACACTCACACACACACACACACACACACACACACACACACACACTTACACACGCACGCACTCAGGCACATACGCACAAAAACAAACACACGCTCTCGGACACGCACTCCAGACATACCTACCCGCATACGCGTACGCACAAAAGTATAAAATGAGTAAAAACACAAAGTAAAGCAATAAACAAAGAATCATTAAGTACATTAAAGTTCATACAGCAAGGGCAAATATGAATGCAGGTGCTATCTCTCCCCCCCCCCCTCTCTCTCTCTCTCTCTCTCTCACGCCGACACACACACACACATACACACACACACAGCATGCACGCACGCGCACACACACACACACACAGAGTCACACATACAGTACACACACACACACACACACACACACAGAGAGAGAGAGAGAGAGAGAGAGAGAGAGAGAGAGAGAGAGAGAGAGAGAGAGAGAGAGAGAGAGAGAGAGAGAGAGAGAGAGAGAGAGAGAGAGAGAGAGAGAGAGAGAGAGAGAGAGAGAGAGAGAGAGAGAGAGAGAGAGAGAGGTTCCTTCGTTCGTTTTATCCATTTTTTTTGGTCCCTCTGCACCGAGGTGATCAGGGACATGAGAGAGAGGGAAAGAAAGACGTCTTTTATCTGATAAGTGCGTACGTGGTCTCAGTGACACGAGTGAAACTAAAATCCTGCGCAAGCCACTGCTATAGCGGAGCCACTGGCGTAGTGGCATGCGAAAGATTTAAGCTCCGTCGTGCAACTGGCCCCTGGTACATTTCCAGTCTCACAGTTGAGCTAGCTCAAACATTCGTGTTGGTTTGCTTGACAGACTGAATATATAATCCAAGGGATCATTTTTCACACACATATGGACAAGGTTGGCAAACATTTTTAAAGTCTTATCTCCCAGTAGCAATATCTAGGCGTTAAGGAGAGAGAGAATTGAATTGAATTGAAACTTTATTTTCTAAGGATGAAGACAGTAAGCACGCAGGCCTTTTTACATGTCTGTCCTTAATAACATTTTAAACAAATATAACAGCAGAAACGGTAACATGACGAATAAATAAAATAAAAAGAAGAGAATAATAATAACAATAATAATAATAACAATAATATAATAATAATAATAATAATAATAATAATAATAATAATAATAATAATAATAATAATAATAATAATAATAATAATAATAAACAGAAATATTTCACACACACGGCACATACACACACACACAGACTGAGAGAGAGAGAGAGAGAGAGAGAGAGAGAGAGAGAGAGAGAGAGAGAGAGAGAGAGAGAGAGAGAGAGAGAGAGAGAGAGAGAGAGAGAGAGGTGGTAGGAGGTGGGTAGAGAAGGGAAAGAGTGTACTGAAGAAATCATACACACTGGCCTTCTAAATAATCATGACTGTTCAAGGCTGACACATAAGAGTGTCAAATAATTAATTTTCTGTTCAAATGCAACTTTAAAAAAAAACAAAAGAAAACACGCTTCAGAAGGAATCAAGATGAAGATTTCATCCCAAAGTCTACCGTATTGTTTGGCGCTCAGATGCGTTTATCTTTTAGGAACATTCAGAGTTGTTCATATTTTTAGGCTTATTACGCTGATCCATTTCCCTCCTCTCCTACCCCAGGGCTGGGACAAACAGCAGGCTTATGCAAACACTGTTTATGAAAAATCATGCAGGTATTAATGAGAAGCTAGATTTTCTTTTCGCAAAAAAAAAAAATTAAAGTTATATTATCTGTTTTACATATGATTCCGAAAAAGTGGTACAGAAAACTGTCTGATTTTCACACCTAGGGCATACAGGTCACAACTGAATTGACCTAATCGTATCCGACAGCCGAGACAAACCGCGTAGGCTTATGTAAATACCGTTTACGAAAAATCATGCGATTATTAATGAGAAGATTTTTTTTTTTCGTAAAAAAATTCAATTGTTTTAAGACTAACCGATATAATGCGTGAAATTAATCCTAAACTAACGTGAAAATATTGTTTTTCCCCAAAATATCTAATTATCACACAAAAGGTTGTAGAGGTACAATGCTGGTTAACAAACTCATTCAATATGTCCCTTTTTTCTAGCTATACGCAAAATATCTAGTAAAAATAAGAAAAATTACGGACTCCAGTGCGAATCAACCAGTTTTTGTGAAACGGCCATTTTCTCGCCAATGAGCATCTTAATCAAAACATCAAAAAAAAGGTCCCGAAATCATTCTTTTAGGGACAATATCCTAAAATTTCAAACTTGTCCGTCCTCAAACGCGGGCTCTAGTCGCTGTCACATCCTCACGCACACACACACACACACATACAGACATACGGCGCGTTGGCGCCAAAAAGACGTTCTCTAGCAAGGTTTGCGTAGCTAGACGTGACGTCATTTTTATCTTTTTACTTCTTTGCCAGAATTTCTGCCCCGCACGCCAGAAACGTAACGTGCATGCCCCGGAATGAGCTCCGACCAGCCCCATTTTAAAGTCTACCGTATTCTTCAATACGGTAGACAAAAACACACTAAAGTTAACTAAATTTGTATCCGCGGATTTCTTGATCGAATGAAAATGCAATATTCCTGCTGACAATCAAACAAACACGAACAAACAAACAAATACGATACACTAAAAGCTGTGACTCAGTAAGCAAATACCCTGGGATCGACGTCGGCCAGATGGTCCTTTAAACCCAGTGCGCAAAGGCCATCGGGCCGACGTACGTCCGACGGCTTTTTGCGCATTAGGTTACTGGAGAAAGAGACGGTTTTATTCGATGCTAAATCAGTAGATTTTTTTAAACCCATTCAGCTCTCACGCACTGCAGCAGAAGATGGGTCGACCATGATAATTCAAGGGTAGTGCAAGATTAGCTTGGCGCCTGTCAGCGCCAAGCTAATCTGGCACTGCCCTTGAATTATCATGGTCGATCCATCACCTGCAACTGGTGCATAGTCGTTAGATGACGCCTCCAAAATTTGGGAAATACAGCCTTCGGGCTGAATGAGTTCATGTTTAAGCCTGATCCCAAATGACATCTTCAATTTGAGGATCAGATACAACTGAATTTTGTCAGCTAGAGGCATACATTTTCGTGAAATACATTTTTGGGAAATACGGCCGTCGGGCTGTATGCTCACTGCAGTGACTGAACAGAAGAGAAAAATTTTGTACATTGACTCACATCGTTAAAACTATTTTGCAACAAATAGAAAAACTATACTGTTACATTCATAAACATCGTGAAAACGGGAGTTCCCCGACAGATGCCTGTATCTCTAACCACATATGTGTCTAAACACGAAAAACGAAAGTTAGCTCACTAAAGCAAACTCGCTGACTTGAGCAGAAAAACTTCCGCAATAAATGCTATTAGCAAATACATGTATATCATTTTACTGACACTCATTCAGACGCTGGTAAAGTTAAAAACGGCTGCAAAGTAAGTAATTGAACAGGCATAGTGATTAAAGTCATTGAATAGGCGTAGCGATTAGTTAAGCTCGGTGATACTGATCGCTATGCCTGTTCTGTTTAGTAGTGACAGAATAAACAATTTCTTTCCTCGACCCGTGTGGCCCGCCATCGTAGTGTACACGTTCCCTTTCAACGCTGAAAAATAGTGATCTGATAGCTATGCTTCCAATCTGTTATCCCCATTCACAGACGAGTGCTATATAATTCCAAAACTTACCTATGATAGTTTGGTGCGTTACTCGTTGGGTAGTAAGCGTTGTTCGTTGTAGCATACGCCCGAGTGTTTCGAGCGGATCACGTGTACGCTTGATAACCCGCGTCGACATTTTGTCACTCTCAGCTTGTTGGTAGCCGAGAAACCGCCGCCCCTCTCACTCACCGGCTCTCACCTGTCACAACTGAGCTATCGCGGGTCGCATCGGAAGTTTACGGTTGCTTGGAGGCCAGCATGCGCATGCGTCCACGTGATATATATTCGGAATGAAAATGAGATTAGACAAAAGACTTGATAAAAAATTTAGTCAGTGTCTTTGTCCTTGTATAGTAAACATAATGTAAAAAATACTTTTATGTACCAAACTTGATAGCCTATATAATAGGTAAAGCAAATAAACCACAAAGCCGCACATGTATTGATTATTCTGTCTGTTAAAAACACTTCTTTTTGATCAATCATAAAACTGAACCATATTTTAGTTCTCGCATCACCCACGAGGAATCACGAGACTGATCACATCCAACATGGCGCAGATCATCGACGAAGCATTCCCGGTGGAAGGTATTTTGCCCAAGAAGGAAACAGGAGCAACCAGTTTCTTGGCCAAATACCCCGAATATGATGGGCGCGGCGTGACTATTGCAATCCTCGACACCGGCGTGGACCCTGGTGCTCCTGGATTGCAGGTGAGTACGATATGTGCTGGAGCAGACGTCAATTTTGATCAGTCATGGAACAGTTCAATGCAGCAGAATCGACTGTTTAGTCATCGCAAAACTTTTCTTGCATAGAATTAAGTGCTCGTTCGACCGATCTGTGCGATTTTTATAATTATTAGAGTTGTACTTATCCAATGTCCCACTCATCATGCTTAAATTGTCTTTGTCTTCTCAAAAGGGTTGGTCAGTGTTACGTAGCCGGTTACGCAATGTGCTGGAATCAGTGGAAGAAGTCTTTTGTTTTGTTTTGTACTGCTCAGTCACTGATTCAGACATAAACATAACTGTATCCATTAATAGTCACATAGATTCTAGTGTTGTAGTGTAGTGCACCAAGTTCAGGTGTTGCACACATAATTTAGTTGACACTGACTGGAGGGCCAGTGAAGTGTCTAGAGCGGTTGGGGTTTATCCTTGGGGCCGCAACTGTAGCCAGATTGGTCTAGTCCAAGGCACCTCACTTTTTGGCACATGATTTCAGATCTGTAAGTCTGATTTATTTGCATGCTGTGTTTGTGTTCACCACTGTCTTTTTACTGTGTTTAGTTTTAAATAGTGTATGACTTTGTCTATAAGTTAACATTAACAGGGTAGCATGACAGGCACAGAGGATCATGAGGATCTGTGCCTCTTGCTTGCCTCATTTATATCTGTACACCACAGTTTTTTTGGTTGTTGTTATTTCGGCGGTTGGTGCTCATACACATGCTTGGCTGTCACTTGGCCCATCCAGTTTCAGAAATGACCCATTGGATTTGTACTTGACGGGTCATTGACCCATGTGCATACAGTTTTAGAATGAACCCTGGTGATCCGTTCATGCTTTCATTGGTTTCTTTTTTAAAAACCCAGGTTACAAGTGATGGACGGCCAAAGATCGTGGATTTGGTGGATGTGACAGGCTCGGGAGATGTTGACACCTCCACTGTTGTGGAAGCCAAGGATGGGGAGATCAAAGGACTCACATCACGAACGCTGAGGGTATGTGCTTAACCCTTATCATATGGAATACACCAGTGTGTGAAATAAGTTTGACTAAAATAGTTCAAGGGTAGTGCCAGAATAGCTTGGCGCCTATAAGCACCAAGCTATTCTGGCACCACCCTTGAGCAAAAGCCATTGGTGTATATCGTTATCTGTAAGTACTATAATGTAGCTTGCATATGGCTGTGTACAAATTTAAAGCTTTTAGCCTCAGTATGATATGGGCTAAGAAAATGTAAACATAATTTCAATCCAAACTCGGTGAACCCTGATAACCAAAGGCATGATAATAGTAATAGTATGATAATAGTATGAGATTGCAAACTGAGAGTCAGGTCAAGAGACCTTGAACCCCTCAACCCTTGGTGTGTCGGTAGCAGTTTTAGTCACGATGATTCCTGCAGGAATCATCGCGACTAAAGTCACTACCAAAACGTAAAAGGTTAAGGAACGACTTATGTTTTGTCTCTTTATAGTAAGAAAAGACAGTACCTGTAGGCTGTTGAGATGGTAGGTGGAACCCTTTATAGTCAGGAATGGCTGTATGTTGTGGCCCGCTATAGTAAGAAAAGACAGGCTGTGGTCCTTTATCGTAAGGATATCCACACAGTAATAAAGGGACAGATTCTCTGAATCACCATGAGCACTGCGGCATGCATCCTTGTAATTGTGGTACTGTTAGCAGTATCTTAAATGATGTAAAATGAGGCAACTCCTTGAAAACATGAGACTGGATAGATTCTCATGAGCCCTTGCATATGGTTACCAACAGCTAAATCATCTGAGTGTGTAAAGTTGAACAATTCTTTTTAACCTACTTTCTGGTTTAGGGATTTTTAACCGCTATTATGGATCAAAATTGGAACATTTTCATTTTCACCTTTTGAGTCCTGACACACTAGTCAAGCTATCAAATGGCCATGATAGTTCAAGAGGCCCTCAGCAAATACAGTAGAACCTGTTTTGAGCAACCAACTTGTTTGTAAGACAGGTGCTCTCTCATGGGAGGTAGGGCGAAAGGTGTCACCTGTCATTAAAGACCATCATTTAGGTGGCTGCAGCCACCTAAATGATGGTCTTCAATGACACGTGATTCTCGTAAGGGTGGTCCAGGCTTGTTCAGAGAGTATGCAGGGCTAGAAATTAACTTTTTTCTTTGGGGGCCACCGGGCCCCTTGATTGAAAAATTTGAGGGCCCACAAGCAACTTTCGGGGCCCAACTTTGAAAAATAATGCAAACAAAAAACAAAAGAATTATTGACAATATAATAAGTAGAAAGTACAATTTGTCTGATAATCTAAAATAAAAACAATTGAATTTCCAATTTTGCTGAGTGATGTCATTTTTATTTGCCTTTTCTTTCACTTTCAAACATTACCAACAAAAAAGGGGAAAAAAAACACACACACACATTCAGTGACACACATATTCCAGTGACTAGTGAGCCTGAAATGGCCATTAAACAAAATAGAAAAAAATCAAGTGAGTCTCTTGTATAATACTTTTCAGTTTTGTGACTGAGTATTGCACAATACACATCATTAAATTTTTAATATGAGTAACCTAACAAAAAATCTGACCTCAATGCACAAAAGTTCAAAACAAAACCATGAAAGGGAACTAAACTTAACAGTACTCTTCCTGATAAACTAAAGTGAAACAAACAGATTTTGCCTTTTCTTTTTTTTTTTCAATCATCTATTCATATTACACTTATGTGCACTTGATTAACAGAAGTAAACTAAAAATACAATAACAAAAAAAGAAAAGAAAAAAGAACACAATACTATTACTGTGAGTGAGGGCACCGGTGTGGGTTGCTTCCCTTGGCCCAAATACGAAACTGCCGAGTAGAGCTAGCTGTAGCAGACGAATTATTTTGCGGGCCAAGCGGGCCCTTCGTTTTTCAACTTTCCGAGCCCGAAATCAACTTTGCGGGTTTTTGGCCCCGGGCCCCCGCTAATTTCGAGCCCTGGTATGTATTTCTGTCAAAAAGTCCTGGTAAATCATAGTGGCAAAGTTGCAGTGCACCTGAGTTGATCAGTATTCAGGTCACACTCCATAGTCAGTATCTGTACCTGTTCCCCATAAACTGACTGTTAGGGCCGTCCGTTATCACTGGTGTCATGGACGTTAAACCCTAAACAAACCATCTAACTCATAAGGGCAGTCGCTCAAAACTGCTTCTGCTGAAACACTGTGACTGAGGTATGATATCCTGACTTACTTACTTACGCCCTGTCACCCCTCCCTGGGTATAGGCCGTCGACGAGAGACCTCCAGCGACTCCTGTCCTGTGCTTCTCCTTCTATTTTACTCCAGGTGGTTCCCAGTCTCTTAATGTCTGCTTGGAGGTCTCGACGCCAGGTGTTTCTCGGCCTGCCTCTTTTCCTCTTTCCCTGGGGGTTCCATGACAATGCCTGCCTAGTGATACTGGAAGCTGGCTTTCTTAGACTGTGACCAATCCATCCCCATCTTCTTCGCCCAATTTCATTCTCTGCTGTTATCTGCTCTGTTCTCTCCCAATGATATCCTGAGGTTGTACATTATTTGTGGTAGATTCCAGAGAGGTGGGCCAACCCATCTGGCAAGTATCACATCGGGGTGAAGCCGGCCTTTGACCTCTACCCTAAAGGTCTCGTGGACAGGATGAAGAAGGAGAGGCGGGAGCACATGTGGGACCCTCCTCACCGCATTGCCCTTGCGGACGCAAGTCGCCAGTTGGAGGAGTTTGACAGCAAGAGTACAACTTCAACTCTGGTAAGTCAAGGACAGCAAGCATCATATATATAGTGCTAACCTCTTCACTGCTGAGGAAAAAAGTGAACATGATCCAGCTGCAAGAGGCATAGATGTGCCTATTGCTGAGATCATTTGGTGTCCATGTTTCTTGGTTGGTGTTGGCTTTTGGTCATTGAATGAGCCAAGATTTCAGAAACAAACTTGTACGTACACAGTATGTACAGTGGCAGGGAAGGGGCTAATAATAATTATAAATGTAATGTATGATGGTAATCATAATGCAATGTAAATTGTAATTAATATAAATGTATATGGGGCTTATTCTGAAGTCTCTAAGCACTGTACAGTACATGTGTACCTCCTAGCTAAACAATGAACTAAAATCAAACTAGTGTTGTTTTTTTCTTGGGTGGCATGTTTTGTAAATTTCTAATGTGCATTTCATTTTAATTACCAGTGTTTGTTTGTCTGCAGGAGGATAAGTTGTTAAAAGAGGAACTGCAGACACAGGTCGATCTGCTGACCGCCATGGACAAGAAATACAGTGACTGTGGGCCTGTCTATGACTGTGTTGTCTTTCATGACGGTAACACTTGGAGGTATATATTGAAATACTGGTGTTTTTGTTGTGAGCCTTTCACTACTAGTAATAGCAGATTATTTTTGGTGAATACATGTGAATATTTTATGCCAAAGAGCCCCAGCTGCCCAATGAATATGGACACGAAGTAGTTTCAGCAAGAGGCATAGATCCTCATGAGCCCCCGCTACTATGGGGGCTCATGAGGATCTGTACCTCTTGCAGTGTGATCATGTTCACTTTTTCTTGCAAATAACTGCATGCACAAGGTGGTTACTGTGTTCTGGTTTTCTTTTCATGTGTAACATAATCTAATTCTAATGCATGATTGAAGTTTGTCTGTCTCAACAGCGGTCACAGTTATTTCAGAGTCATGTAAAAATGAATCTGAAGCTGTTCTGACTCTTTATATTATATCATGCAATATTTATTATGAGGCTCAGTGTAGTTATACAGCAGACTTAAGCAAAAGTCCCGAAAGATAAAACACACACCCTCCCACCTCCTTCGTCCTTCCCACCCCGCTCCTCATAAAAGAAAATCATTAGGAAAAATGAATGTCACATTTGCTTGTAAAGGCTAATAAGGGGGACATACCAACTTTTTGATTGTGGGTGTGTTTTTCAAATACAGATAATCTGTAACAAAAAGAATCATAGTGCTTCTTTTACACCCTGAAGCAATTTGTTTCCTCAAAACAGTTTAGTTTAGTTATTTGGGTTTAACGCCGAGCAGGCGACTAAGGCCATCTCACGGCGGGGTTTCCTCAAAACACATTACCGATGACATTACTACTAGGAACGTGCACTTAGCTTACCATTTCAGCCCAAAATTCCGTTGTGTACCTACACGACAAGGGAGGCGACCCAAGGGCACCGTAGACGTAGCCGGGTACCCGAGTAGCCTCCCTTACCTCCCCATCCGGTGTCGTGAGCGGTGGTGTAATACCAGTTTGTTCGCTTAGCTTACCGCGAACGGACATGTTCAGCCTACTGGATCTTCGGCTGTGTACAGTTGTGACCGGTCTTACCAGTGTTGACTTTGCCTAGGCTTGCTCTGCCTGCCTTGGATTAACTCTTAATCACCTATAACGCCCGTAAACGCCCTTCGGGTCTTTACCTAAAGCGCCCTTAGACGCCCGTCCTCGGTACTAAATTTAGAAGTCATGTAATACGTTGCTGGGCTCTTCTGTGAAGGAGGTGAGATTGTATACCTTAGGGGACAAGGTCAAACTAACTTTAGACACTGGGCATGCGCACTAAGCCACTGTTTGTGTTGAACTGGGGCAGTTTTACCGCCCACCTGGCTGAACGCTAACTCACGTGTTTACAAACATGGCGACATACGTTCCATCTAGTGACAGTGACCCAGAATTTATAGCTATTTCAGAGTAAATTGGCAACAATCCAGTTTCAGAGTCAGAGGGAAGTGACATAAGTGTGTCTAGTGTGCATACTAGCGATCTGTCGGACTGGGATGACGAAGATACCAGAGTATTTCTGCAGTGTTTACCGAGGCGACGACTGCAAGATGGCGGCGGCGATGCTATCTGGCATCAGCGGCCAATTTCAGACCCTGTTTTGCAGCCTTTCACGCGATATGTGGGCCCAACAACTCCACTTGAGTTGGAAGTGCCACCACTTGATTATTAATATCAGTATTTCCCTGCAGAAATGTTCAAAACTTTTGCCCAACAGATGAACGTGGCGATCAATTTGTAGCAACGTCCGCCGACGAGATATGTGCACTTCGATTACCTGAAGGATTATCAGTGGATTGCCTGATCATTCCCGTGAGGAGCGATCACGGCCAGAGGAGCTTCCTATGCGGATGGGCGCCGGCTCCCGACACAGGATAGACAGACATGTACCGGCTGCTAACCCTACCACTTCCGGACAGATGTCGGCACCCGAATTTACAACGATCTTAGCTCTGGGCCAGATGGCGGAACGCAGCCTGGACAAAAAGAAGGTGTCACGCTCAGAGTGTCGGAAGACAGACACTAGGCGCACTCACGACGGGATTCCGCCACTAGGGACAAACGCTCGGCTTCTCGATCGCAGGTCGGTGATGAGCTTCCATGACCAGATGAGCTCCCTGCACATTTTGGCGCCAGCTCCCAACACAGGTTAGTCAGGCTTGAACCTGCTGCATCCATGGATTGTGAGCACCACAGGACTGCTGCACGTTCCACAGGTCAGTGATGTTGTGCCATGCCCAAACACCCTTTCGGGGAGACGAGACCTGTACGCAGTTTGGAAGGAAGAAGGTGGCACGCACTGTGCTTCGGAAAGAGAGGCACGTCACGCACACACGACAGGATCCCGTTCCTAGAGACGACAAACGCTCGACTTCCCGATTGCAGGTCAGTGACGAACTTCCACGGGCCAGTTCGTCTACCAGGAAGACGCCAGTACATGCACTTACGGCGGACTTAGCCCTGGATCAGACGACGCAATGCAGAAGCGGAAGGACGCTGGCACGCTCAGGGCTTCGGGCAGTGAGGCACGAGGCGAACTCACGACGGGATCTCGCCTCTGTCTAGACTACCGAGCCGCCACTACCGGGCCGACGTCAGCACTCGCGCCATTGACGGTCAAAGCCCCGGACCAGACGCTCCATGGCCAGATGAACGGACGGAACAGAAGAGCGCGCGCTCGCTGCGCAGAGCCACGCGGCACGAACCTAGTGCACCCCGTGACCCGAAACTCGTCAGGTCTCCATATGGTCGGCATCCTTCTCACAGGTCACTGATGAGTCTCCACGACTGGACAACTGACTGAAAGGACGAGCGCTTCCTCCCTGCACAACACACGCCGGGACCACAAGCCGTGCCTGCTCGACGAGTCACATAGGATCTTCGAGCGTTCAGCGTCACGCGCTCAGGTTGGGGAGAAGGTGGCATGAGCGCGCCTTCGGCTGTACGGAAGAGAGCACACTCACCGCACAAGGGAGCCACGAGCCATTCGCGCGACGGGTCCACGCGGCCATCTACCACATGTGACGTAAGCAGGGCAGAAGGACTTCTGGGGGTGGGAAGAACCGAGAGGACCCCGCTCATGGGACAGGCTGCCACTACTACAGACCGTGGTCAGCGTTGTTACAGCAGGCACCGTGAGGAGTCTGGCCTTTCTCGCCGCCACTTCAGGCTCCCACCTGTCATAGGGACTACAGTACGGCTGCCCAAGTCTACCATAATTCTACAGAAGTGTTCTGCCTCTTACCGGTACCCCAGGCGACGTTTTCTCACCCTGGTCGTGCCTTCCACGTAGATCGGAAGACTTCATCTCCCGGGTGTTCTGTGCCTTGTTCTCTGTGCACCTTGGTGGAGGCCCCTAGGAGGAGTGCGTGGGGGTGTTCTAGGCTGTTTTTATATGTTAACGCGCTTACAGTGGGCAGGTAAGTTAGCGCTGTAGATATGTGCCGTTTTATTCTTCTAGCTTCGGTGACCGACGCCAGATTCCTGCCGGCACAGTGGGGGGGGGGGGGGGGGGGGGGGGGGGGGGGGGGCATTGGCGTTTCGCTTGGTTCCGGTTCTTGCGCGGCAACGTACTGACTCGGGACTTCGTTACACGCTGCGAGGCTCGGAGTCGCCCCCCGCTTGCCGTGGTTTGGACCTCCTGACCTACCGGGCGCCGCCAATGCAGTGTACCTTGCCTTGCTCGTCGCCTTGCCGGCTACTTCTCCAGGGGAACGGGTGCTTCAGGAGGCCACCTGCACTACTACCTTGAACTCCTGATCGCTGGTACCGACTACGACGTTCGACTCGTGCTCCTGCCAGTTGGGCGTCTTGTGCTTCCACTTCACCGGCCCTAGATGTTGTTAGGGCGGAGACGGACGGAGTCTCCTGAGAGCAGTATGATTCAGCGCGTCTCCAGACAACCCGTTGCCAGCCAGGGCTTCTGGGGGTTCTACCGCCGCGATTGGTCATGGTGGGCAGAATCACACGGGTGCTTCCGGGCTACTCATTGACTTCTCCAACCGATTTTCCCTAGCGATAGAGGTGGAGCCCTCTTGATGACAGCTCGGGTTCTCTTCACTTCCCTCGACAGGCGCGGCTTCTGGGTCTATGCGAGCACATCTGGCTTCACGCCTCCTTGGGTTGGAGTCTCGCTCGATCTTCACTTACGGCGATCTCCGGAGCGGCAAATTCAGCAGATGGCGCACTCAGCGCGCGGGGGTTGATAGAGCAGGAGCCCTTCTGGGGCCAGTGTACCGCAGCAGGCTCTCTTCCCTTTGATGCTTCAGTGTCTTCTGCTTCGGCGGCTCCGGTTCCCCATATGACGTTCTGCAGACGACCATCATCTCCTTCGCTGGGCGGCTCTCGCGACGGGAGAATACCTCTGCACCTTCACTCCTGTGGTCCCTTCGCCGTCGCAAGTCTTGGCAACAGGGGAGTTCACCTGATTACGAGAGACTACTCAGCCTCCTAGGGATCCAGCTTCAGGTTCGTTGGCGACGTCTGAACCTTCTCACGGTCTCCAACAGCACTGCAGTCTTCACCCTCTTCCCACGGGGTGGCCCGCGGTTCCTCATCCGTCCTCCTCGCCCACTGGCCGCGGGTGCTGGATCGAGACTTCGCTTCCCAGTCGAGAATCTTCTGGGACTTTCGCAGGACATGCAGACGCCTCTCTGCTTTGCCTTCCTCGTTCATCTCCGCAGCCCGGAGCGGTCGTCGCCCTCCACCTCATGGGAAGACCTCTCGTCCTGCCGATCTACGGTGCTGTCCAAGATCCTCCTCCGGTTCACGGTTGCGACACAGACCTGGGCCTAGTGTATTCATGCTGCGGTTATGCTGGTGGGCTGCCAGCGTCCTGACCTTTGACAGACCACCAACACGTTTGATGTCTACAGCCCTAGACCTCTTCTACCGCGCCTTGTCATTTCGCAGCAAGCCTTCGCCATGAGAGGTTCCCCACGCGGGTATGGTACCTTCGATACGGTTGGACACTCGACCGGACGAGCCTGCGATTGGAGGGGCGTGTCCTGGATGGTTGTTGGACCGTTGATGCATCTTCCTTGGAGATCGGGCGATTCCTCGGTGGTGATCTCCGTTCTCCGGCTATTCCCCTTCTTCCTTGACACCGTTGCGGTTAAGGGCTACTGGACCAGGGTTGCTGATGAGGACCACCCCAGATCAACCGACTCGGGTACCGGCAGCCAAATTTGTGCCAGACCTTCATGACGTGGGAGTCTCACCGTGCGCGCCAGGAACTCCTAGTCTTGGCCGACATCCCCACCGTCGTCCCTCTGCTTCCAGGAACAAGGCAGGACCCGCCATCACCCGCTTGCATCCTTCTGCGTTGCAGCCAGCTTTTCCACACCGGGTGGACACTATGGCCAGATCTTCCAGAAGACTGAGACTGGGAGACTCCCATGATCGACCTTTCGCGACTAGGTGGAACCTCCTCTCCACGCGCAAGAAAAGCTCAAGCAACCACGACAGGCGCTGTACCAGGGACCTGGCCTGGCGAGCCCTCACCAGTAGAGGCTTGTCCAGGGCGGCGGTGGATGCTATCGTTTCGACATGCAGACCCTCGACCAGACGAGTTCCGAGGGATGTGGCGAGCGCTGGACGACAGCTGTGGTGACATCCTCTCCTTCCACACGGATTGATGGTGCCCCAGCTGGCAGGGTTCTTCCTTCGCTCTTCACCACCAGCGTCGTCTGGTGCCATTCTCCTTTCCGGGCTACTCGCCATGATCGACGACAACTACCAGCAGGGGGGCCGACCCGATCCTGGTAGCTGCAAGGACCTCTCCGATCTGATGGCCCACTTCGGTCTGCAACGCCCGGCCCTGCGTTCTCTGGTACCGAGATGGGATCTACCTTGGGTGCTTCCGTGCCTCAACTCAGACCGTTTTGAACCTCTTCTGTTGGCGCGCATGCCGGACGTGACGCGGAAGACGTGCTCCCTCTTGGCCCTCGCCACGGCTTCCAGAGTCGGTGAACTTCACGTTCTGTCGACACGCCCAGATTGCTTGCAGTTCCGGACGGATGGCTCCGTGCAACTGCTTCCTGAAGCGATCTTCTGGCCAAGACGCGGGCGCCTTTGGCTGCCCCACAGATGATGACTATTCTACACTTTCGAGTGACAGACTCCTCCTGGGAGACCAGACTACAGGACCGGGGAGAGCCTTACATGTGTACCTGCGCCGGACCAAGCCACTCCGCAGAGGACGCACTCGCTTGTTTCTCCCTCTGTCCCCAGGTACACGTGACGTCTCAGCTCAGACCATCTCCTCCTGGCTCCGATGGGTGATTCGCTCTGCTTACTAGAATTTCTCCCCTGATGCAGCCAAATGTATGAACATCAGGGCACATAAGATCAGAGCCATGGCTGCAAGTCTCGCATTCGACCGCTACTGCGCGGTCAAGGACATTGGGGCAGCCGTGGGATGGCGATCTGAGACTACCTTGCCCTCTTCCACCTGAGGGACCTCTCCGCCCAGCGGTTGCCTACCCGCTACGCCCGCCTCGTCTCCAGGAGCTTGCGGACGGTGGTACGCGTCTTGGACCTCATCGTCCGCCGGGACCGGCTCGTCGCTTCTGCCTTCGTTCGGGCACGATCTCCCCCTTCGGACCTGCCTCCCGGGCACCTTCGGCAAGTCAGACTCCACGGCTTCCCGCCGGTGGTACACTTGGACATGCTCCGGGCTAACCGCTACGTGGTGAACTTCGGGAGCCTCGGTTCCAGACGCTGGCGACCTTTGGCCGGCAGATGCTTCTAGCAGACGCAGTTCTATCAAGAGTGGACTTCATCCCCTGGGCCTGAGGACCGCGGCGGCGGATATCATTCCCCTCGTCTGGCTTCCTCCCGTTCACCTAGGATCCTCTGGCTTCCATCCCCAGGCGACGTCGCGACCCTGGTGCCAGTCTTCCCAAAGCTTCGCCCCGTCTCCCCCGCTGGCCGGTTCCTGTAAGGCTCCCCCACGCGGACGCGAGCCTTGCCGGATGGGATGCGCTCCTTCTACCTACGTTCCTCATCGCTTTCTACCGCGGACCTCCAGGCCGCGCTGACAGACACCCCAATGGGTTGGGGCTGGCGGCGTTTGGATGAACCTTCGTCCGTGGGAGACGCGCCCCCGCCATCTGGGGCTTTTCGTCCTCTCTGACGTCGACACTGAGGGCTCCTACTTCCGAAGGCGGGCCCGGTTCCTCTCCGCTCCCTCGGCTGACTACTGTCACAGTTCTCCGGTGGTCCAAGGATTGCGACATCCCTCTCCGAGCACGACACCACCCGGTCACCGGAGGCAGACCTGCCTACCGTACGATTTTTGGGCATATTTTTAAGATTTATTTTTTCAAAATATGAAAATATGGTTGATGCCTAAAATTTACGATTTTATTTTATTTTTTTTTAAATTTTTTTTTTTTTTTTTGGGTGGTGGTTGGGGGGGGGGGGGGCGTGTTGTGTCAGTCAATAAAGTCTTAAAATACAAAATGTCAGAGCAAAGTAAGTAGGGAGGAGAGTGGATTTTTCTAGCTCAAAGAAAGCTAAGCACCAGAATTTTTTGCCACAGTATGCTAAATAGTGGACATTTTGGCGACTGTCAAAGAAAGGACCAACCTATGCATTGTGACTTCTCATGTGCCCATGGTGGCCGAAATGAGATTGAAAAGCATTTATCAACTAATATCCATAAGAGACTGGCAGATGCCCAGAAACGTGTGCCTTAATTACAGGCTGTGTTTTCTAAGCAGTCTCATGAAGCAGGTGAAATTTTGCGTCGACAAGCAACTAGTGCTGAAATCTGCATGGTTCGTTTTATAGTTGATTCAAATCTTCCTTTGTCCTGTGCGGATTCCATGTCCGGGATGTTTAAGCAAATGTTTCCTGTTGTTGTACGGAATGGTCTAGTTTATCAGTATAAATTGATTTTTCTATTGTTTGTACGTTTGATAATAGTCCGCTAAAATTTTATGAAAATACTATTTTTTCCCCAAGAATACTATTTTTGGCGATTATGAATACTAAAAAAAAAAAATGGTGGTAGGCAGGTCTGCGGAGGATCCTGCCGACTCCCGCTTGCAGCGCGGTCGGCTGCTCGACGCCATGTGGGCGCTCCGCCTGGGTATCTTCAGAGAAGCTGCGTGCAGTGCACGACGGCCATGTTCGTCCTCTTCCCGACACAGCAGATTTGCCTGCTCCCCCTCGCAGCGGTCGCCGCGTCCCTATCTCCATCTCTGGGGTGGCCCTCTTCATGGATGCCTTCCCTCTGACGCTGCTAGTCCCATGTCCCGCGCCAGCTCGCTGCTAGAGGTTCTCTGGGGCGCCGATGTAGGTCATCGCTACAGCTCTCAGCCCTTCGACCAGACCCGTCCTTGTGGGACGGTGGCAAGTCCCGCGGTTCTGGGGCGACGACAGTGCTGCCTACTCCTCCGGCTTGCGTCAAGCAGTCATGGGCGCCGATCTCCTGCGGGAACGACCTGGCTTGATTGTGGGCATGTGTCTCCACCTGGCAGACATCGCAGACAGGCGGTTTCTTCCTATCTCCGCGGGGATTATCTGGTCCTCCTCCCTTGACCTCTCCCCGGAGAATGCTCAGAGGCTGGAGATCAGGGTGCACAGGTGCTAGCCCTGGCCACGAGCGTCTCCTGCACCCACAGTTGCACCATCAGGCTTGGGACGGTCATGGGTTGGCGGGCATGATCTTCCTTTGCCTGATGCTACCACAGTGCCCTTTGGGGACATGGGCGAACTGAGCCCGCCCTGCGGCCTTCGCGCCGCACGACACTCTCTCCCGGCGCCTAGGCGCCTCAAGGTAGCTTAGCTGAAATGGTCGGGAGTGTGGCCGGGGTGGGCGGCTCTGGTGCGCCCCTTACAGGGGATTGTGGCAAGGCGGCACCCACCTCCTATTCGTTATTCTTCCTAGTAGTAATGTCATCGATAATGTGTTTTGAGGAAACAAATGAATTTTTCTCTAAAATTTTTTTTTTGAAAAATACTTACCGATGACATTACTCAGACGGCCCTCCCCTCCCGCCTGCCCTGCTTGCCGCTCCTAAGCTAAGCTTACAAACTGGTATTACACCACCGCTCATGCCACCGGATGGGGAGGTAAGGGACGCTACTCGGGTTCCTGGCTACATTTACGCCGCCCTTGGGTCGCCTCCCTTGTCGTGTAGGTACACAACGGAATTTTGGGCTGAAATATTAAGCTAAGTGCACGTTCCTAGTAGTAATGTCATCGGTAAGTATTTTTCGAAAAAATACATTTTAGAGAAAAATTAATTTAAAAAAAAAAATTTGCTTATTGTCCTATGAAGGCTACATTACAGATTAGGAATAGATCAATTTTAGTTCAAGGGCGTTGCCAGAATAGCTTGGTGCCAAGCTATTTTGGCACCACCCTTGAGCTATCAAAGTCAAATTAATTAATTAGTCAAATTAATTTCCCCTTATACAGCTATTACTCTGTTGGTTTTTTTTTTTCCCCCCTGTTTCTCTTTATGTCTTTGTTTGCTTATTGGTCTGTTGTATGATTTATTTGATTTTAGAGCCTGTGTGGACACCAGTGAAAAGGGGGATCTGGGTAGTTGTAGGCTGCTGGCCAGTTTCTACGAGGAACAACAGTTTGCCCGCCTCAGTGATGCAGGTACATAACAGTAGATCTTTACTATCTTGTGCATGCAGCTGTGGGTTCATTCTCAGCGCATAAGGCTGCATGCAGGAGAGGACTTTGCCAATAAGCAAGGGTCCTGGGGCCCACGACGGCTGTCGTGGGCCAGCGCACAGCCCACTGCGGCCATCACGAGCCCGAAGAGGCTTTGCTACTGGTGTCACTTATAAATTAATGTGATGTCACACACTTTGATGTAAATTTACACGTGCTTCTCAACAGCAACAAAGTTAGCATTGGAATGATCTGGAGCTTCAAGCTCCTGCTCTGAGACATGGCTGACAATTGCAGCTGAATCACTGAACTCAGGAGTGAAAGTTTTAGTTACACGTTTTGTTTTAACTCTTTGGTTTTCAGTAGTGCTTTTCGTTGTTATAGACATTGATAAGGTTATATGTGCGTGTGTGCCATTTTGTTAACCCTTTGGGTGTCGGTAGTGGTTTTAGTTGGAATCATCACGACTAAAACCACTACTTACACCCCAAGTGTTGATACTTTATACAGAGTTTGCTTTTTATTTCAGATATGCTGAACTACTCGGTGAACATTCACAGCAATGGAAATGTGTTGGAAATTGTCACAAATGCTGGTAACTCTCCCCCCCCCCCCCCCCCCCCCCCCCCCCCCCATAGATTTGTGATTTGGTCAAGATTGAAATACAAAAAATACAAAACATACCACCGTCAAAGAAACAAACGGCTGTAATAATATAAGGTGAAAAACTAAAGGAAATGAAGAAATAAACGGTATAGTGTTCCATACTGGCACAGGTTTGAAACCCTTTACAAATGTAAGACAAGTAGTGTAGCGAATTCTTGTTTGTTTGTCTATTTTGAAAAAGGGTTTTCCCCTGAAATGTTAAATTGTGTTGTAACTGTCTAAGGGTGCTGCTTTCTTCGTGGGTTATTCTCAGCATATTACATGCTTGGCAGTCGCATGGGGGAAAATTACAATCATACTGATTAAAATTATAGATTAAATTTTGTGTGACCTACGATCTCGCCAGGTTCTCATGGCACTCATGTTGCCTGCATTGCGGCGGGGAATTTCCCAGACCAGCCAGAGCGCAATGGCATTGCGCCGGGGGCACAGGTTATTGGCATTAAGATTGGTGACACTCGCCTGGGCTCCATGGAAACTGGCGCTGCATTAGTGCGGGCTGTGAGTATTTGTTTACAGTATTTAATTTCTTTGTCTTTTACGATTATTATAGCCAGAGAAATGATTCATGAACACCTGCAGTTAAGGAGGTAACTGAGCTGTTACTTTTTCTTTGTTCGCAAACTTGACGTTTAACGCGTTTAGTGCTGAGAAAATTTGAACACCACTCGATTGCAAGAGGCATAGATCCCCATAAGCCCCCACAGTTGCGGGGGCTCATGAGGATCTATGCCTCTTGCTGACACCACTTTGAATCCATGTTACTGGGACAGCAGTACATGTTCTCTATGATATGCCAAACTCATTACCTACAGATTACCTTGAGAAAGAACCCCCGATTGCCTGCCTGAACCCCTGATTGTCTGGTGATGCAAGCGAGAGGGGAAAGTTCAATGCTAGGAACCCCGGTGTTGAAACTTTCAGCTCTTGCATTAGGCGTGGACATTTTACTGCTGCTCGACATGACAGACTGCCGTAGTTTCAGAGAAACGATTCATGCACACGTGCAGTTAAGGGAGAGAACTAAACTGAACTGTTGCTTCTTCTTTGTTCCTACTAAACTTTTAACATGTTCACTGCCGAAAAAATTTGAGCATCACCCAACTGCAAGAGGTATAGATCCTTATGAGCCCCCACAGTTGTGGGGGCTCATGAGGATCTATGCCTCTTGCTAACACCATTTTGAATCCATTGCCAGGGACAGCCAGTTTTCTTTTTTGGAGTTGAATTAATGAGATTGCAGAAACACAATCTGCATCAACTGGCACTGAGCGAGTTAAATGGCACAAACAAAATGTTTCTGTTCATTTCTGTCTTCATTTTATGGAACTTTTTTCTTTTCCAGATGATCAAGGTGATTGAGCGAAGATGTGATCTCATTAACTACAGTTACGGAGAAGCAGCTCATTGGCCAAACAGCGGGTGTGTTTCCATCACTATTTCATTTTTGCTTTTTTCCTTTCTTTACCCCAATTGTTGTGCATGCTAAAAGAAACATCACTCAAATTTAACCTTCTGGCTTTCCCACACGGATCATTGGATATGTCTATGATTATGCAACTGCGTTTGGAATGACTTTATTGTTAGAGGGAAATTATTAATTTTAATTTAACACCATGGACACAGTAAAACATTTTTTGAAGGTGTCATCTAACCACTTTGTAACAGCTGCAGGGGATGGATTGCCCATGATAATTCAAGGGTAGTGCCAGATTAGCTTGGTGCCTGAAGGTGCCAAGCTAATCTGGCTCTACCCTTGAATTGTTATGGTCACTCCATCTCCTGCTGTAGGGCATTGGGTTTTAATGGGTTAAGCATCAAAGACAGTTCTGCTTGAAGGCCTGCTAATATAGTGTGAAAGTGTGGAGAAATGCTGAAACGAGGGATGTCTTCCACAAGCCAAGAAAAAGTGAGCACAACCCATCTGGAAGAGGAATAGATCATCAGGAGCCCCCTCAATTGCGGGGGCTTATGAGGGTCTATACCTTTTGCTGGCACCACGATGTATCAATGTGCCTTATATGGCTGGCACTCTTTGGTGTTGAATGTACAAAGAATTCAGGAATACTCTGCGTTCACTGGCAGTGAAAGGGTAAAGTGGTGCAGCTAATATGATCCAGCACATTGTATTGACTTTATTAATCTATTTTGCAGGCGTGTTTGCGACATCATGAGTGAAGTCGTTAACAAGCACGGTGTGATCTTTGTGTCGAGTGCTGGTAACAATGGACCTGCTCTTTCCACTGTGGGTACCCCTGGGGGCACTACCAATGCCATAATTGGTAAGTAGAATGAGGTTAACACTTCCGAGACGTGTCGCATCCGGATTTGCGGCTTTACGCCGCGAATCCAGTTGCGGAACGTCTCGAAAGAGCTAAGGCTCGTGATATATCATGATTTTGGTGTTTCCATGGGTGACAGTCCTCAGTCCTGGAGACTGACTCCGTTTTTTCCAAAGTTGCGGAGCTGGATATAGCTTCTGTGTTGAGATCAAACAGTCCCTTCAGCCAGCCTGTTTCATTTGCAAGAGGCCCCTGGCTCATGAGAATACGTCTCTTGCTGGCAGACAGATCAAATGAAATACTGATTAAAAATGTACATTCACATTGATATGCACATCCATAGGTTGTTTGTGGACTGTTTTCAATCATTTTTGTTATATGCTCGTCCATACCTTTCCCTGCCGTCCTTGACCCACAGGCCTTGTCATTCTTGCCTGTCTTATTTTTTCAATTGTGATTTTCTTCTTTTGTACTGACGAGCAAAAGACATGCAACAATTTTGGAATTGTCGGAAACACTAACGTGTTTTTGACGATTCCCAAAATGTCACGTTTCTTTTGCTGAATGTTTCCGATTCCAAAAATGTAGCACTTCTTTTGCTCGGGAGTATATTGTTTCAGAATGTGACAACTCTTTTAAATTCGTCACCTGCAGTGTTGTGACAATCAAAATTTTTTATGGTCCTGAAATGCCATTTGTCTGATGGTAGGTGTGGGAGCGTACGTGACTCCAGAGATGATGGCCGCTGAATACTCACTGCGTGAAAAATTACCTTCAATGCATTACACATGGTCCTCTCGTGGTCCCGGGTAAGAAATCTGACTCATGGTGACATTAGTTTGACTATGACAGTTCAAGGGTGGTGCCAGAGCTTGGCGCCAGAGGCGCAAAGCTATTCTTGCGCCACCCTTGAACTAATATGGTTGATCTATTCCTAATCTGTAATGTAGCTTACATAGAACAATAAGCAAAATTAATTTAAAAAAAAATCAGCTTCAGGATGTAATGGGTTAAATTTGTTCTCATGTGTTTTAATGTTTCTTTTTTCTTTTTCCCCCTTCAGCATGGACGGTGCCCTGGGTGTATGCATCAGTGCCCCCGGGGGAGCGATCGCCTCTGTTCCCAACTGGACGCTGCGAGGGTCTCAGCTGATGAATGGGACCAGCATGAGCTCTCCGAATGCTTGCGGTGGTATAGGTATGTGCCTTCCCTGTCTCAGTCTCTCTCTCTCTCTCTCTGTGTCTCAGTCTCTTGTAGCACAGGTCTGTGATTTTGGACCTTACGGCTTGAAAGCCATGAGGTCCAAAATCGCAGATCAGCGCACATACCTACTTTTGTTCTGAAGTGGACAATGCAATACTCAGCTGATGAACAGGAGCTTTCCCGACGCCAGTGATGGCATAGGCATGAACATTTTCCCTGTGGATGTGTGTTGGGCTGTGAATTTTGGAGGACCAAAAATTATTGTATGTAACCCCACAGCCACATTTCCAAAATTTTACCTAATGACTGTGTACCACTTGCAGGAGATGGATTGACCATGATAATTCAAGGGTAATGCCAGATTAGCTTGGCGCCTGGAGGCGCCAAGCTAATCTGGCACTACCCTTGAATTTTTATGGTCAATACATTTCCTGCTGCAGGGTGTTGGTTAAATGGGTTAATAGGTTATCAAAAGTAGGTCAAGAAATGTACAGACTTCAAAAATTAAGTGGATTCTTCCAGCCCCCTCACTCTGCAAGAGTCATATATTCATGTGAGCCCCTGTGGCCGCCTTTATGCCTCTTCCTTTCAGGAAATTGTCTTATTTATATCCACATCGTCCATTTGTCAGGCTCAGCAAACATCCTGCAAGTTTGTGTACCAATTAATTCAGTGCCCTAAATAGAGTAGTCAATCAGAGTAGTTAGTCAGGTGGAAATCGCATGCCTGGGCCATGGTGGAGACAAAGCTGGTCATGGAAAGAGAGGAATCGAGGATAACGCCGAGGTTCTTGGCCGAGTCAGAGAGGGGGATGGGGGTGCTGTCGAGTTGAAGATGGAGAGAGGGAGGGAGCTGGGAGAGTTTCTGGCGAGTGCCTACTAGCATGTCTTCTGTTTTGTCGTCATTCAGCTTAAGTTTGTTTGCTGTCATCCAGTTTTTCACATCTTTGTAGCAGTCAGCTGTGCGAGTCAGTAGTGACTGAGTGTTGTCGAGTTTGTCTTTGTCTAGTAGTTGTGAGTCGTCAGCGTAGAGGTGGTGGTGTATGTGGTGAGACTGGATGATGTTGGACAGGGGAGAGGTTTAGAGTGTGAAAAGGACCGGGCCCAGGACGGACCCCTGTGGAACTCCGCAGGAGAGCCTGGCTGGGTTAGAGGAGATGCCGTCGATGGTGATGGACTGCTGTATGTCGGAGAGGTAGGAGAGAAACCAGGAGTGAGCAGATTCAGTGATGCCAAAGGAGTGGTGAAGGCGGTGGACGAGGATAGAGTGGTCTATAGTGTCGAAGGCGGCAGAGAGATCGAGTAGCGTAAGAAGGGAGATGTTGCCCGAGTCGGTGGAGAGGAGCAGATCGTTCAGGATATCTAGAAGGGCTGTTTCAGTGCTGTGATGTTTGCGATAGGCAGAATGGAAGGGACTGAGGAGATTGTTGTCAGCGAGGTGGAGGTTGAGCTGGTTGAGAACAACCTTCTCAAGAAGCTTGGACAGGAAAGAGATATTTCACATCTCTGTATTGTCTGGCTATTTGTTTCCTCAGAAACATTACCGATGCCATTACTACAATGGAACAACCTATAGCTTGCATAATTTTAGCCCAAAAACTTACGATGTGTACCTTTAGAGCCAGGGGAGGCCACCATGGGTGCCGTGACCTGGTAACCGGGTAGCCTCCCTTCCCACACCATACGGGTAACTGCCAGCGCAGTCAAGCCAAACCAGTTCTTTCCTTTAGCTTGCAGCGTGTAGACGTGTTAGATTAGCCCTCTGCTGTGCTTTCTACGGCTGTGTACGGTTCAAGCACTTGTGGACTTTGGAAGTTGTTTCGTTCCCGGCCTGTGCTTTCGCCTTGCCCTGGAACTTTCTTGCCTTTGTGTGCCTGTCTATGACGGAGTGTCGTTTGTGCTTCTGTGAGACTTCGTTGCCGGAAAGACTTTCGGTTCCCGGTCTCTCGGGCCATGGAGCTGGCCTTCGCCCCATGTGGGGGCTCTGTGCTGCACCGGTTTTCCGGTTTTGCGGCTTGTGTGGTGCCTCTCGGAGCTTCGCCGTGCAAGTCCGGTGTGCTCCTGCTTCGGCCTCCCCGGTCAAGTTCGCTGGTTGGATTGCCGGGACACTCGTCGACGACCCAGCCTTCTCTCCATTTCGTCTGGGCCTCAGCCGCGTTCTTCTTCTTCTTCTTGCCCTTCAGGTGCTTCCCTCCCCTGCCCCCTGCGAGATGTCTGGACAAGTCTGCACCTGCGAACGATGTGGCGACTTCCAGTGGCCAAGTGACAAGTATGCGGTCTGCCTCCCCTGCGCTGGTTGTGCTTCAGGTCACACCTGTGATGTCTGCGCTCTCTGGGTAGAGGACCAATGGGCCCAGCTGTGGACTTTTTATCGGCGTGACAGAGGACCGCCTCCCTCCCGCAGCCACGAGCATGCATCGGCCCCGGAACCAACAGGACGCACCTACGCTGCCATTGGGGGACGGCATACAAAGGCTCCCCCCTTGCGCACCCACTCTCTCGAGTCAGGTCCGCAGCGAGTTCGCTCGCCCTGCTCTGCGGAAAACAAACTAGCCCCAAATCACGACGTTGGGGGAACGCCTTTCTCCCCCCTTGCGCACCAGCTCGCTCGAGCCAGGTCCGCAACGAGCTAGCTCGCCCTGCCTTGCGGAACCCAAGCCTCACAAGAACACCGACAGACGTAGACGCCGCTTCTCCCCGTCACCGGACCCGCGACTTCAGCGTACCACCCCGGGTTCGCGACCGCCGGGACCCAGCCTCTCGCCCTTCGGAGACCCGTTCGCGCTGCAGCCCTCGCTCGCGCTGGCCCCCTCGGACTTCGGCTTCCCGCCCGCGGACCCGCAGCCCTGCGTCTTCAGCCCACTCCTCCCGCCGCCAGCACTCTTCCGTCTCTGCTCGCTCTTCCCGCCCAGCTGCTTTCGCCGCTTCAGCTTCGCGGACGTCTCGCCCTCCTCGTCGTCGGTCTTCCCCTCGGGCCTCGGGCCTTCTTCCAGTCGGTGCTCTTCCCGGTTGGTACCCTCTTCGGTCGTCCGTGCTGCTCCTCGTTCCCGACCGGTGTCTTCCCCCACCCCTCCCGGGCGTCCCTCCCCCCGCCTTCCCTGCTCCCCCTCCCCTTCGCACTGTTGACCACGCGCTCGCCGCTCTTCTTTGCGCAGACGCTCCACTCGTCGGTCTCGCTGCTCCCACTCGCGCTGTCGCAGCCGCTCGCCCTGGTCTCGCTCCTCCTCGCGGCGGCACCCGTCTCCCCAGCCCCTGGTGCGTCGGCCTCCTGTGGCGCCCGTTGATGTGGACTCCCTCAGCATCGCCCCGGAGGATTCTGCCTCGGCGCTCTTCAACCGTTGGACCTCCTCTCGCGCTCTCTCGCCGTCAGCTCCCTCGTCGCCTACGTTGCGGACGACCAGGGCGGAGACCCTTGCTTTGCTCGACGAGGCCTCGTGTCTTCCCCCGGACACCTGTCCCCTGTCGCCGCCCCCCAAGAGGAAGCTCTCGGCCTTCGTGGACGCTGATCGCCCCTCCAAGAGGTTCAAGTCCCTGCCGCAGCCCCCGGGGTTTCTAGGACTTCGTGACGCCTTCTCCGCCCTCCTGCAGCAGGGTTCAGGCTCCGACGCAGCCTTCTTCTTCTCCGACACCCGCTGGCCGGTGGACTTGGACATCGCCTTTCAGCACAGCTGGTATGCCAGACACTCAGACCTTTGCTACTGCCCTCCCAGCGGTGGATCCTGCCGCCCAGCAGCAAGCTGGTGGACTTCGTGCTTCCTGCCATTGCATCCCTCCCGGCCTGGAGCGGATGGCGATCCTCATCCGCAACGCCCTCGCCTGTGCTGGATTCTTCGACCTGGCCACGCAAGCGGTCGTCAACCTCCTGGAGCGGAACTGGCACTTATCGATCTCACCGCTGTTAGGGGACCTCCTCGCTCTGGCCACGGCCACCAACCGAGCTGCGTACCACGCTTCTGTCAACACGATGGCCGCTGCCACGAACTGCGACCTGCTCCGACGGGATGCCGTGCTTGCCGTCTGCCCCGACCTCCTGCAGGATCTACGGTGACAGCTGCGACAGGCCCTGCTCGGTGATCCCTTCCTCTTCGGTCCTACCTGGCAGTCGGTGAAGGACGCGAATAAGGACCTTTGGCCTTCCCATGCCACCTCCTCCCGCTTTCAAGCCGCCCGCAAAGCCCTGGGTCGGGCCCAGTGACTCCCGCCCTCCTGCGCCCCCACCGACCGCCTCCGGGTCTCCATTCGGCAGGAGGCTTGCCGTCTGCAGTGTCGTGTGGCGGTCGCTGTTCCCGGACGACCCGTAGATCCAGTCCACCGTCTCCGAGGGCCTCCTGCTCTCCTTTCGAACCCCCCCCCGCCCCTGCGGCGCAGCCCCGTTTGAACGTCCACCCCTTCGGATCGCCTCAAGTCTGCTGCGCTCCAAGAAGAGATCTCCGCCCTGCTGCGGAAGAACGCCACGGAGGTGGTGTCACGTCACGACTCGCCCGCCTTCTACAGTCGCCTCTTCCTCGTCCCCAAGCCCGGCAACAGGTGGCGTCCGATCATTGACCTTTCGGCGCTGAACAGGTTCATCGCAGCACCGGCTTTTCGCATAGAGACTGCCCGCGCCCTTTGCGGCGTGATTTAACCCATGGACTTCGCCGTCAGCCTGGATCTAGCGGACGCTTACCTATACGTGCCCGTTCATCCGGCTTCCAGACGCTATCTACACTTTGCGTTCGAAGGCATCGTTTACCAGTCCCGCACCCTTCCCTTCAGCCTCAACCTCAGCCCCTGGGTGTTCACCCGTGTCATGGACGGCGTCATCGCCAAGGCCAGGCGGACTGCGTCGAGTCCCTCCTTGGACTACCTCGACGATCTGCTCCTGCGCAACCAGACAGCACCCATCCTGGAGAAGGACCGAGACGCCTTGCTGGCCCTCCTCGACAGCCTCGGCTTCATAGTCAACTTAGGCAAGTCGGATCTCACCCCGTCCCGCCGCTTCGTCCACCTTGGCATGGAGTTCCTTACGGACCTCAATCTGGTGCGACTCCCGGAACCGCGGATCCAGAAGTTGGCGAACCTGGCTCGTCTAGTTTCTCAAGAGGAGACGGTCTCTGCCAGAACCTGGTTACAGCTCTTAGGCCTGATGAGCGCGGCACTGGATCTCCTTCCCCTGGGTCGGCTCTACTCGCGCCCGCTTCAACTTCATCTGCTCCTTCACTGGCGTCCCTCGACCGGCGACATCGAGGCTCCCGTTCCGTACCTCCCTCGCTTGTCCCACACTCCTACGCTGGGCAGACCCTGTCTGGCTCGCGATCGGAATGCCTCTTCTTACGCCTCCCCCCAGTTGTCCCTTTGCATCGACGCCAGCCGCTCTGGCTGGGGTGCACACCTGCTGCTGACGTTTGCCACAGCTTCCGGCAGCTGGCCACCGGACCTTGCGGGCAAGCATATCAACTCTTTGGAGCTACAGGCGGTGTGGCAAGCTCTCCTCGCTTGGGAACCGACTCTCGGGCGCCAGGAGCTCCTCGTCCTTTCCGACAACTCCACTGTCGTGTCCTACATACAGAAGCAGGGCGGGACCCGCTCCCCTTCCCTCTGCATTCTCCTTTACCGGCTCTTCCGTTGGTGCGAGGATCGACGCATCTCTCTCCGAGCGAGACACATCCCCGGCCACCTGAATGTCCTCGCGGACGCACTCTCCCGGCGCGGTCAGCTTCTCCACACCAAGTGGGCGCTTCGCCCGGACATCTTCCGGATGCGTCACCTGGGAGACCCCCCTTATCGATCTCTGCGCGCCAAGGTGGAACCGCCAGCACCCCCTCTTTGTCTCGCCGGTTCCGGACCCCCTAGCCTGGGCGGTCGATGCGCTCTCCATTCCCTGGGATGGCTTCTGCGCTTACGCTTACCCTCCCTCAGTCCTTGTTCCCAAGGTGCTTCTCAAGCTCAAGGGATGCAACGCGATCCTGTTGCTTGTGGCGCCATTCAAATCTGGACCAAATCTTGGACCAACAACCTCCTGAACCTCGCCACGGGCCCTTCACTGCGGCTTCCCACTCTATGCACGATGATCAAGCAACCGCGCCAGGTGCTCTACCATCCGTGCCCCGAGCGACTCCTGCTTCATGCTTGGAGATTGTGCAGCAAGCCCTCGCCGCTAGAGGCTTCTCGAGTGAGGCAGTGGCAGCTATCGCTTCAGGCCGCAGACCCTCGACCCTGCGTGTCTACGAGGGAAAGTGGAGAGTACTTGGAGCCTGGTGCGACCTCTGTCGCCTCTCCCCTACCGATCTGACTTCCCCACAACTGGCCGAGTTCTTCCTCTGGCTCTTCGCCAAACAGCACTTGGCACCATCAGGGGCTACCTCGATATGATCGCCGACACTTACCGGCACCTGGGCCGAGCGGACCCCGGCAAGTGTAAGGACCTCGCTGACCTTTTGGCCCACTTCGGCATACAGCGACCTGCCCTCCGCTCCCTGATCCCACGCTGGGACCTACCCTGGGTACCCACCTGGCTGAACTCTAAGCGTTTCGAGCCACTTCCACTAGCAAGCCTGGATGACGTTACGCGAAAGACCTGCTTTCTGCTCGCCTTAGCCACAGCCTCCAGAGTGAGTGAGCTGCACGCGTTCTCCACACGCCCCGCCTGCCTGCAGTTCAGGTCGGATGGTTCCGTGCAGCTACTAACGGACCCGGCCTTTTTGGTCAAGAACCAGTCCCCGTTGACAGCCCCCCAGGTGATCACTGTACGATCGCTGAAGCCGATCGACCCCAACAAGGAAGTCAGACAACAGGACCCGGTGAGAGCCTTGCGCGTGTTCCTACGCCGAACCAAGCCGCTCCGCCGGGGTCGCACCCGCCTTTTTCTCCCTCTGTCCCCAGGTAGACAAGACATCTCAGCCCAGACGATCTCTTCCTGGCTAAGATGGGTGATATGTTCCGCCTACCAAGACCTCTGCCCCGATGCTGCCAAGCGACTACACATCCGGGCCCACGAGGTCAGAGCCGTGGCTGCTAGTGTTGCATTCGACCGCAACTGCACTGTCCGAGACATTGTGGCTGCCGTAGGCTGGCGGACCAAGTCGACCTTCACCCGGTTCTACCTCCGAAACCTGGTTGGCCAGTGAGACAACCTGGCCCTGGTGGGGGACATCGCAGCGGTGCAACACTCCCTCCAGTAATTCTTTAGCTAAAATTACTGGGAGCTTGCGCCGGGGAGGATGGGTCTTGCTAGCTTGGTCAGTCACTGAGTTACGCGGCACCCTCCTCCTCTTCGCTATTCTCCATTGTAGTAATATCATCGGTAATGTTTTTGAGGAAACAAATGAATTTTTCTCTAAAATGTATTTTTTTAAAAAATATTTACCGATGCCATTACTCGGACGGCCCTCCCACCTGCCCCGCTCGCTGCTAGCCACCTAAACAAAAGAACTGGTTTGGCTTGGCTGCGCTGGCAGTTACCCGTATGGGATGGGAATGGAGGCTACCCGGCTACCAGGTCACGGCACCCCTGGTGGCCTCCCCTGGCTCTAAAGGTACACATCGTAAGTTTTGGGGCTAAAATTACGCAAGCTATAGGTTGTTCCATTGTAGTAATGGCATCGGTAAGTAGTTTTCAAAAAAATACATTTTAGAGAAAAATTCATTTTTAGACCATTGCCATTCCCTAAACCATCTACAAATGGTATTGCAAGATAGCGGAGGATTTGCTGATGACCCTTGAGCATTCCTCATGGCTGCCAGGCTGGTATAAATATGGCTACACAGATTTTTCCTCAAATGGTACTGGTGCTTATCCAGTGTTAACAATATGACTTATGAGGACGCATGCCGCAGTGATTGGGGAGATCCAGCAAAATATGACGCTTTATTACTGCATGGGCATCCTTACTGTCAAGGTGTGCTGACTACGGTATTGTCTTTTACCCTATTGCTTGAAATAGATTTCACTCTGATAGTTAAAGGGTTGTGCCAGAATAGCTTGGCGCTAGAGGTGCCAAGCTTATTCTGGCACCACCCTTGAACTAAAAAGGTTGCTACTAATCTATAATGTAGCCTAATAACTCCTCTTGGTTCCCTAATACATTTGACTATGATAGTTCAAGGGTGGTGCCAGAATAGCTTGGCGCCTCTAGTGCCAAGCTGTTCTGGCACCACCCTTGAACTAAAAAAGTTGCTACTAATCTGTACTGTAGCCTAATAACTCCTAATGGTTCCCTTTACAAAAAAAAAAAACAACACCACCAAATCGTGCCGTAAAATGGGGACCAGTTTTGTAGGGTAGCTTGATATTTCAGCTGCTTCTGGCTCCTGCCCACAGATCTTTTCTCACAGGTCATTCTGATACATGGCAGATTTTTCTGGTGTGTGTTTCAGCTCTTGTTCTGTCTGGATTGAAGGCAAGAAAAGTTCCTTACACACCCTTCAGTGTACGACGAGGTCTGGAGAACTCTGCCAAGGCCAACAGCAGCATGGATGTTTTTGCTCTTGGACATGGTATATTGCAGGTAAGAAATAAGCGTGTGTTGCCCAGCCAGCAAAGGTCCTTGGGCTGATGTGAGCAGCAGTGGGCCTTCGCATGTGGCTGTGCACGGGCCCACTGCGGCCATCATTGGCCCGAAGATCTTTTGTTTTCAGGGTGTGTGTGTGTGACCGTTGTTCTGGAAATATGCTTTAACTCTTTGCCTACTAAGTAACTTTTCTGTGTTATTTGCTCTGCCACTAAGTAATTGTGTTAACCCATTCAGCCCTGACACACTACAGCATGAGATGTGTCGACCATGATAATTCAAGGGTAGTGCCAGATTAGCTTGGCGCCTGTCGGTGCCAAGCTTATCTGGCACTGCCCTTGAATTATCATGGTCGATCCATCTCCTGGAACTGGTGCATAGTCATTTAGATGACACTTCCAAAATTTTGGAAATACGGCCGTGGGCTGAATGAGTTAAGAGTTCACTTCTGGATCTGGTGCGCATGCGAAGTAATGGCTTGTCAGCGCTAAAAATAGCCAAGCACAAACACTGCAAGCGAAGTTATCTCACAGCGGATGGAGCGTTATAAAAAAAAAAAACGGAAAAAAAAGAACATAACTGTCCACATTTTGTTTATATTACAGAAGAACATGTTTTGAATGATCACCCTTATAATAATAATAATAATAATAATATAACTCTTCTTTAGCGCTCTCTTTCCTGTCCAAGCTTCTTGAGAAGGTTGTTCTCAACCAACTCAACCTCCCCACCTTGCCGACAACAACCTCCTCAGTCCCTTCCAGTCTGCCTATCGCAAACATCACAGCACTGAAACAGCCCTTCTACATATCTTAAATGACCTGCTTCTCTCCACTGACTCGGGCAACATCTCCCTTCTTACGCTACTCGATCTCTCTGCCGCCTTTGACACCATAGACCACTCTATCCTCCTCCACCGCCTTCACCACTCCTTTGGCATCACTGACTCTGCCCACTCCTGGTTTCTCTTCTACCTCTCCGACATACAGCAGTCCGTCACCATCGACGGCGTCTCCTCCAACCCAGTCAGGCTCTCCTGTGGCGTTCCACAGGGGTCTGTCCTGGGCCCGGTCCTTTTCACACTCTACACCTCTCCCCCGTCCAACATCATCCAGTCTCACCACATACACCACCACCTCTACGCTGACAACTCCCAACTACTAGACAAAGACAAACTCGACAACACTCAGACACTACTGACTCGCACGGCTGACTGCTATGAAGACGTGAAAAACTGGATGACAGCAAACAAGCTCAAACTGAACGACGACAAAATGGAAGCCATGCTGGTAGGCACTCGCCAGAAACTTTCCCAGCTCCCTCCCTCTCTCCACCTTCAACTCGACAGCACCCCAATCTCCCTCTCTGACTCGGTCAAGAACCTTGGCGTTACCCTCGATTCCTCTCTTTCCATGACCAGCTTCGTCTCCGCCATGGCCCAGGCATGTTATTTCCACCTCCGCCGCATCAGTCAGATCAGAAAATACCTCACTACCGAAGCTGCCACCAAACCCGCTGTCTCTCTCATCTTATCTTGCATCGACTACTGCAACTCTCTCCTTTCCGGCCTTCCTCACTCCACCACTCTCACTTTCCAGCGCGTCCAGAAGAATGCTGCCCGCCTCGTCCTTAGAAAGAAAAAATCCGACCACATCACTCCCCTGCTCAAGCTTCTTCACTGGCTCCCCATCCCCCAACGCATCCAATACAAGATTCTGTCTCTCTGCTACAAATCTCTGAACAACTACGCTCCTACCTATCTCTCCAACTTACTTCACCCCTACACTCCTTCCCGCTCCCTCCGCTCCGCCTCCGACCCTCTCCGCCTCCTCATCCCCCGCACCAAACTCAGCACTTTCGGCCCCCGCTCCTTCTCAGTATACGGTCCGTCCACCTGGAACACTCTCCCACTCTCTCTCCGTCAGAAACACTCTCTCTCCTCCTTCCAGTCCGCCCTCAAAACTCACGTCTTTCAACAGTTCTAGCACTACATCACCACACTCCCCACCCCAAGCTGACCGTCGTAATGTATTTTCACTATTTGTGGTATATGAGTCATTGTCTAAAGCGTGCGCATGCGTGTGTGAGTTGTGAGTGCGCGCTTAGAGTTATAATTATTATAAGATAAGCGTATTATAAATACCGTAATTATTATTATTTATTATTAGAACAATATCCCCACAAAGAAAGGCTCATAGCGCTTTACATCTAGATAATCTAACTAACTGAATTTAACTAAGTAAGTTACCGACAACATACAGATGCACTCATTCACAGGTACAATTGCACATTTATACAATACTAAAATAATAAACATAAAACATTTCAGGAACCTGATCATATATATATACATGTAGATTGGAAAACGTGGGGTTTATCAATCCATTTCAAAGGCCAGATTGAAAAAAATTGTTTTCAATCTAGCCCTGAAAATGGCCAAAGATGGTGCATCGTGAAAATCATGGGGAAGACTATTCCACACTTTGGGAGCTTGGAATAAAAAAGGATCGCTGGCCAAAGGTTTTTAGGGACACTCTGGGGTTCATCAATGTTCTGTTGTCTGTGCTTGAGCGCAATACTCTGCCTGGTGTATAGACAGGGAGACTGGAGGACAAGAATGCCTGGAGTGTTTTATCAAAAGCCTGATAGAGATAATAATAATAACGGTTATTATATAGGTGCTGTACCCAATTCTGCGAATCAGCTCAAAGCGCCGCGAACTGAACCCAACACGCATGCTCACGTGACACACACGCATTCACTCTGAAGGCAAACAGTTACACAGTACAAGACAAACACAGGACAAGACAAACACAGGACATTCACGTGGTGCGAAGGGTCAGCTCAACTATTGAGGTTTCGGAAATTTTGATTGCTTGTATTTGAAATTTATAAAGTGGCCTGAAACTGATACCAAAGTGGAGGGGCGAGGAAGAGCTGGAGTACCCAGAAAAAGAACCCCCGATGGTCCGCCCGAATTAACGGTGACAGTTACTAGAGGGGAAAAGCCTGACACCGGAACCCGGTATCGAACCTCACACCTTCAGCATTGGTGGCCGGCGCCTTTACCACTGCGCAACGGATCGCCCCTGCCTTATGAGAGATCACCTGTCATTCAAGATTATCAGTTAGGTGGCTGTGGCCACCTAAATAATGGTCTTTAACCCATATAGCCCTACAGCAAGAGATGATCTGACCATGATGATTCAAGGGTAGTGCCAGATTAGCTTGGCGCCTTCAGGCGCCAAGCTAATCTGGCACTACCCTTGAATTGTCATGGTCAGTCTGTTATCCTGCAAATGGTACACAGACGTTAGGTAACACCGTCCAATTTTTTTAAAATACAGACATGGGGTTGAATGGGTTAATGACAGGTGATGCTATTTACCCTTCAAGGCTTCTTTTGAGAGAGCACCTGTCTCAAGCCAAAAAAGGAGGTTGCGCAAAGCAGGTTCCGCTGTGCCACACTTGTCACGTTGCTCTTGTTTCTGCGCAGGTTGAAAAGGCGTTTGAGCATATAGCAGAGTTTGCACACCACCAGGAGAGAAACGTGCTGTTCAACGTCACCTGTTCTGGCAACAACCGCGGCATCTACATCAGGGACTTGCAGCAGCTGGACAAGCCCACGGAGGCCGCCGTCACAGTGGAACCTACCTTTGAGGATAAAGCGGGTGAATTTGTTTAACCCATTTAGCCCCGGGACCCTGCAGCAGGAGATGGATGGATCATGATAATTCAAGGGTAATGCCGGATGAGCTTGGCGCCTGAAGGTGCCAAGCTCATCTGGCACTACCCTTGAATTATCATGATCAATCCATCTCCTACAAGTGTTACATAGTCGTTGGACAACGCCTCCAAAAGTTTGGAAATGCAGCTGGGGGTTTAAGATGGTTAATACACTACATTTTTGTTGCTGTTATTATTTTTTTGTTGTTGCTTTTATGGCATTCCTGTAACTTGTAATTGGAGTTGTTGTTGTTCACAAGGTCACAGTAGGAGACTGGATGAAAAGTGCCATCCTTCCTAGTTCTTGGCGAGGGCCATGCAGTTTTTATGTTGAGGGCAGTTGGTATGGGCCAAACTGTCTCTCTCGGCTGGCGGAATAGCTGGCAGTCTTGAAGGATATGTCGTCCAATCTGGTCTGCTTTTGCCGCACTGACATAGGGGGATGGTTTCAACTTCAGTTTATGGGGCATAATTATGTATGTTCAGCCTTTTGTGTTCAGTCCTGAGACTGAACGGGATCACCTGTTGTGGTCTTGTGAGTCTGAGCGTGATCACCTGGAGTGATCTTGTGAGTAGATGGTAGTCATCTCTCTCTTGTCTGGGGGAGCTGACAGCCCTGATCAAGGTTGACTGCACCTGATCACAATGGGACACATAGATTCTTACATTGATGTTCAGATGATACTCAGAATCTCACAGGAGTGGTTTTAACTCATTCATAGCCAGCCGCATCCGGATGTTCAGCATAAGCTGCGCATCCAAATGCGGCTGCCCACGAATGAGTTAAAACCTTATCCTACGAGCAATAGCGGGTAGGATAAGGTTTTAATACCATGAGAGTGAGATTTTCAGTATCACCTAAACACCGATGTAAAAATGTATTTCTTACTCATCCGTACCTTTTTGTTGACCAGACTTTATAAGGACAATATGTACACGTGTCCGTTTACGCAGCAGGGCTGTATCACACATGTGAGAGACAGCTAAGCTGTTTCATACGTATGTGATACAGTTTTTCCGCTCAAAGGAGCAAAGAAGTATGTAATAAACAGATGTAATTGGAGTAATAAACATACACAAATCTATGGTGGGGACCTGAAAATGTGTTGCACTGATTCCATTTCCTGTTACCCGGGGTAAGTCAGACAGTAGGCCACTTAACCCCTTCTCTTTCACTTGATGTAGTTTTCGTTTATAAAATGTGTGTGTATTCAATAACCAAAAGCAACACCCATCCAAATGACACGGATACAAATTGAACTCAGCAAGAGACATTGATCCTCAAGGGCCCGCAGTCACGGAAGTGAAAAGACCATTAATTAGCCTGAGCAGGTTTGAAGTCCTCCAGTCAACCCCTTTCCATGGTAGATAGGCTCATATCCACCATGTGGCATAGGTTAGTAGTGGCTCCCTTTTTTTCCTTACTTCTAACTCACAAACACCACCGACCCCCCCCCCCCCCCCCCCCCCCCCCCCCCCCCCTCACCCAAACTCAGTGTGTCATGAACAGATATAACGTGGTCGCATTTTATGGACTCCAGCAACCGTGATATGTCAAATCAGAGCTGTAAATAATTAAAGCACTGGTATGACCAACCTTCCCATTGCGCAGATTTAATCAGATTTACAGGTAAAAATCCTTAATGCCAGTTTTATCCCACATTTTATATGTCAAATGAAGTGCTCTTGATTTAGTTTGCCTAATGAAAAGGCAGTCATAACATATCAGACCAAAAAGGTGACTGCCAAGCGTGTAAAATGCAAAGAAGTACCCAACGGAGAAAGAAACACGCTTAGAAAAGATGGGTACAACACAATTTATTAATATTTCGGGTAAATACCCTTTGTCAAAATAGACAAACAAACAGAGAGATTAGCCGCTACTTATCTTCATTCGCAGAAGGAATGTGGCAACTGAAGGAGGTGACGTAAAATAAAAGAAAAGGAAGAACAAAAGTGTGGAAAAAGTAAAAATGACGTCAATAATCAAATTAAATTCAGTAAGAGAATATTGGTATAAGTGGAGAGTAGGTAGTTGTGAAACCATCTTCAAGGGTAACTCAAAAAAAAAAAAAAAAAAAAAGGGTAAGGGAAAAAGCATAAAGAGAGAAAGAGGAAGAGAGAGAAGTGTTAAAAGGGGGGGGGGGGGGGGGGGGGGAGGAAGAGAGAGATAGAGAGAAGGAAAAAGAGAAGAAAAAGGGGGGGGGGGGGAAGACAACCAGCCAGAGCCACCAGCCCCACCCAACATGCACCCACCAGCCCACAGAAAAACACACAGGCACGCAACAAGACGACCACATACATCCCCAAGGGAATGCACACGATCGCCCCGCCCCACAACCGCGTATTACTCCGCGGGCCGGCGACCGGGCGCCCGACAGGGAAGGGTAGGAGATCCAACTGAATGTACAGCCAGCGCTGAGAAAGTCCCCATGGGATGTGTACATATCAACCAGCGCCAGCCTCACCTATCTGGTTAGTGAGTAGTCAAACAGAAGCGACACAATAAGGTAAAGGTACAAATAGCAGATAAAAATGACACAAGCAAGGTAAAAAATGTTAATCTTTCATATTCATCCTGAGTGGCGCCACAGTGCCCAGTTTATTAATCAGTCATAACATAGTCTCTGTTTTGCTGTTGGTCAGGCCAGGAGGAGAGGATCGCGTTCTCAGCACAGTTCAGACTAGTGTGTGACAAGAGCTGGGTGAAGTGTCCGTCCCATTTTGAACTGATGAATGCCACACGATCCTTCTCCGTCAAAGTCGACCCTCGAGGCTTACCAGAGGGGGCTCACTACACAGAGGTGAGGTGGCTTTGAAGATTGCTTGCTAGACACCAAGTTGCCCTGTGCAAGCAATGGACTGTATGCATAATGAATGATTAACTCTTTGCATGTCTTTAGAGGTTTTTGTTGAGATGTTTCCTGCAGGAATCATTGTGACAAAAAGCACTACCGACACGTGAGGACATGACTGATTCTGTTTTATAAATATCATAATATTATGTCCATTGTTGTGAAAGTGATATTTTATTTGCCTATCAGCCTCATTAAGGCAAGAACAATTTGTTGCTGTGATCTTAAACAAATATAATTGTTGGGACAGAAGTTTCCATTTGTTCTTTATTTTTAATTTAATTTTTTTATTTTTTAAATTTTGATTTTAATGTTCCTCAGTAATTTCAGGTCATTGTGAATGGACCGATTCAAAATTTTTCCACTAGTAAAATGAAAACCACAAGAGGCAGCAGGGTCCTGGGCATATAAAGGTTCACATAGCTCTCTACATGAAAATGACCACTATTCTTCATCCATTGTACTTGTTTCCTCAAAATCCATACTGATGAAATTTTCTCTAAAAGATATTTTTTTCGAAAAATACTTACCAATGGCATTACTCAGAGGTCCCTCCCACCTACCCCGCTTACCGCCACTAGGCTAAGAGTAAGACTGGCGTGATCACATGCTGGTCATGTTAAATATTATTATTCAAGGGCAGTTCAGGCAGTAAGAGGACCAGCGTTTTTAAAAATAATTTTTGCCTTATTTGAAAATTTGTAGTAGGGCTGAACGTTGGAATTTGCTGGAAATTTCTGGTTAGCTGAGAGGAGACATGTTTGGTGCTTTGATTCATACCATCCTGAGCTTATCCAGTGGACAGTTGTGGGACTATGTTGAGTTGCCATTGACATAGTGATTTGAGGGGCACACTGATTTCAGCTGTGCTTGGGTGTGGGGTTGGTAAGGAACCAGTTTCATAGCCGAGAAATGAGACGGGTGATGTGCTGTTTTTTTTTTTTTAAATTTTGTGCATGGCAAATGTGCAGCTGGTGGGCGGTAGTGTTTTTTACGGAATTGAAAAATTAGGGGATGACTGGGACTGACTAAGGCTAAGATACTGGACAGTATGGAAATGGCACTGTAGTCCAAGGCCTGCTCACGTGACCTTATGGAGGGAGGGGACACTATCCAGGGTCCTTGGTTACAACTCCCTAGAGTTGCATCCCTTGTTGTGTAGGAACACACAAAGGGTTTTTAGGCTGAAATCGGTAAGCTAAGGGGTATTTCCTTATAGTGATGCCATCGGTAAGTATTTTTCGAAAAAATATCTCCTTATTTGACAGATTTGTGCCTATGATGTCCATTGTGTGGAAAAGGGGCCAGTATTTCGAGTGCCAGTCACAGTTGTTGTTCCTGCCAGGTAAGCTTAGATTGTATCCCCTTTTTTGTTATGTTGGATTCACTGGATAAAGCCTCTAATCTAACGCTGCCATTGAACTGTCATGGTCTTGTTGCCTGCTAAATGTGCATAGGGCTTATACTATCTGCAGAGCCATAGTCTCATGAGCTTCTGCAGCTACAGGGGCTCATAAGAATCTGTGCCTCATGCAGGCCAAAATTTGCTCAACTGCTTCTCCAATTAGGGGTGTGCTCCAATGTTGATTTCATGATTGAAATAGAATAAGACTGCAGCCTGATCCATGTGCAAGAGACATAGATTCTTATGAGCCCTTGCAGTTTCAGGGTCTCATGAGAATGTATGTGTCTTGCTGACAAAGGTTGTCTACAGCTGTTTCTTCAGTGTGATTATATGTTTTGTTTAAGTGTATATTGTAATGGACACAAAATTGAAGTTATTCTGACTGCTTGTCGCAGAGTGACGGAGGAAGTGACGCGTACCATTGAGTACAAGTCGATGTCCTTCTGTCCCGGTCAGATCCGTCGCCATTTCATTGCCGTTCCTGAGGGGGCATCGTATGCTGGTGAGTCTACACCCAGTGAGGAAAAGGCTTTTGGCCTGATGCCGGCTTCCGATGTCAGCCCAGGAGACTTTTTTTGTGGGTTAACACTGGTTGAGAATGTGGACCTTTGTAGCCCAGGTTTGGCTAAGACAAGACATAGTGATGAGTGTAAAACATCTGGAACAAGTCACATCGTCTGAGGTTTACACGAATTTTTGGCTCACGTGTGAAGCAGAAATGAGTATGTTCTGAGCCAGTGGTCATCTCTCCGTCGTCTGTTGTCCGTCTGCCGTCGTCTGTGGTAAACTTTAACGTTGGCATTTTCTCGGAGACTGTTCAAGCCACAGTTTTCAAACTTGACCCAAGGATACTATGTGGCAAAACCTTTCTAAAAAAAATATCAATTTGAGTGACCTCTCTCAAAGGTGGAGCAGACCAACTCGACAGATGGGTCGAGTATTTTGAAGAGTTACTGAACAGACCTAGCTCACCCGACCCCCCAGACATCCAGCCGGCAGAGACCGACCTACCCATCAGCTGTGACAGACCCAGCCGGGAAGAGATCAGAAGAGCAGTGGCATTTTTGAAGAACGGCAAAGCAGCAGGCCCAGATGGCATCCCAGCGGAGTCTCTGAAAGCAGACCTAGAGACAACAGTGGAGATGCTGTACCCACTGTTTGGAAAGATCTGGGAAGAGGAGGTGATGCCGGCTGACTGGAAGGAGGGGTACCTAATCAAGCTTCCCAAGAAAGGCGACCTCAGCAAGTGTTCCAACTACAGAGGAATCACCTTGCTGTCAGTACCAGGAAAGGTCTTCAACAGGATCATCCTGGAGAGAATGAAGAGCTCCGTTGACCCCCAGCTGAGAGACCAGCAAGCAGGATTTAGGAAGAACCGATCATGTACAGACCAGATCGCCACTCTCCGCATCATCGTGGAACAGTCTCTGGAGTGGAGCTCCCCGCTGTACGTCAACTTTGTAGATTATGAGAAAGCATTTGACAGGGTGGACCGAGAGACTCTGTGGAAACTCCTACGACACTACGGTGTACCCACAAAGCTCGTCCGCCTGATCAAGAGCAGCTACGATGGCATGACATGTCGCGTGATCCACGAAGGGCAGTTCACCAGGGAGCTCCAGGTCAGAACTGGTATCAGGCAGGGGTGTCTGCTGTCTCCGTTCCTCTTCCTACTGGCCATAGACTGGGTCATGAAGATGACCACAGAGCACAGACGAAGTGGAATACAGTGGACACTGTGGACACAGCTTGACGACCTCGATTTTGCAGACGACTTGGCATTACTGTCCCACACTCATCAACAAATGCAGGACAAGACCACGAGGCTTGCTGACACCTCGTCCCAAGTGGGCCTCACCATTCACAAACAGAAAACAAAGACAATGAGGCTGAATGCAACCAGGGAAGAACCAGTTTTGCTTGCTGGCACCCCGTTGGAGGAGGTAGAGTCCTTCACCTATCTCCGGAGCATCATAGACAAAAAAGGCGGCACTGATGCAGATGTCAGAGCACGAATCGGTAAAGCCAGATCAGCCTTTCTCCAGTTGAAAAAAGTGTGGAGTTCCAGAGAGCTGTCACAACACACCAAAGTCCGGATTTTCAACTCCAATGTAAAAGCAGTTCTCCTATATGGAGCAGAGACTTGGAGATTGACAAAAACCACAGTTAACAGAGTACAGACCTTCATGAACAGTTGCCTTAGAAGAATTTTGAAAATCCACTGGCCAGAGAAGATCAGAAACGTCAGACTCTGGGAGAGAACAGAGCAGATAACAGCAGAGAATGAAATTGGGTGAAGAAGATGGGGATGGATCGGTCACAGTCTGAGAAAGCCAGCTTCCAGTATCACTAGGCAGGCATTGTCATGGAACCCCCAGGGAAAGAGGAAAAGAGATAGGCCGAGAAACTCCTGGCGTCGAGACCTCCAAGCAGACATCAAGAGACTGGGAACCACCTGGAGTAGAATCGAAGGAGAAGCACAGGACAGGAGTCTCTCGTCGACGGCCTATACCCGGGTAGGGGTGACAGGCGTAAGTAAGTAAGTCTCTCAAAGGTCAAGGTCACAGGATGAGGAAGTAGGTAAAAACAAAAGCCATATTTTGACATAATTTTTTTTTTCTCAAATACTATTCACAACTTCAAACCCAAACTTGGTACAAAGATACTTGATGGTAAGACCTTTCTATGCATACTAATTTGGTTGATCCCTCGGAAAGGTCATGGGTCACAAGAGATCAGGAAATAGGTGAAAAATAGCCTTATTTTGACAAAAGATGTTTTTTCTCAAATACTATTCACAACTTCAAACCCAAAATTGGTACAAAGATACCTGATGGTAAGACCTATCTATGCATACTAATTTGGATGACCCCTCACAAAGGTCAAGGGTCACAAGAGGTTGGCAAATGTGTGTAAAATGCCAATTTGTTTTAATTGAATTGTAGTTTATATCAACCTTTTCTTTTCTTTAACGTTTTCTCTCAAATTTGGCTCAAAGGTAGCTGATGATAAGACCTTCCTATGTATACTAATTTAGTTGACCCATCACAAAGGTCAAGGGTCATGGATGATCCAAAAAGAGTTTTCCAAAAGCCAAATTTTGACAAAAAATGTTTTTTTCTTAAATACTATTTTTAACTTCAAACCTAAACTTAGTATGGAGATACCTGAAGGTAAGACCTATCTATATATACTAATTTGGAATACCCCTCGAAAAGTTTAAGGGTCACAAGAGGTCGGTAAATGTGTGTAAACATGGATTTCGCTGGTGCTTATTGTCGCAAAGTTCCCACATATGTGCATGGGTCATACATGTGAGCCATGAGGGTATTGCCATTCTTGTTCTAGTAAAAATTGTATAAATACTGCAACCCTGCAACCTGTTTTGAGGTATTTCTATATCAGAATCAGGTGAAAGGTAATAGTAATATATTTGTGCCCCAGCAAGATGCCTAAGCAGTACACAGGGACAGTTTTGTGTGACTGTCAGTCACAGTGGCATGTATACTGAGGAGCAAAAGAAATGTGACAGTTTCGGAAACACTAAAGTATTTCTGATTATTCCAAAACTGCTGCATTTCTTTTGCTCCTCAGTATAGATGAGGATACTCCTTGCTTGGAGGGGGGGAGGGGGATGGGTCTTTTTACTTACATATGTTTTATCTTTTGATGTATCGTCTGATGTATTTTTATATGTGTAGAGTAGCAGGACAGTTTGGAAGATAGGCATTGCTATGCCTAAAACTTTTTATCCTGAATAAAAACGTTTCATCATCATATCATGAGCTCATGCTGCACATGGTGTCTTGAGAATGTATGCCTCTTGCAAATAGCGTGGGATGGTTGAATATGCTGTATGAATTTAGCAGTTCACAGGAGATGGATCGACCACGATAATTCAAAGGTAGAACCAGATAAATCTGGTGCTACCCTTAAATTATCATGGTCGATCCGTCACCTGCAGCTGGTGTATCGTTGTTGGGTGACACCAGTTCCAAAAATTGGAAAATGCGGCTGTGGGGCTAAATGGGTTAAAGCCTGGATCCACAATAAGGCAGTGCTATAGAGCATTGCCTTATTGTGGATCGAGGCCTTTAGATGCATGCGCTTTGTGGCCCTCTTAAAATTTTCTCAAATCAGAAGTAGGTAAAAAATAAATAATAGAAAAATTGCATGAAGTTCACACATTCAGCAGATAACCTCAATTGCTAATTTAAAACTTTGTTTCCAGTGATACGTGTGAATTCTAAGGATGTGGAGAAGTGCTGTCGAGTTTTGCTCCATGGGCTGCAAATCTTGCCACAGTCGCAGTACAAGACATGTGAATTTGAGAAGTTTGTCACGGTCAATGATCTCGGGGAAACGACACAAGCATTCTCAGTCATTGTGAGTTGACATGTACTTCTGTACTTGCAGTGCTGTTTGTAACTTTTTACGATAGATTTTGGAACAGTGCCATTTGAAGATTTCTTTTGTGCACCCACCTTAACTCATTCAGTCCCGACACACCACAGCCTGATATGGCTGGACCATGATAGTTCAAGGGTGGTGCCAGAATAGCTTGGCACCTATAGGCGCCAAGCTATTCTGGCACCACCCTTGAACTACCATGTTCGATCTGTCTCCTAAATCTTAATGCAGTTCTCAGAGGACAAGTCCAAAATGGGGGTATTTCATACCTGGCACACAATGAATTAACATGATACAACCAGCCTTTGGGAAAAAAAATGCAGCACTTTTTAATTTGATGAATTTTGAATCTTTTTCTTACAGATATGACTTTTTTATATTTCACAATGAAAGTGAACAGTATTTTGCATTTTATGCTTATGATAGTATATTTGGGGCAATGGTCCAAACCCTTTTCATCCTGGTACACTTTAGCTGGAAATAAATTTGACGATGATAGTTCAAGGGTGGTGCTAAAATAGTTTGGTGCCTGAGGTGCCAAGCTATTCTGGCACCACCCTTGAATTAAATGGTTGATTTGTAATCTGTAATGTAGCCTTCATAGGACAGTAAGCAAGTTTAAAAAAAAAAATAACCACAGGATGTAATGAGTTAAGCCCTTCAGTGCAGGGCAAATTCAGACATCACATAAGAAGCAAAAGAAGAGCGCATGAGGTTGTTTGTCTCTTGTCAGTTCTATTGATGTCCATGTTCCGTTTGTCTTGGTGTCTTTTAGCCTTGAAACTGTTGCGGTTTCTAAGCCATAAATTGTGTCTGCTGGTAGTGAATGGTTTGGATTCTGTAAGTAATCAGCTATTGGAATATCACTGTCTGGGCTGTCAAAATTAATTCCTTTTATTTTAGCCTAATCTGACGCTGGAGCTATGTATAGCCAAGTGGTGGGCGAACCTGGGAGAGACAACACTAGACTACTCTGTCACGTTTTTTGGTGCCCAGCTGACTGTTCGCCAGCCTGTCATGGTATGCATCTGCAAAATTATTGTCTTCGTTATGTGCATGTCTGTTGAATTATTGCTGTCATCATGGCAGTCATTGTACGTACGGATGTAACTCCTCATAAATGCAGTAGTTGCTGACGTGCATCAAACAGGATAGCCACACATGTACAGTCCATCCTGAGGATGTAATTATTAAATTATTTTTATATTCTTTGAGATCTACATCACACTTCTGGAGACAGATCAACCATCATAGTTCAAGGGTGGTGTTGGAATAGCTTGGCGCCTCAGGCGCCAAGCTATTCCGACACAGCCCTTAAACTATCATGGTCGATCCACATCCTGTCTTGGTGAGTCAGAGCTTCATGGGCTAAATGTGAAGGTGGGGATGGGAGAGGCATGGAGGAGGATGGGGAGGGGTGTTCTAGAGCCGTAGGGCCCAAAATTATAGACCAGTATATGCTCAGACCTGCCTACCCTTACGCTTTCGCGTAATTTATTACGCTATGTCACGCTTCATTACGCTATTCTGCCTTGAGCGTCCAAATTACACTTTTCATGATGATCTTCAAAAAAAAAAAAAATCATAAATCCTTTTGCGACAATGACGAAACGACATCATTGCTCAGCACAGTTTCCGGTCTCACTCTATTCCCGTTTCAAAGATGGCGTCAACATCGAAGCGACCACATATGACTGAAAGTGATCATGAGATAGTGAAGTTTGTGTTACTGGTGATGAAAAGAGAGCCAAGATTAAGAAGAAGCCAGTCTTTCAAAGTGCCGTGTTGAATATTTTCAAAATTGGCCTTTTTTAAAGCCTTCTACAAAAGGAGATGCTTGGTTTACTGTAAAATATGCGACTGCCATATTTCAATCAAACACGGCGGTGCCTATGATTGCGAGTGGCACATTGCAACGGTCGTGCACGAAACAAATGCAAAAGACGTGAAGCCTTGCAAGACGATTGCAGCACTTTTTGCACAAGCACAGCAATGTGATAGTGTTATGCAAGCGGACAACGTTGTGAAGGCTGAAATTGGAATGACAGAGATGATAGCCGAATTAAACCTGCCACTGTCCACTGCTGATGTAATGGTGCAATTCTTCAAGAAGTCATTTCCCGACCCAAAAATCGCGCACGGTATTATTCTATTCTTTCATTTTTGTTTTCATTATGAAAATGATTCACTATAAGTTATTGATGAGACATATCTATATAAGATTATAAGGATTTTTTCACAAGTCAGAAAGAACAAGACTGACCAGAGAGCAGCACTTTCAAATGAAACTTTAGAAAGCCTGCTTGTGATGAAATCTAGGCCAGGGGCATTTGGCGAAAGGCATTACTCTGCAGCAGAACTGTCCGGCATTAAGTCTGCCTACTCCAACAGTTTGAAGTCTAAAGACTGAATTTACGATCAAACATTTTTTCTCTGTCTCCAGTGATCAAAATTTGTGTTTATGTATGTAAGTGTTGTGTCGCAAGTGTCAATTTTGATTATTGAAATTAATAATAATATTAAGGTTTCTGTTTTGTTTAAGTTGTCGAGTGCCGTGATTAATATTCCACTTTTGAGATACAAATTCCTCTTTTTAGGCCCTTGGATTATGTTTTTGCCTATAGGGTAGGTAGGCAGGTCTGTATGCTATTAATGTCCTTTGTTGTTTGTCAGTCACTCTAAGGTCCAAAATCACAAACTAACATACAAAAGTGAGCCGTTGAAAATATATGCAAAGGACTTATGATTTTTTTTCAGCAAGCATCACAGGGGATCACTCGCTTTGACCTGGTCAGCCCTTTGAAAAATGAGGATGTTTCACCAGCTGTTTCCTTCAAGCACCTCGTGCAACCTCTCAGGTGGGTGCTGCCAATAATGATCATAATCTGATAATAGTATTAATAGCCCTCTCACTGCCAGTGGTTGAAGATTACGTTTTTCAAATCTGACAAATTCAACACCAAAGAACCCCAGCCATTTAACTCATTCAACTCTGACATGACCACGGCAAGACATGGATCGAGCAAGATAGTTCAAGGGTTGTGCCAGAATAGCTTGGTGCCCATAGGCGCCATGCTATTCTGGCACAACCCTTGAACTATCACGCTCAATCTGTTTCCAGAAGTGTAATACAGTCTTCAGGGGGCAACTTCAAAATTTGCAGATTTCGGTCTTGGAGCAGAATGTGTTAAGGAACATGGATACAACGTGGTCTCAGCAAGAGCCATAGATCCTCATGAGCCCCCCGCAACTGCGGGGGGCTCATGTGGATCTGTGTCTCTTGTAGGTGGCTCTTGAAGTGGATAATAATGTTAATACAGTCAAGTAGCACGCCTACAGCAAGGTCGAATATAACAAACGTCGGATATAACAACACGTTTTTCAAGGTACCGACAGCTCTCTTTCTACGTGAATTACTTCGCTTGTAACAAACTTCGGATGTAACCACAAGAAAAACTGGGTCTCCTGGTGATTTGTTTTATCCGGAGTTTTCTGTAGTAATAATGCAGTACTTTGGCACCGGCCTGGGTGCAGGAGCGTGCACTATGTTCACTGTTGGGGATGACTGTGTAAGATGTACAGAAACTGGTGTATGCTCTGTTCTTATTGCTTGCAGACCATCTAGTCACAAAATCCGGCCGCTGTCCGACTTGAGGGACATGCTGCCTGAGGGCCGACAGATCTACGCCCTGGAGCTCACCTACACCTTCCATGTTGTAAGTCATCATCAGTGTTGCCTTTCCAGTACTCAACAGATCCTGGGGCCGGTGTCAGCCACGGTTGGAAAGGCGCCACGCTAAACTGGCACCACCTTTGAACGATCGTGGTTCATCCACCTCCCAAACAGGGTGTTTGAACTCATTGAACCGATGTGCTAAATTCGACATCACAACCATTCCCATTACAAGAAGGTATCGATCGACCATGATAGTTGAAGGGCACCAGATCAGCTTGGCGCCTTCTAGCCTCTAAGCTGTTGTGGCACCACCCTTGAACTATCATGGCCAAGCCATCTACCCCTGTGGTGAATCCTAAGGTCAAAATTTCAAAATTTGGGACTTGCCATATAGAAACTCCATAGAGGTTCACGAGACAGATCAGTAATAATAGTTCAAGGGTGGTGCCAGAATAGCTTGGTGCCTACAGGCTGTCAACTATTGTTTGACATTATGGTCAATCAGTTTCCTGTTCTGTGTCAGGGATTAGAGGGTTAAAGGTGAATGCGTTACTATTTTTCAGGTCAAGGCCGAGGAGGTGATGCCGGATTGTTCCCTGCTGTCTAACCTTCTTTACGAGAATGAGTACGAGAGCCAGCTGTGGATGATTTTCGACGCCAACAAGCAAGTCATGTGCTCTGGCGACGCTTACCCGCATCAGGTGACCAAGCATGTCAGTAACCCCTAGCAGCCGCCAGTCATGTGTGTTCTTACACTTCATCATGTCTGTAACCTGTAACAACAACCACTCATGTGTGTCTTTACACACAGATATTATCCACTTCACAATCCAGCTGCAAGAGACATAGATCCACATGAGCCCCCGCAGTTGCAGGGGCTCATGAGGATCTATGGCTCTTGCTGACACCACCTTATCATGTCAGTAAACACTAGCAACAGTCAGTCACATTCATGCTTAATCTATCGTGTCAGTAAACCCAGTACCAACGAATCACACAAATGCTTACATCTTATGTCAGTAAACCCTAACAACAACCAATCGTGCATCTCCTTATATCTCAGTATGTCAGTAACCCCTAGTAACAGTGAACCACATAAAATACATGTATGCTGACAACTGATCATGTTGGTAACCCTTGGCAACAGCCAACCACATGTGTACTTACAGCTCCAGTTTGCTGCACTGTCACCTTCTGTCTTGCTTGTGTAATGTTAAAGTGACCTGCTCCAGGGAATAAAGTGTTCATAGTTTGCAATATCACCTTTAGAAATCGTGTTATTATGCCAACTCACAGCACAGGCAGTAGAAGGCCTCTGTTACATGTACATACTCGCATGGATTGTGACAAAAAAGGATAGTAACGTCTTAGTGCAGGCAAGAGAACATTAAAAATCTGTTGTAATCACAAAATTTAACAATCAAGGCCCACGTTGGAGCAGATTGCTTTGAAGCCATTCAGCTTTGATAATCTGTACTATTTGCAAGAATACTGCCCAGTTAAATGAACTTGAGGAGTATGCCACAAGTGCACTTCCATTTAAATGAGATGCTTTAGAGACCCGCTGAAAGGGAGAGTATGCCATCCTTCCTTAACTCTTTGCCTGCGAAGTAACTTTTCTGCACTGTGTACTGTGCCACTGAGTTAACTCATTCACGGACAGCTGCATCCGGATGCGGCTGGCTGCGAATGAGTTAAGAGTTCATTTTGGGATCTGGTGCATACGCTGAGTAAGCGCTGAGAACGACATTCAGCACTAAAAATAGCCCAGCACATGCAGTGCAACTGCAGGTGAACCTTGACTGGACGGATTTTGCTGCCCACAATGTGCAGAAGAAAGTTTTCTCGTGGCAGCTGGAGCCACCAGCCGTAGGCAAAGAGTTGCGCCATTTAACCCCACGGCTGCATTTTCCAAATTTTGGAGGTGTCACATGAGAACTGTGTACCAGTTGCAGGAGATGTATTGACCGACAGGTGCCAAGCTAATCTGGCACTACCCTTGAATTATCATGGTCAATACGTCACCCGCTGTAGTGCGTCAGGGCTGAATGGGTTAAGTCTGTCGTATAGTCTTTTTTAACCTCCTTATGCATGCAGCCACCATTACTGTTCACATTAGTGGTGACAGCATGCACAAGGTGGGGAGGGGCTTAATGACTCATCACTGTTGTTGCCTTCCAGTACAATGTTAAACTGGAAAAAGGGGAGTACACCATCCTGCTGCAAGTGCGCCATGAGAAACGTGAGTCGCTGGAGCGGTTACGAGACCTGGTAATGCTGCTTTACCGCAAACTGCCAGCCTCTCTTTCCCTTGACGTTTATGGCAGTTGGTCCAATGCACTGTCTGCGGGGAAGAAAATGACATCTGCCAGTTTGGGGAAAGGAACGGTCACACCTTTGTTTTTGGGGACTTTGCCTGATGACAAGTAAGTTTAATCACAAATTTCTCGAATAACAAATTAGGAAATGTGAAGAAATTTTAAGAAATACAGCAAACATCATCAACAACAAAAATGTATATGTTTATGCATTGTTCGTTCCTTTATTTGTTTATTTCTGGATGCAGTTAGCATTGTAAGACTAAGAGGACAAAACAGCCAACAGTTAATGGCAATTTGTGTTTGTGTGTACACAAATCAGAGTGGTGAAGAGCTGTTCTTGCTGTGGGTGAAGAAAACAATACACCAGAAAACTGGTTTTTTGATTGATAAGATTAACCCATTTAGCCCCAATGCCCTATTGCAGGAGACAGAGTGACCATGATAATTCAAGAGTAGTGCCAGATGAGCTTGGCGCCTTCAGGCGCCAAGCTCATCTGGCACTTCTCTTGAATTTTCATGGTACATAGTCGTTAGGTGACGCCTCTAAACTTTTGGAATTGTGGCCGTGGTGTTAAATGGGTTAGCAGGATGAATTACTGCCTATAAAGAATTGTGTCTTCTTTCTCAGTACTGAAACCCATAGACTGATAGAGCCCTAAGATTGAAATTCTCAAATCTGCGAGTAGGTCACTGAAGCCTACATAGTAATTCAGGCACAGATCGACCTTGGCAGTTCTGGGATGGTGCCCAAATATCTTGTCCCCTCTAGGTGCCCTGCTGTCCTGGCATCACCCTTGAACTGCCATGGTTGATCCTTATTTTGTTGTAGTATATCGGAGCTGAAGGTCTGGATCCATGATAAGGCAATGCCATGTAGCAACGCCAGATGAGCGATGTCTGATCTTATGCCGGATCACAAGGTGGCGCTGTATGCTCTATCACTGTCGGCCGGAAATTACTGTGTGATGAATGCCATCCCCTTGGCTCTGGTGCTATTTTTAAAGGTTGAGGGAGGTGTATCATGCAACAACCAATTTCATTGGCTGCTGAATGAGAAGAAAGCATGTTCTAGCATGTTCTTAAACATTTGAATTCACGTGATTGTGATGTCAAATTCAGCCTGTTGCCATGACATTTCATATGACTTGTCACTGCCACATGGCATTCCCTTATCATGGATCTAGGCCTTAACCCATTACATCTTGAGGCTGATTTTGTAAAATGTACTTATTATTCTGTGAAGGCTATATTACATATTAAGGAGATAGGTCAACTGTTTTAGTTCAAGGGTGGTGCCAGAATAGCTTGGTGCCAGAGGCGCCAAGCTAATCTGGCACCACCCTTGAACTATCAGTCAAATTCATTTCACACAATGAGTGTATCATGATGATGGTTAACTAGGCGCCTTATCGTGGATCTAGACCTTAACTAGGCATTGCCCTAACATGGATCTAGGCCTTAACTAGGTGTATCCTTATCCTGGCTCTAGGCCTTAACTGCGTGAATCCTTGAGGACGTTGGATTGTGCTGTGCTTGTAGATGTTAGATGCACTAATTTCCGGCTCTGCCGGTTACCCAGACTGCCTGTCTGCTGCAGAGTGCCCAAGGGGACATCTGCTGGGTGGTTTCTGTCGGGCTCCATCACTCTAGCCAAGGAGGACCCAACCAAGAAAGCTGTGAGTTTTGCTAGCACCAGTATGATTATTTTAATTTAATTATGATTAACTCTTTTGGGTGTCAGTAGCTTGCAAGAATCATCGTGACTAAAACTGCTACCGACACCCAAACGGTAAATTTTAATTTACGTTGACTCCTTCGTGCAAACAACCACTGATCCTGCTGGATGTTTGCACTGGGGAGGTAATTTTGTATTCTCTGGCACCGTATTGCAGCATTCAGGCTCTGTGGCATGTCCTGTCTGTTATGACTAGGAAATGTGACTAGCTCATGACTGTACAGTACAGCAAAACCTGTTTTGTGCATCACCCTTAAGAGAGATCGCCTGTCATTAAAGACCATCATTCAGGTGCCTGTAGCCACGATGGTCTTTAACTCATTACATCCTGAGGCCGATTTTAAAAAGAACCAACTTGCTTATTGTCCTATGAAGGTTACATTACAGATTACAAGATAGATCAACAATTTAAGTTAAAGTGTGGTGCCAGAATAGCTTCGCGCCTCATGTGCCAAGCTATTCTGGCACCACCTTTGAGCTATCATAGTCAAATTTATATCAAGCAATAGTGTATCAGGATAAATAGGGTTAATGACAGGTGACACATTTTGCCAATTCAAGACTTCTCTTGAGAGAACACCTGTCGTTTAAGACCACATCTATTTTTGCGAAAAGTTGGTTGCTCAAAACGTGTTATTGAAGTAATTTGTTGCTGGCACAACCCAACTCAAGCGTCCTTGCTTTTTGCTTTTCCAGAGTTCTGTGCCGTTTACATACGTACTCACCGAGAATCCTCAGAAGTCGAATGCTGCTAAAAACATCAAAGGGAAGAAAGAAGAGAAGGCGACCAAAGAGAAGGAAAAGACGAAAGAAGAAGAGTACGCAGATGCTCTACGTGATTTGAAAATCACTTGGTTGTCAAAGTAAGTAAACACTCACCCAGGCAGAATTGGACTGGACTTGAGACTGGATTGGACTGGACTGGATTTACTGGTCTGGTCTGGACATTACATGATGAGTTGGATTTGGACCCAATGACTGGTGACTGATGTATTTCATTAACTCATTACATCTTGAGGATGAAATCAGATTTATTAGATATCCTTTGAGGCCTGCATCACAGTTCCCGAAGAAAGATTGACCATGATAGTCCAAGGGTGGTGTCGGAATAGCTTGGCGCCTCCAGGCGCCAAGCTATTCCGACATCACCCTTGAACTATCATGGTCAATCTGCACCCTGACATAACATGTCAGGGCTGTATGGGTCAATTGTTTGGCTTTCTGATAATTCGAGTGATTTGGATGTGCGTGTGCAGACTGCCGATTGAGAACTCGCTGTATGAGGAGTTGCGCCAGCAGCACCCTGACCATATTCCAGTCATGATCGCACGACTGCAGGCTCTGGATGCAGACAAGGTCAGCTTCTTCATTTGTTCTCAGTGTCTATTGTACAGCAGAACCGGTCACTCTTATACAAGACCACATGTCATTAAAAAACCCAACATCATTTAGCTGGCTGTGGCAGAACCTGTCACCCTTATAAGAGATCACCTGTCACTAAAAACATCATTTAGGATGTCTTATACAGCAGAACTTGTCGCCCTAATAAGAGGTCTGTTAAAGGCGCGCACACCCCTGTGTTTAAACACTTAGAAAGTCCCGTCGCTTTTTCATGCGACCTCAAAAACGGCCTCAAGACTTTCCTTTCATTTCTCTAGCTAGTTATCTAACAATTTTCCATATAGCCTTTTAGACTCGTTCCTGGATATACACTAAAGTTCCCATCTAGGGTTAATTAATACAACCCCCCCCCCCCCCCTCCCCCCGCCCTATTCGCTAGAGGGTTTAACATGATGTCTAGTGGTCCAAAAATTGGTGTCTCTCCGTGACTCTCCTGTCCAGCCCTATTTAAGCGCTGGCGTGGAATGTAGGAAGAAGATGCATCGCCCGACCAGGGGAAGATTACTGTCAGGAAGACTTGTCCTGGCTATGGTCACGTCCCCCACCGGCTAGTGGCCTTTCCATTAAGGCACGACAGGTACATGTATATACTTGTCCTGGCTGTGGTCACGGCCCTACCGGACAATGGCCATTCCATTAAGGCATGACAGGTACATGTATATACTTGTCCTGGCTGTGGTCACGGCCCTACCGGACAATGGCCATTCCATTAAGGCACAACAGCTACATGTAGATACTTATCCCGGCTACGGTCACGCCCCCACCGGGCAGTGGTCAGTATTAGGCTTCTAAGCAAAATAAAACACATCAATCCACTTCCAGTTAAGAAACAATAAGCACAGTTATATTCAGGCGGACAGTAGTCATCCGTCGCCCTAGCGCATCCCCGACACGTGTGATGAACAGCCGACCGCTGTTGCCCCGATCACTACATGTGAGAGTTGCATACAGGGTCGCTGTGTAACAGGTCACCTGTCGTTAAAAACATCATTTAGGATGTCTTATACAGCAGAACCTGTCACCCTTATAAGAGATCACCTGTCATTAAAGAAACATCATTTAGATGGCTGTTGCCACCTAAATGATGTTTATTTTCTCAAAATCATTACCGATGACATTACTAATTGGAACCTTCGCTTAACTCATAATTTTAGCCAAAAAACTTACTGTGTCCCTCATACTAGGGGAGGTAACCACTGGGGAGCCATAGCCCGGAAACCCCGAGTGGTCTCCTGTACTACCTTATCCGGTGGCGCACTCACCCTTTCCCGCCAGTGACTTTGCTAGCTCAGTTATAGCCGGTCGTATGCACTTCGTGCACCGACCTTTCACTGTGTGAACTCCTCTTGGATCTCAAATTGTGTGATTCTTGGTCCTTAAGGAAGGAAAAAGATTATAAAGAAAAGAAAGAAAGAGGGTTATTCCATACTGGTTTGGATTGTGTGAGTCTGTATTCAAGATGGACATGTAAAGCTTTGGTTACTGCCTCAGCTGGCGTTTTGACTGGGCGACGGCATTTCCCAAATTTCACAATTTTCGAATTTGTATGTACGCGACTGGGTTACTGTGCTCAAGTGAGGACTTGCACCCTGTGTGGGAATTGCAATGACCTAGTGACGTGCATGACTTTTGTCTTCCCTGTTTAGGATGTTCAATCCAGTCGACCATGAGCGCTATGTTCTTCTTGGAAGGAGGACTGTTGGTCACAGCTTTGGGCCTTTTACAAGAGAGAAAGGCTGGTGCGCAAAGGTGCTGCCGTACCTTTGAATGTGAGGCATAGAAATGCAATATCAGACATCGGTTGTGTGTCAGCGCTCAAGTGATGAATTGCGCCCTGTGTGGCGAATTCTATGGCCTAGTGTCGTGCATGATGTTTGTCTTCCCTGTTCAGGCGGTTCCTCCAGTAGAGGACCGTTGGTCACAACTTGGGCCTTTTTCAGGAGAGAAAGGCCGGCGCGCAAGGGCGCTGCCTACCTTTGATGTGAGGCATAGAAATGTAATTTCAGACGTCGATGGTGTATCAGTGCAAAACGGGTCCTGCTGCCCCCACCGGTGCCTCGTGCAGTGCTGCCTCGTCCTGCGCGGACGATTGAGCCTAGTAGCAGCCTTAGGGATTCGCCATCCAGCACGGCACCAAGAGCTCTATTTTACCCTTCAATCCACAGAGGGTGAGACAGGCCAGGCAGGGGTTCGCCACCCTATGATTTAGTTAGGCCTTTGAGAGCTCGGTCCCCCCGCAGAGATATGTTGGGTCAAACAGTAGCCCTCCGGGCAATAAGAGAACCCAGGCAGCAGAAGCGGGGGACCCCCCCTCGGACTGGAGAGCACCCTTCTGCCGTAGGCCAGACTAGTGCCCAGACTAGCGCCTTTACAGGGTCACACCTTCAGGGACTCACTCCGAGGGGAACAGGATGTCAAAGCGCAATGTTTATAGGTCTCAGGGTAAGGTAAGTGAAAGAGAATTTTGGGGTCCAGAGATAGAGAGTGGCACCACTGGCGATGTTAACCTCCTTCGGGAGTGGACCAGTGTGGTCAGTTCTATCAGCCGTCATAGAGAGAGTAATGAGAGAGGATTTATGAATAGACGGTGGACCCCCGTAACACAAAATATACCAAAGAGTTCGATCTTCGTGTTTGTATAACGGGCGCAGCGTATGGAGTCGATGCGGGACAGAGACGTCTCACCTTTTCGATCTTCTTCTTCGGATCGGAAGTCCAGTTCTTACGTCTCGCGCCAACGGACTTAGTCATGACAACGGGAGGCGCAGTTTCCAGCCAGGCGCAGCAGATCCGCGGATTGGTTGGACAGCCATCGCGCGCCTCAGGAGGAACAGGTTCGTCGACAGCGGGGTGAACGCTCTTGGGACAACCGGTGGATGGAGACGACTTCTCGGCGGGATCGGAGCAGTCCTCATCGACCTTCCTCAGGCAAAGATTACAGACGCCCGGCAGAGACTTCGTTCTGATCGACATTTGGGTCTGCTACTACTACTCCTATTTCTCGGCGCGCGGCAGTGGACGAGGAGGCACTTAGTCTTCATCCGGAGGATTCGGTGTCAATGCTGGGAATCGATGATGAAGACACACCGACTTCACCGGGACGGCGTTCTCCTATCTCCAGCATCGCTGTGGACGCGACTTCGATGTCGTCTACTCGTTGGGATTTGCTGGAAGCGGCTCGCCTCTTTGCTGCGTTTCTTCCGGCGGAACACTGTCCAGCTTCTCCACCTGTGAAGAGGAAGGTGGTGGCGATGGTCGACACACCTCTACAGGCCAAGCGCATCAGGACTCTACCTCAACCCGCAGGTTTCAGGGACCTCTCGGAGGCGTTATCAGCGCATCTTCGCACGGACGGAGTTGGAGAGCAGGGATTCTTCTCCTACAGGCGTTGGCCGGTCAGGAATCGACATGGATTTCCGTCAAGACTCCCAGGCTTTCAGCAGTACTCTTCCTACGGTGGACAAGGAGGCCTTCGTCCAAGCAGGACTAACACAGCGTTCCCTGTCGGCTGGACTGGACAAGACGGCCTTATTGGTTCGGAATTCCCTGGCGTGCACCGGTTTCCTGGAGATGGCGACACAGTCGGTGATCAGGAGGATGGAGAACACCTGGGATCTTAAGGCTTCAGCTCCATTACGGGAGATCCGCGCGGTACTGATTACGGTGAATAGAGCGGCCTTCCATGCTTCAGTCAGCGCCATGGTGGCGGTTTCGAATTGCGATCGGTTACCACGGGATGAGCTTCTGAACGATGCACTACACTCCCAGCTTCGTTGAAGGCGCAACTGCGACAGGCACCCTTGCGCGGCAACCTGCTGTTCGGACCGACGTGGCAGGAGGTATGGGAGTCCATCAAGGATCTGTGGCCAGCCCCAGCTAGAGTATTCTCGACTCGCTTTCAGTCAGCCCGCAGTGCCGTGGGTCGTGCTCTGCGGTTCTTCAGACCCTCCTCTTCCCGACAGCCCCGAGGCCGAGGCGGAGCCATCTCCCTGCCACCGATACCTGCTGGGTCTCCGGTCGGTGGGAGGTTAGCTCTTCAGCGGAGCATGAAAATGGCTGTTTTCGGACGACCCTTGGATCATCTCGACAGTGACGGAGGGCATGAGCATCTCCTTCCAGTCACCTCCCCCACTGAGACACTCCCTCCTTTGGACGCGAGTACCATTAGAACGAGACAGGGCGACAGTGTTACAGAGCGAAGTGGAGGCACTTTATACAGAAGGAGGCCGATCATCGATCTTTCGGCGCTAAACGAATTCATTGTGGCACCAAACTTCAAGATTGAGACGGCCAGAGCGCTGCGAGCAGCGGTACATCCTCAGGACTTTGCAGTCAGCCTCGACCTCGCTGATGCGTATCTGCACGTTCCCGTCCATCCAGCTTCACGACGTTACCTACGCTTTGCCTTTCAAGGGATTGTTTACCTGTTTTGGGCCCTACCTTCGGACTGAACCTCAGTCCTTGGGTTTTTACCAGAATTGTGGACGGAGTGATGGCAAGGTTCCGACAGACAGCTACCTGGACGACTTGCTGTTGTGGAACCAGGTGGCGTGCATTTGGGAGTCCGACAGAGATGGCCTGCTCGCACTACTCTCTCATCTGGGATTCCTAGTCAACGGAGGCAAATCCGATTGGTACTGTCTCGCCATTTTGTCCAGCTGGGCATGGAGTTTTTAACCGATCCAAATCGAGTTAGACTACCGGAGGGACGGATTCAGACGGTAATGGAAGCGGCGATTCGCGCGGGAGCCCTACTGGCCAGATCCGGGCTTCCTCTGTTAGGCCTGCTAAGCGCAGCAGCAGAGCTCCTTTCTCTAGGCAGACTTTATACGCGACATATTCAGCTTCACCTACTCCTACATTGGCGCCCCTTCTCGGGCGATCTGGAGACCTTGGTCTCGACAACGGAGTTAGTACAGTCTCATCTGTGGAGTTGGACGGACAGTACGTGGCTAGCGTCAGGGATTCCCCTCTTCTCCCCGCCGCCTCACCTATCTATCTGCACAGATGCGAGCAACTCAGGTTGGGGAGCCCACCTGTTACCACAGTTTGCCATGACCTCGGGCCGTTGGACAGAAGTAGAGGCAGGCAGGCATATCAATTGGCTGGAGATGAAAGCGGTGTGGCTAGCACTCATCGCTTGGGAAGATCGGCTAACGCAAAACTAGGTGCTCGGGCTCTCCGACAACTCGACAGTCGTCACATACATTCAGAACCAATGGGGTACGCACGCACCCTCCCTCTGCATGCTCGTATATCAAGTCTTCCTGTGGTGCAGGGACCCGGGCATTACCCTTCAGGCGCGACACATTCCGGGACACCTAAACGTTCTGGCAGACGCTCTCCCTCGGCGGACTCAGATGCTTCACATGGAGTGGTCTCTTCAGCCCGATATCTTTCAGCTACTCTTTTGGGAGACACTGATGATCGATCTTTTTGCCACGTGATGGAACAATAAGCTTCCCCTGTTCGTCTCCCCCATTCCGGATCCACTAGCCTGGGCTGTGGACGCGCTATCCATTTCTTGGGAAGGACTCCAGACTTAGCGTTTCCTCCCACGGTGCTGGTTCCGAAGATCATTTAGAAACTCAGGGACAGCAACACGATTATGATACTAGTGGCACCTTTCAACTGGGCCAAGAGCTGGACCACCGATCTCTTGGCGCTGGCGACGGATCCGCCTATGATACTTCCCACTCCGAGTAAAATGCTTAAACAACCAAAGCAGCATCTGTTCCACCTGTGCCCGGAACGGCTGATGCGACATGCGTGGAGATTGTCTGGCAAGGCCCTCTCAGCTAGAGGCTTTTCGGGTCCTGCAGTGGAGGCTATTTCTACAGCCAGAAGGCTCTCAACTCGTAATGTCTGCGAAGGGAAGTGGCGCATGCTCCAGTCCTGGTGCACCGCTGAGCGCCTTTCAACCACGGATTTAACTACTCCCCATTTGGCCGAGTTCTTCCAGTGGCTTTTCGTCAGACAGAAGTTGGCACCCATCACCATACGCGGTTACCTGGCAATGGTGGCAGACACATATAGACACTTGGGACGACCCGATCCGGGAGCTTGCAAAGACTTGTGAGATCTGATGACCCATTTTGATCTGCAACGCCCGGCATCACGCTCGTTAGTTCCACGATGGGACCTGTCTTGGGTGCTCACCTGGCTGAACTCTAAGAGATTCGAGCCACTACAGGTAGCAAGGTTGTGAGATCTTACTCGGGAGACCTGTTTCCTACTTGCGCTTGCCACAGCCTCACGGGTTAGTGAAATACACGCCTTTTCGGTTTGTCCCACCTGTCTCCAACTTAGGACTGATGGATTGGTTCAGCTGCTGATGGACCTGGCCTTTTTGGCAAAGAACCGAGTTCCTATTGTCGCCCCACGTCGTAACAGTTCGACCGCTCAGGGCAAGGGATCAGACACGGGACTCACGACTTCAGGAACCTGTTAGGGCTCTTAAAGTGTATCTGCGTAGAACTAAGCCACTAAGACGCCTTTTCCTGCCCTTGGCTCCGGGCAGATGAGACATTTCAGCGCAAACTATCTCGTCCTGGATACGTTGGGTTATCCGTGAGTCGTATAAAGAGCTCACCCCAGAACAAGCGAAAACGATGCGCATCTGGGCTCATGAAGTCTGAGCAGTGGTGGCGAGTATCGCCTTTTGACAGAAACTGTGCAGTGAGAGACATTGTGGCGGCCGTGGGTTGGCGGGCTGAGTCTACCTTCGCCCGCTTTTACCTAAGAGACTTATCCGGCCAGCGCACCAATCTTGACCTTGTGGGGGACATCTCGGCAGCGCAACACTCCCTCCCGGCGCCACAGGCACCATAGGTTCGCCTAGCTAAAATTATCGGGAGTGAGCGCAATGGGAGGGGCCTCGATAGTCGGCTCGCTTTGCAGGTTTTTTGGGGGTTCCTAAATAGCGGCACCTTCCTCCTTTTCGTAATTACAATTAGTAATGTCATCGGTAATGATTTTGAGAAAATAAACTAATTTTTCTTTAAAATGTATTTTTTTCGAAAAATACTTACCGATGACATTGCTCAGAGGTCCCTCCCTCCTACTCCGCTTGCCGCAGTGGTGCTAGGCTCAGTCACTGGCGGGAAAGGGTGAGTGCGCCACCGGATAATTATGGTAGTACGGGAGACCACTCGGGATTTCCGGGCTATGGTTTCCCAGTGGTTACCTCCCCTAGTATGAGGGACACAGTAAGTTTTCTGGCTAAAATTATGAGTTAGGCGAAGGTTCCAATTAGTAATGTTATCGGTAAGTATTTTTCGAAAAAATACATTTTAAAGAAAAATTATTTTTTTAATGACAGGTGGCAATGACAGATTGACACTTTTTACCTTTCAAAACTTCTCTTGAGAGAACATGTGTCTAATAAGATTACTTGTTTTTTGTGAAAAGGTGGTTGCTCAAAAACAGGTTCTGTTGTATTCGTGTTGTTGTGCTTGTCTGGTCTACTAATGGAACAGATATAAATTGTGTCCTTTCCCGAAGATAGTAAATGACAGTTAACATTATCAGCAGCTGCTACAGCAGTTGTGAATTGTTTCGTTTTCTACAGGACAGGGATAAGTACCTGCAAGACATTGTAGCCCTGTCTCAGCAAGTGCTAAAGGAAGTGGACCATGACGCCATGCTGCTGTACTTTGGCATTAAGTCTGATCAGAGGTCCGACGCTGCCACCATCAAAAGGTATCACTGTATAGGTTACACTCATCAATCCGTGAGCTTGGTTCAGCTTTTTCCAAACGCCAGAGAGCTGAATTTAGCTTTTTGGTTCAGTCCTACAGCCAGCCCTTTCCATCGTCAAGAGGCATAGATTCTCATAAACCCCTGCAGCTGCAGAGTCTCATGAGATTTATGACTCTTGCTAGAATCAATCAGCTACATTTACATCTTCATCGTTAACTCTACTTAGTTTCTGGCACAAACTGGGTAAGTATGAACAACTAATTGTCTCTGCAGCATAGTGGGACATAAATAGCCTGTGCACTGTCTTCTTGTCATTTCAATTTTTTTTACTGTCACCTCTATCTCAGGTACAGTTTTCACACATTTACAGAAAGCTGGCATTTGGGAAGACAGATATCCTTTTATTCAAATATTCACATACTGAAAAAAAATCCATAATTTAAAAACAATGGAACCCTTGAAAAGTGCAAATTTGATTTGTGTGATCATGCCACATCATGTCAGTCCAGACCAAAAAGGTGACTGCCAGGCGTGTAAAATTCAGAGAAGAACCCAATGGAGAAAGAAACTTGACTTATCTCTGTCTAATCCTGCCATGCCCTAGCGATATGGAGAAGAAGAAAACCTGGGTGATCGAGGCGCTCGTAAAGCTGGGCTGCGCGCAGGCCGACCTGCTGAGCAAGGGGGAAAACTCTGGATCAGGGGAGGCGACCATGCAGGACTTGGACAACACGCTGGTGGAAGTCCAGAAATTCGCCGACCTCACCGATGTCAAGGTTTGTGCGTTAAAAGTGTTCCGGTTCTAGCATAGCACAGCAGGAGACGGATTGGCTGTGATCGGCTGTGACAGTTCAAGGGTGGTGCCAGGAAGCCTTGGCTCCGAAGGGCGCTAAGGCTTCCTGGCACCACCCTTGAACCATCATGGTCGATCTTTCTCAGAATTTTGAGGAAAACTTATTCAGTTTACCGCACAGTGTAATGATAAAGAGTTGATCCATTCAGCAAACATAAGCGAAAAGTCCAGACAAACCTGCGTATTGTGACTTACCAAAGGACTATCAAAAAGGTGTCACCATAGACAGGTGGCCTTCTTACCCAGGGACATCTAAGTAACAGAGAAAGAAGACATGATCCAAAATGGGTGATCTGCCTAACCCATTTAACCCCACGGCCGCTTTACCAAGTTTTGTAGGTGTCACCTAACCTTTTTGTACCGGTTGCAGGAGATGGATCGACCATGATTATTCAAGGGTAGTGCCAGACTAGCCTGGCACCTGATGGCGCCCGGCTAGTCCGGCGCTACCCTTGAATTATCATGGTTGATCTGTCGCCTGCTTGTAGTGTGTTGGGGCTAAATGGGTTAAACAGGTGATTACCTTGTACAGGTGGTTGTCTGGACAAGTTTTGACTGCAATGTCAGCAACATGTACAGATTCTTTTTAGCCCCCCCCCCCTCCCCCTCCCTTCTCCACAACCATGAGGGTGCATGAGGATCTATGTCTCTTGCTGAAACTACTGTGTATCCCTTGGACAAGTGGGACTCTTAACCATTGAATTACGACAGATTTCATCAACATGATCTATTACCACTGTCGTTGAAGGGCTTACAGTTAACAGTGAAACAATATTAGATCCTAAAGTTTTGATTTATCTTCGTGTTTGTCTTTGTTTAGGTGCTTCTGTTCTATGTTCTCTGAAGCATACTGCTATGGCACAAAAGCAGTGTGGAAGAATGTTAACCCTTTGGCTGTTGGTACTATTTTTTTGTCACGATAATTCCTGCAGGAATCATTGCGATGGAAAGTGTACCGACAGCCAAAGGGTAAGGCCCTGAAGTTAAAGCAATGTTTCTCTGTGTATAGGTCCTCCCATTCAGTGTAAAGCATGCCATGGTGCGGAAGCACTTTGGCCGAGCTGTCAAGTTTCTGCAGAAACAGTTGGAGGAAAAGGCTACGTCTGCCACGGACTTGAAGCTGTTGGAGGTGAGATCACATTTTCCAGTGAAATCAAGATGAAAAGACGGCCATTAAATGGCAGAGTGCAAAGAAATACCTAAGAGAAAAGCAGCCCAAATTTCCCCTCGTGGGAAAATAAAGTTATATTAAAAAAAACCTGTAGAAACACATTTAAAGTACCATTACATTGCACTATTTGTGTTTGTTATGCCTTGTCGACACACCTAATGAACTTTACAACAGTTTGGACACGCAGCAAAAGCACATGCGTAACCACACTTATTTATTCTGCGCTGCCATTAGCATGTCAGTCTATTTTTAGCTGTTTCTGGTAACAATAGCGTTGTATTTCTGGAATGGACTAGAGTTTTTGTCAGGTTATTTAATATGAGGACGACGTGCTGAACTGGATTCTCCTGTGTCTGAATGAACCATAACTAGACCTGTGCATAGAGTTTCGTAACCACCTGCTACAGAAGTGTATCTGTGAACAGTTATGGCGGTAGTGGGCCTTTAAAACTCTTCGACGTACAGAGTCAAACAAACTTGCATCTACAAAAAGCACAGCAGCGCACCCCCTAAACGCACGGCAAAATCTGTGGAGCAGGCGTGAGCTAAAACACTCAAAATTCCATTTCCCAATACTGCTTTCTGGACCCTTCCAGCTATAATGTACTTCTTCTACTAAAGCTGAACTGGTTCCATTCACCCTCCGACGAAAATACATGAAGGGCACAGAGCTACATAGGGGACATTTAGCATACTAAATACAAGAAACATTTAGTTTTGCATTCCCCAAGTATCACTCATCGCCACATGAAGCGGGCTCTCTAACCAATTACCCCCAGGATATTTTGCCTGACAAGCTTGATAAACATCTCCCCACTCTGACACTGCTGACGTGGAAAAAATACAAGAAATAGTATGAGAAAGGGGAGGTATGTTTTCATGCTTGCGTGCGCTAATTAGAAGTCAAGAAAACATGACTGCGTGCGCCAATGGGGTAGGCCGCCGTGCGTCGAAGAGTTAAGGTCTTAAGTATGCCTTGTGATGTCAGTATAAGCTTAGTTGACTATATGTTGTGTAAGAGCTTTGTACAGAAAATAAACTCACCTGAATCTGAAATTAAGTTGTTTTTTTCAGGCGTTCAACAAACTCAGATGGTACCACTGTGCTCACTACCAAGAGCACTCAATGCCTGTGAAGTACCCAACAGCATATAGACCATTCTAGGAGTACTTGTACCTGTGGCTATTTTTGAAGAAGCTTTCATGATATGGACAGTGCATTTTGCATCATATCTACCGCACGAGAGAGGATTCACAGCTCTGCATTAGCCATTTGCAAGAGACATAGATTCTCATGAGCCCTAAAGGGGCTCATGAGAATTTACTCCACTTGTTGGTTGATACTTAGTCCATATACATCTTTGGACAGAGGAGGGTAATGATTTCTGTTGTCGTGCAATCATGTTGCTTATTGCGAGTTGGACATTTCCAAACTCATCGGCACCAATCATCATCTGGCATCTAAACGCACCAAGGAGCCCAAAAAATGCAAGTAATTTACGTAACACATCTGATGTCTCACGAGGAATGTGATGTGTGGAAATGTGCATCATCAGACACGCCAGACTGTTTTGTGTGAAGGATTAGAAGTAAGAATTTCATGCATAGGACTGGGTTTGAATTTTGTGTATAAATGGCTGGACCATGTGTAGATTGCTATTTGCTATTTATTTCATATTGCATTAGGCCTTTCAGCTTAAAACTCAACATTTTTAACTCATTCTTGATGTATCCATATTCAGTATGTGGCATAAAGCTGTGTATCTTGAAATCAGCACACCTGGAATGAGTGAAGTCATTTTCTCTGCCACTGCCTTAAACTCATTGTGGATGTGTGGGTGTGTGCATGTGGGAAGGCTAGGGAGTGGGCTGACACATTTTGCAATCACTGATAAACGACTCATGTCAGTCACTGCATGAATGCATTTAACCGATTTAGCCCCAACGCACTAGAGCAGGAGGCAGAGCGATCATGGTTATTCAAGGGTAGTGCCAGATATGCTTGGCGCCTGATGGCGCCAAGCTAATCTGGTGCTGCCCTTGAATTATCATGGTTGATCAATCTCCTGCAACCGCTACATAACTGTATGGTGAAATGTCCAAAGTGTGGGAAATGCGGCTGTGGTTCTGAATGGATCAAGCCCCTATGAAGACTATGTTAACGTTCATGGTTTCATAGTTGTGCTATTTTCCTTGTTAACAAAAAAATGTACATGTACTCTGTTTTCATTCCCCTGCTGGCCCTGTTCTGTCATTTTTCGGCAAGGAGGCTTTTTTAAAAAAAAAAAAAAAAAAAAAAAGCATGAAAACACGAGCTGATGATGTAAGGGATATAACTCATGTCAAACTTTCAAGGGCCGCAAGGGGCGTCACTGGTGTCAAGTTATTTAACTCTTTTAACTCATTCTACCCCAACACCAAAATCCTTCAATTTTGCCGTTGTCCTCTGAAGATTGCATTGCAGTGCAGGACACGGATCGATGGTCGATCCTTATCTTGCTGTGGTGTGTCTGGGGTAAAATGAGTTAAGACGTGCTGCATCCGGATGCACACTCACAGCCATCTGTGTAGCGAAAATGATGTGGACCTACCTATCTTATTTACTTATTCATTTCAGTGCAGGTATAATTGACTTAACTGCATTCAGCTGCAAGAGGTATAGATCCTCATGAGCCCCCACAGGGGCTCATGAGGATCTATGCCTCTTGCTGACCACACTTTGAATCCACGTCCATGGGGCATCTAGTTTTTTTTTTAAGAAATATTTTTTTATAATTAACGAAGATTGCAGAAACACAGTCTGTGTCAGCAGGCACTGAATGAGTTAATGGCAGAATTGGTAAAGAAGTACTTTTATTTTTGCCTAATCTGACAGCGGTGGGAAATGGCATGGAGGTAAAACACCTTCCTCTGTCTCAGACTTGTCAAACAAAGGAAACGTGTGAGTGTGGTTTATTATTGACTGTGTAACGGGCCATTCAAATTTTGATGTGGCAAACATTTTACAAGTACATTGTGTACAGCTGAAAGGGATGACACAGAGAAAGATCTTGTTCATGACAATCTGACATCTGCATTTCTTTCATTAGGTTTTTGTCCACTGTGGGAAATTCATTTTTCTTTCCCAGACGAACAAAGCAGGGCATTAATTTGACCCGTGGAGTAATTAATTATTGTACGTCTTGTATTTTGAAAACATTTTGCATGTGAGATGTTTTTTGTTACATTTGAAATCATGATTGTCATTTGCAAGATGAATTTGAGACTGTCAGTCACTCAGCCAGTGCCTCTCTGGCTGCAAGAGGCATAGATTCTCCTGGGCCCCTGCAGCTGCAAGGACGCATGAGAATCTATGCCTCTTGCTTTCAGAGGGGGAAAGGGGAATGTTACATCCCTCAGATTGAGTTCTGTGGGGATTTAGGGTATTAACCGATTCTTTTCAATTGAGTTTAACATGCAGGAGATTTTCATGTAATGAATTTGCATATAATTAGCATACTGATGATTCCATTTGCATATGCATGCTGGTCTATAATAATAATAATAATACCGTTATTATATAGACGCTTTTTCTCAATTTTTGGGCAAATCGACTCAAAGCGCCGCGAACTGAAACCCAACACGCCCAGTCATGTAACAGACACGGATTTACGCCATTTAAGACAAACACAGTACAAGACGGACGAAGGGCCAGTTCAGCTACTGGAGTTATTGAGATTTTTGATTGCTTGTATTTGAAATTTGTAAAGCGGCCTGAAACCGGTACCAAAGTGTGGGGGGTGGGGGGATGGGTGGGGGGTGGAAGAACCGGAGTACCCAGAGAAAGAACCCCCGACGGTCCGCCCGAATTAACGGCGACACTTACCAGAGGAGAAAAGTCTGACGCCCGAACCTGTTTTTGAACCTGCACCTTTGGCATTGGTGGCAGGCACCTCAACCACTGCGCCACAGACCGCCCCACAGGCTGTAGGTCCAAAATCACAGACCATCACATAATTATACATTCATGGGTGCATTCAGATTTTAGTGTCACTGCATAGCAAACCTGATTGATGTCTCTAAAATGTACTTAATGTACTACTTTTTCTGTGAATGTGTACGTGAGTTGGGGCTATGGGTGCATGTAAAAATGTCTTATTGTACATTATTGTGTGAGAGAAACTGCTGATATTATGCTGGGCACGTGCGTGCATGTTTAATTTGCACATTCCCACCTTGTAGTAGAGCTGAAATGTTCAGAAGCAATTGTCTTGCACTCACAGTATGTTTGACGTTGTGCACTCATGTTTTTCCCCCTTAGTTGTTGTAGTAATGAACTTGATTTAGGTATAGCAGAACCTGCTTTGAGTGACCTCCCGTGTGACCCATTAAGTCTTGACATACTACCAAGATGATGAATCGACCATGATAGTTCAAGGGTGGTGCCAGAACAGCTCGGCGCCTATAGGCGCTGAGCTGTTCTGGCACCACCCTTGAACTATCATGGTCGATCTATCTTCTAAATGGGTTTTATAGTCTTCAGAGGATTTGGGAAGTTCCAGCTCAGGGCTTCATGGGTTAAAGCACATACTATTCAGGTGCTGTTAATCACCTGAACAGCGGTCTTTAATGACAATGGCGCTTTTTGCCCTTGAAGATTTCTCATGAGAAAGCACGGACCTGTATTTAAAAAAAAAACTTTTTTGGGGGAGCAAAAAAATAAAAGAAGGTGGTTGCCCGAAACGGGTTCTGCTGTACTTTAAAAAAATCTTTGCACAATCACGTGATGTGCAGAAATGTTGAAAGATCTGATGACGACAAAAAAAACTTGCGAATTGTTGACCAAAGGAATGTTATGAGCAAGTGGCTGTCATTTCTCCTGATGAACCTCGCCCAGTGCCAAATTAATCCCTCGACTGCTACTGTCGAACTGTTAGGAGGAAAAGACACATATCTAGTTGTCTTTTCTGCCAGGGGTATTGTCAGTAGGAGCCAACGGGGGTAAAAGTGCATCTGGCTTGATCCTTAACTCTTTCAAAACGCCCTGCGTCAATAACTGTGGACATGTCGTATAGCGTTGCCAACGGCAACGCTATACGACATGTCCGCAGCTATTGATGCGGGGCGCCTTGAATGAGTGAATGATCATTATCTTTGACCCATACAGCTCTGATACACTGCAACAGATTATGTGTCTGTACACTACCGGTAAGCTATCGTGACATCACCTTTTAACTATCTCGACCGTTTTAGTTTCTGAACTGCTAAGGAACAACTGTCAGATTTAGGAATCACTGCCCTTGTGATATTTTATTTTCATATTTAAACTATTTGTCATTTTTGTATGAAAGTGTTTGCCAATTTGTGAGGACCTTACTTGAATATGATTTTGTTCTGATCAGGATATGGTATATATTGTAAGATGCCGGTAAATATGTGTTTACATGTAATTTTATGCTCATGAATTGTCTTACCTTGAAATGAGATGAAAAGATTCAATGGAGAAATATTTTGTTTCAAATGTCATCCATCTGTATACTCAGTATTTTTCTCACATTTGCTGCTAGGATGTAACACATGCATGACAATTTTTGAATCACTGTAAGTGTTTACATGCCCTTTTTTTTAAAGGCCAAAATGCTCAAAATGGAGTCTTTCGGTATATAATTATGATCAGTTAAGTTGTCACAGGTCTGTTGATTTCACTTATTTCGACTTACATTTTATTACAGTCCAATCAGGAAACTGTTTTTAGCAGTCACCATTTTTTTGTAACCCTTATCATTCTGAATACACCACTGTGTGAAATAAGTATGACTAAAATAGTTTAAGGGTAGTGCCAGAATAGCTTGGCACCTCTATTCTGGAACCACCCTTGAACTAAAGCCATTGGTCTACATCCTTATCTGTAAGTACTATAATGTAGCTTGCATATGGCAGTGTACGCATTTGAAGCTTTTAGCCTCGGTATGATATGGGTTAACTCATTCTACCCCAACACCGAAATCCTTAAATTTTGCCGTTGTCCTCTGAAGACTGCATTGCAGTGCAGGACACAGATTGACCATGATAGTTCAAGGCTGTTGCCAGAATAGCTTGGCGCACATAGGCGCTAAGCTATTCTGGCAGCACCCTTGAACTATCATGGTCGATCTTTATCTTGCTGTGGTGTGTCTGGGGTACAATGAGTTAAGCAAAATGTGGTCCTGAAAGAGAGACACTCTCTCAAGAGAAGTCTTGAAGGCCAAAAAGTCGCCTGTCATTAAAGACCATCATTTTGGTGGTGATCTGTCACAAGCGTGGCTGCTCCAAACAGGTTCTGCTGTCTTTCTCTTATTTTGAAGTCCTGGTGATGGCCTGAACAATGGACAAAAATTCCACTGTATTCCTTTTTTGCTTGGCAATGACTTTTGAGTCTGGATAGTGCCATTACCTCTTTGTTGTCAGCATTGTGTGTTCACGTCAGAGTCTGACTCCCTCATGCATGCGGCCACCAGTGCTGTTCACAGTACCTGTTGTTGCATGCACAAGGAGGTTAACCCTTTGGCAGTCCATAGCCCTTTCTGTTGACGTGATTCCTGCAGGAATCACTTCGACAGAAAGCACTACGGACAGCCAAAAGCTTGCGAGAAAGAATAAAAAAAATGCTTGCGAAGCTGCCTTCGTCACTGCTGTCTGAAGTCTCTGTGTGCCTAAAGCCATTTTACAACTAGCACTGTAGCAGTTGTCTCACATTTGTACATTCTTATTTATTTCCCACATTTTAAATCTCTGATCCCTTGCAAGTGCAAACATAAGTATGTCAGAAGTGTAAGAAAATATGTGTGAACGTGTGTGCCCACACTGAAAGAGAAAAGTTGGTACCTTTTTTATGTGTTGACTCATTTTGCCAACAAGTGGCTTTTGTGACCTATAGATATGGCAGTGAAGACTGGAGATCAGTTTTGGGAGGGGGGTCGGACATAATACATGGTAGTGTAAGGGTATTGCCAGATTAGCTTAACGTCTAGGAATGCTCCAAGCTAATCTGGCGCTACCTGTGAACTCTCATGACTTATCCGTCTCCCACTTCTGGTACCGGTGCGCAATCTTCAATGACACCCCAAAAGTTTAGAAAGCCGTCGATCATGTTTGAGTGAGTTTATTACTTAAACAAGCACTGCCCTTAAGATGTCAGGGTTGATCATCTTTCTTAAATCACAACAAACACACTATGAATTTTACATGAACTATGAACTCCAGATGACCTCAACCCTCCCTTTTTCCAAGGGGACTAAACTCATCATTGCGAATGTGAAAATTAGTTCTTGTGTAATTATATACTGACAAACAAAATAATGAAATGCGACATTTCTGGAACCATCGGAAACACTTCAGCGTTTCCGATGGTTCCAAAAATGTTGCATTTCATTTGCTCGTCAGTATATGTTTCGGGAAAGGAAAGGTTGGTAAATTCATAGTATATTCAGTGTGCTTTAACCCCCTTGTGCATGAAACCACCCGTAATGTAAACAGTACAGGTGGCTGCATGCACAAGGGGGTTAGCTTTGCGACATGTTTGCGAATGTTGGCAGTATTACATTTGGAAAGGGATATCATTGTCATTGCACACAGTAGAACTTGTTCTGAGTGACCATTTCTTATTGCAAGAAAAGAAGTGGTCTTAAAAGACAGGTGAGAAGTCTTGAAGGGCAAAATGTGTCACCTGTCATTAAAGACCATCATTTAGGTGGCTACAGCCACCTAAATGATGGTCTTTAAAGACAGGTGATCTCTCATTAAGGTGGGGGCCCAAAACAGGTTCACGTGTTACTTTTTTCGGGTCACTTTTGCAGGATTGTACAAATCACATTTTTCTTTTTTCTTCTGTGAGGTAGATGTCTTCAGTACTTGTAGTGTCGTTTTAATTGTGCGTGCGCATATCATTTTACAATTGTACTGAACCGATGAGAAGGTGACAGTAAAATGGATGTACAAGCGTGCGTCTGAGTTGCTTTTTTTTTTTCCTCTTCTCTTTTGATTGTGCAGTGACTTCTCTTTTTCCGTATATTCCATATCTACTACTCGCAGTAGGTTAAGGGCCAACCGGAAAAATGGTCATGATATAAAAGAAGCACTACTCTGTCAAACTTTAGGAATTTGTCTTGAAAGTTTTTAACAAGACTGTAGACGTACAGTCTTGTCCAACAATTTTAAGGTTAGACACAGTCTTTATTTGAGTAGCAGATATAGTATAAACCCGTTCTCTGCTAACCCATTTGTACGCATATACCGGTACCGTCAACACTACAATTTAAGATTGACTTATGCGTTAAAAACGTTAATCCCTTCACTTCCACAAATATTATGTTTCTCAAAACCCACCTCTACAATGCTTCCTTTTACTAGTTCATTTCTCCAGCCATACACAATTCATGACACGTATGTGGGTGTCACGTATGTGTGTGTGTGTGCGTATGTTGTGTGTCTGTGCGTGTTAGCTGTTAGGCTTTTCATTGTATCGGCGCATAGAGCTACTTTTAGATTAAGCGCTTAACAAGTCTCCTTTATTATTATTATTATTTCTAACATCTGTGTTTGTTAAGCGAACAAAAGACGTAACCATCCTAGGGACGTGGACACAAATTGATCTCGGCAAGAGGCATAGATCCTCATGAGCCCCCGCAGTCGAGGGGGCTCATGAGGACCTATGTCTCTTGCAGCTGGCTAACGTTCAGCTTTTCTTGGCAGCGAAGGGGTTAAATGTACGCTTATAGGGCTTAACATCGTCTTTTGCCCACTGCAAAGGCCATTTCAAAGACGGGGCACTGGAGATTTTCAAACACAAAACAACCTCCTCTCTCTCTCTCAAAAAAAAAAAAAAAAAAAAAATAAAAAAAAAAAATCGGCTTGGTCTAAATAAGAAATTCTAGCCAGCTGCATGATTGAACTTTAGCCCTGCGCAAGCCACTAAGCAAGGTGCTCCGCTGTAGCGGAGCACCTTGCTTAGTGGCTGGCGCAGGACTAGACTCACTCGCTTGTTCAGGCCTTTATGACTGCGTGTGTCAGCCACGAATCGAGCGGCTCCAATACGTGAAATCGCTACAAAGCGCTTCTATGATGCATGCTACATTTACAGGTACATACAAAGAGCCCTTTATGTGCTTGGGTGCGTCAACAGCTTAGTTAACCAATTATGTACTTTTTATTTATGTATTTATTTTTTATTTTATTTTATTATTTATTTATTTATCCATTTCTTTATTTATTTATTTATTTTTGCTGTTGCGCGCATGGCGAAACTTGTACCATAACTACCCCTTCTCTGCCAGTGGCCTGAGATCGTGCTTCGGGTCTTTGTAAACTCAACGCCAAAGATTCCCAGCCGTCCAAGGAACGTGGTTTGAGTAAGAGGCATAGATCCTCATGAGCCCCCGCAATTGAGGATCTATACCTCTTGCAGCTTGCAGATGGGTGGTGTCCACTTTTTTTTTTCTCGGAGGGGGGGGGGGGGGGGGGGGGGGGTGTTGAACGGGGTTTAAGCAATTATGTATTTTTAGTTATTTTTTATTTTGTTATTGCACCCATGGCAAAACTTGTCATGCCTCAAACAGTACACACCAAGCACATGAAAAAGGTTGTGAGGTTGCATATATAAAAAAACCAAGCACGTCCCCTCCCCTGTTTACACGTATACTGACGAGCAAAAGAAATGAGAATGCGATATTTTTTTAATCATCGGAAACACTGAAGTGTTTCCGATGATTCTAAAACTGTCGCATTTCTTTTGCTCGTCAGTATATAATAATCACAAGACTACTGTTTGGTTTGGACTGTCAAAGCTGACATTACCAGAGTGACAAAAAAGTGAAAGCACATTTATTTATTTATTTATTTATTTATTTATTATCTCCGAGTTTTAACTTAACGGATGAAAGCTTTGAAAACAACTAAAGCCAAAGCCCGTAATAATATTACACTTACAGTAATGCCACTAAACTAAATAATGAATTGATGGATGGATGGACTGATTGGTCGATTGAATGATTGATTGATTGAGTTACTGACTGACTGATTGATTGACTGATCAGTCGATTTACTGATTGACTGATTAATTTGTTTGATTGATCGGTCGATTTACTGATTGATTGATTGATATTAGATTTTATTTATTTATTGATTGATTGATTGATTGATTGATTGATTGATTCATTTACCCTGTCAGGCAACCGCTCTAAACACAAAAGCACTACACATAACGCCTGTCGATGTTCCAAGTTATGGCCAAGGTGAGCACTGTGGGCAACCGAGGATATGTTGCACTCTGCACAAACATAAAAACTTCGAGGTAACTTCAGCCAGCAAGAGACATAGATCCTCATGAGCCCCCGCACCCTGCGGGGTCTCATGAAGATCTATGCCTCTTGCAGATTTTGGGCTCTTTGCCTGCGTTTCCGATGTAAGGACTTAAGTCTCCACGGCGTGTGTAAGTCACTGTTATACACGGATTGAAACAAAACAATAGATTTAACTTCGCTATGAAAACCCTGCCCTTACCGGGCTGTGAGAGAGAGGCATAGATCCTCTTCGTTCCCTGAAGGACGCGGGGTACTCATGGGGATTCAGTATACCCGCTTTTCAATGCGGACATCAATGAAGTCTTGATATACTACGCCTGATGAGCGTCATGCACATCTAGGTAAACGTATGTCGATGTTACTCTGGCCGCAGAAGTTGAAGGGGGTTCATACCTTCGATATCCTACCCGCCTTTCTTTCAAAGCGGTAGAGACCTGGGGCGGCGGCCAATAGCAACCGTGTCAACAACATGGCGGGCATGTCCTTAGAGCGCGCTCGCTCAATGCCCGCTAAACGAGGGCGCTTTCGCGGTCACCAGAACAGCGCGCGAGCTCGTACAATTAAGACGCGCAGATCGCTTTGCTTCGAATCGTTTCTCGATGCGGTCATTTAGGCGGTGAGAAAAGCGCGCAGGTACACTTAATTAAGACGCGCAAGTCGTTGAACTGCGAATCGATCCTGGTTTCAGTCATTTCTGTTTGGAGTAGGCAATCATGCGCGTGAACTGCGCCGAGTTAACACAAGAGCTGAGGTGTGATTCAATATGGGATTTTCAATCAGCAAGAGGCACAGATTTTGATGAGCCCCGCGGATGCGGGGGCCGCTTATGAGAATCTATGCCTCTTGCAGAGGGACCAGGTTTATTAAAAGTCTGTATGCGGCAGGTCTGTGGTGCCAGAATAGCACGGATGGTCACACTAAAACGTATCCCCCCGCGATGTTCTTTTTCCGTCGGCAGCAGGGGGTAATATATGTATACTAGGGTGACTTTTCGTCGCTTGCAGTAGAAGCACACACACACTGTAACCGTTTATCGAACCAAGGACTACCAGACGACCGGAACGGCCATTTCAAAACGGCACCTACTGATCAATGCACGAAAGCGGACTCGGACGTACACGCATGGATTCTAAAGAAGTCATCTTGTACGGGTCCTTTACTTGAATAAGTAACCTGCCACTACCTGCAGACTCAGGTAAGATCATTTGCTGTACGTATAGCTTGACTGGATTTTAAATGTACTGGTAGTGTAGGGGCGGATACAGTAGTGTGACTCGTGCACTCGCAAGCCCGGCAAAAGTGACTAAGTGACTGCGTCTCTAACCAGTGATATACTCGCCGTCAAGTGCGAGAGCAAACCTGTTTCTGACTTTTAAACTTTTGTAAGTTTTCGGTGTAGTGATTTTGGTCAGTGCGAGGCCGCTGTTTTCGGTGTTATGCTTCTGTAATATGAGCCCGCTGCCATAATTTTATCCCAGCAACACAAGGCGCCACGATGTAGACCGACCGGCTTGATAGTCTAAGGGTGGTGCCAGAGTAGCTCTGCGCCTCTAAGCCTAGATATAATTTTTAGTACATGGTATTAGTTCTCTACTGATATTATAGCCATTTATACGGTCTCTTTCAGACACAGTAAAAATGACTTGAGACGGAACGGCCATGATAGTTAAAGGGTGATGCCAGAATAGCTTGGTGCCTTCAGGCGTATGGTCATTCAGTACACAGTATGAGTGATCAGCTGGATTGTAGCCATTCATAGTAACTCCCTCTTTCAGACACAGTAAAAATGACTTGAGACGGAACGGCCATGATAGTTAAAGGGTGATGCCAGAATAGCTTGGTGCCTTCAGGCGTATGGTCATTCAGTACACAGTATGAGTGATCAGCTGGATTGTAGCCATTCATAGTAACTCCCTCTTTCAGACACACTACAGTATGAAACGTGATAGTTCAAGGAAGTTTTAGTACACAATATAGGTGCTCCAGCTGGTTTGATTATAAACATTTATACCCCGCTTTCAGACACACTATACTGAGTAGCAGACATGTTCAAGGGTGGTGCCAGAATAGCTTGACGCCTCCAGGTGCCAAGCTGTTCTGGCACTACCCTTGAACTATGATGGCCAGTTGTCCTCATTAACCCCATGAGTGCTGCGACTGTGCCGTTGGTCATGAGAATTGAGACCTCTTGTTGCATAGCCTCAACTGACTACAGTAGAAGCTGATTGAAGGATTCGCTTCTTTTATTGCAAGAAAAAAAAGTCATATTAAAGACAAGCGATCTCTCAAGAAAAGACTTGAAGGCCGAAAGGTGTCACCTGTCTTTAAAGGCCATCATTTAGATGGTCACAGCCACCTAAATGATTTTCTTTCATGACAGGTGATAGGTCATAAGGATGGTCACTCAAAACATATTCTGCTGATGGGGACTTTTCTTTTACTTTCCTTGTATTTATTTTTTAATATTTATTATTATTTATACTTCTTCTTCTTATTATTATTATTATTGTCTTGTCTTTTCTGTCCTCTTCTTTCTTTTTTTCTTTACTTATTATCTTATTATTCATTTTTAAAAATATTTTTATTTTATTTATTTATTTATTTATTTATTTATTTATTTTTTTTTTTTGGGGGGGGGGAGTGGGGGTTGGGGTGGGTGGGGGGGGGGGGTTGATGAAGACGTGAGCAATTGCGACAAGCCCCTGATTACAATTTACCTACGGCTGGGGTTGTGCCAGTAGGGGCGGAGAGGGGGATGCGGGAGACTCATGAGAATCAGTGCCTCAAGCCCACAGCAGTCTCCAAGGCGTTGCCTACTACAGAGAGAATTCTCTCAAACCCTGTCGTTCGCCGAGGCAAAAACATCTCTACTTCGGCTACAGGTTCATTTCTATATTGTAACTATACTTGCATGTGCGGGTCGCTGATTTAGAACCTTAACCCATTCACTGTCGAAAAAAAAGTGAACACAATCCAACCGCAAGAGGCATAAATCCTCATGAGCCCCCGCATTTGCGGGGGCTCACGAGGATCTATGCCTCTTGCTGAAACCACTTTGTAGCCAAGCTCTTTTTGGACGGCGGCTCGCACTCTTTGGCGTGGAAATAAACACAGGTTTCGGAAGCATAATCTTCGTCCGCTGGCATTGCAGGGGTTAAGGCTTGGAGTCGTAGGTCTAGAATCATGCAGCACCACACAAAGATTTTGTCAGTCACCGTTGGCAGAAAATAATACCGCCTGCAAAGCGTGCATATTACAATGACCTACGTTGACAACCCGTGCACACACAACATGTGCTGGGTCTGTCATTGTGAAGCTTACCACTGTTGCACACAAATAATCATATTGCAAAGGCTTTCAAATGGGAGAGGGAATGGTTGGGGAGTGAGGGGGGGGGGGAGGTGGTGGTGGTGGAGAGGTTGGTGGTAACCACGCCGCGGCACAAAAGAATTATAAAAGCAATTTATCTGTCCGTCTGCGCGTTAAGAAAGGACGAGAATGCTTTTGCACGCCCGCAAACACAGCTAAAGTCAGACTTGAACACCCTGCCATAACTGCGTTTCCATAGATCGGTTATCTACTTAAGCATAAAGCCTCCGCTAAAAAAAGAGAGAGATATATTCGATAAAGCCTTGTATAGAAACAGATCTGTTGGATAAGGCCTTTTACACGGTAGAGAACCCATAAAAGCGCAGGCCGCTAACCAGCCAACATCTGCAAGAGGCATAGATCCTCATGAGCCCCCGCACATTGCGGGGGCTCATGACGATCTATGTCTCTTGCTGGCTCTAGTTAACTCAGTGTTGTTATTTTTTTATGCAGGGTAATCGTATGCTCGGTTACCCACCGTGATCAGTAGGCCTACGCTAAGTCCTTGATGGGAAAAGAAAAATGATCTGTGCGATAAGGCTTTCGCCTGGAAAAAGGATACACGCCTTTACAATGCTTTAGATTTTGACGTACTGCAGTGGGTAAACAGGAGAAACCAGATCAGAGCGAATTTAACCCTTTCACAGACTGACATTAACCCTTTCACACACAACGGTTTTCGCACCCTGGATCTTCAGGCGTCTCCACGAAATACAAGCTGTCGACCGCGATGAAGGGTGCAGTTCATTTGCGTTAACCGGTAATTCTCGGTATGTGAGCCTTTGGCTGTCGGTAGCGCTTTTTGTCGCGATGATTCTTGCAGGAATCATCGCGACAAAAAGTGCTACCGAAAGCCGAAGGGTTAATGCTATTTCATTGGACAGGAAACACAAGTTGCAACCGTCGAAAGGGTACCAGAGGTATATTAACCTTGAAACTTTATCACGTCTCGAGTGAGTTAATAGTTGGCAATACCTCCATTAAAAATGTTCTCAGTATGTCTTACAATCATGCTGGACGAAAGGGTTAACTTAAATTCTCAAGTCTGATTGTCGTAAAATGAAAGACTGTTCTGTTCTTCTTCTTCTGTGTACGCCGCAGGAGAGTTTTTTTCCTTTACGCTCAACAGGCTGTGGAAAACCGTGTGAGCACTCGCATGGATTGTGAAAGGATGGGTAGATCAGGATTAGTTGAGACAAGACAACATTGATTACTCGTTGTATCGGCCAATTTGGGCAATTGGAGCCTACCATGGATCGCTTTAAAAACACGTTTTTTTGTAGAAAAAAAAAATAAATAAAAGGTTGCTCAAACTGCGGCAGGTCCTTCTGCAGTAAGTTGAGGCGGCCAAGCAAAACTGAACAGAGGTCTAAATTCTCACGACGATCAATGCCTCTTGCTGGTATAGAGCCATTTAGAATTTACATCTGTGTTCCTTTTTTGTAAGAGATAACCGGACGTTCAGCCTGCGATGTAGAAATCTTTGAGCTCTGGGAAGATCAGGGCGGGTTTAGCCTTGCTGTCAATTCTCCATTTGCGGGCATTTGCCAACATGTCAAACCTTTGTGTGAAGATTATAACAGATTTCACTGCCGAGTAAAGCTGAACACAATCCAGCTGCAAGAGACATAGATCATCAAGGGCCCCCGCAGTCGCGGGGGCGCTTGAAGATCTATGCCTCTTGCTGACACAACTATGTGTCCATTTGCCCTGAACTGCTGGGACTCTTTGGCTTTGAATAATTTTAAGGAAGATTTCAGAAACACAGTTGCAGTCCACTCAGTGGCAGAGAACACTGGGGGAAGGGTTAGCAGTTTCTATTCGCCCCTCTGCTGACCTGCTACACACGAATGTGGGGCACTTTAAACGGCAGTCCCTTCCCAAGGTGTGCAGAGATGAAGCAATAACATCCATAGGCACCTGAGGAGGGGCTGTCGACACAGGCGTTGGACGGTCGTTGCGTATTCTATCACCTCTTTAACTCATTCTGCCCGCGACACACCACATCAAGATATGGCTCGACCATGATATTTTGCCACCACCCTTGAACTATCATAGTCGACCTGTCTCCTGAAATGCAGTCATCGGAGGATAACTCCAAAATGTGGGTATTTCGTACCTCGGGCACAATGAGTTAACCTCAAGCTGATTAAAAAAAAAAAAGAAGCTTATTGTCCTATGAGTGCTACATTACATATTGCAGGGTAGATCAACCATTTTAGTACAAGGGTAGTGGGACAGCTTGGTGCCTGCAAGAGCCAAGCCCATCAGGCACTACACTTGAATTATCATGGTCAGTCTATCCTGCTGTATGGCTTTGGGGCTAAATGGGTTAACTTTTTGCAACGCGCTTAGAGCTCACAGAGTCTGGGAATTAGCGCGGTGTAAATGTTCTTTATTATCATAATTTATGATTTCTATCGTTTCAAATTATTATATATTTTTTTCCTACAGGTTTGAACCGCCTTGATGTCCCACTGACATGGAGACAACACGTGCTAGCAGGCGGTGATCGTAGGGCTGTTGAAGCGAGACAAGCAAGACTTTTTTTGTGGACAGCAGCGTGGCTTACATCTGTGTAGTGTGTATTTTCGGTGTAATGTTTATTAACTTCGAAACAAGAAACAGGCAGCGTATAGTTGTGTTGGATAGGGCCAATCTCAGCGAAGAAACAACACTGATAGGAAATTAGAGATGTTGCAATCAACACAAACAAAAGGAGCTGAAAGCTTTTGAAAATTATACGACATTGAAGTTGTCAGCTTACAATAAGGAGGAAAATTCTTCTATTACTCTTTATTCAGATTTTCAGCGAATAAGTCCATATATTTTTCATCTCATATACTAGGGTGATAGGCCTACGTT